>OZ005656.1:22606583-23324083 GCA_963930645.1 Salticus scenicus
ACTGCTTTGTATATTAGAAAAATAAAAAGAATTCAAATAGGTTGCGTTTTATCAGAATATTTTCTGCAAAGCATATTTTTTTTTTTAAGCAGAAAAAAATGACGAAATTGAATTTTTTTAAGCCTATGCACAAAACGTTTTTCTATTAATCGTATGATTAGTATTAAGATTAAGACTGCCATGCAGAAAAATTCAGATATAATTATATAAATAATGACAATTATATTTATAATGACCAAAAACACGAAAGCTTTTTGCTATTATATATGACCTATCGTCATAAAGATTTTCAAAGAAGCTAATGATAGAGCTTCTAATGATGTTGTTATAAACGCTGTCAACATTTTTGAATGAAGAAAGTAATTTATAAAGATATAAGCAGGTTCTAGTCAGCAAATAAAATTTATATAATCAATATTCTGGAAACAGTTGAATAAAACATGATAAAAATCAATAATAACCGAATATTCTCGAAATAATCCAATAAAACAGACATTTTTACTAGAGAAATCAAGTGAACAGGGTAAAATACACTACAGTATTAGGAATTTTGCTAATTCAAGAACAACGATCAGCAGCACAATTCGAAGTCTGAATAGAATTTGCAGGAGTGTAACCTCCTTGTTTATTTACAAACCTAACTATAATCTCACAAAAAATGTCAATGTTTTCGTAACAATATGTGTATTTCAATGGGTGTATAAGAAAGTCATGTGGTAGCCACATCAAATTTTTTTAGCTATAGGAAAAGGTATAAAAATAATTTTTAAGTGTTTCTTCTTTTCTAACTAAAAAAAAAAAAAAAAAAAAAAAAAAAAAAGTTCTTAATGTATCACTGCTACGACAAAATGAGACGGAACGGCTAAACATTTTGAAAGTGTTTGTAATCTATGCGAACCACAAGAATTTTCTTTCCTTTTTTTTAGTTTTAAAATGAATATATTTTCCTTGAAAACAATTTTTAATATTTTCAAAATTAAAGAGCTTTTTAAAAAAATTCATCAACTGAAACAAACAGCAATGTGTAAATATGAAAAAATGATTAAGTGAACTGTAAAAAAAAAAAAGTATATATTAATATTATTTTATTTATTTATTCATTCATTTATTATAGGCATTCTTTTTATATATATATATATTATCATAAAGTCTTAAGATAACTCATATTTAATTAAACCTATTATATTTTGGTTGTGCTTAGGAAACATTAAAACTTCTAATATATCATTGCAAAATCTTAAAATTAACCTTTTAAACAAATATTAGTTTAATTTGATAATAATAATAAACGAGGTCTATATATAATTTTGTTAATTAATTCTTTCATAAACACACACATATATAATTTTTTTAGCGTATTCTTTAAACTTCTCCGCTTAGTTATCATTAAGTAAAAGATTTTTATGTGAAAAATTAGAGTAAATGTCATAAGTTCATAATAAATTATAACTGCATTTACGGATTATAACCTGATGTTCATTTCTTAAACCATTTATTTAACGAGAACATTATGTTTAATTAGATGTATTAAGTTTATGTTTCAACTCCATGACCTTAAAAATAAATTGTCTGAAACACTATGAATATATGCTTCTATTCTCTCACAATTTTCTTTATCTCACTTGCTACTTTTATTTAATGAAATTTATTTAACGGCATATTTTTCTCTCGTTTTCAAATGAAGTATATTGTGACTTGTATGTAAGAAATAATAACAATGATTTTTTCTACCAAAATATCTATATGTCAGTAGGCAAGCATGAAAATTGTCGTAAACTTTTAACTTATTAATTATGAGAGTTGAGGGTTGAAAGTAGTATGATTCGAAAGGTCTAATTCGCAAGAGTTGCAGAATGCAAGAATTATTTTCTTACAATGTCAAGAAGGTATATAAAATTACTTTTATTTTTTTGATGCACTTTCATTTTATACCTATAATCTTTTGCATTTAAAATTCTTTTCATTTCAATCGTTTGCAATGCTATATCTACGGCTCGAAATTTTATACCATTGAACATATACGCAAACTAAAAAAGTATTTAACTTATGAAAGTTCAATTTTTTTTTCTTTTAATTTATTTCTGATCTTTCTTCCTTTTATTTTATGATTTACGTCAGCTCTTGTTTAAACAGATATTTTTTAACTAAAACATAATGCATTTCAATTAACTGAAAATGACTATTTATTAAAAAAAAAAAAAAAAAAAAAAAAAGCAGATATATCAGAATTTTTTTTGATTTCTGGTTTTTGATGAATTTGCACGTTTTGAGATTTCCTGAACACGATTTAAAAAAATTTAGAAAATTAAAAAAAAAACATTAGAAAATTTGAAATGGTTGACATTTTATTGAAGGAAGCAATTTTACACCCGGTCAAACTTTTATTGCAACAAATAGGGTCCCGTCTTTCAATGTTTTGAAATTTTATATTTCAGAAAACAGGGGACAAGGTCATTTAGCTAGGGATAGAGTAGTTACAAAAAACATTGATAATAGAGAAATTTTAAATTTCTAGATTTACTTTTAAATTTTTACTTAGAGGAATTCTGATACTTGAATAAATTTGTGGTCAAATTTAGATTATTATGTGATGTTAGTTTTAATTATTTGTAAGTAATCATCAGTAAAACTAAAACCTTTTCCTTTTCATGTTTTAGAGGTGTGTAAAGCCGAGTTACAAAAAAAAAAAAAAAAAAAAAAATCCACTTCTATCATAAAAATTAACATTCATGTTTTTTCATGTGTTTTTAAAATTTGTAGTTGTTCTATTGAAAAAAAAAAAAAAAAAAAAAAAAAAAAAAAAACCTTTTGAATACATTTCGCAATAAGAAGAGGCTACACAAGCAAATCTAACAAAGGGCGTAACATTGTAGGAAAGAAACAATTGTCATCACCCAACAAGTGCACAAAATTGTTATAGTAATTTTTCATTTTCATACAACCATTAGGTTGGTTGATTGGGTTTTACTTCGCACTAGTGCTGCGCAATGGGCAATTGGCGACGGTATGGCACTCACCCCTAGAGGTGGTCCGGAGACATGCTATCACAATTTTAATCCTTTACTCAGATTATGGCTCGCCCGCCTCGGATACCCCCAGAGGTATAATTTTGATGGGAACATGGAGAACATTACGGCCAAGACAGATTTTACGGGCACCAGCCACCATTAGAGCATTTGACGGTCTTCGGCTGGCTCGAGTGCTGAACCCGCAATCTTCCAATTACGAGCCCGACGCTTTACGGACTGGGCTACCGTAGCCCACAACCATTAGGAGTGTAGATCATAAGGATTTCAAGTATGTAATACAATTAAAATTAATAAATTTGCTAAAATTGTATTTCAAATCCTTAGTTAGCCATGATATATGTAAATGCCATTTATCTAAATTTTCCACGTATCCGAAAAGAGTTTTGTCCATATTCAAGCAACTAATCAATTCTCTTTGAAATTAACTTTTCAGCTTTTGTGGAAATCGTTGTCAAAAATATTAAAGTTATTGTCACTTGAAGCGTCGAAACTCGCGGCGGCACGAGTTTGAGAGTTTAAACCTGTGCTAGGTGAAAAAAAATCACATAAATGGAGTGAAAGGTCACTTCACTTCGAGAGGGGGGGGGGAGGAGGGGTAAATTTTCAAGATGGGTATCTTTCGAAAGGTCTTGTCAATACCTTCAAAACGAATGGTTGATCTATAAATGTGTGATAATCTAAAACAAAGTTATCGATTTTTTTTTTTAACTTTTAACAAACAAACAAACAAACAAACAAAAAAAAAAAAAACTGAATTTTTTTTTTTTTTTTATTATTATTATTATTATTATTATTATTATTGTTACTGGGTGAATTTGTGTAGAAAAATATAGAAGAATGTCTTGTGGTGGCCACAACATACTAGTTCTTTTACACGTTATCGCTTGAAATCTGTCGTCTCGCGTAACGAGGGCTCAACATTACATGCAAGAATAATTGCAAAATCAATAAATTAACATTTGTATGTACTATTAATCAGTTTAATCCTTTTGCTATATTTAAATACATAAAAAAATTATATTTAATTCATTCCTATTATCTAGTTATTTCAAATCAAATAGCACATATGTAAGAATCACGAGAAAAAATAATACACATGACACATCGAAAATGTAGTACAATTTATAATGCAATATACAAGAAAAAATTAAATTAAGTTTAAAAAATGATTTTTTTTTTTTTTTTTTTTTTTTTTTAAGTTTAATAGGCTGAAGTTTTTTAGCTTTCCAAATCACGGTTTTAATACATTTAAAAACGTTTATTTTAAGTTTTCAGTCAACGGCCAAAATATAAAATTTCCACGGGAGTACTAATTGTGTGTGTGCTACATAATTTAACTTTCATACAAACAAACAAACAGACAAATAAAATAAGCTTATTTTAGGCTCCTAAATTATATAATTTTACATGCTAAATTCAGCATAGCTGACTTTTCTAACTAACTGTATTTTGCTTGTTGCAGTAGCTTCATATTTTTATTTGTAATTTTTATTTATATTTTTAGATTATGAATTTTTAGCTTCAAAATGTTGCTCTGAACGTACTTTTGAAATGAAAAATAATGTCATTTAAGTACAAATTTTTTAAATATAAAATGCATAGAATCAGCTTTTATGCGTTACATATTAATAATTTTAAAAATTCTTACAACAATCTAATATTGTGAGAAAATTGGGTCACTAAAGTAAAAATCTATTTTAAATGAAAATGTCACGTTTTAAATTTTTTCTTAACTCTAAATTACTCTCAGTTCTAAAAACGCTTTTAGTTCTTTTTTGTGAAAGAAAAAAGAAGTTCTATTACTTTCCAAATTAATTACACAGGTCGGCATGTAAAATTTTGACTGATCTTTAGGTTTTTTGGTGTGCTGAAGCCGAAAATGAAGTCAATTTTTCTCTATCACGTATAGAGTTTTGTCAATACAGGGTGCCTACCTATATAATTTCTTCTATTACGCTTCCACTAATATAAGTATATGGTAATTTTTATAGCATAATTTCATGATCAATTAATCATGGATACATATTGTTGCAATAGAGCAGCACTAGCGCGACGTAAAACTATACTAAACAACCAACCAACCTATTGTTATGATGGTATAAGAAATTGTGTCGGTAAGTACCCTGTATTGGCAAAAATCTGTACGCGATAGAGAAAAATGGGCTGCATTTTCGGTTTCAGCACATCAAAAAACATAAAGTTCAGCTAAAATCATCAAATAAATTTTTGTCAACTTCAGTTTTGTAGGCCTGTGTTATTAGTTTACATATCAGCAAAATCTAAATTACAGTTAAAATTTCATATAAAGGACCGTAGTAAGATGTTTCAGGACTCTGTCAGAAAACGGTTTTCGGGCCTCCTCCAATTATTTTAAAGCAGACACAGAATCATAGATTCCGTATTAGTTTTTCCTTTAATAATAATATTATTATCATTATAATGAATGTATATAATCAGCATAAATAATTTTTGTTCAGTTACAATTATAAGTAATTAAGCAATAAATTGAATTAAAGTTGCTTTTTTTTTTTTTTCATGTCTTGTAGAAATATATTAGCAATTACATAGTATAATACTTCTTACCAAACAATTCTCATACTGAGGTAATTAAGAGTAAGTTTATGCTTGAAAAATAATGTTTTTTCTTAGAAGCTTTTCATAATTTTTTGCACGTGTGTAAAGAAAAATCAGCAGTCTTAATTTTATTTATTATTGAACACAATTTACTAACCTAATGTCTTTTACTACTAGTAGATCTACAAATCAAGGTCCTCGGTGACTAATTTTCATTACGTATTACAAAACCGGTCATTTTTATTTATTTATTTATTTATAATAATACTAATAACAATAATACTCATAGTGATAATGATTATATTCATAGGGGAGACCCATGTACCTAGGGCCGCTTTTTTTCAATGCCAAAAACCCAAGCTTTTGACCTGTTTAAAATTATCAAACTGATATGTACATATCTTTAGGACTAATTACTTCCAATTGGGATTAATATAAATAATAAATTCCGAGAAATAGAAGGTTTTTAAAAAAACTTCACTCGTGGCCCTAGGTACAACACCCTCATTGTACCTGGGACCAGACCTCATTGTACCTAGGGCCATTCTCTCAAATTTAGATTTCACTTTGTAATGAATAGAAAATAAGCATATAAACATGTATTTTATAAATATATATATATATATATATATATATATATATCAAGTAATATGTTTATATATCATTTAATAATTATCATGTTACTTTAATTTGAAACACGAAATTTTTCTTTCGTCTTCTTTTTTTTTTTTTTTTTTTTTCTTTGGGATAGTCTAACAGAATGGTTTTTTTTTTCTCCAGTTTCTTTTTTTTCCTGGGGTGTCTCTTGAATTTCTAGATCTCTCTGATTTTCGGTCACATCTTTTCTTTGATGTGGGAAGTTTTGCTTTAGGTAAAGGTTTTGCTTAGGTTCGTACCTGTTAAAGCATGACACACGAAAAGATGTTTGATGTTAAAGGTTTCGAAACTTCAACAGGACACGAAACAGAGACATCCAGTTCTATCATTGTTGGTTCCCTTTCTTCTTGGAAAATCTTTTTTTTTTATGAAGGGATCTTGTCTTTCGGTCACATTTGAGCTTAAATATTCATACTCAGTAAATGTGTTTTGATTCATTGACCATATGACGGATACACGAAAGCCTGATAGAATGTTTACAGGAGTAAAGGCCGACGGATAGGACTTGCCAACATTTTCAGCAACGTCATATATAGTGATTGGTTTACCAGGATTTGCCAGCATCCAATTACTATAGGCTGCACTGTGTTTCTTAACACTTTCGCGACCGCTGATATAGATTCACGCCATTTGAAAATATGAAACTCCACCAATGGGCGTTTCTTTTACAATTTATATGTTATTTGTTTCTAAAAGATATAAGCAATATTCATATTTGTACAATCAGTATACTATGGATGCAAATACTTTGATTAGAGAGAGTATGATTAAAATGCATATCCATTTGTAATATAAATGTGAATACGGAAAATTTTGTTTTGAAAAATTGTAACTTATGGGAAAAATGCCCACAGGCGTACCTTGCTGACAAAAAAACAAAAACATGCGGTCGCGAAAGTGTTAAAGGGTTCCAACATACAGGCCCTAGGTACAACGCAGCTATGTGGCCCTAGGTACAAGTTTTGGTAACTTCATTCAAAATGCCTTTTACAAAAAAATCCACATGCAGAAAGGACTAATTAAATATCATATTTATTACTCAATATAACAAGCAAAATTATACACTAGAAATGAAAGAAAAATATTTGACTTGCTTTTGTAAAATAGCAAAAGAGATGAGCTACAAAATTTTACTTCAAACCATGTAAATTCGTTTTCTACATGTAACTTGTCAAAACTTTCTCCTCAAAAGTTTCAAAGTAGTTGTAAATGTAGCAATTGGTGTTGTTACTCGCCCAATTGAGTAATAAAACCTAAAATTAAATATTATTCAAATAAAGTGGGGTGGCCCTAGGTACACGGTCTTCCCTATATAATAAAATTAAGTTGCTCCAATATAAAATAAATTTCTGAAGAGTCTACTGCCTCATCACTCTGTATATATTTTTTCAAAGTCAATTTAACATTTCCAAATTACACATTAAAACTATACACCTCGCTCTTAATACATATGCATCAGAATTATTTTTTGTTCCCATATAACTTAATTATTAATTCTATACCCACTGTTTCCCAAAAAAACGAAGATTCTAAGTATTTCATTAGTGGATACTAAAATTTTCTTTTCTACTTCCCTATAAACTAATTATTAATTTTAAACCCACTGTCTTTCAAAGTAACCGAAATTTTAAGCATATCAATAATAGATACTATAAAATTATTTTTTGCTGCCTTACAAACTAATTAATAATTCTATACCCACTGTCTTCAAGAGGAAAAAAATAATAAGCATCTTATTAATGGATACTAATGAATTCTTTTCTGCTGCCTTATAAACTAATTATTAATTCTCTACCCATTAATTTCCATAGAAACCAAAGTTTTAAGTACTTCATTAATAAATACTCTAAAATCATTTTCTCTTGCCTTATAAACTAATTATTAATTATACACCCACTGTTTTCCAAAGAAATTAAAATTCTAAGCATTTCATTAATGGATACTAAAAAATTCTTTTCTACTACCCTATAAACTACTTATTAATTCTAAACCTACTGTCTTTCAGAGATACCAAGGTTTTAAGCATCTCATTAATAGATACTATAAAATTATTTTCTGTTGCCTTATAAATTAATTAATAAATCTATCTATACCCACTGTTTTCCAGAGAAACCGAGGTTTTTAGCGTCTCATTAATAGATAATATAAAACTATTTTATGCTGCTTTATAAACTAATTAATAATTCTATTTCTCAAAGAAACCAAGATTTTAAGCATCTCATTAATACATACAATTTTATTTCGTTGAATATAGTGTAACAATGATTAAATATACGTAAATGTATATTGCTTGTACTCCTCAATTGCATTGAAATTGTTTTATGTGTCTCTGCACATAATCAATAAACTAAAAACTAAATATTTATATATATACATGAAAAAAATGGCAGATAATATCATACAACTCATAAATATTTTCACAAAACTATTAGCCAATTGTATTTAGAGATAACGTATCGGAACCATTATAAACTAATAAATAATTATACGCCAGTCATTTATTACAGATACCTTAATATTAAGCATTCTAATATGATTTCGTTATATTGGATATAGTGATGATTTCGTTACTTGATTTTGTTATAGCGGATATAGTGTAATTGGATATAGTGTTAAAATGCATTATTTAACAGAAATTCAATCCATAGACGGTAACAGTGAGAAATCTTTTTGTTACGAACCAGAGACAAACACAACGAACGTTGAATGAGGGTCAAACACAATAAATAGCAAATTCCTATAGATTATTCCGTATAACTCATTAATTTTTTACCAAATTTTAAGCCATTTGGTGGATTTCATAAGGTAACGGAATTATTTCATCTAACCGTGTAGATCACTTATTAAATATATTCACACAGTCTTAGACAGACATGATTCTTTTAAACATCATAAAATTGTATGAACTTCACTCTGAAATTTTTGGTATACGACTAAACGTATGTTAAACCTATCAAATCCTAGACGTGTTCAAAGTATTCTCCGTTGACATCAATGCGAAATTCCAGCCGAATTTTTCAAAGCTTAAATATTTCAAGCAATCCATTTCTTTGATTTGATAAAAATTTACACTCATCAAACTGATATTTAGAATTATTATTAATGATTATTTAATGCTACCAAAGAGACAGCATGCTAACTTCGCGCATTAATTTTTAGTGATTTGTATGCTGCTACTACTGTATTTTTCTTTTTTTTTTAATTTAATTTGATTTGAAAACTCATTCTAACTGTAATTAAATTTACGTATTTTAATCTTCAATATATATTGCCTTTATCTGAGAAATAAATATCTGGTGTGAAATAACCACACAACTTCCATTACCCACTATTATACGTATTATATGCCTTTTTGAGAGATAATGTGATCAGAAAACATAAAAGTGACCTAAAGAAGTAGAAACCTAAAATTTTTCCGGTAAGAGAAACTTATAAAGACATATAAAACGAAGCTTACATATTTGAGAGGTAAAAAATAAGATAAAAAAATGGTTTTGAAACACAAATTTCCGAGATTTGAAGATGACCTACCTTAGCAGGAAGACTGTTAATTTTCCTCTAATAATTACGTAATACACGAGAAAGAAATGGATTTATATAACAATTTTCAAGAAAATCGTCAGAGCCGTTTTTGAGATACCAACTTTTACAAAAAATCAGTTATTGACCGGAAACCAATAATTACACACAAAAGGATATTTAAAAGTGAGCTAATAGGGCGAGTTTGAAAAAAATCCGTACAGCCGTTTCTAAAGGAACGCGCTTGCGAGACCTGAAACTGAGATGTTTATACAGGACGCCTATCAATTTTCCTGAACTAACCAACTATATCATTCGAAAAGACATCTAAAAAAGTGTTTATATAGCAAATTTGAAGAAAATCGTAAGAGCCGTTTTTCAGATACAGACTTCCGGTCCCACTTCCGGTCTCCGATGTCCCACTTCCTTTTTTTCAATTTTCACCAAAATTTGGAAAATTCATCTGTTCACAAGACGTGTCTTAATTCTGAAGTTTTGTAATTCTATCTTCCACAGATTCCACACATACATACACACATACACACACATACTGACCAATTGCCAAAAACCACATTTTTGGACTCAGGGGACCTTAAAATGTGCAAATCAGGTGAAATCTCGATATCGAATTTTTGGACCAAATACAATACTTCCATTTCCTACGGTAGTAGGGTAATGGAAGTAAAAATATACTTAATTTCTGAAATAATTATAATTGAACAGAGAGCATTGGTCGAAACACAAACATAATTAACTTTTGATGTCTGCTTACAGAAATCAAACGGAATTGTACAGAACAAAGTTAATGATTGTTTTTGCTCGTTACCAAACAGAAAAGACGAGTAATAAATTAAGCAGAAAGATATTTTATTATTGTGAAAGCAAAACTTTCCATCGAAAAATAGAGGTAGTTTCGTTTCGTTTGTTTTCTATTTTTCACTTAAGATTATTTTAAAAGGAAGAATTAAGATTTAAATATCGAACAAATATTTAAAATGAAAGATTAAAATTAATTAAATTAATCAGGTCTTCAAAACTATGTTTCTTATGCATTATGGTATTCATGATACACCTGATTACTTTACATGGCTATACAAAAATAATACTATATATAAAGATTATGTATGGATATTGTTCGAAGCACATTTTATATTCTGTTTTAATGTTTTTTAAAATCAATATAAACATTTTAGAATACTATATATTTCATATTCAGTTTTTAGAGAATGAACAGGAATAAACAAAAGCAACGGATTATATGCTTTCTAGTTAAAAATGAAACCCTAAAAAAATTTTAGGTATAAATTTCTCGATGATTTAAAAAAAAAACATAAGGCGTGAATGAGGTATTATATATTGAACGTTATTTTTTTTAAATGGTATTCTCTTTTTGGAAAGTGCTGTATAATATATGCAAAACGCATAAACTTTATATCTCGTCAGTTTGTCATAATGATAAATCAATCTTTGTGAGTTAATGAAACATATTGCAAAAATTTATCAACAGATACGGTCTAAAATCCTCCTAAGTTTTTTTCGTTTTGTTTTATTCAAAGGTAATCAATTGGTGCGTATATTTATTTTATGGCGCTCAATATTAAAGCGCTTTTAAAAATGAACAAAATAAAAATTCACAATTTTTTAATTTATTGGAAAAAAAGTATTGTAATTTTATTTTCTGTTTAGAACATGTTTTTCAATACTTTGGATGCAGAAGATTAGAGCTTTTATCGGTCGAAATTTTTGACTAAAACGAAAATGGATTCGAAAAAAGGGGAAATCCATTTCTCTCATCTGTTGCATTAATATTGATCCGAAAAAGTTTTCTGCTTCTGGTAGGATCGAAATGGGACTTGCAGGACGTGTTTCGCTTTGTGATCCTTTTAAAACTATTTTATTAATGGAGTAAAGAACTATTTATATATTTTTTCTTTATATTTAATAATGTATTAAAAGTAGATTTCACTTTTTTTCTATATGGATGTTCTGCGGCCGGGAAGCATAAAATAACGACAATGTATAATAAATCAAATAATAAATAAATAATAGAAAATAGATAAAATAATAAAAGAGAATGAAGCAAATGCTCGCTATTACTCAGTGATTCTTTCACGATAATTTCAACGATTCCAAGTGTTTTTTTCAGTTGATAATGGAGAAATATAAGTTGAACATATGTTGATACATATAGATGCTAATAATATATTATAAACACGTTTTAATTTCATTATGCGCACATAGACATTTTATTATTATTACCCACACTCATGCATACGTCCTTATTCGCATCAAAGAATTAGATTTTATTTGCTTCTTAAAACCCTCTCACCGCCTTTAAAAAGGGCAAAATTGTAGTTTTGTTGTCTCTGCTCAGTTGTTTATTTATTTGCACTGGAGATTTAAAATGTATATGTGCACATGCTTATAATGCTTGTGACTACTATTTAAAAACTTCAAACTTCAAAAACAAGCTAAAAATTTCTAATTATATAGTTTTGAATTGTAAGTGTAAAGTAAAAAAACAACAGCTCAGTGACCGGATATATCCGTCAGCGGCAGTCAGATGATTAAACATTGATTCATTTAACAAGAAAATGTAATATATACGCTCTGGATAAATGACTAGAAAAAATAACTGTACTAAACCTAACAAATTAAAAACTAAATAATAATTAAAAGAAAAAAATGTTTAAGATATACTGTTGTTTTCATGTTCTCCTTACACCTACAATTTTTAACTAAACTGAATAAAAGGGGCATAGTATGCACCTCATCATGCGAGTTTAAAAACCTCCAATTCTTTTTCTGAACTATTTCAAGCATTTGTAAATAAACGTCTAATTGAGTTTTAAGGAGCTCTGTAAAAATAAATAAATAAATGAATAAAATAAAAAAAATCTCATAATATTTTACAGACTAAATTGCTGTAGATTTTTTCAAAAAATACGCATATTAATTAAAGTGGTCGCGTTTGACATACCGAGAATCGAATTAGGAGCGTTGGAATTAGGAGCGTGACAAAAATGTATAGAAATCATCATGCGCTGTGCAGTGGCTTAAGAATTCTCATGTATTTTTAATAAGGTTATTTATTTTAAATATAGAAACAACCTCTTAATTTTTTTTCCATTAAGTATTTTCATACGAATTTTTTGTAGGTGTAGAAGTAGATATTTTAAGAAGTTTGGATATTTTATTAAGTGTATATATCTGTACTGATAAGTATAAAGGATTTAAGTCCAAACATGTCGATTTTGAGTTAAGTACATAGTCAGACAATGAAAAAAATTCTCTATCGATTGATATAAAGGATTTAAATCCATGTCATTTAGTATTTGAGAAAATACATTGGTAAAAAAAGATTCAAGTCAGAAATTTAGCATTAATCTTTAGTATAAAATATTTAATTCGAATTTTTCCCTTTATTAAATGAAGACTGACAATCACTGAATGGTATAAAGGGTATAAATCAACCTAATCCCTTTTTCCTCGTCGATTCTTCTGATTAGTTCTTAGTTAGTTTAACTTTATTTTTCGTCTCCTGAAAAATAAAGAATATGGACTTAAATCCTTTATACCTATCAGTACAGATATAAGTGTACACGTCAATGAATTTTCTTTTCATTAATGAATATCATAATAATTTGAAACGGAAAAAAGTATGGAAAAAATACTTAATAATAAAGCACAAATTATATTTTCTAAACGAAAAACATTTTACATTTTGTACAAAAAAAAAAAAAAAAGAAAAAGAAAAGAAAACGAAAGAAAGAGATTTTCATCATATCATAAAGATAGCGAAAACAAATTAGTGAACTAGTAATGCAGTTTTTTTTTTTTTTTTCTTTTTTTTTTTAAATGCTTGCACTTCATAATTTGTTTATAATTTGTTTTGCAATATGTGGAAATTTTTATTCACAGTAATTTTAAAGCAGTTGTGGAAAATATTTGAATGTACTTATGTATAATATTTTAAGAAATTCTGCCAAAAACAGAATTTAGTTTAGTACGGAGGACAATTAATTTCTATCTGTAAAATTTCATTTTTATTTATTTATTTATTTTTTATCTCATTTTTTGACCATAAAACTGGGCCACATACTTTTTAAAGTGATTGAAATGAATGAAAATAAAGTTTTTCCATCTAAATTTCATACTTTAGTTAATTTTAAGAAATCTAATTGTCGTGTCAAAAGCTGTTTGCACCCCTGGATTCAGAAAAATCACCCCCTTTCCTTTGGTACCGAATTTGTAACGATAGGGCTGAAATTTCTAATTCATTTTGATGTTACACGAAACTAGTCTACAAAAACTGGCGACGACGTTTTTACATATATTGAAACTAATAGTCATCCTAATCCTTATATATATATATATATATATATAACAAATTAAAATAAAACATAGAATATAGTAATTTTTAGAATTTATAAGAATGAAAAAATAAAAGCTGCAAATGCCCAAGTTTGGAAGACAAAGAGAAAGAGAGCTGTGGGGGAGGCCAAACAGTTACCATAAAGCCAGTAATAAAAAGTCTTTATGTTTCATACTGCAACATCTATCACTATTTTTCGCTTGATAATGTATTGTACTTAAATAATTTAATTTAAAACAATTGATGCATGGGTTTACATTTATAATAATGATTCTTAAATTTTTTATTAGGCACTATTCCAAAAAAAGTTTAGTTCCATTTGATGTGTACACTATATAGTATAACTGTCTTAAGTTTGTTTCTAAAGATATTTCAAGATTCGTATTTGTTGTGCTTATACACTGCTACTCAGAAGTTTAGTAAGATTTAAAAACGATCAGTTTTTTCCCAATTTAAAGACTTATCTCTGGATGATATGTTTTTAAACATGCGGTATTTAAAGAACTGGGTCTTCCTCATGTTTTTCAATGAAGCTTGGTTTAAGATAACATTTAGTGGGCCGGTAACAATTTGAATAAAATCAATAATGTTTGTGATCACCCTGTTTATTAAGTGTATATATCTGTACTGATAAGTATAAAGGATTTAAGTCCAAACATGTCGATTTTGAGTTAAGTACATAGTCAGACAATGAAAAAAATTCTCTATCGATTGATATAAAGGATTTAAATCCATGTCATTTAGTATTTGAGAAAATACATTGGTAAAAAAAGATTCAAGTCAGAAATTTAGCATTAATCTTTAGTATAAAATATTTAATTCGAATTTTTCCCTTTATTAAATGAAGACTGACAATCACTGAATGGTATAAAGGGTATAAATCAACCTAATCCCTTTTTCCTCGTCGATTCTTCTGATTAGTTCTTAGTTAGTTTAACTTTATTTTTCGTCTCCTGAAAAATAAAGAATATGGACTTAAATCCTTTATACCTATCAGTACAGATATAAGTGTACACGTCAATGAATTTTCTTTTCATTAATGAATATCATAATAATTTGAAACGGAAAAAAGTATGGAAAAAATACTTAATAATAAAGCACAAATTATATTTTCTAAACGAAAAACATTTTACATTTTGTACAAAAAAAAAAAAAAAAAAAAAAAAAAAAAAAGAAAACGAAAGAAAGAGATTTTCATCATATCATAAAGATAGCGAAAACAAATTAGTGAACTAGTAATGCAGTTTTTTTTTTTTTCTTTTTTTTTTAAATGCTTGCACTTCATAATTTGTTTATAATTTGTTTTGCAATATGTGGAAATTTTTATTCACAGTAATTTTAAAGCAGTTGTGGAAAATATTTGAAATTGAATTTTTTCTCTTTATTTGAAAGCATATTACATTTTTAAATATTCAAATGATGCTGTACAATAATTCTTGTTTCGTTTTGCTTCAATCAGAATAATCTCGACATTCTACTCTCATTATTTAAATTCAAATAAATATTCCTACCTTTTTATTTCACTCAAATATTATTTTAAAAATAGAAAAGTACAAAAGGAAATGTTCAAATTACGTCATATTATAAACTTGTCTATGAAAGAAATACATTGAATAAGGTTTTCTGAATAAAATTTAATTAAAAATCAGTTTCGTTGAAAGAAAAAATTAACATAATAATAGATAATGTATGTTTTAAAAGCTGGTTGCAAAATGAATTATTCAGATGCAAATAATTTTGCTTTAGATATCTATTAATAAAACGTTGAAAATTATGTTTTATTAAAATACAATTAATCCCACAAAACATTTATAAAATATATGGCTCGATTAGTTGAATGATTTATGCATAAAAATTGGTAGAACTATGTTTTCTTTAAGTATCTGATAGCCACATTTTAACTTCAAAATTTCTAGGAAGTGTGAAGCTCACTTGATTTTTCAAGAAATGCTTTTAATTTCCTTTCATTTAAATATAATTTATTTTTACTTTCTCTTACCCATAAAGTAGAGAAAGTATTGTTTTTGGGTCAAATTTTCGAACGTATGATTTTGTTATATTTACAGGTTCTGAGGTCCCCTGAATACGAAAATCATGTTTTTAGCAAATGGTCTGTGTGTACGTCTGTGTGTCAGTGTGTATGTATGTGTGTCTGTGTGTATGTCTGTGTGTGTGTCTGTCTGTTATCAGCATATCTCAAAAACAAATTGTGGCAGAAACTTCAAACTTGGTATTCTAAATGTGTATCATATAAAAATGCTACACTAAACTTTTCGTTAAGATCAAGCAAATGGTTCGTGTACAGGGACACTCAAAAGTATTCAAATACATTACGTCTATGGGGGAAATTGCAGGTAAGTAGAATTTGACATCTGTAGACTGCACTAAACCAAATGAAACGAATATATATTCTTTGTAATAGAGAGAGTCAACAGGGGAAAAAATTATGTATGTAGGAGCCTCGCCTCCCCTCCTGGGGGGGAAGTCCCCCCTCGAGGGGAATAAATTTTCATGGTGAGTATCTTCCAAAAGAGCTCGAAAATACCTTTAAAACGAATAGTTAAACCATCGATCTGCGATAATTTAAAACAAAGTTATCGATTTTTTTTTACTTTTAACATTTTTTTTTTTTTAATATTGAGAATAAAGATTAATTTTGTTTGAAATGCGTAACTCTTGTCTGATAGTTAATTTAATTCAATTAGTAAAAAACAGTTTTGCCTTATATGTTTACAGCTGTAATAATTGCGCAAACCTAAAAAAGAAAAAAAAAAAACATGATATTAGCCAACCTGTTTCACGATACATACCGAAATTTTATGAACTAGGTTTTTGTAATCAGTATGTTACATGTAAAGTTTGACGCAGATCCAATATATAGATACTGTAATGTAACTATCACGCAGATTGTGAAAAACGTTATAGAGCAGCGATTTATGACTATTGATTTAAACATGAAGTTAATGAACACCAGATTTTGCTTGGGTTCAATTATATACACTGTAAAAAGGAATAGTGAAATCACGGGATTTCACCGTACAATTTTATGAGAAATGGTTGTTTGGCTAGCTTAACAATCAAAGCTCGTAAATTGATGTCATGAATGTATAATTTCTGAATACTAACATTTTTTTTACGGACAAAAGTAGTTTTTTTCAAATCTACCTCTAAACTGTATTTTTATGGTCAAATCTCTTCAAATGTAAAACGTTAGCTTTTCAGTGACGTCATATAAGAATAATTTCCAATTTAAAACTGAAAATATAATTGTAGTTTTATTGATTGAAAAGGTTTATTTATACATTCATACGTATAGCTATTGAAATGAAAGAGCTATTCTTTTCCTAATTTAATTCAAAGAATTTAATTCAAATTCATGTATTTGTCACGACGTAAAAATGCGGGGAATACATTATTTATGTCCCCCCCCCTTTTTTTTTTTACTTTCTCTTACCCATAAGGTAGAGAAAGTATTGTTTTTGGGTCAAATTTTCGAACGCGAGATTTTGTTATATTTACACGTTCTGAGGTCCCCTGAGTACGAAAATCATGTTTTTAGCAAATGGTCTGTGTGTATGTCTGTGTGTCTGTGAGTCTGTGTGCCTGTGTGTCTGTGTGTGTGTCTGTGTGTCTGTGTGTGTGTGTCTGTGTGTCTGTTATCAGGATATCTCAAAAACAAATTATGGCAGAAAGTTCAAACTTGGTACTCTAAATGTGTATTATATACGGATGCTACAGTAAGCTTTTCGTTCAGATCAAGCAAAGGGTTCGTGTACAGGGACAATCAAGATAATTCTAATACATTACGTCTATGGGGGAAATTACAGGTAAGTGGAGTTTAACGTCTATAGACTGCACTAAACCAAATGAAAGGAATATATATATATATATATATTGTAATAGAGATAGTCAACTGAGAAAAAAAATTGTGTATGTAGGAGCCTCGCCTCCCCCCCCCCCCTGGGGGGAAGTCCCCCCTCGAGGGGAGTAAATTTTCATGATGGGTATCTTTCAAAAGAGCTCGCCAATACCTTTAAAACGAATGGTTGAACCCTCGATTTGCGATAATTTAAAACAAAGTTATAGATTTTTTTTTTACTTTTAAAGAATTTTTTTTTTTTTTTTTTAAGATTAAAATGGACTTTTTTCGGATATTTAGTGTTATACTACTTCTTTAATATGGAAATCGTCTGTATTATCATAAAACGTAATTTTTTTAAATAATAATTTTAATAAATTATTTTTTAAATCAGAATTATTTTTTAATAACCGAATTAAATTTTCTATAAATCTAAGTGCATTAATGAAACGGGGGGTTGAGGGGGACGGTAGCCCCCTCACACAGAATTAATTATCGTATAAGACTCTTCCGAAGCCTAATTTGAATTGCTTAACATTGGTTTACATAACATCGTTATTTTACCTCTTAATCTCGAACTTGTATTTATAGTATTAAATTTCAGGGTGAGAGAAAGTCGTGTGAGTGACACACCAAATTATTTTTTTTTTTTTTTTTTTTTTTTTTTTTTGGGGGGGGGGGATTTTCCTGGAATCTCTGCTGCCGGGCGTTGTACGTAATCTAGCTTGTTCTTTTTTTTTTTTTTTTTACAGTGTACGAATTTTTTTAAATTCTACGCACTAGTTATTCAGTTACAGTTGTACATTCACATTATTATATTATGCATCCACATACAAAATTTTCTCGAAAGTATCAAACTTTTCAGATCACATTGAATATATAAATCTATCAAAAGCTGGAAGTATCAAATTTTCTTGAAACTATTGATTTTCTCTTGAGTAAAGAAAAAGTATAATTTGTATATGATGACCGAAAATTAATGAAAGATAATAAGAATTAGTCACGATATAATCTTGTGTATACTTATTATTTATAAATAGTTTACCTTCTTACTATAAATATAATTGTTTAATTAAGAAAATAAATGAAGAAATTTTTTTATAAAAATCATGCAAATGAAACACACACCAAAATTAAATAAAAAATATTGTCAGACTTGCAGCAAGAAAAATGAAAATTTAAATGACTTTTAAAATCAGCGTATTTTATATGCTTAATTAAAAGTGAAATACGATCTTCTTGAAATAGCTCGTCTTTAATTGCAATTAGAATTTATTATTTTCGTATAAATTATTGAATAAGCCAGTATTGCACTTTTTATTAATTTATTTTTTCACATTTGTTTGGACTAATATAATTATGCATATTTGATTATCATGAATCAGTTTCTAAATAAAAAGTTGAAATAAATTACTTGTTCGCATTATTTAAAAGAAAAAAAAAAGTGACAAATATTAAATGATGTTATTTGATATTAAGTAAATGAATTTGTGTGAATTTTGAAAAAAGGTGTTTAGAAAAAAAGCTTGAATTAGAATGCAGCTCCAATTAGAGGATTGTAATTATAATTTTTTTAAATGATTATTTTTAAAAAGATAATAATACATTTTCATAATCATGCGTCTTACTAGACCCAAATTAACAGTAAGCAATCTATCTTTATTTTGTACTTTTTTTGCATAACCTTATTTCTATGAATTAAAAAATGAACTTAATTAATTGGTATTCGTACAGATTAAACAAATTATTTCTAAATATAATACATAAAAACCAAAATATTAATTAGTAAGGTTTACAATGAATTTTAATCTTCATTTTATGTTAGATACACATTTATTGTTTATCTATATTGATTTTCATTAACGGTTTAAAGAAATATACAAATTAAAGTATTTTAATAAACTAAACCAATTATAAATTATAATAATTATGCAAATTAAAATCATAAAATATAAAAATATGCAATTTTTTTTTTTTTTTTTTTTGGGGGGGGGGGGGGGGAGAAAAAATTAAACATGAATTTACATTAGACGAAAGAAGCTAGACATGAAAATGACTTGAAAGCAACATAGCATTAAATAAAATAATCTGGTGTGTCACTCACACGACTTTCTCTTACCCTGAAATTTAATAATGTAAATACAGGTTGCAGATTAATAGGTAAGATAACGAGTACTGTTATGTAAACCAATGTTAAACAATTCATATTAGGCTTCTGAAGAATTTTGTATGATAATTAGTTCTGTGTGATGGGGGGCTACCGCTTCCCTCAACCCCCAGTTTCATTAATGCACCTACATTTATATAGAATTTAATTCGGTTATTAAAAAATATTTCTCTTTTTAAAAAATAATTTATTAAAATTATTATTTAAAAAAATTATCTTTTATGATAAGGCAGACGATTTCCATATTAGAGAAGTAGTTTAACACCAAATATCAAAAAAAAGTAAATTTTATTCTCAATATATATATAAATATAAAAAAAAAAAAAAAAAAAAAAAAAAAAAAAAAAAAAAAAACGATTTTTTTTTTTTTTTTTTTTTTTTTTTTTTTTTTCAGTTTTTTTTTTTTTTTTTTTTTTTTTTTTTTTTTTTTTTGTTAAAAGTAAAAAAAAATTGATAACTTTGTTTTAAATTATCGCAGATCGATGGTTCAACCATTCGTTTTAAAGGTATTAGCGAGCTCTTTTGAAAGATATCCATCATGAAAATTTACTCCCCTCGAGGGGGGCCTTTCCCCCCAGGGGGGAGGCGAGGCTCCTACATACACAAAAAAATTTTCCCAGGTAACTGTCTCTATTTCAAAAAATATATATTTATTTCATTTGGTTTAGTGCAGTCTATAGACATTAAACTCTATTTTCCAGCAATTTCCCCCATAGACGTAATGTATTAGAATTATCTTGATTGTCCCTGTACAGGAACCATTTGCTTGATCTTAACGAAAAGCTTCCTGTAGCATCCCTATATGATACACATTTAGAATACCAAGTTTGAACTTTCTGCCATAATTTGTTTTTGAGATATGCTGATAACAGACAGACACACACACAAACGCACACACACAGACACACACACAAACGCACACACACAGACACACAGACCATTTGCTAAAAACATGATTTTCGTATTCAGGGGACCTCAAAACGTGTAAATATAACAAAATCTCGCGTTTGAAAATTTGAGCCAAAAACAATACTTTCTCTACCTTATGGGTAAGAGAAAGTAAAAAGATAATAATAAGTTAAATAAAAAATTAAAGGAAATAAATAAATAAAACTGGTAAATGCGAATGTGAGACAAGTGAATTTTTTATAAGATTAAATATAGATTTGACAAAAAAAAGTAAAAAAATAAAATGAAATGAAATAAAATGTACTTATGTATAATATTTTAAGAAATTCTGCCAAAAACAGAATTTAGTTTAGTACGGAGGACAATTAATTTCTATCTGTAAAATTTCATTTTTATTTATTTATTTATTTTTTATCTCATTTTTTGACCATAAAACTGGGCCACATACTTTTTAAAATGATTGAAATGAATGAAAATAAAGTTTTTCCATCTAAATTCCATACTTTAGTTAATTTTAAGAAATCTAATTGTCGTGTCAAAAGCTGTTTGCACCCCTGGATTCAGAAAAATCACCCCCTTTCCTTTGGTACCGAATTTGTAACGATAGGGCTGAAATTTCTAATTCATTTTGACGTTACACGAAACTAGTCTACAAAAACTGGCGACGACGTTTTTACATATATTGAAACTAATAGTCCTCCTAATCCTTATATATATATATATATATAACAAATTAAAATAAAACATAGAATATAGTAATTTTTAGAATTTATAAGAATGAAAAAATAAAAGCTGCAAATGCCCAAGTTTGGAAGACAAAGAGAAAGAGAGCTGTGGGGGAGGCCAAACAGTTACCATAAAGCCAGTAATAAAAAGTCTTTATGTTTCATACTGCAACATCTATCACTATTTTTCGCTTGATAATGTATTGTACTTAAATAATTTAATTTAAAACAATTGATGCATGGGTTTACATTTATAATAATGATTCTTAAATTTTTTATTAGGCACTATTCCAAAAAAAGTTTAGTTCCATTTGATGTGTACACTATATAGTATAACTGTCTTAAGTTTGTTTCTAAAGATATTTCAAGATTCGTATTTGTTGTGCTTATACACTGCTACTCAGAAGTTTAGTAAGATTTAAAAACGATCAGTTTTTTCCCAATTTAAAGACTTATCTCTGGATGATATGTTTTTAAACATGCGGTATTTAAAGAACTGGGTCTTCCTCATGTTTTTCAATGAAGCTTGGTTTAAGATAACATTTAGTGGGCCGGTAACAATTTGAATAAAATCAATAATGTTTGTGATCACCCTGTATCGTTAAGAGAACGAAATGATCTGAAACTTAATGATACGTTTATACAGACTCCGTTTAATTTCTCTCTGAATTTGTGTGACGATATTATATTAATTAACGGAGATATAAGCATTTACTTTAAAATTGCAAAAATAACACTGCTCTGCATGAAAATCTGCCTCAAAACCATTTTTGCATTTTTTATTTATTTTATTTTTTTAATGACCTCATGAAACTGAATATGACGCCCTTTTTGACCTATTACTCACTGTTTTTTAGGGAACCCCCCTCCCTATTTTTATCCCTTTTCGTTAATTTTATGGCTATAAATTTGATTTGTAGGGGACCAAAGGATTATTTTAACTGTTAAATATCTTCTGAGGGGCGAAAGAGTTGGAAAATTCTAAAACATGAACATTTGCAGCAAGTGAAAAATTTAGGGTGGGGGATTTGCCAATGGAATTATACATTATATTTATTATATATTTTAAAAATCAATTACTATTATTATTTATTATAAATTATATTTTTTGTTTTTAAATGTTGAAATAATTCTCTTCCATTCTCCAAATGAAATTGATGCCTATAATATTACCGAACAGTGCTAAAAATTGGGGGAGTGTTGGCTTCAAGAGAAAACGGTGAGTGATTGGGCAAGATGGAGGTAATATTTGGATTCATGAGATCGTTTTACATAAGAATCAGCAAGAATAGTATTAGGGCTAGATTTCTTTTTTCTTTTTGCGGTGCAATCAGCATGTTTTTTATTTATAATGCACAGAGTTTTTAACGAAATATATTCATGAGAAGAAACCTTAGGAAATTTTAACTCTTGGCAAATATCTAAAATCTAGCTCGTTATTTTTCGGATAATTTGCTTAATTTTTATTCTATTCAAATGCACTTTTGATTAAAGTTGCCCAATATATTTAGCTTTCAACCTATGGAATATTTTATTATTATTATTATTATTATTATTATTATTTCGCACATGCGCAGTGAAAACGTTTTTCATAAAAATGCTGACATTTCATGAGATTTTTAAGATATTTGTATTTCGGTCTCAGTTTACTGTTTCAAATGACTTTTTCAAGTTATCTGAAAGTGGGAATAATTTTCATTTAAAACTCTGTATATTACTAATAAAAAACATGCTGATTTTTTTTTTTTTTTTTTTTTTTTTTTTTTTTTGTAGTTTTAAAATAAATGCTTCTACCTCCGTTACTTAATATGCTATCGTCACACAAATTCATCCACTAATTGTACTCAGATGATATTAACATAACCTAAAGTTACAGATCATTTCGTTCACTTAACGATACAGGGTGATTGCAAATATTATTGATTTCGATCAATTTGTTACTGGCCATCTAAATGTTGTCTTAAACCAATTTTAACTGGAAAACATGAGGAAAACCCAGTTCTTTAAATTCCCAAGGTTTGAAAACATTTCATACATAAGTTTGTAAACTGAAAAAAAAAAAAAAAAAAAAAAAACTGATCGTTTGCAAATCTTTCTAACCTTTTTAGTGGGAGTGTACTATTTTAAATATTATTTTTGCAAATTAGATGTTATTTTTGCAAATTTATTTTAAATATTATCAAACGATTGATAAGGAAATGAAACAAATAGCTTTTAGCAACCTTTGTAAAAATGAATCGACTACTCTTGAATGTTGAAATTTAACTATTTTAAAAATCATAAATTTTGAACATACTGAATTTTATGCAAACAAAACGTATATACGGGAGAGTGGGGTTGAACGGACGCAGGATGAATGGGACAGTAGCAAAATTTTTATGTTTTGCAAGCACTGGAAACTTGACAATTTTCCTGATATATGGCAGTACTGAGGTTATTTATCAAGTGTAGTTTCAGAATTGTGCTATCCATATAAGGGCAGAAGAAAATTAAAGTGTCTTTTTAAGCTGCCAAAGTAAGTTTTTACTGATTCAATTAGGTAGTGGTTAAGAGATTAACTATTTGCTTAAAGTTAATATCATAATCTTTTATTGTGTTTATGATATTCAAGAAGAATATCCAATTGTTGATTAAGCCTATTTCCTGTTTTATATGATCATGTGGTGGTTGGGATGAATGGGACATTCCCCACTATGTGCTAATTAAAAATTCTACTCAAGAATTATATTTAAAAAAATCTTAAATAGATTTTCAATATTTTTATAACCTGTAGTTCAGTAGTTATAACATGGAATTATAAAAGTAACATGGATTTAGTTAAAAAATAGATTAAAATTAATTGTTCTGATTTTTGTTTATAATAATTATGATTAAAAAAATATAATTTAGAATATTCGATGCAACTTAAATCAATAATTAAAAATAAATAAACAAATGAATAAACTCATAAAAATATGATTAAAAACCCAACTGCAATCAAGTTAATTCAACATATCCTGGTGATTATTAATGTAATAGAGAATAGAATGCTTATTTTCCCCGATCAGTCGGAAACAAAATTTATCTGGATAATTTTTACTCTATTATAATGGTTTAACTCTTTTGAGTGTCTTATTTATTTATTTATTTTTAGATTAGATCTTATTACATTATTAGATTACATTACCAAAGCCTAGAGCACTAGCAACTGTGCGAACCAAAGGACTTTTGTATTTTGACGTTATTTTGAGTCAATAATACATCAGTTTACGTTAATTTCAGTAAATTCATAATGTGTAGTAAAATCACATAAACCAATTTAATTTAAATTTTTTTCCATTTTGTTTTCTTTTCTTTGTTAACTCCAGTCCTGTCCCATTCATCCCCACAGGTGGGGATAAATGGGACAATGCACATGCATGTAAAAAAAAATTATTATTAATTAAAAACGATAACTTTTTATTAATGTTAAATTTCATATGGTGAACGTTATCAGTAAAAACATGAAATATGTACTATTCATCCCCACTCTCCCCTAACCGAGTGTTCTAAATGTACAGTGTACATGCTCTTTTTACTTATTTATTTATTTTTTGAACACATATTTTATATTGTAAAAATAAATAACCATAATAATATTGTAAATATAATGTAAATATTATATATAATATAAATATTCACTGTAAAAAATAAGTCCTGTTTGCTGACAGAAATTTTCTGTAATTTAAAAAAATACGTTCTGACAACGTAATTCTTTCGTAAATTACGTCTGCAGAAAATATCTGGCAGCAAAGAGGACTTATTTTTTACAGTGTTATTACCATGTATTGTAAATAAAAATAACCTTTGTAAATATAAATAGGGTAAATATAAATGACCATATTTTATATTGTAAGAAATTCAAAACTATAATTTGAAAGCTAATACATGTTACAGAGTCCATGTATATTGTCACAGTAGTTATAGGAAATAAGACTATAATTATATGCATAATATCATAATTATAAATTTCTGTTCAAGGTTTTATTCATTTACATAATTTTTATTTTATTTATTATTCATTAAAAGAAAATTTTGGTTTCGTAAAATTTTTTTACTTACTGTTTTTGATGAATTTACACACGATTAACCCATTAAAAAAAATACTTATCTGTCTGTGCGTGTTTTCGATAAAATTTCGTGGAATTTCTAGCGTAAGAACTAATGCTCAGAAGTTTATACATATACACATATAGTTGCACTTTAACGTAAATAGCAACCAACATTTGGTAAACGTTTGCCTAGCAACATTGGGTAAAAATCCACCAATAGCTGCCGTTGTCAAACCCTCTTTTCTGATTTTTTTAATATGGCAGCATATGAAAAACTTTCAAATAAATCTGCACAATAGGAATTATTTTTAACAACTAATTACGATATTAAAAATAAGTGCATATTTAACCTGAAAAAAGTTGTATCTATAGAAGCATCATTAAAAGGTGTAAATTTTCTATATGAGTATTTTACAAAAGAATTTCCCAATACCTCTAAAATGATCGGTTTAACCGTAGATCTGTGAAACGTTAAAACAATGTTGTCTATTATTTTGACTAAAAAATAATAAAAACAACACATTTTTTATAATATCTATAGAGCATAAAATTGACTCACTTTGATTGTATGCTATTACACTCCTCTGAGATAAAATCCTTGTTTTCCTCATGGAAAATAATTTTTAATAAATATATTGTACTGCGTGAATTTATAAAAAAAAAAAAAAAAAAAAGTACAGAAGAAAGTCTTGTGATGACCACAACATACTAGTTTTACATAATCTATATATAATGAACTATTTTAAATTTAGAAAACTTTCTGTAAATAAAAATTCATCAATTATGTGTTGTGAGACTGTACATTATGCTTTAATGTATTCATAATTTGATAATTTAATTTCTTACTTTATATATCTTAAATCTTAAATCTTAAAGCATGAATATTTTATGTCAGAAAATCCCAATTTTAAATACATTTTCACATCTTATTGAATACATTTTACACAACTTATATGTATTTTATTCCATTATAAATAGTGAGTAACTAAATATATATTCCTCTCAAAAAATATTTGCATACAAAATGCCTTGACAAAAACAAGATTAACGAACTGATTTCTTAACCAATATGAAATAATTTAAAAACAAATACACTTTGCTTCACAAATATTTAACAAAATTTACAACTTCTTCAAAAACAAATCCCCCAAAGAAGTATTTTTCCTTTCTGGATTCTGCGTAATTGCCAGCCGAGTATTAGAAACTTTTATGAAATTGTTATTTTAATAACATCTACGTTCGGTTCAAATATTGGTTAAAGAAAATACCATGGGAAAACATTAGATATTAAGGAAGAAATTTCGTCATTTGTTTTGAACACTTTTTTGCAGCTTGTTTACAATTTTAGAGGAAAAAAAATTAAAAAGGGGATTTTGTTGAAACAAAGTGATTTCCCACGATTTTATTTCAAAGTAATTAGGATAAATATTTATGAATATTATCAAAATATATTTCATTTTCTGAAATGTCATTTTAATAATATTGAATTATTGTCTTTGTCTTAAAGTAAACAAATATTAATAATATTTAATTATTAATGTTTGTTCATTCATGTTTTATTTTTATATTCAGTGTTTAATTATTTAGATAATTATCTACGTATTTCCTAAGTTCGATAGCAATGTAAAAAAAAAAAAAAAAAAAAAAAAAATAGCCTATTTATAAATTCTAAGGATACTACTTCCACTTACCGGTTCGTACATGTATTATTATGCAAATATTAATTTTTTCCCATGATGGAAAGAGATCATAAATCAGAAGGCAGATTCTAGTCTATGAATGGATTTCATTTAAAGACGAAACTTATCAGTGTTTTATTTATATCAGAAAGGTAGAATTAATCTGGACATACACTATTTTTCAATGGAATAGCTCAAAACTAATGGTTGAAACAAATAAAACTGCCATGTTTGCATAGTACCAACGAGATGAAATTATACCTATTTTCGATTTAATAATTTGCTTTATTACTCTCTATGAAGTACTTCATAAAAATGTACATAAAACTTTCTTTTTAAACGTAATATAATAAACCTATATTTTGTATTCTATTATGCTTTATTATATGAAATAAACAAGTTATATTTTATTATATGAAATGAAACTACTTATTTGTCAGATCTAAACAATTACTTAATAAAAATATGTATTCTGCATTGGGTAATTTCACCTTTATAAGGAATTACTGCTTTAATGCGCAATGGGATAGTATTATGTACAGTGTTTTAATATAAACCTCGGACATTTCACTGAACCAAATATCATAAATAATTTTTTCTAGTTATTTCAGAGTAGCAGGCTGCAAATTTCGAATCCGCACCCCTCTCGGACCGCCTTTTTATAGACTAAACAATGTCGAGCGGATGGAAATTAAGACTATTTGCAGGTCTGGTAAGGAAGAAATTCTAGGATATTCTTTGTGGGATTTAATTTAAAATAAAAAAAGATATGATTACTTACAGAATTATAGGCACTCATGGGAGTGGATCGGTAATTTAATGATTTAAATAAAATAAACGTATTACAGACGCCCTGTAGCATGATGCATTATCGTTTGAAATGTTGTTTGGAGAATTGACTGAGATAGCTTCAAAACAGTCGGTCAGGCGCCACTTTTATAATGACTGTGTTTCATTTCGAGTTAATTGATTCCTTGGCGATGAAAATTTGCTCGACTCCTTGAAAAACTTCCGTACCAAAATGTACGGAGAATATGTCAATGTTTTATAAGAGCAATTTTTATTAAGTCGGACTCATTTTCGCCGTCCTACAGGCTTTTTCATCAGCCGAAATAAACTAAAATTGACTCATTAGAAAAAATAGTTCAGTCCAATAATTAACTGATATATATATATATATATTTTTTTTTTTAGTCAGCTGAAGACTTATTACTTTTAATTCTTATCCATAATAATGGCATTTTCTGCAGATTTTCGGGGTTTTAACCTACTTTTTAAATTGTTGTTGCACTGTTTTTGAAGAAATTATTTTGCTAAAGTACTTTTTTTTATTAAACTTTTCTAAGTTTTGAACATGATACAAATCGATTTTTTAAAGATTTTCTTTTTAAATTGCGGACATCTGGTTTGGATACGCAAGGTGGCTGTCAAAAGCAAAATTCCCAGTTTAAATAACCAAAAATTTTTATATCTGGCTAAAAACCATCTTAGAAATATTTCGTTAACATTTAATTATTTTGCCATCTCATATATTATTATTATTTTTTTTTTTCATTCCAAAATTAATACTTTTTGTGGAGTCATCAATGGTCTTATCCTTGCAATTTTTGAAATACTTTCTAAAATTACAATTTTCCTGACAATTGCATTTTGTTTTTAACATTGGACTCAATCCTAAAATGTACGTTATAAGACGACATAATAAAATCTGTTCGAAAAATTGCTTTTTAAACGATAAAATTGGGGTTAAAGGAAAATAAAAATAAAATATCAAATTGCGGCTTTTTTTTCCGTCCCTTAGTGTAAGAGTATAAAATTTCTCTGCCTCCCGTAGACAAACTAATAGCCACAATTTATTTCTTCATCTGTTTTTACAATTACTCCGCTCCATGAGAGTTAAAAAAAAAAAAAAAAAAAATGAATGAATGAATGAAACTGCATTAGAAATTGTCTCAACTACTTGAGGGCCAGCCATGACTGTCCACATTTTATACACTGGTGCACAAAATTAAACCAATAACTTGTTTTTTCGTTTTCTTCCTTTGCGCGTAGTTTTTAAACAAATGAACACAGAAACATAAAATTTGGATGGCATGTCTGTTATCATATCATCAAACGAATTTTACAAAACATTAGCATAAGTAATAATTTTACCATGCTTTTATTAGCTTCGATTCTTGTTTGTGTGTTTGTCCGGTACAAGTCTTGCAATCTATTTTTAACTAACTCCCCAACTAGCTAGACATTTGAAACTTTCACAGTATCTCAGAACCCGGTGACAACACAATACTTCGAAGTCAGATTTTCAAATTTTCGAATAGTTTTATTTTAATTATTTAAAATATGAAAATAATAAGCTCTTAATAGCAATAAAATAGCCATTAAAATATTAGCTATAATTTAATTGTTGCCAAAATAAAATTACGAGTTCATTTTCTTTCGACATAAAAATAAATACATTTAATTCAACATGAACATCAAAAATATATATACGTTGTTCTAAAAGGAGTAATATTTTATTTTTAAAACCGAATTTCTTTTTCACTATTATTATTATTTTGCTGAACTAAGTCCGCGTGCTTAAATATTGCTTAAATATTATTTTTTATCCTCACGTATTTTATTAATGATTCATTAGAAAATTTAAAAACGTGGTATATAGAAAGATTTTCTTTTTTTTTTTAATTAACGGGTGATCAATAAAAATCCGCAATATGTTAACTTTATTCTATTTTTTATTAAACGCAATTATGATACAAATAAACATATGCAAATTATAAGACTGGATAAATACTAAATACTGATAGTTTTATCTCTGTTCTATTACACCATTTCTGCAGCTCTCTCCTCTAAGCCCAACAACCTCGAACGCATTACTACAATTCTTTTTCCACCTAGTATCTACCCAGCACCACAAATTCCTACCTTCTCAGCTCCTCGGATGTACCTTTCACGGAGGCTGAGGTTAAAGCCACTCTCTTGAGTTTTAACGTCAAAAAAGCCCCTAGCCCAGACAATGGCCCTCGACTTCTTGATCCTTAGACACACATATAAAATAATCCCACATATTATACATGAATGGGCGAACCAATGTCTGCTTTATAGCTACTTTCTAGAAATCTTAAGGAGAGGTGAGGTGATATATTTCTTGAAGCAAGGGAAGCTTCCCTCTGAACTCTCTTCCTATAGACCGATCTGCCTCTTACCTACTTTAGGCAAATTTCTTGAAAAACTGGTAGTAACCAGACTAAATTTCCACTTAGAATCAAATAACTTACTACATCCAAACCAATTTGGGTTCATAGAGGGCAGATCCTGTGAACTGGCATTACAGAAAATTAAAAGCTTTTGCGCCCTCAACTATGATTCTGGTAATTATACCACTCCCATCTCTCTTGATATTAAAGGAACTTTTGATAACGTAGAGTGGCAGCATATCTTACATGCATTACACAAGCTTAACTGCCCGGGAAATATTGCGGGAATCATCTGCTCATATCTTTCAAATAGGAAAATAATAGTTAATTGGGGTGAAGGCACCACAGAGTTTCCTCAAACTAAAGGTGTCCCCGAGGGCTCATGTCTCGGCTCCACTCTATGGAACCTAATAGCGAATGACATCCTTATCCGTACGAGTTCTGGAGGTTTTACTACTTTCGCTTACGCAGATGATTTCTCTCTTGTTCTCTCGAGACGTCGGAGGAGAAACCTGGAGGAACAGGCCAAGGAGGCCCTCACTCTCTTCAGCGAAATTCTACATGCTCTAGACCTTTCCCTATCCCCAGGTAAAACACAGGCACTAACTTTTGCATTCCCTCGGAAACTTAAAAGGAATCCCGTGATGAGAATTGACGGCGTCAGTGTCCGACACGTTCCTCATCTAAAGATCTTGGGGCTGTAACATCTCCGTCAGGAATTCAAGATGAGGTAAAGTTAATGGAGTATCACAGCCTTAAAATATAATTCTTTATTTTTAAATACAATTAATCGCAAATGTAGGTTCAACAGTCAAGTCGGTGAAAAGGTTTACATGAACTAGTTAGATACCAAGTAAAAATATAGTTTTTGAGAGTCTGCCTTCACAAGGCTAAGTATCTGCTATTAAGTAAAATATAAATGTTATCTGCCGTTACCAGGCAAAGTTCTGACTTCCAAAGAAGAGCAAGTTCGAGCCTCGGCTCGTACACCGAAACTTAATTCCTTCTCTGTCTTCTCTCCCTTCACAAGAAGACTCGGTTTTTGGAGGGGGTGAAATTGTCCCTTAAATCTCCAATAGACTTTTAGAAGGAGGTGATCCGTTGATCTCTCATTTGCTAAGTTGTGGTGCCAAGGTTGTGAAGTCCGTCCCATGGAGTCCCTCTTTCAACATTTCTCATGGAAATGCAACAGATGTCAAGGCGTTACAGGTCGGTTTTCCTTTTGTTAAATAATGTCAAAATCGTAGACTTTCAGTCTACTCTGTTTGTTCGAAACATCAGAGCTTGAAACATTACAGGGCTAACAGCTGTTTAACACCTAAATTCGCTGGCACACCTATATGACTTAAAATTAAGATTGCTTAAACATTATCACAACTCAGCCAAAATGGTCGGAAAGAGGTGGGGTATCTCCACCTCTCTCCTAAAAATCTGGTATAATGCCATAATTGATAAAATCATTACATATGGGGCCGTCATTTGGGGAAGAGATTTGTCGCAAGCGGCTCAAGCGAAAATAAATTCCATCCAAACGCCCTACCTTTGCAAATGACAAGGGGCTACCAGACAATTTCGACTGACGCCTTCCCTGTCATCACGGGTATAACTCATGCTCATTTGCAACTATACAAAAACTTCCTTAAAAGAAATATATTACAACTACAAGAAACAAAAATTTCTAATTTAATTTTCCCCAATATGAAAATTCAATATCTCACCTCTAATTGGAATCTCCACCCGGCAGAAGATGCTGCTTACTTAATCACAAACTGTACTAAAAATAGTTTCACTCCAACTGCCTCTGTGGCCATCTTCATCGATGGATCAAAAACTGATCATGGCGTGGCTGCCGCACTCTGTGTGCTGCAAGACGGTACCGTGATCCACCGGTGGGCGGGCAGGCTCGCGGAATATAATTCAGTATTTCAAGCAGAGCTCTATGCTATTCAAAAAGCTATTGAATGGGCTGAAAGCAACACCCATCTCGCCAAAATTAACATCTTTAGTGACAGTCTCTCGGGTCTGCTCGCTATTGCTTGCCACAGGAGCAAGTTTTAGAAATAAAAAGTAAAATTACAAAACTTAAAAATTTCCTCTTCCTGGCGCACGTTTCCGCCCACAGGGGTTTCGTCGGCAATGAAATGGCAGACACTTTAGCTAAAGCTGCAACTGAGAACACCAATATTCATTTTCGTCTTCCTGCACCTCCATCTCATGTAAAATTTAAATAAAAAACTCTCCTCCTCTAGAATTGGCAGGCCTTATGGGATACCTCCGAGAAGGGGAGGTACACTTATAATTTAATTCCTCAAGTGATCTCAAATCCCTGGAACCTAACTCAACCCGTCACAGCTTTTCTTACGGGACACAGTACCTTTCCTGCATTCCTCAAAAGATTTCACTGCCAACATTCACCTCTGTGTCCTTGCGGAGAGGAGGGAACTCCAGCCCACTATTATTTCACATGCAGGCTCACCTCTTCTTTCCACCTTAGAAATCCTTCTCCTAGATCTCAAAATTGGTTAGATAGTATAGTCTCGCGTAAGAATCTCATCCTAATACTTAATAAAATCTTCACTCTGTTAATTGACCTATCAAATCTTACTGATTAATCGTCTCTATTTTATCTTTCCTGTTTGCCCATATGCTCAATTTGCAAGTGCCATTGGTAAATAGAAAGATTCACCAGCTCAATCATCGCCCACTGTCGGCTCTAGGCTAAAGCATGGTGAATATATATATATATTGAGTTTCAAATAAACTGCGAGTAGTCCCCTTAGAAGCGCTCAACACCGCTCCAAAAGTGATGAGCGGGGCTGCTCCCTGTTCAACCGTTCAGAAGTTATGACGATTGTATTTCATATAGTTCAATAATTGTCACTCTGTACATGCATATGCTAGAATAAAACCGGATTTTTCTTCCTGTATTCACTTTTCTATTTCTTCTTTTTTTCGCATGACTTTTAAATATATATATACATACAAACATGAAAATTGGATAAGACGTTCATTATAAAATTATATATCGACATTTTTGTTATCATGGTGAAGATCATAGTTTGCAAATGTGCAATTATATTTTTTTTCAAAAAGTCCGTAATAAAAATTAAAACAAAAGTGAATACAAAAAGAAATATTGGGACTTAGTTTGACATTTGAAGATATATGCGTCTTCATCTATGTGTAATGCATCCCTACCACTATTTTTCCTTAAATTTTCTTTTCTAAAATTGTTAAAATTTTACATATTTTCGAAAGCTTATTTTTGAGTAAAATTAAATAATTATTAGTTTAAAAATTATTATTTATGATGAAGTTATATAAAATTCGATTAATGATACTATAACAAAAATGCCATGCAAATTTTATGTTCATATGTTTATTTATTTAAAAGTTACACTCAAAAGAAGAAAATAAAAAAGGAAGTTTTCCTTTAATTTTGAACGCCAGTGTAGATATAGTTTAATTTCAATAATATGAAATATTTAAGCATTTTTTATTCTAGAAAATTATTTGTAAAATAGTGTTTGTTGAACGCGCAAAATTTTATGTAAAAAAGAGATCCAGATTTTTATTGGAAAATTCTTGTTAGCTGACCAGTCCTGATTTCTAAACATTATATTCTCATGTTTACATGATTGAACTACGGAAGTTCTTAAATTAATTTTAATGCTACTTATATATAAATTCAAGCACGAACATTCTTTAACATTCATGTAAGCAAATAATAATAATAATAATAATAATAATAATCTGTAAAAAATGTCATCTAAACATATGAAAACAAAACAAACAAATAAAAGTAGAAAAATTCATTGAAAATTCTATTTTTCACTCGTAGGTCATTATAAAGATAACCATCAGTCCGTCATGTATTCGAAAATTTCATATATAAATGAGAAAATAATATTTTATAACTCAACTTTAAAGAGAAAATATATTTTCTCAAAAATAGATAAAGTGATATGAATTGAATCCACAATAAAAATCTCAGGAAATTTTTAAATAAGTAAATTTTGATCTCACATCTCCTGAATATCTATTCAGGAGATGTGAGATCAAAATTTACTTATTTAAAAATTTCCTAACTGGGTTTAGATCATTCAATATTTCGCTCCTGCTAAGGTACAAAATATGATTTTACTCGCTGCGCGCTATGATAAAATAATTTTTTATTTGATAGCTGTGTGAATAGTTAATTATATCACGTATTTTATTTCTTTACTTACTTATTTATAAGATATATTATATAATATAAGACAATTTTCCATAATTGTCCATTTTAATGAATGTATTCATCATAAATATATCAAACCACTTTTATAATATAATTTACGTTACAAGCCCGAGCATCATGAACTATAAAGTTTTCATTTAAAAAATTTGCAAGTTGTTCGATATTAAATTTTCTTAACATTGCAGATTAGGCATAAACAGCCATTGTGAGAAATATTTTCATTGTGGAGATATCAGATCATTTTTAAAATGTTATTTATAGTGCTGGCTTGAACATCAATGATTACGAATACTCTAATTTGAAAACTGCGTAAGTTTTATAAATTTAAGGCTATCTTAACGTAACAAAATAGTGCAGTATTTCCTCATACACTTGCATTACAGTGATCATTATATTAAAAGGAGTATAGAATTACAAGAAAACTAATATACTAAACTGACCCTAATAAAATTAATTAACAAATTATTATGAGGTTAATATAGCAAACTAAACCTTGCCTATTAGTTCGGACATTTCAGTATCTCCCTGTGTCGAGCGATAGGCCAGATTAATTTCTTTTATGAATATAGTATTCCTGCAGTACAAACTTATCAACACAAAGAGAGGAACTGAGTAGAGTCCACCTATGCCAACTAGTTTCTTCTACTGCGTATTCTAAATGTAAGCATACTGTTCCATACAAATGTAATTTTTACACTAATGTGCATGGCTGCACATAATTGGCTGACAAAATTTTACAGAATGGTGTAGACGGTGATTCTTGGGATAATTTGAAATAAATTTTAAAATATAACATTAGCCTTAACTATTTTATGAATGAAGTTAAATATTAAAACAGAAGGTTTAAGGATGTTGAAGGATCACACTGAAAAGCACATCAATTAAGACTGTTTCTAAAATTATTTTAGATTATTGTTTACACTAGAAATGTTCAAATATAGTATTTCGTATCTTTTCTCTTAAAATGCGATAATAAGAAAAAATGTGTATTATGTAATGTAGGGCAAGAGAAAGGAGTATGTCTGTCACACCACATTTTTGTTATTAAATAAAAAGATAATATGTCAGTATAATGAGAAAAAAAATGTTTTAAAACACAAATTTGAGTAAAATGTTTTTCGTCTACATTTCATACAAAGTTAATTGGATGAAAATAATTTCAATGGTGTCATTGTTTTCGGACGCATAAATGTGCATAATGAGGGAGAATAATAGCATCATTAAAACGTTCAAGTTCTTCCTATCTATTTGTAAGTGTATTTAATGAAGTATCAAATGTAAAGTATAGAAATATGAAGCAACAAAGTATCTTTAAAAATGACACTTCTAAAGATAAATATATTCAAAACTTTATAATGAGCTTGAAAGCAAAATTAATGAATATTTTCCATGCAGCATGTTAAGCGAACAAAACAGACAGTTTTTAGATTCTAGTCAAAACATATAGTATATGTCTTAAATGGAAAAATAAAAATAACTTTTTATGTAATACTTTTTTAAACTTTCTGTTAAATCATACAAACTTGACAATTCTATGTACTATTAAATACTTTTTAAAAAAATTTTTGATAAATTATTCCATCAACTTGAAAGAAAAATAATCAAATGAGCAATAAAGAGAGCAATTATAAGAAATTTTCAAACACTTATTAATTGACTAAAAGTGTTAAAAGAATACATTATCATCATGTTCTGAGCTATTCTAAAAGTTTCAAATGTCTAGCTAGTCGTCGGGAAGTTAGTTAAAAATCGATTGCAAAATTTGTACTGGGCAAACAAACAAGAAAGCAAGTTAATAAAAACATGGAGATAACATTTAAAGAAAAATGCACAGAAAAGCAGGTGTTGAATTTAGAAATTAAAAGATTTGTATGCAGACTTTATAAATTGGGATCAGAAAATACTATTTAAGGTTGATATAATGAAAGATGTTTAGGCAACAGTGTTTTGTGGCTTTCATGCTGCATTCGCGGAATGAAATTAAAGAAAATCAGAAAAAAGAAAACACGATTATTAATGATAAGAAAATTATTGAAATTGATGATGTAAGTGTAATTAAAAAGAAAGGTTTGTATAAGATAATACTTCCTATGTCATTAAGAATACCCCTACTAGAGAAAATCCACACTGAATTTGGACATCCCGGAATTTATAAAATGATAAATTTAATTACACCCCAGTATTATTGACCTCATATTGATAAAGATATTGAAAATTTTGTAAAACATTGTCATACTTGTCAATTAAATAAAAAATGTGAACAAAAAAGATTTGGCCTGTTACAACAGGTACCGCCAACAGATAAACCTTTTGAATGTTTGTCTTTAGACACTGTTGGTGGGTTTAATTATTATAATTCTATAAAAAAAGTATTTGAATTTGGTCGTGGATCATGCAACCCGTTATGTGTGGGGATTTCCATCAAAAAGCGATACCACTGAAACTTATACAAACTTTTTAAAACAAATATTTAAAATTCAGGTGCCTAAAAAATTGTTAACGGATAGAAATGCAGCATTCACTTCATCAAAATTTCTTCGAAATTATGATGTAAAACATTTATTAACAAGTAGCCATCACTGGAGACCAACGGGAAAATCGAGAGACTTAATCAGACTATTGTTACGCGTTTAAAGTGTAAAGTGAATTCTTCTTCAAACAAAATTCCCTGGACTAAATTACTTGAAGAAGTTTTAAATCAATATAACTCAACACCTCATTCTGTAACTCAGATTCCACCTAGCTATTTATTATTAGGAGAATTACCATATGATCCCTTGTTAGTGAATAATAATTACTACCCTTCAGTTGATGAGCCAGAAAAATAACAAAGGAAAAACAATACAATATCATAATAAAAACAAAGTCCGATATGGTGCTCGATTTCTCCCTGTGAAATTTAAAATTGGTGATGGAGTGATTTATGAGGAATTTCAATATCCAAATACACGTAAATTAAGTTCACCTTATTCAGGCCCGTACAAAATTTTAAAACAATTATCTGAAGTTAATTTTGAGATAGACAAACCCAGTCCCCATTTTAAGAGAAATTCAGAAATGGTCCATTCATCTAAGCTAAGGTACTAATAATTCTCAAAATTTCAAATTAAGTCATGAATAAATTAGTTAGGTATCAGCTTCCTGTCCCATGTTTTTTTTCTTTCCTATCTCCCCATAGGCGTTTGGAGGAGGATCCTAGTTGAGTTGGAGAAATCGGAGGGATGTCGGGAGATATAGCTTCTTTTCTTCGACTCAGTGGCACCAACGTGCCCTTAACTTTTCTTTTTTACAAATATACCTTTTAGGTTTATTTAAATTTTTTTTTCTCTCAAATATCATGTAGACGATTTCGTGAAATGAGGATCCTCCGCTCCTAAAAGTTCCTTTCTATAAGAAATCTGTTTTCTCGTGGTCTCCTGATCTTCACCATTGTGATGTGTTCGGAGAACACGGGAAAACTGATTTGTTTCTCCTCTCTGCAGAAGCTAGCCAGTTTCCACCGTTATACTCAAATTACTTTTTTGGAAAGGCTTGACTTTCTCAGAGTTTCAAGGGTTAATGTACCCACCATTTTTTTTTTTTTTTTTTTTTTTTTTTTTGGATTGCCAAACTTGAATTTTATATCAATATATAGTATTTTGAAAACAAATAATTACCAATAGAGGGAAATTAAGTTGGTTTTGTGTGTAAATAGATTATAAAATTTTCCATATTATTAATATGATTACTGTTTGTCTTTAGCATGTATTTTTATTTAAATTCTTTATAAATATGTCATGATATAATTGTCTGAAAATCTGTTTTTCATTTTATTAAAAGCTCTTTGTAGTAAGTAAAGAAAGAAAAATTTCAGTTATCTTGAACTATAGAAAAGTATTTGCAGTGCCAATTATTTCAGCTATATGAACTTTCCAGAACATTGCAAGTAACGTATGTTTTTTTTTTTTTTTTTTTTTTTTTTTTTTTTTTAAGATTCCCTGCAGTGTCATATGTGTTGTTATACTTCATAATATTTTTTTTAATATAGTTTTGGACTAAGTGCACAACAAAACAAAAGACTTTCAGCAAAAATAAAGACTATCTTTAGTTACGAACATTTCAACAAGGAAATGACATAAAGTTCTTGTTTAATGACATTTTCATAATAATAGTTCATTTTGTATGCACAGCAAAAAACATTTACAGGACATTTTTCTGAATAAACTGGTTAGAAAAAACGAAAGAAAAAAAAGTCTATGTTTTTTTATACAATTTTGTATAGGAGTGACACATTGTGTTCTATTTTTTCTTATGTTTTTATGTTATTACTATTTATACTATTGTATGTATAGGGCTGAGCACGTAGAACATGCAATACTACAAACATGAAAAAAAAAATCAATAAAAGGGAATATATCAGGAATTAAAGGAAAATATCCGCACTCCTCCTTGTACACAATAAAACAGACCAAGTTTTTTCCTGGAATATTTACTATCTCTGAATGAGTTCCCATAGACATGCAGGCAAGACTAGGGGAACGTCGTCTTGGAGGGGGGGGGGGTATGAAAGGATAAAGAGAGGTAAGATTTTAAATTATTATTTTATTATTTTAAAGTAATAGTGAGTAATAATTTAAAGAAAATCACATTAGAAATTATTAACTTGAAATTAATTCTAAAGTTTCCTCCTGTAAAGTAAGTTTTATTACAATGCACGATCATAACGCAAAAGTCAGAAAAATGAACGAATTCTATGATAATAAAGTGCTGAATAAACGCAACTTTCAGTTTCTTGTGGTTAGATGATGCATATTAATTAATCCCGGAAATCTGGACCTCAGCTAAGCTGTCAACCATTAAGTTAATAGCCAATGATTAGACGAAGGAGGGGTGAGGATTCGCGCTAAAAATGACGATACTTAAGAGAGAACGAGCGGGTTTGAGGTTTCTCTCCGTGTGTGCTCTTGCCTAGTAAAATCAAGTCAAAATAACGGATCCCGGGGGGTAACACGATGTAATCGCGGCTGCCGTCGTTCTCGGCCGACGAACTCGGTTCCACATGCCCAGACCTAAATCCTGGACTATAACCTGTAAGATGTGCAAGATGCGCCAATAAACGACTGTCTATGATCCTTGGACTCGTTAATAAGCGAAAGCCTCTCTTCATTAGAGATATTATGTGACATGGAGTAGAATAATACGTCGCATATATATATATATATGCATGAATCGAAGAAAAAAAATAAATAAAAATAACCATTATTAATTTTAATAAAGATATAAAAATATAATTAGCAAAAATTTTATTAAAGATATAGAAAAAAAAACGCTCACTGGAATATTATCTCCAAAAATCCGTAAAAGAAATAAGGATGTCCAACCATAGCATATCAAAAATGACTTGATTTAAAAATAGAGGGAGAAATTACTCATTCACAGTAATCAAATGTGTTAGACTTTAAAATAATTAGACTTTTACAAAAGGAAACAATGAAAATAAATTAAAAATCGAAACAAAGGAAAAATTACTTAAACTGAAACAAGTCCTTTCGGCTCATTCGGAAGGGTAGGTTGATTTCTTTTTACTTATCAAGTAGCCAGCATTTTATTCCAAAATGGCGGCTACAAATTATTAATGGACTTGGTAGAAATATTGATTTAGGCTATGTACATATGGAGTTTTAAGAAAATCCGTTCATAAATAACATTTACGTGATTTTAAAATTTTCAAGTAGCCAGCACTTGGAAATAAAGTGACAGGCCTAGTTGGCAAACAAATATATCAAATGCACTTGTGAGATAAGTCAATTCTAAATATTTGGTTCGGATTAATTCAGAATCTCAAAAGTCATCGTGTTGAAAAATTAAGTGGCCGCCACTTGGATCAGAATGGCGGAGCAAGTTATTCAGTGAAGTAATCCAAGATATTTGTAAGATAAATCTACTGTCCAACTTTGGTTCGAATAAATTCAGTATTTCAAAAGTTAATCCGATAACAAAGCCTCAAATGGCAGAATTCAAGTGGACGCAACTTGTAAACAAAACTGCGAAGGAAGTTGCCCAACGATATTTGAATGATATTTGTTCATTCAAATGGATGAACAAAATGGATTTATCATTCAAGATATTTGAATGTCACATCCATTTTTCAACTTTGGTTTGAATTGATTAAGTATTTTAAAAGATATCGTAATAACAAATATTCAAGTGGCCGCCACCTGGAAACAATATAACGGAGCAAGTTGTCCAACAAACTCATCCAAGATATTTGAAACATAAATACACTGTCCAATTTTGGTTCGAATCACTGCAGTTTTTTAAAAGTTATTGTTATAACAAATTTTCAAGTGGCAGTCTAAGTGGCTGCAACTTGGAAACAAAGTACCAAAGCAACTAACTAATTCAGTGTTTCGAAAATTATCGTGATAAAATATTTTCAAGTGGCACCGTAATTTCAAGTGGCCACTACTTGGAAACAAAAAAGGGGAGAGAGATTCCCAGCGAATTCATCTGAGATATTTGAATGATAAATCCATTACCCGAATTTGATGCAAATTGATTCAGTATTACAAAACATCATAATGACAAAATTTTCATTATACATATAGATAGATATTATTACTTACAAACTTCGAATAAACACCATAAAATGCAATAAACTCGCAACAATTGTTTCGGGTCGAAAAAACACACGACCCTTCATCAGGCGAACAAAGTAAGCACGAGTGCTGCAGTCAAAGCGGCAACGCAGCACTCGTGCTTACTTTGTTCGCCTGATGAAGGGTCGTGTGTTTTTTCGACCCGAAACAATTGTTGCGAGTTTATTGCATTTTATGGTGTTTATTCAAAGTTTGTAAGTAATAATTTTTACAACGCCAGTTTTGTGATGCTTCTTTATTAAATATAGATAGATAGATAGATAAACGAAGTAATTGCAATAGATCGATTTCTAAAGAAATTAAACCTAAAAATAAATCATCAATTTCTCTTCAAGGAGCACCAAAATGCAATATTTCTATTTATATCAAATATTTTGAATATAAAACTGTATGGTGCGGCAAATTTTGCATGGAAAAGTAAATAAATTAAAAAAATAAAACAAACATTTGAAAGAATAATAAAAAGCAAAAATTTAGAGAATACAGATCTATGTAAAAAATAAATAAATAAATAAATAAATAAGCTACATGTATGTTTGCATTCGTTTTATTTTAAGTGGTGAGTTTTGTTCAGCAGTTTACAAAGATGAGATGTGTGAAAACCACTCTTGTAAGTTTGCGGTGAAAAGCCCGGGCAGCAAAATTTTCGGGCTGTGGACTTACGACAAAAAAAAAAAAAAAAAAAGGTTTCTGCCAGGGTTAAACTTATCTTACCATTGTGAAAGCTTCGTATTTACCGACCGTATCAAGATCTACGCTGATTGGGTTGTTAGAAGCCGTTGTTGTTCACCGAAAAAAAATAATTTGACAGATTGTGGATTGAAAATCTCATTTACAGCATTTTTTTGCTGTCTTTTCTTTTCTTTTCTTTTCTTTTTTTTTTTTGCCAGTGTTTACTAACTACGTGTGTTACTATATATGAGTCATCTTGTTGCAATATGAGCCATCTTCAAGACTTTTTTTTAAAGCTGATTTTCTTTTCTTTTCTTTTTTTTTTTTTTTTTTTTTTTTTTTTCACACATGGACAATATAAGATTGGCACTGAAACTATTTAGTTTTATAGTCATTAGGATAGTATGTTTCAAATCTCGAAATAAGGGGGCAGGGCCACGTAAAGAGAGGGAGTTATTTACGTTTCTGTTTTAAATTTCATCAACTTTGCAACTTATTTTACAACAAACCAGAACTTAACATTCACAGAATTTAATGTGAATATTGGATTTTTCGGATTACGGGTAGGACAGTATCTATAAAAAATAACTGAATTTTATTATCTGATAAAAATAAAACTAAAATAAACTGATAAAAATATGATTAAAAAAAAAAAAAAAACTGATATCTATAACATAAAAATAACTCCAGAAAATTATGAAAATGTCCCAAATTATGAAAATTATGAAAATGGCGCAAACGCTCCTAAATTCATGAATAACACCATTCCTTAATACAGTGGTAAAATCATTCGAGTTGTAAACAAACATACATAAATATGTCTCTGTCACCTGCTGAATCCTCATAGGTACGTTATTAAATTAACAACATGACATGATGAATTGATCATGATGACTAATTAAGCATACTATGCTAACTAGGATGTTATTATGTTATTAGTTATTATTATGTCGTTACAAAGTGATAGTACATTTACCTTTGAACTTTGGTTTTGTTCTATTCCCATGTCGTAGGGTCAGTTTTCCTCTTCCTTGATTGATTAGTAGATACTTTCTACAAACTTCTCCATTGTCGAAGGAAACAAAAAAATCAGTTCTTAAAAAACATTGCGTGAGCCAAGAAAAATTAGTCAAAACAGAAGAAAATACGATAACACGAACCTCATCAACAAGCCAGTTGCTGTAGTAGGGTGGAACAGAAGCGCGATCAAGTGGATATGAAGATAACAGGTTTTGAAACTCATCAGCCTGAAGATTTAACCAGTTTTGCAGTACCCCCTGATTTCTAAATGCATATAACGCAATGATTTGATCTCTTTGGAATACTTTCTTGTTTCCAGATGATAGAAACGTTTACTTAGAACTGAAAGAAACTTAAAAGCACATTTTATGATTTCAAAAAGTTGGCTGGTTTTGCAACAAGACGACACACATATTGTAGCTTTTTATATTTTCAAGATTTAAAGTCTTTAAAGAAAACTAATAATAACAAGTAAATTTTCTTTTATCAGTGTTCTACAATGTTTGTAAGAAGAATTTATAGTTTTGTATGAATTACAATGTTTTAAGTAGAATGAAAATAATTGATTCTAAACTTTGATATTTTAAAATAATCCGTTAACTATTCCATTATCACTAAATAAAAATTTGTAATGCCTATTGCATCTACTAATTTTTAATCCCTAATTTCTGTTCTAGCATAATTCTTTTTGATTCTGAAATAAACGCTGTGAAACATTTAAAATATTTCTAACTTTAATGCTAGTAAGTAAATACGTATAAAGCTTTAAACAAATTTCAAAGGAATGGATTCTTGAATAATACTTCAGAATAGTAAACAGTTTAACAATAATTATTCTTAAAATATTCATTTTAAAGAATACATTTACTATTATGCACATCTTAAAACGTTCTCATTCCGTTGCTATTTATGCATTTTAACTTCCGTAAGACGTTAAATCCGCTGATATTAAAGCACTCGTATAATATACGCCTTTTCAAAATATAATGTTAAATGGTTTACTGAATTTTTTTTATCAGTTGCACTATCTAATTCCTTGAAGCAAAGTTGAAAGGTACACTATAGTAAAATTTGTAACATTGTATGTTTATTTAATCTGAATAAATAAACACTGCATTTTTTAATCGAACTTGCAAATTTTTCATTTATTTAATCTGAAACGTTAACGTTTAATATAGATTGCAAAAAACCTACAAAGTTTATTTTGTTTAGTGAAAAATATTCGGAAATATGCAGGTTTTTAAAAATGATTTAAGATAGCATAAAATAAATTCATGTGTAGTTTAAATAAGTTTAATGCAATTTAATGCAAGTAAATTTTTAAAATGTATTGAAAATATTGCGCGTCTGACCTATCAAATTTAGTTTTATTAGTATTTTAAAAGTTTTTCAATATCAATAGTTTCAAAATAAAAATAATACAAATGTTAATATTAATCTCCTATTACTTGCAAGTGGCATATCTGTAATCATTTCAATTGATTATGCAAGAAAATTTAGTGACAGGTCATTTTATACATTTCGAATTTATGAGTTATGTTTGCAGTGATCTGGTTATATATGAGGTTATGCAGTGTTGCTTATATTAAAACGTAAAATATATCTTCTGAGATATAGCGAAAATCCATATAAATGACTACTGGTGTACAGTCTATCTACGCTTTTTGTCTAGTATTATTAAAAGGCCAGATATATTTAACTGGGGAAATTGGCTTTATTGTACAAGATATTAGCATGCGTGTAAAATGATTTCAATTCGCATTTATCCTTTTAAACATAAAAATACCATTTTGAATATTCAAACTAAAACCTTATTCAACCGAGGAAAATAAATATTGAATTATTCTCAAATAAACAGTTCATATATTTTCTAGGTTTTTTTAATTCTAATTGTGCTTATATCAGTCAATAAAAAATAAATGCTTAAGAATTTCAATGTCAAATATCCATGTCGATTATAAGTAAAAGCAATATATGACACTGTAATTTCTTTACTCTTTCTTTAAGCAAAACGATCACACAGAATATATAGGGCTGATTTTGATCCTACTTTTAAAATCCTAAAATTAAACAACAACAACAACAACAAAAAAAGTTTATTTTATTTATTTATTTATTTTTTAAACTTATTATTATTTTTACTTTCTTCTATATTCAATAGCAGAAAGTATTGGATTTGTAAAAATTTTCGACCTCGGGTTTTTGACATTTTAAGAAATGTCTGTCTGTCTCTGCGTGTGTGTGTGAGACAAAAATTTCGGGCGACTGTATCTCAGGTACTTCTACATAGAACTGCATACACATATGTATGTAGTTGCACATTGACATAAATTAGTGCCTATCAACTTTTGGTAAAAACTGCCCAACAGCTTGCGTTGCCATCTCGCTTCTTCTACATTTTTAACATGGTGGTATAGTGGTATAGGAGAAATTTTTGTATAAATGTGCATAAAGAGAAATATTTTTTAAGAATTATTATGAAATTTAAAAGAATTATTCGTAATAGAGCTAGTCAACTGGGAAAAAAAATTCTGTATGTAGGAGCCTCGCCTCTCCCCCCTCGAGCGGAGTAAATTTTCATGGTGGTATCTTTCAAAAGAGCTCGTTAATACCTTTGAAACGAATGGTTAAACCATCGATCTGCGATAATTTAAAATAAAGTTATCGATTATTTAATTTTTAACAAAAAATAAATAAATAAGTAAATAAAAGAAAATAAAAGAAAGAAAATAAAATGTAATATGGAGAATATAATTGACTTTTTTGGGGGGGTATTTAGTGTTATACTACTTCTCTAATATGGAAATCGTCTGCATTACCATGGAACATATATATTTTTTTTATAATAATTTTAATAAATTATTTTTACTGAGTGAATTTGTATAGGAAAATATAGACGAAAGTCTTCTCGTGGTCACAACGTACTAGTTTTAAATTATCTTTTATTTATTTTATTTTATTTTATTTATTTATTTATTTATTTATTTTGTAACCAATGAAATGCAGTAGACTTTCGAATATCTGTGACATTGAATTATATATCTTCCTTGATATTTTGTCTTTAATTTTTATTTTTGATAAAATCGAATTGTATACTAAATTATATAAATTACCATTTTTTAAATTCTTCGGAATTTACAGTATCAAGAGAGGCAACGGCAATGGAATTCACGGATAATAGAGAGTTTACCGTGCAGGTAAAATTTTTATAAATCTCAAAAAGTACTAGACAATAACAAAAGATATTTCTAAATTCCTATTATACAGCAGTTTTCTCTTAACAGTCACTGAAAAATAAATAACAGAAAAATAATCCTGAAATGTGGAAAAATTCCTACACACCTTTAAAAAAGGAAGCCTTTATTTAATTATATATATATATATATATATATATTTGTTATGACTGATAACTATGCCTTTTCACATTGTTTAAATTCTGGCTATAGACGTTCTCATAAAATTGTGTTGCCACTGAATATTTTTTGTCTAAATGTCTGCAAGAATTTGCCGTTCTACGTTTCGCATTAACTACGATAACATTATGAATGATAGTTAAATGCTTTTCAACACGCTCTATCTCTGGATTAGAACATGTTATTAGGATTTTTTCATATCTGCCTATTTTTCTAGAAAAGGTCTGTTTAAGAAGGGGAGAATGAGATAATTTGCGTAAATGTATGAATGGTTGCCATATGTCTTTCAGGAAATTGTATTTCTGGATTACACATTTTCTGGAATTTTGCTGTACCATTTTAATGTTCAATATATATATATTCTTTTGAAAATTACTAAATTATTCTCAAGTTAAGGGATTTAACTTCGCACTATAGCTACACATTCGACAATAGGTTAAGGTCTAGGATTAATGCTCATTAAAATTTTGGCTTCAACCTGCCTTTAAAATTTTTATCCTTTGTGGTACGGGTGGCTTTCCTGCATCAGAAACTCCAGAGGTTAAAGAGAATTGATTAACTTATTTCAAATAATGGCTGTAAGACTCATAACTGATCAAAATATGTAGCGAAAGAAAAAGTTTAGGTAAAAAATTTTATTTTTGTTATTTTTTTTTTTTTTTTTTTTTTTTTTAACATCCTTAGGCTAACGTAATTAAATTCAACTAATTAGTAATTTAATAATTTGGTAAGTAAATACTATTAAGTTGCCAAAATACTCAACAGTTGTTTCAGACTAATATAATAATACGACCGTTCATCAGGTGAAAACACTACGTACGAGTGCATTAAATCAGCAAAGTGTACTGTTGTCTTTTAAAAATTGTAAAGTGACTTTTTCATGTGGTTTCCTCTGAAACATTTTTTTAAATTTCGGAGCAGTGCTACTATCTACCGAAAGAGAAGGAACAAAAGTTTAAAAATCGATTAAAACAAATAAAACATATTAAAAAAATGGTGTGTTAAAAATATAACTGTTTGGTTTCAGTACGTAACCAATGAACGTTAAAGGGTCCTAATGTCTTGCAGGAACATATTCTTAATATTTTTCCATCACTTCTCATTTTGTAAAAAATTACTGCTGCGGCCATACAATTTTTCCATCATTGTACCTCTGAATAAAATCATTTTCATAGGATTTTGCCATTACAGCAGAGTAGGAACGTACTCATAAGATTTCGGTACCTTGTGAGAAGATTTTGTAATCACTGCCTAGTTGTGTTAGTTGCTTTTACGGGGGGGGGGGGGAGAAATATATTGGGTACGGTTATGAATAATGATTATACATTAACATAAAGATTTATTCTCGCTTGAAGACTGTTTTTCAGATTCTGGGGGGGGGGGGGGAGGGAATGTTTGCTTTCCTTTGAGAGAAAATTCGTCTTTTTTTCTTGAATATTCTTTGATAATTGTAATAATTTTGTATACTCATATGTAGTAATTACAACTAATTTCTTTGTTTTGACAAGAAGGCAAAATAAGGAATTTTTAAAATAAATACATTTCAACAGCTTTTTATGTTAAATTTTTAATAGTTCTTCGAAAACTATTTAATTACTGTAAAGCAATGAAACGACGTATTCACTGCAAAAGATAAATAAACATGGCAACAACAAATACAAATATAAATGATAAAAGAAATTAAAAAAATATTATTTTATACTTTATTTATATATTTATAATTATTATTTATTTATTAAATTAGTAAAAAGCAATTAAATAATAGTTAAATAGTTAAATTCCCCTTTCATTTCCAAATATATACATTTTTACTTCCATTACCCTACTACCGTAGGTAATGGAAGTATTGTATTCGGTCCAAAAATTCGATGTCTTGTTTTCAACTGATTTACATGTTTTGAGGCCTTCTGAGTCCAAAAAAGTAGTTCTTGACAATTGATCAATGTGTGTGTGTGTGTACGTATGTGTGTGGAATCTTTCATATCTCTGAAACTAATAGAGATAGAACTACGAGACTTCAGATTTAAAACAGGTCTGGTGTACCGATGAATTTTCCAAATTTTCGTAAAAACTAGAAAAACGGAAGTAGGACATCGGAAACTGGAAGTGAGACGGTAAGTCCGTATCGCAAAAACGGCTCTATCGATTCTCTTCAAAGTTTCTATATAAACACTCTATTGGATGATCTTTCGAATGATATACGTTGATTAGTTCAGGAAAACTGATAGGCGTCCTGTATAAATAGCTCAATTTCAGGTCTCGCAAGTGCGTTCCTTCAAAAATTGCTCTACGGATCTTTTTCAAACTCACCATATTAATTCCCTTTTAAATATCCTGTTCTATGTAATTATTGTTTTTTGGTCAATAATTGAGTATGCAAAGTTTTAGTAAAAGTTAGTATCTCAAAAACGGCTCTAACGATTTTCTTGAAAATTGTTGCATAAATCCATTTAAGGTAATCTTTTTCATGTATTATGTGCTTATTACAGAAAAATTAACGGTCATTCTGATTATATATTTCAGTTTTAGATCTCAAAAACTAGTGTTTAAAAAAATATCTCTATCACCTTTCTCTTATTTTTTAGCCCGCTGTGTAGACTCTGTATTATATGTTTTTACACGTGTATCAAGTTTCTCTTACTGGAAAATTCCAAAAAATGCATATAATATGTGTAATATTGGGTAATAGAAGTCGTGTGGTTCTTTCACACCCGATTTATTTATTCATTTATTTATTTATTTTTAAGTAAGCAGTAAATCTATCAACATTCAAATTTATAAGTTTAAAAAGTGCATGATTTATAACAAATATTTCAATGTATAAATGTTTCTTAAACCAAGCAAAATGAAAAGGAGGTGAAAAATATTGTCAGAAACATAATTTAATTTTTTTTTTTTTTCATTTAATATTTATGTACTAATATAGAAAATATATTACTTTCCAGAAAAGTCATGCATATTAAAAAAAAAAATTATTTCTCTGCAAGATGAAAACTCATAAGCTAAAACTGCCACCGGCAAATGAAATTTCAAAGATTTGTAATTAAGCTTTTCAGTTAGCCAGAATATTCGTGCTATAAAAAGTGAAGTTAAGGAAAATCTCTTTTCTTATAAAATCATTTTAAAATACGCTTTTAGTTAAGATTTTGCAATAAGTTCGATTATATACATCTTATAAATATACAATATTAGGTAGGTTTTACATAATTTTAATTCACAGTAAGCATATTCACCTAAATAGTTATCCCAAAATGCATAATGAATAATTTAAATACATTAAAATTTTAATTAATACATTAAAAGCAATACACAGCGTTAAAGTTAATTATTAGTTTCTAAACCAATTAATGGTTGCTTTTTTAATTTATGCTATTTATTTATTATACACTTACTTTTCATCATTGAACATCACTTTTTTTTTATACTTTTTGCTGAATTACTGTGGTACAAAAGAAAATTTTATACTTGCGATAGCTGAGCAGTATTTTTTATCGCATTCTGTTATATTTATAAAAAGACGTTGTAGTTGTTCATGTCGGCGTAAGGCCGAATGACTATTAGAGGGTTCTAAGATTGGGAGAATTTGCACTCTGTGGGGGGTTTTTCTAAGTGGTCCCAGTTATTATTTTCGCAAATTTCGGAGAAAATCTATAAAACCTTAGAACGGCTACGCCAGCGAGCGCAACCTGGCTTCGATCGCGACACTTCAATTGTAAGAAATTCTAGAGCCGAACCTTTAGGCCACAATTTATAAGAAGAAAGAATTAAATTCATAACATACCTTTGACTTCCTGTTTTCGGTGGATTTGCATATTTTCGAAATATCCAGAACATAAGCTGACTATTTAAAGAAAATGTTTATTCGAATGTGATATTAATTCTGCGGAGCTCCAAATAAAAAATTCATGCATAGAGTTTCATAAAAATTTATATCAAGTTTAACTTTAACCTAGTAATCTATCTACGTTTGTTACAATCGCTCAGCAAATAGCGCCGTTCTCCTATATATATACATAACGTTTATAATAACACAGTTTAAGACAAAATTTTGTTTAAATGTATAAAATGAGGAATATTTTAAACTAATTATTAAGAAATTTAAATGCATATTTATAATGTATATTTATAATTGTATATATTTTAAATGTATATTTATAATTGTAATCGTGTCAACTATGATAAAATCTTATGTACGAGTAATTCCACGTGGAATGGAAGATTTCAAAATGAATATTTTTTAAACAAATTCTCCAATACCTTTAAAGCAGGTGGTTAAACCATACATCTGAGATAATTCGAAACAAAGCTACCGATTTTTGCATTTAAAAGGAAGAAGAAAAAAAAAACTACATTTTCTAAAATATTGTTTGTAATTACTTTCATTTGATATTTTATAATTTTCTTAGGTAAAAATCGTTTGCATATCCCATGGAAAATAATTTTAAAATAATAATTTTAATAAATGTTGACATACGTAAATTGACATACAATACATGTTTTATATAACATTTTCGCTTACATCATTCTGAACATTTATTCGACTAAACTTATCGTTCATTATATATTTTAGTAATGCAAACTGGTAGAAGGTAAGTCTCGGATTCGCTCCCATGCTTGTCGCATTTGCCTGACCAGACATTCGTATTTTTCCGTGGTCCTCTCCGAAATTAGAGTTATTCTGAGCTAGAACACATTTTAACGGATGTTCCCACGGAAGGCAACTTACAGATGCCGAAATTTGTCCCATTGATAAATGACCTTTACAACACCAACACCGACGCGCCAAATTGAGCCTTTTTTAATAAAAAATTATATTTTATTTTACTTCCTGTAAAAGAGAGATATTTAAAAATTCTAAATATGCTTTCTTTTTAAAAATGCAATGATTAGATGAGAAGTTATAATCGTTAGAGCCAGGTACCTAACTGCAACTTTTGTTTTAGAATGAAATATTTAAGTGTGTTTTCTATAAAACTGGTTTTTCGGTTATTTCTGTTTGGGATAAACTTTAAGGGATTGCATGGCTTTCGAAGGTTAAGAAAAGTTTTCCCTGTTTGTTTTTCAAGATAATAAATAAAAATCTTTATTTAAAACTTTAAGCATATCTAAGACCAAAATTTAAACAATATTAAAAACATATATGTATATTTAAAAATTTGAAAAATTCAGCCGATGAGATCTAGTTTCCGGAGACCATCCAGAAAATATTATAATAATGGTCATGATGGCTTAATTTAAAAGAAAAAAAAAAGTTATGTTAGTGGATAATTATAACCTTGTACATGAGTGGAGAATTTAAAAATTAAGAAAATTTGAACTTTTGGCAGAGTTTTATACAAAACAACGCAAACTTTTGTAAATATAGCCCATCTAGATTCGTGTAAAAGTAATTGTAATGGAAAAAATATCTTTCGTTCAATCACTAGTCAACCATTTAGATGAAGTTTGCAAAATTTCATTGAGATCTATGTTTTAGTTTTTTAAGAAATCGTGACTACCGAATTAAAAAAAATGCTTTCATTAAAAAAAAAATAAAAGGATTAAAGTTAAAGTAGAAATGAACGGAATCTAATGATATATATATATATATATATATATATATATATGAAATTTGTAATACTGATTCAATTCGCATCGAATTTGGGTAGTGTATTTATCAATCAAATATCTCAGATAAGCCCGCTGGGCCTCTCAACCGCTTTTTTCTTTCAAGTGGTGGCCACTTGAAACCATAGTGCCACTTGAAATTAACTAAAGTTGGACAATGAACTTATCGTACAAATATATTGGAGAATTTCACTGGGCAAGTTATTTCGCCCTTTTATTTCCAAGTTGCTGTCACTTAAACTGCCACTTGAAAATTTGTCATAACAATAAATTTTGAAACACTGCATTGGTTCAAATCAAAGTTGGACAGTAGACCTATACTTCGAACATATTGGATGAGTTAGCTGGGCAACTTGCTGCATTATATTTTTTCCAAGTGGCGACCACTTGAAAATTTGTTATTACTTTAACTTTTGAAATTCTTAATCGATTCAAACCAAAATGGAGATATCATTCAAACAACTAAGATTTCGGTGGACAAGTGTCTCTGTAATTTTGTTACCAAGTTAAGTCCACTTGAACGCTACCACTTGAGACTTTGTTATCGCGATAATTTTTGAAATACTGAATTTATTCGAACCAAAGTTGGACAGTGGATTTATCTTAGAATTATCTTGGAATAGTTCACTGAGCAACTTGCTCTGCCATATTGATCCAATTAATAAATTTGAATTAATTCGAATTAAATTTGTACACTAAACTTATCTCATCAACGCATTTGAAATATTTGTTTGCCAACTTGCCCCCCCCCCCCCATCTTGTTTCCAAGTACCGGCCACTTAAAAATTTTAAATTCACATAAAATGTATTTATGAACCGATTTGCTTAAAGTTAGACTACAACAACATTTCTACCAAGTCCATTAATAATGTGCTTCCAAATGCTACGCTTCCAAATGAGACGGGAAGACTTGTTTTTCTTCGAAAAAAAAAGCCCAAACGCAGTTAGATACCAAAACTGTGAACATAGTTGTTAGTTAAATAGAGTGATACAAAATTATTTTCCCGTCCAAAAAAATAAATAAATAAAGTAAAGTAAATGGTTAGTTTTTAATGAAATGTTTTTATTTTTTAAATAAATTATTTAAGTGAAAAAAAAATCATTATTCAAAATTCATTTAGATAAATTGGAGTGTAAGATTAATTTTTATGTAGGAAAAATTTACTATGTGAAAAATGCGAGAGCTGGGAATCGATGGTAACTTTGCCAACCGATATTATGTGAGAAATGGCGATTGGACTATCAACCAGGGTAGCTCAGTTGTAGAGTATCCGCACGTGAAGCAGAGTATTCAGGTACTAAATCCGGCTCCGGCATTATTCACATAGATGTTATAGAAGTCAACCTTACACTCCAGTTTATCTGAATGAATATTCAGAGTTGATGCGTTTTTGAATAAAAAATTTCTATATTGTTTAAACTATTGAATTTTATAATTCATTTAAATGTTGAAATATTTAAAAAAAAAAAAATACGTTCTGTTATATAATTTTTCAAAAAATATGAAAAAATAATTTACATTTCACCTATCTAATTAGCGAAGAAGAAAAAATATTATAATGTTTAAATATACTTAAATTTTCTAACTGAAGCAGAAAATTAAAATAACAAAAAAAAAAAAAAAAAAAAAAAAGTAAATAAATAAAAATAAATGCAAAATTATTCCAGCATCATATGCATGAATTCACTGATTAACTGCTGATAATAAAAAATATACTCTATAATCGGACAAAGAAAAAATTTGTTGCTTCAAGTAAAAATTAATTAAGGAAATTTTATTAGTTATTGATTGAATAATTTAAAAACAGGTTAACATCAGTGCACTTTTTCCTTCTATAAATTCATCGAAAATAGTACTTGTTTTTGATAAATATTTACAATATATTTTCGTAGAAAGAAAAATAATCAATTTTTTCATTTATTTATTTTTTTTTTATTTAAGTGTAAGAAAAAGTTAATTCATATTTTTTATGTAGTATAATTTAGACATTAAAATAAAAGGAAATAATTTAAAAGTGTTGTGATAAATATTTTTTGATAAAACAAAATAATTAATGATCTGAAGGACAGAAAACTCTAAAAATATCAAATCGTAATACAAAGATGCCATTTGTACTTCAGTTAAAGGAAATTTTAATTGACAATAATGTAAAAGTTTATTCTAAATTACGTTGCAGCTAGCTCTCAAGCATATTAGAAGTGCAAGGAACTTAATTATTGTGAAAAGTTCTTGATCGCAGATTTTTGATGTTTTCATACTTTTTGATGCGGGAGAAATTCGCATATTCGAAAATCGATGAGTTGTCCGCCTGGAGGCTATTCAGTTTTTTACTTTGTCAGTGTGTTAACTCATTAATTCGTTAGTCAGTGTACACATTATAAATAACCGTGAAGATAATAAACGAAATTTTAAAATATCACTTATGGTACTGGATAGAACCCTATTTGTTTTCAACATTCTATTTTGAAATTTTCGGACGTTCTTCAAAATTACATGGGAGAACAGGGCAATTTTTTTAACGGGGACAAATTATAGATAAAAAAAAAAAAATTTGCATAAAAGTGTATTATGCGGATTATTTTCCTAGTAAAAATGTCAGGCCTGTTTTACAACATCATTTATGATACTGTCATGAATATCCTTGAATAACAAAAATCTACTTTCCGAAACTCCATAAGTTATTCCAAATTTTCGATTCTCTTATCATATCGATATTTCACAAAAATTTCCATTATCAGAATTATTGCATTTAAAATGCTATACAGTTTCATAAAAGCTGAAAAATGAAAATTCAGTAACAAATTAAGATATACGAGGTGTGGCTATTAAATAACGAGACTAATGCTGCTGCAGATGAACTACATATGCGCCAAATCCAACTTTGCAGAGTAAAGCCTTCTCTTTCGATTCCAGTGCCTCCCGTGTTTGTAGAGAAATCAGTCTGGCCGTAACCTTCCTTTGTGTAAGAGGTGTTTGTTTCGATTTGCCGAAAACATCGCAACGAATTGTCGAGAAATTTCGCGTGAAACTTCATAAAACCACTAGTAAATCTTATCTTTTATTAAAACAAGTTTATTGCAATGAATATTTATCATGTACGCGAGTTTTTGAGTGGTTCAAGCGTTTCCAAGATGGCCGAGAAGACGTTGGAGATGATGATAATTTGTTTTCGACATTCATGGAATTATGTACCTTCACTAGGTTCGTGAAGGTCAAGCTATTAATCAATATTACTATCTTGAGGTGCTTGCTCAACTCCGTGTAAGAGTAAGGAAAAAACGACCCGAACTGTGGAAGAACAAGTCCTGGGTTCTCCATCAAGACAACGCACCGGTTTACACTGCATTGTCTGTCAAGATGTTTTTAGCCAAGTACAACATCCCAGTTTTAGATCATCCGCCTTATTCTCCTGACCTGGCCCCATGTTACTTTTATCTGTTCCCCAAAATCAAATCTGCATTAAAAGGAACAAGATTTGAGTCAGTTGAAGCTGTGAAAGAAAAAGAGGCACGCCTCATGCTGGAGCTCACAGAAGAAGACTTCCAGCACTGTTTCAAACAATGGAAAATTCGCATGGAGCGTTGTAGGGATAGAGGAGGGGTGTATATTGAAGGTGATAATAACTAAATATGTGTAAATTTAAAATAAAATGTTTTACAGCAATAGTCTCGTTATTTAATAGCCACACCTCGTATGTATCGAAGTAAGTAGAGGAGTAGAGGGCACAGGGCAGCCTAGTGGGTACAGCATTTCACTTTGCGACACATAGAGTTCGTTTAGCAGAGTTTGTTGTTATTATTATTATTGTTGTTGTTGTTGTTGTTAACAAATATAAATTTAAATTTAAATTTACATAAGTTGTTAAAGCAAATAACTGAATAGATAATGGAATCTAATACAATTTTCGTATACAAAATGTAGTATACTTTTTTTTATTATTATTTATTTAATGAAGAGGCAAATGAGTTGAGATGTTTGTTCATTGAAACAAAGAAATCCAAGAATGATCCCATTAATCTTAGAAAATTATATTTTTCCTCTTTGGTCTGAAAGAATCATTGAAAAGATGAACAATTATAATAATTTAGCCTCAATAAATAAACGAATATTGACGAGGATAATAAAACATTTAATTGCTCTCTGATTTCTATTAAAGCTACCATTTCTTTTTTATAACTATGTAAAATATATTTCTCAAGAATATTTTAAATATTTTCTGAAATCACTCAAAAGCAGATGTTTCAGCTTTTATACAATTTAAAATACTGAAAGGGAAATGTTTCCAGATAACATGATTAATTAATATGTTATAATAAAAAATAAGTGAAAGTAGGAAGATATATAAAAATATTTCTCTTTATTTAAGCTCTCATGAAGAGGTTGTATTTTAAAATGTAGCTCTTAAATTTCGCTATCGTGTAAACATTAATGTTTGACATTTGAAGAGAAGCTATCAGTTACACAAGCACATGTAAAATGATTGAAGTATTCTCTTCTTATATAAATTAATATAAAATGTAATTAATTTCTAAATTTGCTAGATACCATACCCCTACCATATTCTACATGAGGCATGTTTTTACGCATATAAAAAAGATATATTCGTTTCATTTGGTTTTCTGCAGTCTATGGATGTTAAACTCTACTTACCAGCACTTTCCCCCATATACGTAATGTATTTAAATTCTCCTGGTCGTCTCTGTACGCAAACCATTTACTTCATCTCAACAAAAAGCTTAGTGTAGCATCCCTATATCATACACATTTAGAATACCGAGTTTGGAATTTCTGGTACTATTTTTAGTGCTAGAGGCCTATTTCAGTCGGTACAGCGTTGTCGAATTTTTATACGTCACTCTTAATAGTGCTAAGGGCCTATTTCAGTCGGTTTATTGAATGGGGATTTATTGAATGAAGTCCCCCCAAGGCCCAACTTTGACATGAGTCCCCCTCCCCAGGCCCAACTTTGACATGAGTCCCCCCCAAGGTACCCCTATTTAAGTCGGTACAGCGTTGTCGAATTTTTATACGTCACACTTAATAGTGCTAAGGGCCTATTTCAGTCGGTTTATTGAATGGGGATTTATTGAATGAAGTCCTCCCAAGGCACAACTTTGACATGAGTCCCCCCCAAGGTACCCCTATTTCAGTCGGTACAGCGTTGTCGAATTTTTATAGGTCACTCTTAATAGTGCTAAGGACCTATTTCAGTCGGTTTATTGAATAGGGATTTATTGAATGAAGTCCTCCCAAGGCACAACTTTGACATGAGTCCCCCCCCAAGGTACCCCTATTTCAGTCGGTACAGCGTTGTCGAATTTTTATACGTCACTCTTAATAGTGCTAAGGGCCTATTTCAGTCGGTTTATTGAATGGGGATTTATTGAATGAAGTCCCCCCAAGGCACAACTTTGACATGAGTCCCCCCCAGGCCCAACTTTGACATGAGCCCCCCCCCCCCCAGGCCCAACTTTACATGAGTCCCCCCAAGGCCCAACTTTGACATGAGTCCCCCCGCAGGCCCAACTTTGACATGAGTCCCCCCAAGGCCCAACTTTGACATGAGTCCCCCCCAAGGCACACTTTTGACATGAGTCCCCCCCAAGGCACACCTCCCCCTCATTGGGAAAAAGAGAAAAAACGTTGTTTTGCGGCTATAAGACAATTTGGACTTCCAACGTTATTTGTTACAGTATCTGCAGCTGAAACACATTAGTTTGATTTAATGAAAACTCTATCATGGAATTTAGATCGTCACGAATTAACTAAAGAAGAATTTGTCGATATTAACAAGTTTAGCAGTAGGCCTCTGGCTCTAAATTAAAATCTGTCAATGTCAGATTTTCATGTTTTAAATAATGAAATAATGTCGTGTCTGTATATATATTTTTTTTTTGAGATATGCTGATAAGAGGCACACAGACACACACACACACACACACACCTTTGAAATGGAAAAACAGGAAGGTAGTAAAAATTAGCGTTTGCACTCTTAACAAATGAAATGAGCGCAATGGGAACGGGAACATCTCTATAAAACTGATAGGGATGGGTTGTCTATAAGACGAATATTTAGTTATCGATACTGTAAAACATCCTGTTAAAAACACAGAACATCTACCATTTTCTTACAAAAAATTTCTACTTTATATATATATATATATATATATATATATATATATATATATATATATATATATATGTATATTATAAATTTACATCTCAATCTGTTATTATTTTTAAGCAACCTATAGCCATTGTTTCAGATTTTTTCCACTGATACATACTTTTTCTGTTTATATACTGAAAACTTGACATTAAAAGAGGATTGGAAAGTGCTAAGTAAAAATGTAAAATGTAATTCAATGGTTTAGGTTAAAATCTGAATCTATTATTGGGAGACGATGATCTGATTCTGTTTCATCGAAAGGAAAAAAATTATTTACCGTGAGTTATTTTTTACGAGGTGCACTACGGAAAAAAAAAATATGTTTGTAAGAATATTTCCTGTATTATTCGGTTATGGAAAATTTCTGTCTTCAATTATTTTACGTACCACATTTTCTGCCAACTTTCCCTGACAGGAATTTTTTGTAATATAATGGGATTGTTTGTTTTCTTTTCTTTTAGCTTAAGGTTAATCATTTATTTTTTGATTAATTTATTTATTTAAAAAAATTGTTTTCTTTAAAAATAAATTTATGTATTTTTTTTCTTTTCTTCTTGTTTTCTTTTTTTTTCTTTTCTTTTTTTCTTTCTTTTTTCTTTTTTTTTTCTTTTTTTCTTTATCTTTTTTTTTTTTTTTTTTTTTTTTTTTTTGTTATGAATTTAAGATAATTTTCGTCTGTTATTCTTAAAGATATTCTGTATTTTTAGATGTTAACAAAACGTATATAGATTATGATGATATTTCTCTACAAAGCAAGTTATCATCTTTTAAAATACGATATATTTTTTTTATGGACATAATTTTTTTTTTAATATATTGGATAAAGGTTTTAATTTTTCCTGGCATATAAAAATATATAAAGCTCTGAATCCACTTATTTCTCGATTTTTGCCCATGATTTGCAAACATATTTCTCCTTAGCAGTTCAAATTGTTAAACATCACTTTATATGATACATTTTTAATGACATCTGTCGTATCATATTTTCATATTTTAGACTCTAAATTGCCCCCAAAAAATTAAAAACATTACAATTCCTTAACTTAAGTTTTGTAACCATGTGTCTTTTTATTTATTTATATAATTAATTTCTAGTGATGTAGTTGAATTCTGCATATTTAATTTATTACCATTAATTTTACCTCACATACAAAAGTCTGGTGTGAAACAACCACACGACTTCCATTACCCACTATTACAGGTATTACATGCATTTTTTGGAGATATTATAAACATTTTTTTTTCCACTAAGAGAAACTTGATACACGTGTAAAGATATATAAAACAGAGTTTAAGTAACAAGCTAAAAAAATAAGAAAAATGATAGAGTTAGTTTTTAATTCCAATTTCCGAGATCTAAAATTGAACTATCTAAGCAGGATGACCGTTAATTTTCTTGTAATAATGATGTAATACATGAGAAAGACTATCTAAAATGGATATATGTAACAATTTTCAAGAAATTCGTTAGAGCCGTTTTTGAGATACCAACTTTTACCAAAACTTGACATACTCAATTATTGACAGGAAAACAATAATTACATACAAAAGAATATTTAAAAAGGAGTTCAGATGGCGAGTTTGAAAAAATTCCGTACAGCCATTTTTAAAGGAACGTACTTGCGAAACCTGAAATTGAGCTATTTATACAGGACGCCAATCAATTTTCCTGAACTAACCAACTAATCATTCGAAAGGAAATCTGATAGAGTGTTTATATAGCAACTTTGCGGAAAATCGTTAGAGCCGTTTTTGAGATACGGACTTACGGTCCCACATCCGGTTTCCGATGACCCATTTTTTCTTTTATAATTTTTGCCAAAATTTAGGACTTCCATAGGTAAACCAGATCTGTATAAATTCTGAAGTTTCGTAGTTCTAACTTTATTAGTTTGGGAGATATAATAACCAGAAGACTCCGCTTACATACACACGTACATACATACAAACACACACTGACCAATTGCAGAAAACTCTTTTTTTTTTTTTTTTTTTTTTTTGACTCAGGAAGCTTTAAAATGTGTAAATTGGGTGAAAACTCGATATCGAATTTGTGGACCGAATACAATACTTCCATTACCTACGGTAGTAGGGTAATGGAAGTAAATATTCCACATATCAACAAAACAAGTTTATTCTAAAATTAGAAATTGTTTTGTTTTATTCAAGCTTTGTTTATTGAATGAATAAATTCCGAAAAATTATCAAAAGATAGAAGTTTTTTTTTTTTTTTTTTTTTTTTTTTTTTTTCTGCGATGGTAACAATTATATTTATGCGTTATGCCTAAATAAATTTTTAATACAAGATATATCTCAATAAAAGAACAAATGAATTTTATATGTTTAACATATTATTCCAATTAATGAACCAATCTTCTAAAAACATGCAAACCATTAATAAAATTTTACTTTATTTATCTCAATAAATTAAGATGTTTTTCCTTTTTATAAAAAGGACTAGACTTTCTTCATTTCATCTTTGTCACATCCTCTATGTAACAAAATCATAATAAGTAAATAAATAAATAAATCTTATATGTATAATTTTGACTGAATTTGAATTTTTGAATTTTTAGAAGATGAAAATTTGCCATACATTTAATCAAAAATCTTATTATTTTTTTTTTATTTATTTATTGTTGATTTTATTAATTTTTGAATTTCAAAAATAAAACTATCAACGCAATTTAGAATTAGTTTAGAAAGTCAGGATGTATTAAAATATTAGAAGTATTATTACGAATTTATTCCCGTCAATTTCTAATTAAATCTCACAAATTTAATACTAGTTTATAAACAAAGTGAAAATAATTTCTTTCGAAAATTAAATTCAGCTCATGTATGAGATTGAAACTTTTCTCTGAAGAACAAAAAATCTTTGTTTCGCTGAAACAAAAACTTCTAATTGTTAATTTCATTTCTTTGGGGTTACTTAAGTTTCTCAATGCGCATCATTATAAAACGTTCCATCATAACATACACTTAAAAAACAATATTTAGTTTTCTTAATGAGCTGTGGGCTCAATTGTAAACATTTTTGAAATGAAACACTTTTATAAACGAAGTTAAAGTACATGTGATATACAACGAATGTCTCTTTTCTATACAGGAATAATATACTCAAATACCAAATACACTTATGGGATGAATGAAAACTTTTGACTATAATTAACTTTTTATTTCTTTCGGGACGATATTTGACAAAACATGTTTTGCTAATAAAGTTTTTTTTAATCCAAATGTTAGAAAGTCAGAGTTTCTAGAGTAATAAATTTTAACCATTCTTTCTTTTTTGCATCGTTAGTTACGTTTCCATAACAAAAACGTTCTGGAATTAAAGCAATGCTTTATTAATTAGAAATGTTTGAAAGTATTTTTTTTTTTTAAACTTTTGAGTAATCAAATGATGTATTTGATATTAAACAATGCCAATTCAATTTAATATATTATTTAAGATTGCATTTATTACATAATATTTAGAATAAAGTGATTTAACTCAAACAAATTTATTTTGAAAAGCTATTTGATCTCTATTGTTCAATCCATTTAATAATAAAATTAATTTTGGATGCAACATGTTTCTTTAGTGGATTACATTAATCATGATTACAAATACACGATACACATTAGGTATGCATTAAATGAAAACTCTACAATATTAATTAAAAACGTCTTTTATTTTTAAAAGTTTGCATTTCAAACAGGAAATTTTTTCATTAATAAAACTACTCCTTGAAGTAAACTTACAATTCAGAGAAAGTTTCCTCAAACATGCAGTCACTTGATAATTACTTTATTTGAGGTTATGGAAAAATCAGTTTGCTAAAAGTCTATATAGCGAGGTAAAATTTTCCAAAATACTCACAAACTGAATATTTACCTAAAATTTAAAACATCACACGTAATTTCTTTTCTCAAATTCAATGTAAGTGTTTTTTTACTTTTTTACTTGCCTTACATATATAAGAAGAAAACACTGGATTCATAAAATTTTTCACTCCAGGTTTTCGAAGCATTTACACCTTTAATTAGCTGAATGATTATTTTCAAATGATTATCATTTGATTATTTCAGAGGAATGTAGAAGCGAATTTTTTTTGAAGGATGTCTGATAATGTCATTTATTTATTGCTGTATAAAAAATAGTTTTTGAGCTGTGTACACTATAAATCCTTTTCCTGTAGCATGCTCATGAATGTCAGTAGAAAATCCATGTTATTCTCACAATTTTTTTTTCTCATAGTTATATATTTTATCTACTAGTTTCCCAAACAACAGCTTTATCTATCTAATATCATGTATTAAAATTAGATCAGCACAGTTTCTCATAACTAGTGTCTCTTATGTATTAAGCTGAATGAAGTGCATTTAATAGATAACAAAGTATAGCCATCATGAATTATAGTGGGAAGCACTGCATGTTAATATTACCTGTTAAGGCATATCAATTTATCTAAAGTTAGAATTAAATAAAATGTTTCATGGAAATCCTGTTCATTTATTTTTAAACTATAACAGCCATAAATGTTTGGTAACAGAGACGCATCCTTAAATACTGTCTAGAAATAATCATTTTGTTTTAACCCTTTGTTGCATCGTGTCCACTGTAGTGGACAAAAGTTAAACTTTTTTTTCCTTTCACACAAATGGTTTTACAGATTTGGTTTCAATGTTTATTCTTTCTGTATTATTTAAGCTTTCAACTGTTGCTTATAGATAGCAGCATAATATAAAATTACAGATTGCATTGCTAGTTTGAAAATAGCGTCAACCTCTACTTCCAAGTTAGTATGATTTCTCATTGTAAACATTGTATATAAGTGCTAAACCTTTTTTATTTTGGCATTTTGCATTTTGAAATAGTAATATTAGGCATTTTAGAATATGTTTGAATAGAAAACTTATTTTCAGACGCTATGTTTCATGAAAATTGATGTATTTTTCTTTTGTCAACTACAGTGGACGTTATGAACATAGGCTAATGTAGGACTGTTTTCGTTTGTCCATTGTAGTGGTACAAAAGGGTATTATTTCATTTTATAGATGTTACCATGATAAATTCTTGGCTCCTTTACAAAGCTGTATACCACAATGTTCTATGCAACTAGGATTTTTCAAGATATCCATTACCAGAGGACTAATACAAGCAGTATCAAGAGTAATTGATGAACAAGATACTGAAAGACTTATGTAAAGAAGAGCCAATGTCAGTGTAAAAACCTACAAAAAAAATGTCAGTCAAAGCAAGTTCTGTCCTCTACGATGGAGTGGATCATTTTGCTAGACAAATAACAAATAGTGTTCAAAGGTGTAAGATGGAGTTGTACTCAAGAAAATATACATATTTATACGCGAAATACATAGTTCATTTGTGTATCGATGAAAAAAGTGACTGCTTTTATTATTTTCATCACCACTTCTACTTTAGATATCGAGTTTCTATATGTATACAGTCCACTACAGTGGACAAACTGTATCTTTTAAAATAAACAAAAATTTGATGAAAAAAAAAAATTTCCTGATTTCTGGGACAATTTTAAATACGAAAAAAACAATAATTTCCTTTGAAGTTTCCCAGGTGATTAATATGCAACAAAGGGTTAAAAATAAAAACAAGGATATTGAAAATTGAAAATTAATTTTTTTAGCTAACTACTAATTTGGTCTCAGGAATATAAAATTGCAGAATAAATCTAAACATATTTCAAAATGCGAGATATTCAATTTAGAAAATTTTGTGTATTCGTCTTATCTAATTATCATTTAAATTTTTTCTACTTGACTAATATTTACAAGAGAATAACTTACGACAATGCACCATAACACTCTTCGCAATTTCAAAGTATTTGTAAGTATCTTTTTTAAAGTTGCACACATGTCTGATAGTGATATGAGCTTAAATATTTTTAACAGAAACAACTTTTACGTCTTTTTTTTATTATTATTATTAATATGAAAACCTTATTTTGTAATTTGAAATATATTTACAACTATTTTTTTTTTTTTTTAATTAAATGATATAAATCCAGATTTTTTTTTCCCTCACAAGAAATAACACTGAAAATCACATTAAATAAAAAGAAATTACATTAAAAGAAATTTTTTGCTGAATGCAACATGAACAAATATTATAAATCAAACGTGTTATTGAAAGAGGAGAAATATTTATTCCTACACATTTCTTTTATGGGAGCATTTGTTACATTTGATTGAAATAATCACAGTATCAAAGCTTTAATAATAATAATAGTAATAATAATAATAACAATAATAATGCGAAAAATCGAAAAATCCTCTGTTTATTGCTAAGCATTCTTTTTTAATTTATTTACATACATTTCAAAAAATACATTAGAGAATAAACGTTATCGTCTCACATATTATGTCCTTAGAAAAATAAATTTTTGCTACTGTAAATATCGTTAGGTTAAGGATATATAAATATATATATATATATATATTCATTTGAGTTAAATAAAATGATATAAAATATAAAGTGCCAGAAACAAATTAACAACGTTTCTGGTTTTAATTAATTTGGATCAGTTTATTAAAAGTAACAGGTATTTCCACATAATACCCTTCTTATTACAGGATGTTAATTGTATTTCTGATGATATATTTTTATTAATGATATATTTTAAGATTATTACAGGTAAATAATGAAAAAATATTGATCGAAACTTCCAAAAAATGTCTCAGATTTCTTTCTTTCTTTTATGATTTTTCATTTTTATTAATTAATTCTTTACTTTGCAGTGTGTTATTTATATTTTATTTTCATTTTTTAATTTTCTATTCAAGTTATACTGAAAGCCAGTTCTAGTTATTTACATAACGTACATTGTATACAGATTTAAAGCATAAGAAATTATCATAAAGTGTTTGGACATAAAATTAAGTACAGTTCTATAAATAAACTTCTGAAACTTTTAAGGAATTTAGTATTAAAAAAAAAAGTAAAAATATAAAACAAAAAAAGATATCTCCTCACTTAAAATAAGACAATTCACAAAAATAAATAAATAAATTTCATAAGTAAATTTAAAAACCTAATATTTTCTAATAGTATTTCGTGGTTTTATGAGAATATTAATAACTTTAATTTTTAAAAGGATTTCAAATTCTTACATTTCAAGGCAAAGGGATCTAAATTATTATTATTTGACTTATATTTCTAGTGTGTTCCATTTAAATAATTGTGACAATAAGTAAATTTGAATAAACAAACAAGAACTAACAGCAAAATTAATAAAATAAGATAGTAAACTTGTGAAGTTAAACTAAGTAAAACAATTAGTAAATTTAACAATTTTAACAAAAAAAAAGAGTTTTTTTTATTTTTTATTTTATAGAAAAAATATGTGTAATTTATTATACTGTATTGGAACTTATAAATTACTAAAAATCAAAGACTTATAGTAATATTTTAAATATATATAGATGAATTATCTCACAAGTTTATTTTATGTTAAATATTATGAATCAAGTACTGAAAGTATTTATTTAATTAATTAAAAACTCACTGAAGACAGTCAATATTTTTAATTAACATTGTTAAATACATTTATCACTTGCAAAACTTTCTGAAAATGTGAAATTAACTAAATGGTCCCTTGTTCACTCCTTATAAACGTTTTTAGTATAAATATATAAACTTTTACTAAAAGTGAACTTCCTGAATTCCATAAAAACTATTTCACAAACAACGCTAAAATTCCAAACTAAACTAATTAATGTAAACAATGCAATATTTTGTTATTTATTCTTTACTAGGTAACAGTGATTATAAAAACTTACCAATAAAAATTAATGCTAGAAATTTGTTGATTTTTTTTTACTTACTAGGACATTTTCTTTACTTAGTGACAAAGGAAAGAAAACCAATAAGGTTAAAATACGGTTTCGTAAAATATTTAATGTTTCAATATTTTGTAAAATTGGGAAACACCAGAGTAGTTAATGAAGTTCTTCTTTTCTTTTTTTTCTTTTTTTCTTTTTTTTTTTCAGACATTTTATATGGATAATTTTGCATAAAATTTTAACGTTTATTTTGAAGAATAAAAAATTGCTTAGTTTACTTATATATAAAAAGAAAAATAATATTAAAATTAAGAGCTTAGTAAAATATTTGAAGAACATTGCAAGTATATTTGAGAAATTACTATCGTTTAATTTTAGCTATTAATCTGTAACACAATTTTATTTTATGTGTATTACAGAATTATAAAAATAATTTCTCCATTAATAAGAGCTTTGTAACGTAGTTAAATATAACACTAATATTATATATAAATATATTATGACAAATTAAAGTAATCTGTACTTAAGGTTAGAATAAATTGCTAAAAATTATGAAAATTAAGAAATTAATTTCATAACAAGAGAGAAGAATAAGAATGTTAATTTTATCTATACTTATGTAAAATTTCCAAAAATGTTTGCGTTTTAACATAGTTTGCATACTTTTTAAAATCAGGGCATTTTTGAAGAAATCGTCGAATGTGGCTAAAGTTTCTACTAAAAGTGACAGTAAAATTATGATGATTATAATAATAATAAAAAAATAAAAATAAAAAAAAAATGCGATCTTTTAATGTAATTTTATTCTAGATTAGCAACGATATATGACATCTTTTAACACTCTTGCAATGTTAGTCTCGTAGCGGATCAGTCCTTTAGGCTTAGTTTCCGTAAGAGCACAAAAACAAAAGAAGTGCTGACTGCGTACTACAATTTCTTACGAACCTATAAATAAAACTAAGAATTTTAACAAATTTAGAATAGTTATTACTAATTACAATAAATTCGGGTAAAAAGGCACTACATGTGCTAATTTATGTCCTGTCACCAAAGTGTTTAATTTTAAGTTTCACTTTACAGTTTTTAACAATCACAGACACTGGAATGTCCTTTTTAAAATATTTTGCCATAGTCAGGAATTTAGGGCCATTCCACCACAGATCACAATGTTCTAATTTTTGGAGGTGTCTAGATATCAAGTCCGCTGGCTTGTTCTCGGACTGTCCATGTTTCTATTTGCGCACATCTGACATCTCCATAAGGGTTGTCACTCAATTCCCTACATATATTTTAAGGCTCCCTAAGAGGTTCATTCATTAAGTTAAAGGAAAGTGGACTTTTTGAGAGGTGACTTTCCAGTAAAGGTTGTTCAGAAAATCTTGTTTTCGGCAAGAAATTTTATAATTAATATTAAAATTTAGATTATTTTTCTCTAAATATTTCTTACAGTCATTCATATTGGTCTGTTTGAATTTTGAAAGCTTTATAGAGGTAATTTTGTTTATTTAATTATTTATTTTAATACTGGAATAAATTCTTCAGTTTATATTCATTCTCAGTAGAAAAAAAGCCGTATTGACTTCCATTTAAGTGTTGCGGCAGAAGAGATCTGATTTCAGTCTTTAATTTTCAATCTTAGCTAGGTTTACTAGCTTTGTTTTGCTGTTAAAAATAAACGTTACCCATTTAGAAGCTGCTGCAAGTAAAATTGTTTGCTACATCATGGCTCCCTGCGTTTCAATAGAATCGCAGGGAGCCATGGCTACACAATGGTATGATACAAAATCCCCTATCTTAAACTTGAGCCTCATCTGTAAGTATAAACATTCAGAAATACAAAGTCTTTTTATTTACTTTTTTTTTTTTTTTCTTTACATAAAGAAAAAAAAATTACACACATGAAATTTAGTTTCAGTTATATGATTACAATTATTAGTTCAAGTAAAAAATAATACATAAATAAAATAATCTGCTCTCGAGAAAATGCGACGTCTAACAGAGGTATTCAGTTGTACATAGAGTTATTATTGAACTAAATTAGCAGTAAATCCTACAGGAAAAATGGAATCGAGAAAATCTGGCACTAGAAAGGGGGACATTTAAATAGAGGTAGACTTTCAGAAAGGTTTCACTACATTTCACTTTCGACCACTTTTCAAAGTCTCTACTCGCCAAATTATATCTCATGAGTGTGAAATAAATACGAACCGTAATTTTTGACTTAATTTTACTGGTGCAGGAAACAAGCATGAATCCTTATACAAGTTATAAGGAAGTATTGTAATCCCGATTTCCAAAATCGATTTTCTATCTCGCATAGCTGAAAAATGAATGATTGTAGAATATTAAATACTTATATTTGTGACTATCATGACGTTTCCTTGCACACCTCCAACTTTGTTCTTCACTCGCGCTCCATTTTTAGAGTTATCAACGATTTTACACATTTTTTTCATGACGTCTCTATGTACGTACCTATGAGTTTGTGTATGTATGTGTGTATGTCTGTGTGTGTGTATTTCACATAATTCAAACATAGCTGGATATAGAACGTTACAAATTGGTACAAAAATTTGTTATAACGTCTCATTTTGCATCTCATTTTATGATCTTTTAATGCCTTTCCGTTTTTGAGATATTTACGAAAATTATATTCATACTAGCAAGCTACGCCTGCTTCGCTGGTCACTATTTTTCAATGAATCACTATAGTTAATGAATTCTCAAAATTGCATTAATTTTTTATCATGCGGGAAAAAAAAAACCTCTGTTTGGAAAAAATGTCGCACCGGGTCCCCACTGCCTTCGGCAGCGAAGGCCATTGAGCTCTGCGCGCGCGCATTTATGGTCAACACTCTTAATGAATCATTATATTATTATTAGGGAAGATCGTAAATATAAAAAAAAATAAAATCTTCTCCCATCGGTGGAATAATCGGTCCGGGGCCGCGTATCTCCGAAATGTGGGCGCGTACAGAACAGATTGGCGAATTTTCGTAGCTAACGCCAAAATCTCTCTACCGCAAAGCAACCCTTGATTCTACTTCATTCCACATTCGTGAAAACTTCAATCTTTTTTTTTTTCTCCCTCTCAGAAGAATAAACTGCTGAAACTGTGTGTTAATGAGTTTTAGCGTCGTTAGTTTTAAATAATATACTTAATGTCTAAATTTAGTAGGAAACCTTCACCTTTTTTTTTTTTTTTTTCTAATTATTTATTTAATTTTTACTTTTTCTGATCCATAAAAAGAGTAGAGAAAATATTGTTCTTAGGTCAAATTTTAGGAAAAAAAAAAACTTTTTTTTGTCCAATTATTTAATTTTTACTTTTTTCTTAATCCAAAAAAAAAAAAAAAAAAAAAGTAAAAAAAAAAAAATTACTTTTACTATTTTTACTTTCTCTTACCTATTAGGTAGAGAAAGTATCGTTTTTGGGTCAAATTTCCGAACGCGAGATTTTGTTATATTTACACGTTTTGAGGTCCCCTGAATACGAAAATCATGTTTTTAGCAAATGGTCTTTGCGTGTGTCTGTGAGTGTGTCTGCCTGTTATCAGCATATCTCAAAAGCAAATTATGGCAGAAAGTTCAAACTTGGTATTCTAAATGTGAATCATATAGGGATGCTACAGTAACATTTTCTTTAAGATCAAGCAAATGGTTCGCGTACAGGGACAATCAAGAGAATTCTAATACATTACGTCTATGGGGGACATTGCAGGTAAGTAGAGTTTAACGTCTATAGACTGCACTAAACCAAATGAAACGAACATATATTTTTTGTAATAGAGAAAGTTAACTGGGAAAATTTTTTTTATGTATGTAGGAGCCTCGCCTCCCCCCCTGGGGAGAAGTGTCCCCTCGAGGGGAGTAAATTTTCATGATGGGTATCATTCAAAAGAGCTCGCCAATACCTTTAAAACGAATGGTTGAACTATAAATCTGTGATAATTTAAAACAAAGTTATAGATTTTTTTTACTTTTAACGAAAAAAAACTTAGATTTTTTTTTTTTTTTTTAATATGGCAAAATAGGGCAAAATTTCCTTTAAAAATCCATTAAGAGAAATATTTTATCTTTAGGATGTCACATCACTTTAAAAATATCATTTATGTTACACCTCATAAAGTATAAACATTTTAATTTGAAAATTTCGCAAGTAATTTAAAATTTAAAAATTCTTTAATATGACAAAATAGGAAAACATTTTACGTAAACTTATGTTTTTGACTTAGTGCATTGGAAATAGTGTTATCATATCGCATTTGAAATTAAAGAACGAAAGCGCGCCTAATAAAATTAATCAGCAAATTAGAATAAGTTAAACGTATTGGATCGGATTGAGATTAGCCTAGTTAGAGGGGCATTTCAGTCTGCGACTATGTTAGTTTCCTATCATATTCATTACTTTTTAACATGAAGCTTAACAGATTGTTATTTTGTTCGCTCTTAATAGCATTTCATCAAAACAAATATATGATGAGAAATTGAGCAGAATCCATCTATACCGACATGTTTCTTTTAGGAAAAGGCTGTAGATAGATTATGCATATCCTTATTACATTGTTTTTATAACACATTACGATTAGATTTTTTATGACTACTGAGAAGGAACAAATAGAATAGCACTAACAAAATCTTGAACGTTTCACTTTTTAACTATGTACGTTGGAAGGTGTAAAGGTTGAGATGTCTAAGAAGAAAATTATATGTAGAAGGTTTTATGAACTCTAACTGTGGAATTTAAAACAAAATATCGATATTTATTATGATTAAGATATTCTTAGAAAAATACATAATAGTTAAATATATAGTGAAAATTCAAGCTCTGCATCATAAGATAAATAATTTATAAAGTTAAGTCATACATTTAAAATAATAATAATAATACAAAATAATAGTTAAACAGAAATAGGGTAAGTACACCAGTGATTGACACTTTTAAAGCAATCTCTGATGTTGTTAATGTTCTAGTCATCAGAAAATATGTTTAGAAATCTTAAGTTAGTACACTGTAAAAAAAATCTGTAGTTTGTACAAGACTACTCTGTATTTTTTACAGAAAAGAGCTGTTTTAGAGAAAAAACAATTTTTTTCTGTTTTTTTTAACCCTTTATCTGTTTTTTTCCACTTTTCTGTTTTTTAGCATGCTGAATAAAAAAATTCTGTAATTTTTACAGAAATATCTGTATTTTTAATAGAAAAGAGCTGTTTTTAACAAAAAACTGATTTTTTCAGTTTTTTATCTCTTTTTCTGTTTTCTTCCCTTTTTCTGTTTTCCCCCTTTTATATTTTTCAGAAAAAAAAAAAAAAAAAGTCTTGTGTGAAGCAACCACACGACTTCCATTACCCACTATTATACGTATTATATGCACTTTTTGGAGATAATGTGATCAGAAGACACAGAATTAACCTAATGGAACTTTTACAGAAAGAGAAAGTTAATACACGCGTAAAGACATATAAAACAGTTTACATAAACGAGTTAAAAAAAAAAAAAAAAAAAAAAGTAGAATTTTTTTTTTTTTTTTTTTGCACCAATTTCCGAGATCTAAAACTGATCTATCTGATCGGGGTGACTATTAATTTTCCTGTAATAACCACTTAAATCATGAGAAAGGATATCTAAAATGGGTTAATGGGTAATTTTCAAAAAATCGTTAGAGCCGTTTTTGAGATACCGGCTTTTACCAAAACTTGGCATATTCAATTGTTGACCGGAAAACAACAATTACATACAAAAGTATATTTAAAAGAGGATAATATTGCAAGTTTGAAAAAAATCCATACAGCCGTTTTGAAAGGAACGCACTTACAGTACCTGAAATTCAGCTATATATACAGGACGCCTATCAATTTTCCTGAACTAACCAACTATATAATTCGAAAGTACATCTAATAGAATGTTTATATAGCAATTTTGAAGAAAATCGTTAGAGCCGTTTTTGAAATACGGACATACGGTCCCACTTCCGGTCTCCGATGTCCCCCTTCCGGTTTTTCAATTTCCCCCCAAAATTTAGAAAATCCATCTTTACACCAGACCTGTCTCAATTCTGAAGTTTCGTTGTTCTATCTTTATTAGTATCGGAGATATAATAGTCAGAAGATTCCCCCCCCCCCCAACACACACACACATTCACACTGACCAATTGCCAAAGACCACTTTTTTGGACTCAGGAGACCTTAAAACATGTAAATCAGGCGAAATCTCGATATCGAATTTTCGGACCGAATACAATACTTCCAATTACCTACGGTAGTCGGGTAATGGAAGTAAAAATAATGCTAAACAAACATAAGTGCACTGTTATTTTCTCAGTTAATTCTAATGAAATGTAATCGAAATCGGAATTCAAATATTACTTATAGTAAACTTCTTTAAAAGTCCACCTCTATTCAAGTTTGAGGTCCACACGGGCCGAAATTTTGACGCCCGGCCCGGCATGAAATCGAAAAATCCGGCCCGACCCGTTTATTTTTTACCAGTGTACGGTCCAGCCCGACCCGGCCCTGCCCGGACAAAAAATGATAATAACAGGCTCGACGCGATTCCAAAATATGTAAAACGGCAACAACAACAACAACTTAAGGATAAACATAGTTAAGATAAAAAAATTCTTTTCTGTACTTGGATTAGAAATTTAATACCAGGAATAAATATAAAATTAAAAATATATATATATGTAGAGTTTGTTATTAATTCTAGTTATTCTCTTTCTTTTTACTTCTATTACTGTTGGTAATGGAAATATTGTATTCGGTCCAAAAATTCGATATCGAGATTTCACCTGATCTACATGCTTTAAGGTCTCCCGAGTCCAAAAAAGTGGTTTTTGGCATTTGGTCAGTGTGTGTGTGTGGGGGGGGGAATCTTCTGACTATTATATCTCTGAAACTAATAAAGATAGAACCACGAAACTTCAGAATTAAGACAGGTCTAGTGTACAGATGAATTTTCTAAATTTTGGTGAAAATTGGAAAACCGGAAGTGGGTCATCCGAAACCGGAAGTCCATACCTCAAAAACGGCTCTACCGATTTTCTTCAAACTTATTGTATGAACATTCCTTTAGATGCCCTTTCGAATGATATAGTTGGTTAGTTCGGGAAAATTGATAGGCGTCCTGTACAAATATCTGAATTTCAGGTACTGTAAGTACGTTCCGTTCAAAACGGCTGTATGGAATTGTTTTTCAGATTTGCAATATTAATCCTCTTTTAACTATCCTTTTGTATGCAATTGTTGTTTTCTTGTCAACAATTAAATATGCCAAGTTTTGGTAAAAGTAGGTGTCTCAAAAACGGCTCTAACGATTTTATTATAAAATTGTTACATAAACTAATTTTAGATATTCTTTTTCATGCTTTACGCGGTTATTACAGGAAAATTAATAGTCATCCTGATCAGATATATCAGTTTTAAATCTCGGAAATTGGTGTTTAAAAAAAAAAAAAAAAAAAAAAAAATTTTTTTTTTTTTTTTTTTTTTTTTTTTTTTTTTTTAAATTGTTATGTAAACTCTGTTTTATATGTCTTTCCGTGTGTATTCATTTTCTGTTACTGGAAAATTTTTAGTTGTCTATTTCATTCGGTCAATTCTATGTCTTCTGATCACATTATCTCCAAAAAGTGCATATAATACGTGTAATAGTGGGTAATGAAAGTCGTGTGGTTGTTTCACACCAGATTTCTTTTTTATCTCTGATTATTGGTATATGGTTTATGACTCACACACTAATTTAAACTTATTGGCCACTAGTACCATTATCATCACTCAATGTTGTTCTAATAAAGAAAGAAAGTAATTGCATGAATATATAGATTACAGTCAGAATGTTGATATTCTATACTATTAATTTTTATTAATTAAAAGAAAGATGTATATTAATAACTTTAAGGAAGATTAAATTAGGGTTATTGTGGAACCCAATAGATCACGCCTTAATCATCGGAATGCCTTTAATTATATTTTTGGACTGATTTATTTTAATTTCAATATCCACCATAGCGTAATTCCTATAAGATACACCCTATAATCCCTATACACTGCTATTCTTCATTCAAGAACTACAATTTTAGAAATGGCTACATCTCAGTATCTAATGAACATTTTAAGTTTTTTCACTATGTGTTAGTCAAATCTAGATGCGGGTCGTAATTTTTCTATCCCCTTTCATTCATTTTAATTTTAATTAAAATAAATTCATAATTATATTAATATAAATTAATTACATTTTAGAAATTGCAAGCTTGATTGCCATACATTTTAATAAAATTAAAAAATTAATAACCTTAATATTTAATACTATATTACGATTTGATTCGGACCAAAATAGTAAATTTTAAAAATGTAAATGTAGAAAAAAACACATGTACAACTATAATTAATAGATTGTTTACTTCCCTTGGTGCCAGACTACTGCTAAATCACCGAAAACTTCCGATGATTCATTCAAATAACTCTTTTTTTTTTTTTTTTTTTTTTTTTGTTCTTTCTTTCTATGCGTTAAAAAAATCTTTTCTGTTCAGTCTCTGAAGTAAATTATGATTCAGCTTTGTTGCTCGCTACTCTTTGTTCAATTAGTTTTCAAATCAGTCCTAAGTTGAAAATAATATTTTATTTAGACACCTAAGTGGTCATAAGTTTATGTAATTTATGATTTCCGGACTCTATAGGAAAGTATTGTAATTATGTCAAAAATTCCAGTTTGAAATTTTGGTGTTTCTATACGTTTTGAGGTCCCATGAATTCATATTTACTATTTTTACGTGATGTGTGTATGTATGTGAGTGAACACGATAACGTCTAAACGCTTTGTTCGAATGAGCTTAAAGTTAGTACGTATATTGTAGGTCACCATGCACGATCCCTATTGATTTTGGTGAACACTTCTAGTTTTTTTTACAGGGACACAAAGAAAAACTCTTTATCATTATGGTCTATGGGCTCAAATTTTTTAAAGTGCAATAGCGTCTAAATGCCTTATTCGACTGAGCTGAAAAATTATACACATGTTATGAGTCACTGTCACATGAATTGTGGGAAAACTAGCGTTTATGGATTTTTTACAGGACACAAAGAAAAATTCTTTATCATTATGATCTATATGGGCCAATATTTTTAAACTGCGAGAGCGTATGCTTTATTCTATTCAGTTAAAAATTTATACAATCATGCTATAGGTCACCGTTGCACGAAGTGTATAAATTTACTACGTATAGAATCTAGCAAGTATAGAAATTTTACAGGGACACAACAAAATATTCTTTATAATTATGACCTATGAGCTCAAATTATTCGAAGTGCCATAGCGTCTAAATGCCTAATAAGATTGAGCTGAAAATTTATATACCTGTTAAAAGTTACTGTTGCTCGAACTGTATAGCTCTTGGTGAATCTGGTACTTATATTTTTTTTACAGGAACACAACAAAATATTTTTTTTATAATTATGGCCTGTGGGCTAAAATCATCAGAATCTAAATGCCTATCCGATTGAGCTGAAATTTTATATGTGTACTGTTGGTCATCGTAGCATGAACCATAAAGATTCTGTTGAATCTAGCACTAAAAGTTTTTTTTTTTTTTTTTTAAACAGGGACACGAAGAAAAATACTTTATCATTGTGGCTTATGGGCTCAAATTATTTAAAATGTGATAGCGTCTAAATGCCTTATCCGATTGGTCTGAAAATTTTTATGCATGTTATAAGTAACCATCACACGAACTTTATAGATTTTTGGTGAGGGGTTTATAGGTTTTAGGTACTTATAGGTTTTTACAGGGACACAACGAAAATTTATCATTATGTTCTATGGGCTCAAATTATTTGAAACGAAATAGTGTTAAATTAAACAGCGTACTACATGAAGAAAAGTACCCATACGCCCTATCATAATTTTCTCTTTTGCTTATTTAACGATTTCTCGCTCGTTAAACAATCGTTAATTACTTAATGTTCGGAAAGCCCATTCGAGTCACTCCAGATTTATTATTACTATTATTGTACATAACTAATATATTACATTTTTCTCGTTAAATATCTTTAATTGAATAATTCAGGCTCTTTTCTGCTCTCTTCACATAAATATTTCCATTGTATAGGAAGGTTTTTCTCTGCGCATATACAAGTGTTTCAAAATACCAACGATTGAATTTTATTTTTCAGTCAATTTAATATATATATATAAATATATATAACGATCACTTCGTTCAGGAAATTTTATCCTCAGATTGAGTTCATTTTTGTTCTTCGAAACGTACCAGTATAAACGCTACTAAGCAATGCAGATGATGAAAAAAAAAAGAACTGAAGTAAATAAATAAGTAGTTTGAATACAAATTAAGACTAGTATGTTGTGGCCACCACAAGACTTTCTTCTATATTTTCCTATATATATTCCAAACAGTAACAATATTAAAAAAAAAAAAAATCGATTTTTTTCTAAGTGTTTTTTTGTTAAAAGTAATACGTATTCAATCAGTAACAATATTTAAAAAAAATAAATAAATAAATAAATTACGATTTTTTTTCTGTTTTTTTTTTTTTTTTTTTTGTTAAAGGTAAAAAAAAATCGATAACTTTGTTTTAAATTATCACAGATTTATAGTTCAACCATTCATTTTAAAGGTATTGACGAGATCTTTCGAAAGATACCCATCTTAAAAATTTACCCCTCCCCCCGGGGGTTACTTCCCCCCCAGGGGGGAGGGGGGGCGATACACCGATATGCACAGAAATTTTTTTCTAGTTAACTATTACTATTATCAACAACTCATATTAATTTTACAATCACAAGTTAAAAATAACTCTCATTATGTACATTTATACGAAATTTTGTCCTATACTGCCACGTTAAAAATTTAGAAAACATGAGATCACAGCGCCACCTGTTGAGCGATTGATCCCCAAATGTAATCAGCACCAGTTTAAGTCAGGGACCAACTAAATACCAAATTTGGTTAAATTTCGTAAAAAAAAAAAAAAAAAAAAAAAAAAAAAATACGATTTTTTTTTCTAAGTTTTTCTTTGTTAAAAGTAAAAAAAATCCATAACTTTGTTTTAAATTATCACAGATTTATGGTTCAACCATTCGTTTTAAAGGTATTGACGAGACCTTTCGAAAGATACCCATCTTGAAACTTTGCACCCCTGGGGGTACTTCCCCCCAGGGGGGGGGACCGATGCCCCCACATGCTCAAATTTTTTCCTAGTTAACTACTACTATTATCAATAATTCATATTAATTTTACAATCACAAGTTTAAAATAACTCTCATTATGCCCATTTATACGAAATTTTGTCCTATACTGCCAGGTTAAAAGTTTGCATAAAATGCGATCTCAGCGCCACCTGTTGAGCAATTGATCCCCAAACCTAATCAGCACCAGTTTATGTCAGGGTGCAACTAAATACCACGTTTGGTTAAATTTCATTCATTGGTTCGTGAGATACAGCGTCCACAAAAAAGTGATACAGACAGACAGACATTTTCTAAAAACTATTATTTCGTATTCTGGACATCCCAAAACGTGTAAGTCCATCAAAAAACGGAGGTCGAAAATTTTCACGAATCCAATTGTTTCTCTATATTACATATAGAAGAAAGTAAAAATGAAACTGCAAAAACAAAGAAAAGCATTTTTAAAAAAATCGAAAAAAAAAAAATCGTGAAAGTGCAACCGCGCATGGTTCAGACTTCTTTTCTGTCAAGTTTAGTTGATCTGTGAGCTTTGTTGATTTGGAATCGAACAGTAGATTACAGAAATTTCTACCGCAAGATGGCGCTGTAATTTTTTTAAATTTCAATATTTCAATTTCCATTTATGATTAAATTATTTTTAATACATCATTCGAAATATATTTTAAAGTTCTTTTACATTATCGAAAGTTTTCACGTGATTTACACGTTTTGGGGTGTCCTGATTAGGTTTTCTTTTGCATCTCAGCTAATTGAATTAGACCGTTCAAAATTGGTGTATGTAGGTTAAGTAGGAGGGGCTGAAAGGGTGGGGAAGAAAAAGGCGTGCACCGCGCAAGTATCCCCTAACTTGTGCGCTCGCAACGCGCACGGAACTGCGCTGCCGAAGGCAGTGGGGACCCGGTTCGACTTTTTAACCGATGAGAAATGATTTTTTTTTTTTTTTTTAATTTCTTTTCTTAAGAATAAAAATTTGATTTGAGAAGGAATATGTGCGTGCAGCGCGTGTATACCTTCACACGTGCGCGCGCAGCGCGCATGGGTCTGCGCTGCCGAAGGCAGTGGGGACCCGATATGAGTTTTTACCCGATCAGAAATGATTTTTTTTAGGGGCACGAAAGGTCAGGGAAGGAATACGCGCACTGGACTGCGCTGCCGAAGGTCCGACCGGTGGAAGGACCGGTGGGGACCCGGTCCGACTTTGTACCCGATGAGAAATGATTTTTTAAATTTTCTTTTCTTAAGAATAAAAATTTGATTTGAGAAGGAATATGTTCGCGCAGCGCACGTATACTTTCACACGTACGCGCTCAGCGCGCATGGGTCTGCTCTGCCGAAGGCAGTGGGGACCCGGTGTGAGTATTTAGCCGATCAGAAATGATTTTTTTAGGGGGCACGAAAGGTCAGGGAAAGACACACGCGCATGTAACCCTTAACTTGTGCGCGCACAGCGCGCACGGGACTGCACTGCCAAAGGTAGTGGAGACCCGGGGCGACTTTTTACCCAATCGGAAATGATTTTTTTTTTTTTTTTTAATTTCTTTTCTAAACACTAAAAGTTACTGTTAGTGATTCATTAATTATAGTGATTCATTTGAAAATACTGACCTGCGTCTATTTTAAAAGCCGCCAGTCTGTCTATCACTTTACTGTCTTCCGCTGTTTTGATAAGTTAGGAATTGAAAATGGAAAAGTAAATCCCTGAAAGAGATGACATTAAATACATTTTTACTTTCTTCTATATGTAATATAGAGAAAGTATTGGAATCGTGAAAATTTTCGAACTACTTTTTTCGATGGATTTACACATTTTGGGATGTCCTGAACACGATTTGATAGTTTTTAGAAAATGTCTGTCTGTGTGTATCACAAATTTTGTGGACGCTGTATCTCACGAACCAATGAACGAAATTTAACCAAACTTGGTATTTAGTTGGACCCTGACATAAACTGTGCTGATTAGATTTGGGGATCAATCGCTCAATAGATGGCGCTGTGATCGCATTTTTTCTAAATTTTTAACATGGCAGTATAGGACAAAATTTCGCATAAATGTACATAATGAGAGTTGTTTTTAACTTGTGATTGTAAAGTTAATATGAATTATTGATAATAGTAGTAGTTAACTAGGAAAACAATTTTGTGCATGTGGGGGCATTGCTTCTTCCCAGGGGGGATTTAATTTTCAAGATGGGTATCTTTCGAAAGGTCTCGTCAATACCTTTAAAACGAATGGCTGAACTGTAGATCTGTGATAATTTAAAACAAAGTTATCGATTTTTTTTTATCTTTTAACAAAAAAAAAAATTCTCCTGATTTGCAAAAAATTGACATCTTTCGCCATTTAGTGATAATATAATATTGTCAGATAAACCCGTCTGCATTTATAATGGAAAATAATTTGATAATTTAATAAATAATTTGCATTGAATAAATTTTGTGTAAAATTATATAGAAGAAAGTCATGAGGTGGCCACATCACACTAGTTTATTGACCTTTTAATTAAAATAAAAAACAGAATTAAAAATCTTCAAGGAAATTCAAAGAAAATCGGTTTGGGGGCATATGCATTAGGTTTGCAAAATTGATTCATTTTTTCCAAGTCCAGAAAAAGAAAATGGTTCAAATATTTAAAAATCTGTATCTTCCGTTTCAGTGCATACAGAATGCCATGCTAAACATCCTTTTAGAGGTTGTGAAGCATTCCTTCAAAAAATATATTTCTTTTATCCCCCCCCCTCCCCGACCTCTCAGACGGTATTATTCCCTGTCACCACTTGGAGGGGAAAAGGACGCCAGTAACTCAAAATTTACAGTCGACAGAAAAACTATTGAAGCACACACTTACTTTTCTCATACATATTTTTTTTTAGTTTGGCTGCTAATTTTTATTACCAACTAACAGCATGTAAACTGCATAAGGCTAAGACCATGACTCGACAAATATTCAACTCGATTATATTACTCGAAAAAAATCGATAACTTGGTTTTAAATTAATTAACACAGACCATTTTAAAGGTATTGGGGAGTTCTTTTGAAATATATCCATAATGAATATCTACACCAACTGGGATCTATTTCCCACCAGGGGGGTGTTCTAACGTGCACACACTTTTTCCCTAGTTTATTTCTACGATAATCAATAATTCCTGTTAATTTCACAATCATTTCATAAAAATAATTCTCATAATATACATATTTATACGAAATTTTGTCCTATGCTACACCCTAGCACACAGTCAGACAGACAGACATTCACTAAAAATAGGGTGATCAAATTTTCAGATGCAGAACAACTATAGAAGCTTTTAATGTTTTTTAGAGTTAATATCAGTAGAAAAATACTTTTTTTCACCACATGACTTATAAAACGGAAAAAAAAAAAATAATAAATAAAAAAATAAAGTAAAAGTAACAAAATTCTGAAAATTTAAGAAATTTTTTGAAAATTGGGGGACATTTGCATGGGGATAAACGACAGAAAATGTGGTCTTCAATCGCTGTTTTTGTTTTTGGGGACAGATGGTCAAAATTGAGGACAGTCCCCAGAAAATGGGGACGTTTGGTCACCCTGTCTAAAGATGGTCAAATCTTGTTAAGGAACTCACAAAACATGCAAATCCATTGAAAACCAAAATTTGAAAACTTTCACGAATCCATCATTTTCTTCTTAGGTATACAGAAGAAAGTATAAATACAGTTATATCATGCAATCATGCTCGAGATTATCAAAGCATGTGAATCCATCAAAAATCAAGAATTGAAACTTTTTACCAATATTCTTTTGAATGTAGGAGAAAGTAAAAAAAAAAAAAAAAAAAAAAAACTTAAAAAGTCTTTTGAAACATTATAAAATTAGTTTGTTATGGTGATCACAAAACTGTCTTTTATGTATTCCAGTACAAATTATAAAAGTATTACTTTTATTGATAACATATACATCAGATTTGTATGCTTGACATATAGTCCGCTTGTAAATCTTCGTCAGATAACGACAGATAGCACATGACAGAATTACAATACGAAGAATTGGAGAAAACACCCAGGGCCAGCGCGGGAATCGAACCCGCTCTCCTACGCTCGAAGGCGATTAGCAGTGTGGTGACATATCCACTCGGCCACGGAGGCCCAAGTATTAGAGAGGCATACTATTGTAACAATCGCAGCTGTCGTAGATCACAAGTCGGATCGTACACTCCACAGCAAAAGTATCCGAGCACTAGCAATAATCCTTGTCTAAAAAAGTATACTTAATGCTGCTTTGTTAAATAAATCCTTGTCGAATCATGGTCTTAGACAGAGTAAGAACAGGACTCAACAAGGATTTATTTATAAAAGCAGTATTAAGTGTACTTTTTTAAGACGGGGATTATTGCTAGTGCTCGGATACTTTTGCTGCGGAGTGTATGATCCGACTTGTGATCTATGATAGCTGCGATTGTTACAATAGTATGCCTCCCTTACTTATATAAATTATTTTCCTTCGAAATTGGAGACATTCCCCGGAAAATGGGGACATTTGTTCCCCGTGTATGATAAGCTGACCAAATGTTCACATTTTTTTGGGGACAAATGGGGACTTTTTTTTTTTTTAAAGGCATTTTTGTAAGTTTTAAGAAAGTAAATTATTAATCAATAATACTTTATTTTTAGTCCTTATTTATTAGGAATGAAAAATTGATAATTGTCGCAATTTTTAACGCTCTCTATTATAAAGGTACTTTGATCTCGTCAGCCTACCGTATGAATGACTGAAAAATATCTACTACGTCATAGAGCTTAAGCGAAATGACCTTGAATTAAAAAAATACCTTCCTTCATACAAATATTAATTGGTTTATCAAGCTATTATTTATCAAATTTACTTACGGCGTATAAAACCCATTCAATCTGAAGCTCAAAGATTTTTCATGGCAAATCTTTTTTTTTTAGTGGCAACGTAGCGTAGCACTGTTTTTGATTTGAAAGAGACATGGATTTTGCCGGCCATGTTCGTTCTTCGTTCGTTAATCATGGATATTTTTCCATTTTAATTATGAAGGTAAGTTCATAAATATAATATTTATTGTTGAATATCGCGGTACAACTGTAGTATTTCCCCACAACTGAATTTAGCGATTTTTCTTTGGCGGCGATTTGAAAGATAACGATGTCGTTCTGAACTGTTTGCGATATGCTATATGGCAGCATGCATGCTATTTATTTTGGATTTATGATTTATAATTTAGCTTATGATTTTATCATTTATGCTATATGATTTTTAGATTTATGAATTAGCCATAATCGCCAAATTCAGCTGTGGGAAAGTACTATAGTTGTTCTAATATCGCTAAATTTGTTTTGAATAAACTGGGTATCGTTGCTATCACTGTTGATTCTGAATTTTGTTTATTTTTTAAATTTCATAAAGGGACTTTTACTTATTGAATGGTAATGTAATATTGGATCAATTTTTTCTTCCTGTGATACTTTACATTTTTTCTCTGACATCTGACATGTTTGAAAAAATACTTTTTAAATTTCATAAAGGGATTTTTACTTATTAAATGGTATTGTAATATTGGATCAATTTTTTCTTCCTATGATACTTTACATTTTTTTTCTCTGACATGTTTGAAAAAATGTTCATACATATATTTTTTTTGTAACATAGTTAATTGATTTTTAATTAAAAGTTTAGATGGAATTACTTTAAAAATTATATCAACATTCATAATAAAATATTCTAAAATGTAAGTGAGATTGCAGTGTAATTTAATTTTTCTAGTGTAAACAATGGCACTCATAAAATAATTTTTAATTATGTTTACAATTTGAAAAGCCAAAACCAAACTCAACAATTTCTGTTTAATTAATCAATATTGCTCTCTTAAAAATCAGCAATTACATTATAATGCAAAAAGGGTTGATTTTTAAATTAAATATTTTATGCAAAATGCATGATGTTGTATTACATTTGTTTTTTCTGATTAAATTTTTTAGTTTTATAAAATTTTACAAATTTGCAGGTAGCCGTCGAGTGCCCAACCTGATGCAGGACTGTGTGCGAGGCCAGTGAAACTTTTTAGGTAATATTTTTATTTTTTACTTTTCTTTAAAATTGTTAATATTGCCTATCCTTTGCTTATTATGTTGCTTGTGTATGTAAATATTACAGGGTTGGAAAATATCCCTGTTTTTTTCAGATAAACAGGGTTTTATCGGGTTTAATAAGGGTTTTTTTTTCAGAGTATTTTTGGATTTTATCAGAGTTTTAAGAAATATTTTCATTGTTTCTTTTTTTAAATATTAAATATATCATTCATAATAACATAACGTAAAAAAAAAATTATTTATTCATTAAAATTGAAATTTTAAAGATTTAATTTTAAAATTTCTAAAGTCTTTTTATGATTAAGTTATAAAGAAATTTTAAGTATTAAATAATTGTACTTTAAATATTCTAAAAAAAAATTTATCTGCCTTTTACAACAACAAATTTAATTTTAATAATGATTTCATGTTGCTTTATTGAACTTTTTGTTGTTAATCGATTTTCATAAAACGTTTTAAATTATTGTCCCTCTACATTACATGAGTGTTGCACTGTTAAATAAAGTTTTCAGAAATTTTTAAATTTTATTTATATTTATTTATATTTTACATTCCTTGAGTCCTATAGTTTTCTTTATACTGAAAAACAACCATTTTTTCTTGCTTTTGTTTTTTTAATATAATTTTTTATTTTGTTTCAATAAGATAATTATATATATGTATATATATATATTTGCGGTGAATTTTTCAGGATTTTTTTTCTATACAGCAGTTTGAGCATCTCTAATGTTTCTGAAAATTTTTTGTTCATGTCAGGGTTATTATTTTGTCCACTTTTTTGTCAAAAGTCCGGGAACCTGGACAAAACTGGAAAAAAACACATGAAACTGGACAAAATAAAATCCATTCAACTGTACATATTCGCTGCATAAAAATATTCTGTTAAAGCTATAAATTGTACTTTTAACTTTGAATTAGCAATTTTAGCAATAGAAATATTTTATTAGAAACTAGTAATTTAATTAATGAAAAGTGTAATTTCATTTTAATCATGACCAATAAAAAAAAAAAAAAAATCAAAGAAAATGATAATTATAAGCTGAGATACAAAAGAAAACTGATTCAGGAGACCACAAAACGTGTAAATCTGGTGAAAACTTTCGATAATATAAAAGAACTTTAAAATATCTTTCGAATGATGTATTAAAAATAATTTAATCATAATTAGAAATTGAAATATTGAAGTTTTAAAATATTACAGCGCCATCTGGCAGTACAAATTTCTGTATTCCACTGTTCGATTCCAAATAAAAAAAGCTTTCTAATGATGTATTACTTATGAAATTATTTTAATTAGTAGCTGAGATACAAAATAAAGCTGATTCAGGACACCTCAAAACGTGTAAATCTGGTGAAAACTTTCGATAATTTAAAGGAACTTTAAAATATCTTTCGAATGATGTATTAAAAATAATTTAATCATAATTAGAAATTGAAATTTGAAAATATTACAGCGCCATCTGGTGATAGAAATTTCCGTAATTCACTGTTCGATTCCAAATCAAAAAAGCTTTCTAATGATGTATTACTTATGAAATTATTCTAATTAGTAGCTGAGATACAAAAGAAAACCTAATCAGGAGACCTCAAAACGTGTAAATCGGGTTAAATCTCGAATGCTATTTTCGATAATGTAAAAGTACTTTAAAATGTGTATGAACTCAACAAAGCTTTCAAATGATGCATTACTTATGAAATTTTTTTAATTAATAACTGAGATACAAAAGAAAACTGATTCAGGAGACCTCAAAACGTGTAAATCTGGTGAAAACTTTCGATAATTCAAAAGAACTTTAAAATATCTTTCGAATGATTTATTAAAAATAATTTAATCATAATTAGAAATTGAAATTTTAAAATACTACAGCGCCATCTGGCGGTACAAATTTTTGTATTCCACTGTTCGATTCCAAATCAAAAAAGCTTTCTAATGATGTATTACTTATGAAATTATTTTAATTAGTAGCTGAGATACAAAAGAAAACTTAATCAGGAGACCTTAAAACGTGTAAATCACGTGAAATCTCGAATTCCATTACTTACGGTAGTCGGTTAATGGAAAGAGACAGAAATTTGTGGCATCTACTCTTGAAATTCAAATCAAATAAGTTTCAAAATGACATATTACTTTTGAAATTATGCTAACTAGAAGCTGAGATACAAAAATGATATAAACACTATTATAAAACAATTTATGTCTGACTTTTTCGTGGTTTTCTCCGAAACTTGCGTAATTCCGGGCTAAATACTTTTAAAAATCCATAGTATGAAATGTGAAAGGAGTATCAGAATTCGAAACTCTGCAAAATATAAAAGAATAAAGGCGTTCTGGGTTTTCTGTTGTTTTCTCCGAAACAACCGTTCCTTTTCTATGTTTTTGCCCCTCCCCCCCTTTCCGTCCCTTCTAATAATTTTACACTTGAAAATATCCGCAGTCTATTTATCTTTCCTTAAAACCTAATAATAACAATTTCGAACGCTGTAACTTTTTTTTTTTTTTTTTGCCCCTTCGCCCCCCGCCCCCTCAAGCCCTTCCTAATAATTCTACACTTTCCAGTGGCGGATCCACAACTTGACTTTTGGGGGGGGGGCTAAAATTTTTCAAAGTGTTATTCTAGACCAATAAAAAATTTACAAATGCAATATTCAATTGTAAATGTCAGATTTTTTTTTTTTTTTTTTTTTTCGGGGGGGGGGGGGGGGGTGCTTCAGCTCCCCTAGCACCCCCCTTAAATCTGACAATGACACTTTCAAAAATATTCAGAATCGAATTATCGTGCGTTAAAAACCAAATATTACGAAATTTCAACGGCATATCTCAATTTAAAATAGTGCAAAATATAATACAAAATTTAATCTAATTTTTTTGTTTATCCACATATTTTCATGAAAATTGAACAGTAGCTTTATAATATGCTGTCTACGCTGAGTATTAATTCAAATGTAATGTGAATTAAAATTTGAAAATTGCAATTTTTCTCCCCACTGTAAACATCTTGATTGGTTACAATCATTTCCTTTCTCATGGCAGACGATAGTCTGGCATTTGAAATGATGTTGCCACAAAAAATTCATACTTTAGTTAATTTTAAAAAATCTAATTGTTGTGCCGATAAGTCACTTGCACACTTAGATTCAGAAAAAATGCCCCTTTCATTTGGTATCGAAATCGTAACGATCGGACAAATATTTCTAATTTATTTTCCACTTTTTCTGCTTTTAACTCCGTTAAAATATCTTTTTTTATGCAATAGCTGTGAATTCTCAATCATTGAGATCGCTTTTAGATTAGACATGAGTGGACATTTTAATTAATATCTCCACAACTAATTAAAATTTTTAAATTCTGTTTTCAGGAGCCCCTCGGGAAGGCTCCTGAGCATCCGTATGTCAATTTTTGTACTTCTGCGTTCAGTAGGGGCTGAACGTATAAAAAGAACAGACAGACAGACAGACAAACCTTTTCTTTTATTATTATAGATTTCTATACTAGATTAAAAAAAAAAAAAAAATCTCATAAATGTAGATTTAATGTTTTTATCAATTTATGTCAGCAAGTCCTTTCAAAGTAAAGCTTTAAATTCTGTATAACATTTTATTTGCAATACCAACATGCCATTTTCTTATCCAAGAATTTAAAAAATCAAATTTACATAATCATTTGATAATTTTATATTCTTATTTTAATTTTGTAAAAAAAAAAAAAAAGTTATTAATTGGTAATAGAAATTCCAGATAAAAAAATACAAAACTAAAATTTTACTTCCAAATAAAAAAGTTATTTATTTTTTATTTATTTATTTTACAAAAGTAATGCCTATAATAATATAAATGTGCGCATATATACATATAAAACCAATTTAGTAAACATGCAGAAGCATTAAGAGAAGAAATAATAAAAATGTCGATTGACTCCACTCGAATTTCTGAACATTAAGTAATTCACTGTTGTTTAAATGAAATAAAGTAAGAGAAGTCATTAAATAAATAAATGAGAAAATTATAATCAGTGTTTGATTGTTTTCTCCCAATTGGTATATTGTTTAACAAAATGGAATATATCCAAAAAAATTTATGTATCTTTGTAAAATAACTAATAGTGCTAGATTCACCAAAATGTATACAGTTTGTGTGACATAGACCTATAACATGTATATAAATTTAAAGCTCAATCAAATGAGGCATTTAGACGCTATCACATTTTAAATAATTTCAGACTATAGGCCATAATATTACAAAATTTTTCATTGTATCCCTGTAAAAAAAGTATAAATTGTGAGATTCAAAATAAATCTGCACAATTCATTTGACGGTGACTTATTTATTTGAGCCCCTAGGCTATAATAATAAAGAATTTATCTTTGTGTCCCAGTAAAAAAAAAAAAAAAAAAAAAAAAAACTAAGTGCAAGATTTTTCAAGATGCATACAGTTTGTGCTACAATAACCAGTAATATATTTACTAAATTTTAGCTGATTTGAACAAAGCATTTAGACAATATTATATTCACTCATACTCAGACATACATACATCATTGTAAAAATAGTAAAAATGAACTCATGGGACCTCAAAACATGTAGATACACCAACATTAGAAAGTTATGTTTTCGTCATGATTACAATACTTTCCTTATCTGTATATTTTCAGAAAGTAAAAAATTCCATGAAAGATATGTGAGCCATTCAATTTTATCGTGCTTAATAACAAATTTTTAAAAGGTATTTATGACTTATGGGAGAAGAAATGACAATGTAGTTGAAAGCAGTGCACAGTGTTCAGAATTTCAAAAAAGCTGGCCAAAAGTCGAAAAATTTAGGCGCGTTTTTAGACGTAAGTACCGCGGAAATACCTTCAGAGGGAGCCACTGAATGAAACTGTGAGGTGGAAAAATTTTTCTATCTACATATTTCTAAGTGTAGGCTTGCGGAAAACGTGACAATTTTTTCTTTTAATGCATTTTAACAGTTAAACAAATAGTGTTTCTCGGAAAATTTCGCAACAACAACATTCAACAAAATATGGCCGACAATTGTGGAGGTTAGTAGATAATATTTATGCTGTATTTTTTTTCATCAAGTGATCTCCTGAGCGGCTTTTTGAAGTTAACCTCAATTATAACATAACCAAAAGTTTCAAAGTATGGAAACTTTTTTATCTCGCAAGATCCCGCATTGATTCAAAGTGGAGAGTGTTAAGGGATGTCCATTTTATTCAGCCGTTAAAGAATTGGGTGCCCCCGCCTGCCCCTGTATGTGTAAAAGCGTTTTAACTTTTTAATTTAATTTTTTGGACTTTGGTCTGCCATATTGGATCCGCCATCTTGTTTTTGAGTGCAAGATCACTTTTTTTATAAAAACTGATATTAAATTTGAATTTAGCGCCCTCAAAAACCCTTAAATGTGAAAATTATCCTTCATCTATCAATTTTTTGATTTTTGATCCGCCATATTGGATCCGCCATCTTGTTTTTGAGTGTAATATCACTTTTTTTAATGAAAACTAACGTCAAATTTGAATTCAGTGCCCTCAAAAACCCCTTAATGTAAGAATTATCCATCTTATATTAATTTTTTAATTTTTTGTCTGCCATATTGGATCCGCCATCTTGTTTTTGAGTTTGCCTTTGAAGTTTTCAAGAAACCAATGTCAGATTCGGATTCAGCGACCTCGAAAACATATATATACATCACAATTTCACTTGTTTTCTTTAATTTCGACTTTTGGCCAGCTTTTTTGAAATTCCGAACACTGTGCAGTGGGGAAAGAGAGGGGAATTAAAATTGAAACTATAAACTATCACGTTTGCATCCAGTCCACCATTAGAAAAATACAAATATATTTATTTATTGAATATTGTTAACTTTGCATGTCTATTTCATTCATATCTATTTTGAAGTAGTTAAATTGATTATATACACGGTTCCAGGAATTTGTAAAAATATAGTCGCCAACAAAAATTTCTGGTAGTCCGTAAAAAATATCCTCGTCGTTTTCTTTCTTTCTTTCTTTTTTTTTCTTTTTTTTTTTTTCCTTTTCAATTTTAAAATTTACTGAAAGATAGGGGAATTAAAATTGAAACTATAAACTATCACGTTCGCATCCAGTCCACCATTAGAAAAATACAAATATATTTATTTATTGAATATTGTTAACTTTGCATGTCTATTTCATTCATATCTATTTTGAAGTAGTTAAATTGATTATATACACGGTTCCAGGAATTTGTAAAAATATAGTCGCCAACAAAAATTTCTGGTAGTCCGTAAAAAATATCCTCGTCGTTTTCTTTCTTTCTTTTTTTTTCTTTTTTTTTTTTTTTTTTTTCCTTTTCAATTTTAAAATTTACTTGAATGTAGAAATCAAAATTCTATGCGTAAAAATCAATTATTTATTAGGCTATAATGATACATCAGGAAACACCTGTTTAAATTTAACATCATGAAACCAGTTTTATTATTTTCCTTAAAACAATGCACCATCAACATTAATACATCATTACACCGGCACAACGATTCAGCATCAGGCCAATAGCATAGGCAAACAGGAGCAGTGTAAACCAAGTCCATAAAACAGTGCAATAATTTAACACCGTGTTCTGTAACATTCAGGGAGATGTGTAAATCCCCTAATGGTGTATTGATTCAATAAAGTGTCTCAAAGTGGCGAGAGAAACAGGAATGAAAACAGTAAGAGTTAGCCAACATCGAAAATAGAATCAGAGCCTAATTCTGAGACCAATTCTTTCACAAAAAAAAAAAAAAAAAAAAGGGGGTTGAATTTTCAAGTTGAAAACATCGCCAGTTAAAAAATAATGGTCGCCGATGGCGATCAGGTGACTGTATTTCTTGAGCCCCACACTTATACACATATAATTAAAGAATTGTTTTATATATATATGGAAAGAATAAAGATAATTTTTAATTTAGTACTCGCAAATAATTAATAGTGGACAAAATGGTAATTTGTCCGGGATGGTTTTAACCAGGTTTTTTCCAGCGGTTATTTCCACTATGGAGAAAACCGAACAATCCTGGTTCATGTTCTAATAATGTATATAATATTTGGTTTATATTTGCATGCTTATTGTAAGGTAGACAGAAGTACAATTTTAAACAAGGATTTTTAAAAAACCCTCTTTTTTTTTTTTTTTTTTTTTTTTTTTTTTTTTCAAGTGGGTTTTATTGAAAAAAGCCACTCGGGGTTTTTTCGGGTCGGGCAAAATCTAGCCAACCCTGAAATATTATAAAATGTAGATAATAATTTAAAAAAATTTAAAGTTATGTTTCATTACTTTTTTTACTTCATTTTTCTTATTTCTTATTTATCTTTTCTATGAATAATATATTTCATGTTGCATTTTTTAATCTAATAGAGACATTTTAATATGTATATATATAAATAAGCAAACTGATGATTAATGAAAATTAATCCCAAAACACACAAGGGCCTTCTTCTGGGGAGCCCCTTAATGTAGGGAATGGAATATGAGAAGTTTCTGATGAAACATAAGCTATTTACCCCCCCCCCCCCCCCAAAAAAAAAAAAAAAAAAAAAAAACTTTTCTAACCCCCGACTTCTTAAAGATGAAAGCAAGACCATACAGCAAACAAATGAATACAAAGCATTAAAAAGCAATAAAATTCAAGTACAAAAGTTATCAATATAAAAATTCTAAAATATAAGTAAATACAAGAACAAACTTAAATAGCAAGTAGATTGAAAATATTTTAAAGATTGAACGTTCCCCCCCCCCCCCCCTCCAAATCAGAAAGAGTACTGAACCTGCTTCAGTTGGTAGGACCACTTACCAGTTCTTAATGTCACCCAAGATAGAGAAAAAACCTTAAGTTAGATCGTATTCAAGAAGATTGAAATATTTATCGAGTAGGAAAACAAGATAGTGGTTGACAGCTAAAATATTTTTGAGATTTTCAAGAGCTAAATTTAGGTCTAAATGGTTATTGCAAATCATTTTAATTATGTTAATTTGAGTAAACATAATGTTTTAAACTCTGTGACTAATATGGGAGAACTAATTCGTTAAATTACAAACTTTAAAGCTAAAATCGTGCCTTTTATCATAAATACCAATAAACCACTTTTTTAACTATTTTTCGAATTTTTAAATCCAGGAAAGAAATTTTGTCTTCAGTGTCAGTACAGTTTAAGATAAGGTCGGAGGGATAAATTTCAGCAGTATATTTCGCACAGTTTTTTGCTATTACGTCATCAATATATCTATAAAACTTAATATCTTTAAATTTTCTCTCAAGCATAAATAGAAAAATGTTAGCGAAGGCACTCGAGTAACTGGTTTCCATCAGGATACTGTGAATTTATAAAAAAAGATAATCTACACTGCTAAACAAAGCATTTTGAAATATACAAAATTTAATAAGGTTTCCAATAAACTTTTTCACAATCAATTACATGACAAAATTCATCGTACATTTTTTCAAAAATTTCAAGGAGGATCTACTTGCTATTTATGTTTGTCGTTGTATTTACTTATATTTTTGTATTTTTATATTGATGTATTTACTTTTGTACTTTATTTATGAATTTAATTGCTTTTTAATGCTTTGTATTAATTCAATTCGTTTGCTATATGGTCTTGCTTTCATCTTTGAGAAGTCGGGGGCTAGAAATGTGTCTTTTTTGGGTAAATAGCTCACCTTTCGTCAGAAACTTCTCATATTCCATTTCCTACATGAGGGGGCTCCCCTGAAGAAGGCCCTTGTGTGTTTTGGGATTAATTTTCATTTATCATCAGTTTGCTTATTTTTTTATTATGGTTTTACTTATATAAAAAATTCAAGTTTTATTTCTTATAATTTTTAAGATTTATCTTAATGTATGTAAGGGGTGACACCACTTACGACTGCCCCATCATAGCTACACCACTGTATATATGTAATATGTTAATAAACTTTCTAGTAAAAGGAATTCCAAATGTATTTAAATAATGGAACTCAGGGATCAATCTAGGGAAAAATTGGGTCCCTTTTGTACCCCTTCACAAAATTCCATATCATAAAAAAGAGCAGTTTACAAAATTCCACATCATAAAAAGAGATCCTTTGCAAAATTCAAATTTATAAAAATGATCCTTTTTGTGAAATAATGTTTCCATGTTTTCAGTATTATTTTTAATCAATTTCTTCAAAATTCTATGAACTTGATATTTAACACTATATAGAATTACTTAAAATAGGAGGTTTTACAGTTTTTTTTTTTTTTTTTTTTTTTTTCCCATAAAAATATTTTATTTTTCACAATAAATAAAAATTTCACAAAGAAAGGGCCCAAAAATTAAAACCTGGATTGAACCCTGGAACTTAAAAGAAAATCCACCACCAAAAAAAAAAGAAAAAGCTATTTTTAGTAAATATTGCTTTTCTATTTTTATTAAATGCCTGTGTCTCATTTAAAAATTAATCACTCCTTAATTCACTTTTAGTTACAAGATATAACTTCAATATCTATTATGGAAAACAGCAAATATTCAGGAGTTTACACAACAGTAACATTACTTGAGATTGTTGTATTTAATATATTATTCATCTTAATTTCTAAGGCATTATTAGCATGTAAATATTATTATTATTTTGCATAATTATCTTTCATATATAATTTTGTTTATTATTTTGTTAGAAATTAATAATGAATTCACTAACAGTTTTCTGTATTTTCAGATACACAGAATATATATTTTAAAAATAATTTGTGAAAATAAATTAGTTATTAATTAGAGTTGCACCAAATGTTTGGTTTGGCCGAATATCTTAATATTCGACGACCAAATAGTGGAGTTAAATTTCAAATTAAGTTTAAATATTGAAATTGGTAAAAATATTTTTTATTATATAAAATTTAAAGTTTTTTTTTAACTGCTAATAATGTTAAACGATAACTTAAAAAATATTCTTCCCCCTTTATTTATATATATATTTGTTAATAAGGTTTTACATTGGTTAAAAAAAAAAAGAAACTATCTATTAAAAAAGAAAAGTTGGATACGTCGATAGATCATGCATTTTTTTCTGTCAAGTCAGTAGATGCCCTGAATGAGAATATACTTTTGGAAATTTTTCATTTCATTGAATTTTCATTTTATTCAATTTATTCTAGAACTTATGAAGGGGTAGAATTGTTTAATATCTCCCATTCATGTAATTTTTTCTTCCCTCCCATCTCACTCCATTTTCTACTAGTGGTGAATGATCAAATGTCCTGTGAAGCACAATCTTTTTCCATTATTATCTTTCCATAGTATTCAGTGTATAATTTACCCATTTAAGAAGCTATTTGACAATAAAGGGCAAAACTGGGAAAATTTATTAGTGGCCAGTGGCCGGTACTGACAGTTTCATTAGTAGCCACTTTTTTAAGTTAGTGGCCACATTTCACATAAGACTATTTCTTTCAGACTGCAAAAAGCATTGTCACCATTTTGCGGTATAATCACCACAAGAAAAATAAGAAATACATATAATAATACAATTAACACAGGGACACTGAAATTGTAATTTGTAATTACGCTCATTTTAAAAATCCTAAATTGCACATCCTAAATTAAAATCTGCTTATGGCTGTAACAATAACAGCAAAAGTTTTTATTTTTCAAATAATTCAGTAGTACTTTTTTTTTTTTCAATTTATTTTTAAACAAATTGAAAAAAAAAAAAAAAAAAAAGCTTTCACTTAAAAGTGAAATAAGCTGTTATCATTCACAGTTCACATGGATATTTTCTAGTAAATGAATCAGCTGATTCATCATCATCACAACCTTTTACATGGTCCTGTGTAAATACAGTTAGCAGTTTTATTATTTTTTCTTATTTCTAAAGACACACTTTTTTAAATGATTTTATTTCAATAGAGTTAAAATATTTTCTCTTAAAAAGTATAGATATGGAAACTTAGCTGCTTTATTAAAAATAATTTAATTAGGTGCCAAATTTGTAGCTTTAAAAATAGGGAGATTTCTACTTTAAAATGGGAAGGAAAAAGGAAGATTTCTACTCAAAAGAAAGCAAATACAAATTTTTTTGAAAAATACACATTTAAGCCAAATCAAATTTTGATACACACATTTGTCAAATATCTTAAATGGGTTAAATATACACTAAATACTATGCAGATAATAATGGAAAAAGATTGTGCTTTGCAGGACATTTGATCATTAACTGTTAGTTGAAATGGAGCACACATGTGTCTGTGTGTGTATGGGGGGGGGGATACATCTATATACTTCTTTATAGGTTCTAGAATCTAAACATTAAATTTTAAAATAAATATTTACATTTATATTATGGATGGAGAAAGATTGTAAATCACAAGGCTTCAGTGGAGCATGTGATTGCCAATCGTTGGAGGGGGGGATTACAAGAATTATGAGTACGAGATATTAAACAATTCTACTTCTTTACAGATTCTAGAATCTAATAAAGTAAGTTTAAAATAGATATTTATATTTTTGCGGCAAATGGAGTATGATTAGAAATTATAAAGCTTTTTATAAGCTGTGTGATCACAGATCTTTAGGGGGAGGGAAAGGGGGGGGTCAAAAAATTATATGAGTGAGATATATATTGAACAATTCTACTTCTTTATAGGTTGTAGAATATAATAAAGCAAGATTAACATTGACATTTATGCCATGGATGGAAAAAGATTGGAAATCACAAGGCTTCGATTGCCTATCGTCGCTCGATTTTTAAAATCTTCTAATGATCACAAAAAGTGACGACTTTAGTGGCGATCGATGGATAATTTTTAATCGCCATCTTTTTACTTTCCGAACACTATAGTGAGGAAAGTATTGTAATCATGTCAAAAATCCGAATTCGAGATTTTGATGTTTCTATACGTTTTGAGGTCCCCTGAGTCCGTTTTCACTATTTTTACGATGATGTATGTATGTGTGTGTGTATGTGTGTATGTTTGTGAACACGCTAGCGTCTAAAGGCTTTGTTCGATTAACCTGAAAGTTGGTACGTATATTGTAAGTCACCATAGTACGAACCCTATAGATTTTGGTGAATCTAGCACTTATAGTTTTTTTACAGGGACACAAAGAAAAATTCTTTATCATTATGGCCTATGGGACCAAAATCTTAAAAGTGCGATAGCATCTAAACGCCTTATTCAATTGAGCAAAATATTTATACCCATATTATAGGTCACAGATACTCAATCTGTATAGATTTTGGAGAATCTAGCACTTATAGTTTTTTTACAGGGACACAAAGAAAAATTCTTTATCATTAAGGCCAATGGGGCCAAATTTTTAAAAGTGTGATAGCGTCTAAACGCCTTATTAATCTGAGCAAAAAAATTGTACACATGTTATAGGTCGCATTTGCACCAACTGTATAGATTTTGGTGAATAGATTTTGGTCACTACAGTTTTTTTACAGGGACACAAAGAAAAATTCTTTATCATTATGGCCTATGAGACCAAATTTTTAAAAGTGCGATAGCATCTAAACGCCTTATTCAATTGAGCTGAAAATTTGTATGAATATTATAAATCACTGTTGCACTAACTATAAGCATTTTGGTGAATCTAGCATCTATAGATTTTTACAGGGACAAAACGAAAAATTCTTTATCATTATGATCTAAGGGCTCAAAGTTCAGTAGCGTTAAATAAAACCTCGTGTGATATATGGAGAAAAAAACACTCTATTATGGTTTTCTCTCTTTTGTTTGTTTAGCAATTCCTCTTTCTTTATTTTATCTACAAAACTGTTAGTTACTCAATGTTCGGAAAGTCGAGTGGAGTCACTCCAGATTTTTTTATTTAGTCGCCATGTGTTTGCCCTTTATTTGACAAATGTGTGCTTCAAAATTTGATCTGGCTTAAATGCATACATATATAGAGAGAGAGTTGTAAAATTCTCGAGAATAATCTTTCTGAGAAATATTCTCCTGGAAGAGAATAATCGAGAATTTTCTCACTGAAGCTATAATAATGGATAATTTTTAAATTTGTGCTCTGTATAAGTATTAATTTATGTGCAATAAGTTAAAAAATGTATGAAATTATTCTTTTAATAAAATAATCAGATTAATTAAATAATTAAATCTATTTAGCTGTATATATTAAAAAAATAATAATAAAATAAATCCTCTTCAAGGCTAAAAGGTGAAATCTTATAAATTATTGAAGATAAAATCTAGTGATATCTCAAGTAATAAAGGGACAAATCATTAAATTAGTTTTTTTTATTTAATTACAGATACTTATTTTTAAAGGGGACATTTATTGAAAAATATTTCTAATTATTTAATGTTTTTGCTTTAAAATGTTTTACACTTATCTGTATAACATAAAAAAGGTTTTATTCAACATGTATTTAAAGGATAAACATTTTTATATGGAACTGTTCACAGTAAAAAAAAAATTGTTTTTCTATAAAGAGAAGTGACAAATTGACATGTGTGGTGCACAATATAAATTATTAAAATAAAAACAGGAACAGTTGAATTTAAACAAAGTAATATCGATGACAAAGAACTGCATGGGTTGTCAGTATAAAGAAGGTAGCTTGAATGATCTGTTATCAAAAGATGAAACTAACTATTAACTTTGATTCTAAATTTTGTGTAACAAGTTAATTACAAAATAAAATTAATATCATTTTTAAGCTATTTGTTATTTTAGTTTTTAATTTAAATAGAACATACACTACCTTACCATAAATGACCCGACACTTTCGATTTCAAACTTTTTAAAAATATCTCAAAAAGTACTAAACAGATCGTCTAGAAACTTTAGGAGTGTAAAGAGCAAGTTATACCTCATACGTTTCTGTTAAAGTTTTCTGCCAAAAATAAAAGGGGAACAAGTAAAAAATTAGAGAAAAATGAAAGTGTTTGGCATTACCCTGTAAAAGTATGGCTTGATATTCAATCTGGCTGCAGCATGCGGCTATGGGGCTCTTCTTTATTATCTATGGAAATTTTTATGTCTCTACCGCATGTAATCAAGGAGACATAAAGGTTTCTTTTAAAAAATAGAAAAACAATACTTTTGCTAAAATTTAAATACCTTATACAAAACTTTTCCATTTTCTTTGACTGATTAATTTCGAACACTCCATGTTCATCTTCAGAGTCGAAACACTAAACGCCGTCGTTCTTCTGCTGATGTTTACTTTGTCGGTGTATCCTGTGGTTGCCATTTCGCTTCACTTCGTATTCTTCTAGTAGCTGTTGCCATGCGGCGGGTATGATATAATGCTCTCTGTCATTCACGGTATTATAATTAGTGGTAATTTCGAGGGCCTCCCGTTTTAGTGCATAGTTTTGGTTATTGTAAGGGACTATTTTTTTGGTGTTAATGGAGTTAATATTAATGGGGTTATTGATGTGGGTGGCGGAGAAAGCTGTGGAGGATTTTCCTAGTTTTAAGTCTGCACGATGTTCTTTTTCCCGTTCTGAAATTTTTCGTTTGGTCATCCCGATATAGCAGGCTTTATTTCCGTTTAAATGTTCAAAGTCTATTTTGTAAATTCCTGGGATAGAGTTTTGCTGAATGAGGTCTTTTTCGTTGCGGATATGTTGAAAGATACTTTTGTTTGGTTTTATTGGGATGTTAACGTTTAAATTTTTAGCTTCATTTTTTATTTTAAGGCTAGCACCGTTACTATATGGGATGGCAGTGGTGAAGATGGGTTTAGATTTCTGGGCACTGTTGATTTTGTTTAAAGATTTTACGCGTTTTTTATATAATCTATTTACCAGATTTTTAGAGTAGTTGGCTTTCGCGGCTATTTTTTTTTATGTAGTTAAGTTCGTTGTTAAGTAGTTGTTTGTTGGAACAGACAAGTATAGCGTGGTTGATATAGGAACGAAGGGCTGATAATTTATAAGAGAGGGGGGTATTACAATTTTTATTTATGATTTCGGTGTTAGCTGTGGGTTTTCTGTGAATAGTAGTGTCAAATGTGTTATTAGGATTTTTTATGATTTTTATGTCGAGAAAGTTTAGGTTATTGTTGGATTCTTTTTCAATGGTGAATTTAATATTGTTGTCGAGATTATTAAGTTCTATTAGAATGTTGTCAGGGTTTTCGGATTCGGGAATTATGGCAAAAATGTCGTCGACATAGCACGTCCAGAGTTTACATTTGTTAATTATGTGGTGGGCTGAGTTTTCAAGCAGTCGGAGTTTTAGTTCGGCGATGATTCCGGAGATGGGGCCGAACTAAAACTCCGACTGCTTGAAAACTCAGCCCACCACATAATTAACAAATGTAAACTCTGGACGCGCTATGTCGACGACATTTTTGCCATAATTCCTGAATCCGAAAACCCTGACAACATTCTAATAGAACTTAATAATCTCGACAACAATATTAAATTCACCATTGAAAAAGAATCCAACAATAACCTAAACTTTCTCGACATAAAAATCATAAAAAATCCTAATAACACATTTGACACTACTATTCACAGAAAACCCACAGCTAACACCGAAATCATAAATAAAAATTGTAATACCCCCCTCTCTTATAAATTATCAGCCCTTCGTTCCTATATCAACCACGCTATACTTGTCTGTTCCAACAAACAACTACTTAACAACGAACTTAACTACATCAAAAAAATAGCCGCGAAAGCCAACTACTCTAAAAATCAGGTAAATAAATTATATAAAAAACGCGTAAAATCTTTAAACAAAATCAACAGTGCCCAGAAATCTAAACCCATCTTCACCACTGCCATCCCATAAAGTAACGGTGCTAGCCTTAAAATAAAAAATGAAGCTAAAAATTTAAACGTTAACATCCCAATAAAACCAAACAAAAGTATCTTTCAACATATCCACAACGAAAAAGACCTCATTCAGCAAAACTCTACCCCAGGAATTTACAAAATAGACTTTGAACATTTAAACGGAAATAAAGCCTGCTATATCGGGATGACCAAACGAAAAATTTCAGAACGGGAAAAAGAACATCGTGCAGACTTAAAACTAGGAAAATCCTCCACAGCTTTCTCCGCCACCCACATCAATAACCCCATTAATATTAACTCCATTAACACCAAAAAAATAGCCCCTTACAATAACCAAAACTATGCACTAAAACGGGAGGCCCTCGAAATTACCACTAATTATAATACCGTGAATGACAGAGAGCATTATATCATACCCGCCGCATGGCAACAGCTACTAGAAGAATACGAAGTGAAGCGAAATGGCAACCACATGATACACCGACAAAGTAAACATCAGCAGAAGAACGACGGCGTTTAGTGTTTCGACTCTGAAGATGAACACGGAGTGTTCGAAATTAATCAGTCAAACAAAATGGAAAAGTTTTGTATAAGGTATTTAAATTTTAGCAAAAGTATAATTGTGCTTTTCCTTAAAAATAAAATTAAATAGAAAAACAATTTTCACGTTTTTTGCTATAACATGCAAGGTAACCCAGAGCAAAGCTATTTTTAGGAAACTTGACATACAATATTTGACACAGCAAACTGCAATCAAAATATAAAAAAAATATTAAATATCTGATGTGATATGAGAATTTTTACAAAATTTTTAGCAATGCATGTGTGACATTTTGCGAAATTTCATTTGCATACTTTAATAACCAAACGTATTGAACTACTCATGTAAAAACCCCAGACAAGTGTTGTGTAAACTCAAGAAGTTCTACACCATAGAATAAACTGCTATCCAGTTTCTTTCTACCCCAAAAAAACTCAACTATAAGGGGTTTTACTCACTTTTTTACCTTATCAATTTTTTGGGGGGAACAGCTGACATTTAGTTCGTTAAATGCCACAGAATTTTTTAAGTTCTGTTTGGGGTTTTGTAATACTTGTTTGAGTTTTTATGTAAGTAGCTCAATACATTTGGCTATTAAATTATGCGAGTAAAATTTTGCTAAATCTTACACATGTGCAGTTAAAAATTATTTAGTAAATACTTTGATATTTTATTAGATTTTTAATATTTCTTCAATTTGATTGCAGTATGCTGTGTCTAATATTGCATATCGGGTTTCCTGAAAATAGCTTTGCGCTAGGTTTAATACCTTGTATGTTATAGCTAAAAAAGTTTAAAAAAAAATTGCAATTTTTTAAAACCTTTATCTCCCTGATTGCATGTGGTAGAGACATAAAAATTTATACAGCTAATAAGGAAGAGCCCCGTAATCACATGCTACAGCCAGATTGCATTTCAAGCCTTACTTTTTACAGGGTGATGCCAAACACTTTCATTTTTCTACAATTTTTTATTGGTGCCTCATTAACTTTCGGCACAAAACTTAAACTGAAATGTATGAGATATAACACGTTCTTAATTTTTTAGAAAATCTTTATGAAAAGAATACTCTCTTTAAATGTCAAATTTTAGTGATGGTTTTGTTATAAATGCAAATCTATAGGCGTTAAAAAAAATTAAATTTGTATAATTATTTATTATTTGCTACTGAATGCTTTCTGTCATGGTTAAGTATTTAAGAATATTCTCGAGTATTCTCTGAATTTGGAGCTTCAGAGAATATTCTCACCTCACATCTCTCTCTCTATATATATTAAATTCCTATTTGCTTTCTGTGGGTAGAAATCTTCCTATTTTTAAAGCTGCAAAGTTGCCAGCTATGTAATGTAGGTCATCTAAAGCTTTTGTATCTATATTTTTAAAGAGGAAATACTTTAACTCTATTGAAATAAAATTATTTTAAAAAGTATTTTATATTAAAATTGCTACTCTCATGATATAAAAAATAGCTATTAACTTAAAGTGGTTAGTGATAAAATTGATAGTACTGGCCACTGGCTACTAAAGAATTTTTCCAGTTTTGCCCTTTATCATTAAATATACTACCAAACTGAGTTTGAGTGATTTAAGATCAGATGAGAGTAGCGTTGCAATAAGTGTAATCATTTTAGTTTTTTTTCTAAAGCATCCAAGATATCAAAATCAGACATGGCATGAGACATCAAATTTGAGAATGTTATTTCAATTTAATGGTGCATACAGTTATTTATTGTTTAAAATAGTTTTATTTATTCACATAGGAAAAAATTAATATGTTATTCTTATTTAACTTGCTAAAGTAAAAAAATATTTCTTTACAGGTGTTTTCTAGGAATAAACCCAAATCAAGGGGCGAAAGTAAATCCAGAACTAAAAAAGAAAGAATGTATGAACTCTAAAATTTTGAATTCGAAGAAATCTGTGTTAGAATGGATAATTGATTGTGTTGATAATTTGTATTTTATATGACTTGATGTACTATGTTGATGTAAACTTATATGCTAATTGATTTTTTTTTTTTTTTTTTTTTCCGATCTGAATTGATGTATTCAGATGTTAATATTCATATGTTAATCAATATATTTTATTTGAATAAAAATGCTGTATTTATGAATTTGAATAAATATCTTAATTTTTATTGCTTGTTTTTTTTTTTTTTTTTTTCTTTTAAATTCTGAATATATTGCTGATAAAATGTAGTTAAAAAAAAAATATATATATATATTGGCATGTTGGATTGCAGACAAATTTTGTTTTGCTGCAGATAAATACAGGAAGTTCTGCTTCTGGGGTTTAAGTATAAGTATGTTTTGGCATACAGTGCATTTGAAAATTATCGAGACAGGTGATTTTTTAGTAGTACCAGTTAAAAAAACTGTAATAATCATGAAAAAAAAAAGCATATGGAATCGGTATATAAGTGTATTATAACAAAGTAATATAGTATAAGTTTTACAGAATTTAAAAAAAAAAATGCTGTCTCCAAAATATAAAAACTTTTCGAGTATTTGGTATTTAAATTCAAATTTTGGATCAGTATCTTTTAATTATCTTAAAACTCTTATCAGACATGTTCAGGGTGAGAAGTTGAAGAATATGTGGCTGTAAGAAAAAAGTTTTTGTCAGAAATTAAAATAATAAGTAGAGCAGAAGAATGGTGCTAATTCAGCCATGCATTCTTCAAACTCTAATTCTAAGCTTGCCTAATAAGATTTTCAAGATAATTCAAAGGAATAGATCCAAAATTTGAATTTAAATACCAAATAGCATAAAATGTCTCTATTTTTGAGACAGAATTTGTGTTTTTAATATTTTTAGAAAAATTCTATGAAACTGTACTAAATTTCTTTGCTATAATGCACTAATATTTTAATTCCATATGCTTATTATTTATTTTCTTTAGGATCTCCTTTCTCTTCATTTTTTTTTTTTTTTTTTTTTTTTTTTTTTTTTGACTTATTTGAAAAAAATTACCTGCCTGTGGGATTTTGAGATGCACTTTAGTTTGAGTTTGACTTCATTTTGCTTAGTTGTTATAAAACTTAGTTGTGAAACTTTTTAGGCATAAACTACAGCTAATTAATTTTTTAAAAGTTTTAGCTTATGGACTTTGTACATTTCTAGCAGTATGCCACTAAAAAAGGGGAAAAAAATGATAAGGAGTGCATGTATAATTAACCCAATTAAAATAAGGGTACTCCCATTTTTTCCCTGTCACATAAAGAATATATATTAAAAAAAAAAAAAAAAAAAAAAATCATGTGGAAGAAATTTTAAATGTAGTGCCTATTTGCTAAGGAACACAATAGTAATTGCATGACTACTAGGTAAAATTTTCACTTTTTTTTTTTTTTTTCACATTTTTCTTATTTTAAATATTTTTCCATTTTAAATCCTGCACATGTTAATGCACTGGACTTCTTTAACATAAATGATAAAAATATAATATTGCATAATTTACTACTATGCACCAAATTTTTGTAACATAAACGATAAAAATATAATGTTGTATAATTTAGTACTAACATACTATGTTAATGTACTATATAATATATGTTCATTACTAATATAAATCCAAATACAGAGTCCAAATATAAAGTCTTTTTATAATTAATAACTGTTCTTTAAATATTCTAAAATTCTGTTTATATGCCCTTTACAACAAAAAACTGGATTTTAATAATTATTTAGTGTTGTTTTATTAAATGTTTCATAGTCAATAGATTCTCATAAAATAGTTTTAATTATTGTCCCTCTACATTACTTAACAGTGTTGCAGTGTTAAAGTTTACAGAATTATTTTTTAAAATTGATTTTTATTTATATTTTACATTCCTTGAGTTCCACAGTTTTTATTATATAAACAAACAACTCTTCTTTTGCTTTTACACATATAATTTTTTATTCTGATGTTCTCTGTTTACTCTGTTCTATGTTTACTCTGATATAATAAGATAATTATAATTTTTTTCCATGGGGGATTTTTCCGGATTTTTTTTTTCTACAGAGTAGTTTGAGAACCTCCAATATTTCTCAAAATTCTTTGTACATGTTCTAATAATGTATATAATATTTGTTATACACCGAAGAGTCATTACATTATGACCACCTTCCATCTGTAATAATGGGCTCGTCCAGGAACAGAACTACTGCGCGTGTACAGCTGATGTTGGAGTATATAAAGCGGCTATGCATTGTCTTTCCAAATATAGTGCGATTAGCGATATAATGAGAAAAGCAGTTGATTTATAAGACTTCGATAAAGGTCAAATCGTTATGGCTCAGCGACTGGGAACATCAAAATCGCAAGCGGTATGTTTAGTGGGCTGTTCATGTTCAGTTGTTGTGAACACATGTCAAAAGTGGTGTATGGATGGTGAAATGACAAGTCGCCGGCCAGCAGTGTGTTGTCCATGATGCATTGATTCCAGAGGAGAGCGGATATTGTTATGTATTGTTCGCTGTAACCAAAGAGCTACAACAGCCGAAATCACCACGAGCTACAACAGTGGCGACCCAGACAGTGTTTCACAACATATTGTGCAGCGTACATTGCTGTGTATGGGCCTACTTATGTCCCTGCACTGACGGAACGTCATCGCCAGTTGCGTCTGCAATGGGGCAAGAAACATCGGAATTGGACATTAGAAGAATGGATGAAAGTCGCATAGTCTGACGAATGTCGTTTTCTGGTCCATCACATTGTGTGCGAATACGCCAATTTCCAAAGGAAACCCTCACTTCCGGATGCACAGATGGACGGAGATAAACCGGTGGCAGGGGCATTATGGTGTGAGCAATGTTTTCATGGAGCACATTAGGACCCATAATCAGCATAGAACAATCCCTGGTGTCTGTGCACTACGTGAACATAATTGCAGACCAGGTTCACCTATTCATGACAACAGTATTTCCGGCAGGGGATGGTGTTTACCAACAGGATAATGCACCATATCATAAGGGTCGAATCGTCATGGAGTGGTTCGAGGTACATTCTAGTGACTTTCAAGTCATGTCTTGGCCTCCAAATTCACCTGACATTAATCCAATAGAGCATTTGTGGTCCCACCTGGAAAACCTAATTCGTGCTGCCACGCTACCCCCTTGCAATGTGCAGGAATTTCAGGACCAGTTGATGCACGCTTGATACCAGATGCATCAGACTATCAGCACCTTGTAGAGTCAATCCTACACTTGGATGCTGGCAGTTTTGAAGGCTAAAGGTGATCCTACATGTTATTAACAGGGTGGTCATAATGGTGCTATATTTATATGTTTATGGGTGTATATTTATATGTTTATTGTAAAGCAGCTATCACACAGAAAATCCTACCCTCTGAACTTTACGCTAATACCTCTCCGAATAATCAAGCATTAGGTAATAGGGTTATTTTGAAGACTAAAATGAATTCAAAAAGGCATTAACAATTGGCTACTAATTGCTCACTATTTCATGTTTTAAACACACTCTGATTTTCTCACACTCCGATTGGTTGAATACGAGCTAACATCTAGCGTAGGAGATTTAGTCAGTCATAAGTTCGTCATTGACAAAGGTAGGAAAGGGAAACTTATCACACGATGCATTTTCGACTGTTTGTCTCTCGAAAAACCTGTTTCAGGTGGTTTCGGGAGAGAAAGTATCTGATACTGCTGATCACATGAGAGTACGTGTGATAGCAGCTTAAGTTAGATAAAAAGTGGATTTTAAAATAAGGATTTTGATAAAAAACACTTGAGTTTTTTCAAGTGGGTTTTATTGAAAAATACCACTTAAGCCAGCTTGTTGACCTAAAAAGATTGCATAACCTTTGCTCCCACGCACACATACACAAAAAAAAAAAAAAAAAAAAAAAAAAAACTGTCAGCCAGGATGCCAGTAAAAAATTGTATTCTTCACAGATAAAAACTATTTTTAAAACAGGTTTTCTGTTTTTAAACAATTGTTGTTATACGTTATGTTTACAGATAACAACAGTTAAACTAATGAATATATTCTGTAAATGTACGGATAAAAATCTATATTTATTACATGATTTCTCTGTAACATTACAGAATATGACTCATTTTTACAAACAGTTTTTTCTGTGATGCAAACAGATTTTTTTTTTTTTTTTAAATAGTGAAATTCTGTTATTTTAGCAGAAATACTCTGTAAGTTTACGAAAAATCCTCTTTTTTTTTCTGTAAAAAATACATGTTTTCTCTGCAAAAAATTTAAAATAATTCTGTTATAGTAACATTTTTTTTTGCAAATATAACAGAATGTCACTGTTTAAAAGACAAAAGAGATCTGTTTACATCACAGGAAAAAAATGTTTTAAAAATGAGTTTTCTGTTTTTTTAAACAGTCAAATTTCGTTGAATTCACAGACGAATTACATTCTTTTAATAGAAGAATTACGTTGCTTTAACAGAAGTATTTACGGAAATATTTACAGATTTTCCCAATTTTTTTTTTAAACGCTTTTTTTCTGTGAAGAAAACGGGTTATGATTGGCGTCCTGGTTGACAATTTTTTTCCGTTTTTTCGACAGTTTTTTTTTTTACAGTGTACATATGGCATGAAAGACATTAAGAACCACATATATGTTAAAATATATACATTTGATAACAATTATATTTTTTTATACATTTTATTTGACACCCACTCAGTGTTCCAGTAATTGACACTGCCAGTTTTTTATTTTACTAGTTTTATTTTACCTATGCTCCAGTGTTAGACATAAAATGTTAAAATTCTTATATGTAAAATACTATATTTTTTTTAAATTTTTTAATTATTTCCGGGTGGATGTCAATTACTGCTACTAGAGCATGCCAATCACTGGAGCACCTACCTAGTTAAAAAATAATATCATTTTTAACTTACCGATTTGGACGGTGGAGAACTCTGTATACAATCCAATGAGTATTGGTTATTCGACCAAACACTTTGACAATTTTTTCTGCTTCCTTCTCACATGTTAAATTAGATCTTAAAGTTAATACATTGTCATTATTAGAATGTATTATTATATGCGGAAAACTGCCTTTTAATTTTGAAATAATAGTGTCAGCTTCCATTTTGCGATTTAAAGCTTTAAATATAACATGATTCAACAATAAAAAACAAAAGAGGCAATGTTTATTTACACAAATTAAGTGCTGCGTAGTTTTTTCTCTTTGAACGTCCACATTTGGCGAAAATCGCACTGTTTGGCGAAAATTTGTCAATCTGTTATGTACGAGCCAACATTTCGGAGATACGCATCCGGGCCCCTACTGCAGGCAACAGGGTATACAGGCATGCATGTTCCTTCACCTACCGTTCCCGCCCTTCCTAATTATTTTGGACTTTAAAAAATACTCGCAATCGTTCTCTCGGGCTTTTAAACCTAATAATACTAATTTCCAACATTCTATCTGAATTTCTTTATTTTTACCCCTGCGTCCGCCCCTCGTAATAACTCTGTACTTTCGAAAATATCCGCAAGCGATTCATTGGCCTTAAATCCTAATAACACTAATTAATTTTCAGCGCTCCAACTCTTATTAATATATTTTTGCCCCTTTACCCTCCCCCCTTCCCGTCTATCCTAATAATTTTATAAATTCGAAAATATCCGCAATCGATTTGTAAGTATCAAAAACCTCTATGTACCAATTATGAACGGCCTAACACTATTTTTATTTTTTTTCTCTTACAGCCCCCCCCCCCTTTCTGACCCTCCTAATAACTTTACACTTTCGAAAATATTCGAAAATATCCTCATTCGACTTGCAGGCTTTTAAAATCTTTCTTTACTAATTTTGAACGGTCTAACTGTATTTCTACTTTTTTGCACCATAGCCCCCCCTTTCCCGCCTCTCCTAGGACGAATATCTAAAATTAAAGAAATTAGTTTTTATGTGTTTGTGGGAGCTATATTTTAGAGCAAAAATCTCATATACATCTTTTTTTTCTGTTTGCGATATAGAGGATTATTTCAAATCATTTTGCCCCCTCTTGAGGCTAAATTTCTAAAATACCAGATTTTTTTTTTTTTTAGGTGTTTGTATTAGCATATATATTCGAGCAAAAAATTCACGTATACGTGTATCTGTTTTTTTTTTTTTTTTTTTTTTTGAGATGTATATATGAGTATGTGAAACTACATTTTGCACATGTGAAATCTCGTTTTGCCTCCTCTTTCCCATTTGCGGTCAAAATTTCTAAAATTCCAGAAATTAGTTTTAAGATATTTGTGTTAGCTATATTTAAAAGCAAAAATTTTACGTATATCTGTTTTTTTCTTTGAGATATGAAGATTTTTGTTAAATCACATTTTCCCCCCTAATTCCTCTTGGGGGGTGAATTTCGTAAAATCGCTTCTTAGGGGGTGCTTACACTATATGTTCTATAATGTGACCCAGTTTCGAGTCAGTGGCTCCAGTAGAGTTTGCTGTGCGCTGATGAGTCAGTGAGTGAGTGGAAGTACTCTTTTATATGTATAGATTAAGCGGTAACCCCGCAGTAGAATTTTCAAACAATCATTTTCTTTTTATTGGCTTAAAAGATTCTTTGAACCTTCTAAAATATGAGACAAAAAAGTGTAATCCCTGAAGAAAAAAAAAATTCTATGGAATTCCGAGCTCTTCCTCTAGCGCCTCTGACGACACGAAATGGATTACCTATACGCCAATATGATACCCGCTTAGAAATCTCCACTTTTTTAATTGTAACTTCTTCAAAACTTCCATAGATGTCGACAGTGTAGTGTCTGTGTATAGTTACAAGCATTTTAAAAAGTAGATTTTTTTCATTTGATCATGTCTTTAACACATTTCAAAACATCAAACGCATTTTTTTCTCGAAATATGATTTTTCAAAACGGCACGCAGCATAACTCCAATCGTTTTCAATATTTTTATTTGAAAATTTAACCACAACTTTGAAATAACATTTCAAAGTCAACCACGTAGGGGATTCTTGATTAGCTAATTTAAACAATATTTATTAACACATAACTGTCCTTTTTTCTTTCTCGCGAATTACACAAAGTCAATATTTCTAAAATCCCCTACGTGGTTCACTAGCTATACTCATGTAGATTATATAGATTTATTTTTCCGGATTTAAATTGACACCAGTTATAGTGTGTGCCACAGATCGACTCAAATTCAATTTTTTCTCGGGAAAGTTGCTGTAGTGTTGCCATTTTGTAATATTTTTCAACAAACATGTTTTGTTATATACTAAAATGTATGCTCATTAACTACCCCAAGTATTATTTTTCTATCACCTTTCCTTCCGTCCAAAAAAACTGTCAATCATGTCAATCAAATGCTTTTTTTAGAACTGGTGTTACTCTTTAACCAAAAATATAAAGGTTTTGGCCATTATATTTGACCTACTGTCATAGAGATTTCAAAAGAATCTAATGATAGAGCCCGTTACAATATAGCCGTCGATTTCCGACTAATAATTGACTTAAATATACAGTGGATAACATCTAAAAACTTGATTTGACAATGATTTATTTAACAAAACAGTATTAACTCTATTTTTTTTATATGGGCATTTTTGCTAGTGTTCGGATACTTTTGTTACCGATTGTAGAATGGATTATTTCAAACCTGAAGCGAAAATAGTCTGATTATGAGTTCAATCCGATTGTTAAACTATTAAACACTTAAAACGGAATGATTTCAAACTCCTAATTTGCATTAAAATTAATAAGATATTTTTCTTAAATATTAATGCCCATATTTAAATACAAATCAACTTAAAAGGATTTACTCACCCCGTCAACCAGATCTCCGCACGAAGACTAACTCCTGACCACAACACAAGAAATCTCAATATCTATGAATCGTAACTATAATGATATTTATTAATTTTAATACAGATTTATTCTTTGAATGATTCAATTTCTATTCCTTGCAGGGCTGACATCTGCTTGTAATCCTAAGCTAAAAAGATTTTTTCATGAATTGCTGACCATCTAAATTTTAAAGTGTATAAATTTATTAAAATTTTTATTAAAGTTTAAAGTTTAAATATATTTTTAAAATATAAATATCGCAAAATACTTTAATTTAAATCATTTGAATTTTTAAAAAAATCTTCACCCTAATGCACATGTTTTTACATGACTAATTTATTGTAAAATTTTTGATAAGAATATTAGATGATAAATTATTTCAACTGTCATTTGTTACTAAATGTCAGAAAATATTAGCACTAATTATAAAAATTCACAACATAATGAATTGTGTTCGAAAGAAAGAATTTATACATAATAAATTAAATGTATTATCTTTACAAGCATGCTTCATTATTAATCTTAACATATAAATAACCCTATTAATTTTTGTCGTTTTTTAGGATTTTTCGTTATCCTTCCCTTTTGATACATCTTTCATTTAATTTGAATAGATATGATTTTGAGAATAGTTTATTTAATTAAATGCATAGAACATTCAATTATATAAAATTTAAACAAATTACAATAAAGAACAATTTTAAAAGAATGTGTTTTATGCCCTTCAAGATTAAAAAAAAAGAAAAAAAAAGTAAAATGAAAGAAATCCAATTAGAATAAAATACGGATGAAGTAAAAGTAATTAAATTTATTTGTTCTCTTAAGCATAAAAATATTGTTGCTTCTTTTATCAAATATCAAAATCTTATACGATGAATCAGAAGAAATTTATTTATCAATTTTGTAAGACACGTATTTATTTATTACTAGCAATTGATCATCTTTAATATTTTATCATCAGTCCTTTATCTAGTTGTATATATTTTGTATATATGTATTGGATTCATGAAAATTTTTGAACTCCAGTTTTCGACGGATTTCCACGTTTTGAGATATGTTGAACAAGATTTGACAGTTTTTAGAAAATGCCTGTCTGTCTGTATGTGTGTGTGTCACAAATTTTGTGGGAGCTGCATCTCGCGAATCAGTGAACGAAATTTAACCAAACTTGGTATTTAGTTGGGTCCTGACAAAAACTTGTGCTGGTTAGATTTGAGGATCAATCGCTTAACAGGTGGTGCTGTCATTCTATTTTTTCTAAATTTTTAACATGGCAGTGTACAACGAAATTTCGCATAAATGTGCATAATAAGAGTTATTTTAAACGCATGATTATAAAACTGATATGAATTATTGATAGTAGTAGTAGAAAACTATGGGAAAATTTGTGTGCGGAGGGGAAGTAACATCCTGGGGTATAAATTTTCAATATGGGCATCTTTTAAAAGAACCCGTCAATACCTTTAAAACCATAGTTCAATAAAATTATTGTTTTTTTTTTTTTGTTTTTTTTTAATCTTCCCGTGTTGGCAGAAAATTGACTTTTTTTCGGTATTTAGTGTTATATTTCTTTGAAATAAAAATCGTCTGCATTCATCATGAAAAAAAGTTTTAATAAATTATAATTTAATAAATAATTTGTATCGCGTGAACTAGTATAGGATTATATAGAAGAAAGTTTTGTGGTGGACAAAACTTACCAATTTTAAAAGAATTTACTGAGAATTGTTATATATATATATATATATATATATATATATTATATATAACTGTACAAATATGAATTGTTGGAAGTATCAATTTTACAGAAAGAATTGAAAATTTTTTATTTCTTAAAAAAAAGCACTATTTTTAGCATCCTGTATAATGGAATTCACTAGTATGTAAAATGTGTATAATCTCAAATTATATCCCGAACAGTTTATAGCAACAAACTTCTTTTAGCATTTTAGCGAAAAGTGAAGAAAAAATAATCTGATAAATAAATATATATATATACATTCGAGTTGAAAGAAACTTTGTGTTAGTTTTTTAACTATAAATTTTACCTTTATTTTTAAAATATTGTGCTTTTGTTTGGTACTATAGCTCATGCTAGATATCAAATTGTGAGAAATTATTGAACTGAAATTTGGTCACAGAGGAACAGTACTATACTCAATGCCAATGTATTGCACTGCAGAATTTTTGAAAGTATATGTTCAACACAAAGTTCAATACTGTTAATACGATAGATATGAACACGCACTTATTCTTACAGGGTAAGTCAAATTGAATGTCGAGAGCTTCAGTTAATATTTTTATTTAATATATCCATATTCAGTATTATTCAATAACTTTTCTTAAATACTAATCTTTATCTAATATAATTTAACAATATTTTTATTCAATAGTATTACTGCAGAAACTGTAACTAGTGTATAAATAAAAACTGATTGATACATATGTATTGTTTTTATAATTAAGTTTTGTGCAATATTACAGGAAAAAATCTATGGATCTTTACTTATTTTATTTATTTATTTATTTATTTATTTTATTTACAAATATTACTGAACGTACTTAAAATTTGATAACAAATATAGTATTCAATTTTTGTGAACGTGTGTTCACTTGTTTCAGTTATGCAAAAAATAAAAGAAAAACTAAACCGGGAAAGCGTGTTTAACTTTTGGAAACCATCATAGTTATAATCCACTCTATAACTACTCACCTACGTGCTTTATCTTTCCAAGCTAAAGACTACATTACCGGTGCTAAACTATATCTTAAATGTCAATTATCAATACATATTTAAAGTTTGGAAAAAATGTATTTTTGAAATTATTTTAGTGATGTTGGGAAAAGGTTCCTCATCTCATGGCTCTCTAATGCACGAGAGCCGTAGGGGCCCTCCGACGACTCACAAGAGAAGCACATCAGTGATGTTATTTTGGACATTCTATTATCAGTGTGTTACCTATTTTTTACGAATTTTTAGAAATAGATTTGTTTAAATCGAGAATCCATCTCTCTTCATAAAATATGCGTTAAAAAAATGGGACTTGTCCTTTGTTTAGTTAGTTCTACAAAGCGTAATTTAAACAGGAAAATAAATACGGGTAATTTTTTAAAGTTTAGTTTCTGGCCTTCCCACCAAACGTATATAAAGGGGTCAATTTGCCTGTTTATAACTTAATAAGTGAATTTACCTCTTTTTCAATGTTTTGAAGTATGATGAAGAAAATTTTTTGAAGTAAGGTGTGGGTTTGAGGAAAAAGACCTTGTAGTCGTCTTTCTTGTTTTAGGTGTAAGTTACATCTCGACATTGATTTTAGCAAAATATTAAATAATATATTGTGTAATATTTCGAGCTTCATAAGTGTGGTATCTATAATGACCTTCGCAGTGATTGCCATTTGTCTTACTTCGGTCAAAGTAAAAGAAATCTTCATTGACGTTTATATGAACATTCTCGGTGTGTTGCCACACGAGAAATAACAAATTTTTCTATTACAAAGAATAGTTGGGATTCTGACCATAGTTTTAATTTTCAACAAGCCAAAATTATCTTTTATACCAAACATGTTTCTGAGTTTTGTATTCGCGGAAAATTTAACTATCTACCTTAATCGCGATAAAATTATTAATGAAAAAATTGATTCCAGTTTACTGTCTACAGTTTAAAAAAATAATAATAATATAAATTCGATTAAATAGTTTCCTTCATTTTATAATAATAATAGCAATAATAAACTAAATAAGTATAAATATAAATTAAATAAATCAATAAAATAAAACAAAATGTAAGGTATTTCAATAAAAATAAAATAAAAATATATAAATAAATCATTTAAAAATACCTTTCCTCCATTTTCTTGTTTTTGATTCTCTTATATCCCATTTTTTGGCTGTATTCCTCTCTGACCTGTTCTGCATGCTGCTTCCTATTCCTTGGTTGTATTGCTCCTCCCCTTCTGGGTTCAGATTTGCTTTCAGTCTTACTTTTTCCTCCAAGGCACGTGTTTCGCACCTGAAGAAGAAAGACCACGTCCTTTCGAAACCGTTGTGCTTTCATTAATTTTATGATATGTTAAGAATTTTTTTAAGTTTAAATGTAATATTATTTTGTTTTAGTTTTATCCCTGCTAATCATATATTCGAAAATAATTATATAATGTTTTACAAAAATTTGCATTTTACATTGAAAACGTTAAGACATATTACCCCTCATTGACGGAATACCCCGACATCGGGGTAAAAGGCTGGAATAAAAAATAATAATAATAATAATAATGAAAAAAAAAATTTCTTTAATTTTTAAGTATATTTTTGAAATTAATTAAGTTTTTAATATGTACTCCAAAGCATAAATTTTCACAAAAGGTCAATAAATAACAAGTATAATCAACAGGGTATTTTACAGAAATATTGAAGGAAAACTACGTTTTTAGATTCTAAATTCTTAAACATGTATATTAATCTGAAATAAATATTTAAACTTACAAAAATGTTGTAATACACCAAATACTTCTAAATTCAATTATTTAGATTCCTTGTTTTTGTTATATGTGCATAAAACATCGATCGACATTAAAATTCTTTAATGATACTCTTATATGTATACATTATGTGTATAGTAAGCGTTCAATATAATACTAATTTATTAAATTTAATATATATATATATTGTTTACGAAGAACAGTTAAGGAGTAAACAAATGTAAAACATTTTCTTAGACTTTTTTTCTTTTGAAAATTTTTTTACCACCGTGATTTTTTCTTTTCTTTTTCACACTGTATGAATTGTGCTGTTACTAATTGTTTAATAATGTGAAAGTATATTTCCGGAAAAATTTTGTAATTTTTTAAGGAAGAAAGTACTTTTTTGAATGAAAGAATTCTGAAGCAATTTTAAATACTTTCTTTTCATAAAGAAGAAGAAAAAAGTTTTATAGTTCATTGGTTTATAAAAACTTTTAGAAACTTCTAAAATCTTTCTAAAAAATAACCATAATTTATTTTATCTATTTATTTATTTTTTAATTAGGCATATATAAGTGAATTCAAAGCACGTAAACAAATTTTAAGAATGTGTTTACGAAAAAATAGTACAGAAAAATGCTACTTTTAGCACACATTATAAAACAGTTTTAAATTGTGCTTACCCGTATAACGTTTAACTTTCAAATATTCGATGTTTTTTTTTTTTTTTTTTTGCAAAGTGCAAATTACAATAACACAATTAAGATTTCCCTACGAGTAATTTTTGCTTACAACCCAAATTGATAACGTTTGGGCGACTGTGTAAATTTTTGTAAATCAATATTGATGGATTATCATTAATATCGATTTACAAAATTTTTTTATGCCATTGAATGACGTAAATTAATTTGGTTATGCTTTGTACTTTGTAAAATTACTGAAAAATGTTTTAAAGTAACAACCCTCAGAAAGTATTAGGTCATTGCAAAAGTTCGTGCAGACGCGGATCATTTTATTGCCTCCAAAGAAGAGAGCTTCTATCGCCGTGGTATACATTTGTTACCCGAAAAATGGGCAAAGGTTGAAGAAAGTAATGGAGAGTGTTTTGATTAAAAATTGTCATTTGATTTGATGTATTTTTATGAAATGAAGCAATAAAAAACCGCACGAATTTATGCACACACCTAATATAATATATCCGAATATTTTATGTGTCCCTATATAAAATTCAGTTTTGCTATTTTCACCATTTTCTATAGTAAACATTTCATACTGAGCCTGAATTACATATATAAGTTTAAAAGTACTGTAAAATACATGAGCGAATCGAATTCTGTTTCTTTGCAGCTTACTTGGAAAAATTAAGTTCTTTTCTATAACGCAGTATGTTCCGATACATTTTTTAAAGGAATTTTTACTATTAAAACAGTTAGAAAACAATGATGTCTACGAAAGAACATCTAAAAGAATGGGTTTATACGGCAAATATTTATATTACATATATATAGTATATATATATAGTATATATATATTATTAGAGCTGTTTATGATATACCGATGTCCAACTTCCAGCATCTCATGTTCCAGTTCAGATTTTCTAATGTTCAACAAAACTTGGTAATTTTATCTATACACTAAACCTAATTTGATTGCTCTATCTTTTTTAGTTGTTAAGGTGTGATAGTCAGAAAATTCTACACGCGTGCGCACGTATGCTCTGACGGATTTTTAAAAAACCTTTGCCCTTTTAATGGTAAACAGGAAGTGCCAATTTCAAACCCAATCGGCGCATCCATTTATCTATTCAAAGTTTTTTTTTTTTTTTTTTTTTTTTTTTTTTCATTAAAAACAAAACTAAACTAAAAATGCATTTTTAAGATATCATATAGAGAATAAAATTGACTTTCTGCCAATATTTGGTTTTATACGTCCCCAGAAGGAAAATCGGCTGCATCCATCATGGAAGATAATTTAATAAATAATAATTTAAATAAATTATTTGTAACTAGCCGCCTTCGGCGACCAGCTGGTTCGCGATCCTTGAAAAGTCCGACTTTACGAAATTCCCGCTTGGTGGCGTCTTTTTCGCGTTTCAGGTCCTACAACAGCTCACTGACATATACTGAAAATAACTTTATTGAAAAATTTAATCGCTGTAAATTCTCGATCGGTAGCGCCTACGGCGCCCTCTCTTCGTTTCAATATCTGAGACAGCCTGTTTGCTCACCGTGTTACGATCTTTCAAAATTCTGACTTTCGCAATGTCCAGCTCGGTTGCGACTGCGGCGCCTTGTCCCGTATAAGAACTAAAGCTCTCGTTTTTAAGAACACAAAACGCGAACGTCATTGTATTCGGCGCCGAGATTTTCAATTTGCGCATGACGCTCTGTTCTGCGGTTTCAACGCCAGCTCTGATATCAAGGAGACTCTGATTGGAGCGTCGCGGCATCGGAAACGTTCACGTTTGCTTCTTGTTTTCTTAAAAACCAGGGCTTTACAACGGCTTCCACGCTCATACCGCAAATAGATTTGAAAATTTTAACTGTAGCAAATTTTCGCTCTGTGGCAACTAAGGCGCCGCTTTATGTTTCAGGATTTGAAATAGCCTGTCCGCTCACCATGTAAAGGACCTTCGAAAATTCTGATCGTGGCAATTCCGCAACCCGGTGGGACCTACGGTCTCCCGATCTTCTCCCTAAAAGTAATTTACTAATAATCAGAATTGGAGATAGTGAATTACTAAAACATCAAAGCGCCCTCTGGCGACAGAGATTTGCAATATGTACTCCTCAATTTCAGTTTAAAAGACTTTTAAAATGAAAATTAATGAAAATGAAATTATGTTAATTAAAAGCTGAGATACAAAGGTAATAATAGCATTGTTATAACAAAATTTGTGTCTGATTTTTTCGTGGTTTTCCTTTGAAACTTGCGTGTTAAAAATCCTTAATACGAAATGTGAACGGAGTATCGGAATTCGAAAGCCTGCATCATAATTAGAATTGGAGATATTGTAATAAAGGTGGTCTGGCTGTGGTTTTCTCTGAAACACCCGTATGGAATTTAACGGCTTATATCAGTTTAAAAGTCCGAAATATTTCAAATGATGTGTTATAAGTAATTTAAGCATAATTAGAATTCTAGATATTGATTCATTAAAATATCAAAGCGCCCTCTAGCTACAGAGATTTGCGATATATACTCTTCAATTCCAATTCAAATAACTTTTTAAATGATATATTATTTATGAAATTATGTTAATTAAAAGCTGAGATAGAAAACTAATATAAACATTTTTCAAAAAAGATTTGTGTCCGACTTATCCATGATTTTCTCCGAAACTTGCAAAATTCTGGGCTATATAACGTTAAAAATCCTTAGTACGATATGCCAGCAGAAATTGGAATTCGAAACTCTGCAAAATATTAAAGAATAAAGGTGTTCTGGGTTTTCCATGGTTTTCTCCGAAACTCCCGTTCTTTTTCTACATCTTTGTCCCTTCCCCCCTTTCCGTTCCTACTAATAATTTCACACTCGGAAATATCCGCAATCGATTTATCTTGTTTTAAAACCTAAATATACGAATTTCAAACGCTGTAACTCTTTTTTTTCTTTTTCTTTCCCCCCTCCCTAATAATTGTATTCTTTCAAAAATATTCACAATCGAATTATCGGGCATTAAAACCAAATACTACGAAATTTCAACGGCATATCTCAATTCAAAATACTGCAAAATATAAAAGAAAACTTAATCTTTTCCCAATAAAAATGTATTTTTCTTGTTTATTCATATATTCTCATGAAAATTGAACAGTAGCTTTACAATATGCTGTGTAATCCGAATATTAATTTAAATGTAACATAAATGAAAATTTGAAGAATTTTGAAATTTGCAATTTTTAATCTCACTTCAAGAACACATGACATTAATGATTTCCAGATGTTTTGTTTCCGTTCCAGGCAGCGGAGAAACTCGTCTGCTGATAGAATGTTTCTTTTTAAGCAATTATTCGATCGACATGGGTCGACATTTTAATTAATATATTCGCAACTAATTAAAATTTTTAAATTCTGTTTTCACTATCAACTCGGGAAGGCTTCTGAGCACCCGTATGTCAAATTTTATACTTCTGCGTTCAGTAGGGGCTGAACGTATAGATGCTCAGACAGAGAGACAGACAGAGACATCTTCTTTTATTATTAAAGATAGCCGCCTTCGGCGACCAGCTGGTTCGCGATCCCTGAAATATCCGACTTTACGAAACCCCCGCTCGGTGGCGCCTGCGGCGTTTTTTTCCCGTTTCAGGTCTAATAACAGCTTATTGATGTATCGTGAAAATAGCTTATTGAAATCGCAGTAAATTCCCGTGCGGTAGCGCTTTCGGCGCCCTCTTCCCTTCTCAATACCTGAAACAGCCTGTTCGCTCACCATGTTATGATCTTTCAAATTTCTGACTTTAGCAAAGTCCCGCTCGGTGGCCCCTGCGGCGCCTTATCCCCGTTTTAGAACTTACAACACCTTCCTCGCTCATTAGAATTTGAAATATTGAAATTTTAAAATATTACAGCGCCATCCATCTAGCGGTAGAAATTTCTGTAGTATATTGTTCAATTCCAAATCAAGAAAGCTTTCAAATGATGTATTACTTATGAAATTATTTAAATTAGTAGCTGAGATACAAAAGAAAACCTAATCAGGACACCTTAAAACGTGTAAATCAGGTGAAATCTCGAATTCCACTTTCGATAATATAAAAATGAAATTATACTAATTAGAAGCTGAAATACAAAGATAATACAAACATTTTTTTAAAAGATTTGTGTCTGACTTATCTGTGGTTTTCTCCAAAACTTGCTGAATTCCGGGCTATATACCGTTAAAAATTATTAGTACGAAATGTGAGCGAAAATCTGAATTTGAAACTCTGTAAAATATAAAAGAATAAAAATTTTCTGGTTTTTCCGAAGTTTTCTCCGAAAGTTTCGTACAGAATTTGAACGGCTTATATCATTTTAATAGCCTGCAATAAAAATACTTTAAAATATCTTTTGAATTATGTATTATGTATTACAATAATGCAGGTGAGCCATAATGACGGGCAATTCTGCTTTTGATCGATTTTAAATTGAAAAGATTCAAAAACTGCTTTTTTTTATTTCCAGTACTTTGTCACGTGGGCGGTGGGCGAAAAACGAAAAGCAATTTATCGAATTCTCTCTTCTCTGTCAAGGTCAGTTGCCATGGTAACCCACCCCATGAATCAAGTTATCAAGCAGTATTCAGTTCATTACGGAATGGAGATGGCAGTTTTCAATGCTTTAATGCTTAAAATTAAAAATATTATAATTCATTCAGTTTTTGAAATTTTCTCTCAATCTTTTGGGAATTAAATTGTTGAAGCGAGATCTATATACAAAAAAAAAGAAATGATTTATCTCTAAACGCTTTTGAGATATAAAATGTTTTGTGAAAAAATCGATGTTTCGTAAAATCTAAAAATATGGATCGCTAATCCGTATTTTGTAAAAATGTTTATATGGTTCGAAAGAGGATTAAATGACCTTTCCGAATACACCAGTTGTTAAGAAATGGAACAGTTACTCGGTCGTACAGGGCGTTTCAAAAAAGACGATCGAGAAAAAGAGAAATTTTCGACCCTTTTTAAAACTTTTTTTAAAAATATGAAAAATCCGTATTAAAAAAAAAATATTGTACCGTAAGAATCGGTAATAAATGCTCTTTCTTGTGGTACAGGTGTATTTTCGATATTTTCAACAGATCGGCAGCGATTGCTTTAGAAAAACCCGCGAAATTTTTCTCTCTCTGCTTTCTCTTTTGAGAAACACGCTGAAGGGCGGAAATTACGATCCGCTCGCTTTTTAATTAGACATTGGTCGACGTTTTTAATTAATATCTCCGGAACGAATTAAAATTTTTAAATTCTGTTTTCACTATCAACTCGGGAAGGCTTCTGAGCACCCGTATATCAAATTTTATACTTCTGCGTTCAGTAGGGGCTGAACGTATAGATGCACAGACAGGCAGACATCTTCTTTTATTATCATAGATGAAAAAATTTGTATAGGAAAAAATAGAAGAAAGTCATGTGGTGGCCGCAGCGTACTAATTTATTTTTTATTTCTAGTAACTACTATCTTTATATAACAGATATTTTTGTGAAAGTTGGATGCCTGGCAAACATGTGCAAACTGCTCCCCCCATCTTAAGCCATTTTGACCTCTGCTGCTCCTTCTTTTTCTAGTTATTATCTTTTTTTTTTTTTTTTTTCGGTTATTCTTCGTTTATATTTGCTGTATATACTCTCGTCCATCGATGTTTCAGAAACAACTCTTAATATACATTCATGGTTTTGAAAATTTGAAAGAAACTCTTTTACAATTATTTCTGCTGTAAACACTACCGTTATTTTTTACAGTGCATATCATGGACGAATTGTGGATAATCTTAACAGCAACAGGTACATCAGCAAAGCGCTGGAGCCTTAAGAACTTTCCTTCAAGGCAATTCCTAGAACTTTCTTTCAACAGGATAATGCTCGCTCACATGTTGCATGAAATGTTCAAAACTTCGTTTAAAAAAAAATAATAATAATAAATACACTTTCTTCTTTGACCTGCTTATTTACCGGATATGTTACCTATTGAACATGCGTGGAATTTCGTTGGTTGGCATTTTGTTCGTGATTCTCGTCCTACAGCTTCTACAGATGGAAATTGGGTATTTATACAAACAATGTGGATTGTTCTTCCTTAGACAGACATTCAAAATCTGTTTGACTCTATACCACGTCGCATAGCTGCGTTTATTGTAGCGTGTGGTGTCCACGCAAAATACAGAATTCAGCCACTTTTTTCTTTTAGGGGTAGTATGCGTTACGAAAGGCAAATTCGAGACACCCCTTTTAGCTCTAAATTTGTCCTGGGAAATTTATGAGAGCAGCTGTCACAAAGTATGGTACTTATATGTAACCAACCCCTAAAGTAAAGGGATTTATTGAATTTCCCCCCCCCCCTTTCTCCCTGGGGGGGGGGGGGGGCAGGAAGCAGAAAAAAACGTTTGTAAATATAACTCGGCCCCAAATTACTTCACGGTGAAGAAATTGCATATGATGAGACTAGACTTGAGTATAAATAAAATATTATGTGCGATTTTGGAATTCTTGATTCTTACAGAAGGCAGCGGGGAAATCGTTTTTCGGGGGGAAATTTCAGGAATTCCGAATTGTAAAGTAGAGCTCTACTAAAAATGGTACAAAGGTATTGAAAACAGCCACGTGTCTTCTTTGAAATATTTTCAAAAGCAAATTTTATTTATTTATTTATTTTTATTTATTTATATTTATTTATTTTATTTTATTTTATTTTATTTTATTTTTTTATTTTATTTTATTTATTTATTTATTTTTTTTTGGGGGGGGGGGCATTACGAAGAAGCAATCTGAATTTGTCTTGGGAAATCTACGGGATCTGCGAGATCTACGATCTACGGGATCTGCGATTTTTTTTTTCCAAAAACTTTGATATGACATTATAAGACAAAATCTCGTATATATGCACGTAATGAGAATTATCTCTTTTTTTTTTTTTTTTTTTACTTTACCGCAACTAGGGGGCTCTGCCCCTGCTCGCTCCGCTCGCCAAACCCCGAGGAAGGCTTCACCTCCACCCGACTCGCTTCACTTATTATCTCTTGCGGCGCTCTGCCAGTCAATTCGTTTCTTCTTGCTTGCCATCCCAAGACAATTTAGATACGTCCCTTTTCTAGTTTTAGCAAATGATTGGCAAAAATAATTTCCATTGAAATGTTTTTTAGTTTATTTTTCGCTAAAAATACTTCTAAAAGTAGTTATAAATATTTTAAATAATATATATATGTATATATATTCAAATATTCATGATAAATTTGATAATTTAAGCAGCATTTACAAAAAAAAAAAAAAAAAAAAAAAAAAAAAAAAAAAAAAACAGTGTTTTTAAACATTACGTACCTCAAAAAATAATAGGATTAATGTTATCTTATGCTTCATAGTACGTGCTTCGTGTTACAAAACAGAAAAAAACACTATTCCACTTTTACCGAATTATACGTAGAACGACATACAAGGGAAAAGATCCGTAACCGAATTTCACTGGGATCAGATGAGGAAATAAACGCCCTTCTATTTACGATAGTTTTCTTTTTCTGTTAAGCATATGTAAAGCTCCATAAAGTTATACAAAATAGAATAAATTTGGTATTGTGTATATATATATATATATATATATATATATGACAAAGGATCCAAAATTGCTTTTTAATGTTTCACATATTTCCTTTTTTACCTTCATATTTTACACTTTTTGAAAGTTTTTTTTTTTTTAATATTCTAATTTTTTCTGTTTTAAAAAGAGATCCACAAAAAATGTATAAACCTATATTTAAATTTTTAAAAAGATACAGAAAATTGTTATTGATGTAAATGTATTGATTCATTAATAAATGGATTCAAATTTGTATTTATTCAAAAAAATTAATATTGATTCAAATTTGTATTGATACATTAATATTTTAAAAAAAGCTTTTTCTCGCGAATATGTATTGATATTCTGAAAAAAAAAATTGTATGATTTTCATTTTTTATTTTAATTTTTTGTCCAATTTTAGGTGCTGGTAGGGGGCAACATGTCTCATGTAAAATATGGTAGGGAAATCATTCATTTTTCGTTTACAGGGCTACACAAAAAAAAACTAGATAAAGTGCGACAATAGTTGCAAATTGATGGAAGTATATTTCAGTCTGGGGAATGTATTATTACTATAGGATTATATTTAGGTGTACCATGTGGTATGTACATAATCTTCAAATGATATGCAGGGACGCAAATATTTAAGCGACGACATTCTTTTCTGTTGTTAGTGCATGTGCTTTATTATAACATTTTACCATTTCCATGAACGCTGTTCAGAAACTGAAATGAATTCCTCATAGAGATATGGTAAAAAATGTATGTTTTTGAGATAAATATTCAACGCTTGTTTTTTTTTTGTTTGTTTTTTTTGTTGTTGTTGTTTTGATTTTTGTTTTTTTTCATTCAAATGTTTTGAGGCTTCCTGATTACCGAAGTCAAGTTTTTTCACGTTTGATCTTTGTCTGCGTCTCTTAGAGAACTTAAAAACGAATAAATTTAGGAGATCCAAATGTGGTATTTTGAAGTTAATGTAAGTTTGTTGCTGGAAAGGTTTGATCAAGATTGATAAGTTTCAAGGAATGTTGCGTGTGAAAGTTGTCTGAATAATGGTAAGTGAACTTTTAATTTTAATATAGATTTAAATTGTATATAAATGTAGGTGCAGTAATAAAGCGGGGGGTTGAGGGATGCGGTAGCCCCCCTCACACAGAACTAATTATCATATGAAACTCTTCCGAAGCTTAATTTGAACTGTTTTAACATAGGTTTACATACCAGATTTTGTTATATTACCCCTTAATCGCCAACCTGTATTTATAGTATTAAATTTCTGGGTAAGAGAAAGTCGTGTGATTGACACACCAGATTATTTAGAATATTTATCTTCTTATTTAGTCGTAATTGCATTTAGAGAATATTACTCTCTTAATTTACTGGTGTGAGCGGGGACTAAGAATAGTACGAAATATTAATTTTGATCTTGGCTTGTATGGATACTCTATAATGTTTTACGTAAGTTGTAACTTATACGTATTACTTTCATTTTTAAAAGACAATTTTTATCAGCTGTTTGTGATGTTTGAAAAAAATTGACAACATTTAGAAAATGAAACTATTTTTATTTTTATTATTATTATTTTTTTTTTTTTTTAATCTTAGTATCGATTATATTATAAAAAAGTACAGATTTTATTTTTAAATTAAATAAATATATAACTGAAATATTTAAACTACGCCTTTTTAACATCGAAAATTGTTAAAGAAAAAAACATGATTTCTTTTTTTTTTTTTTTTTTTTTAATAAAATAAAGTAAAAATTCTGCACAACACCATTTCTATATATACATTTAAACGTATTTTAGAAGTATTTATTCTCTAACTTTTTTTATTGATTTGTTTGTTCGTTTGTATATTTGAAATGCACTAAAAGGAAAGTGCTGGAAAAGACAGAAACCTTAGAGAAATTGATGCTGTAAGATCATGCAGATATCAAAAAGATTACAGGTTTTTTAGAAAACAAAACGAATGGATATGGAAATATCGCAGAGATAAAAAAAACACAATACAACTGAATCTACGAAAACATATTTATTAATATGAACAGTTTTTATATTAAACAAATGCTTGAAATAATTTTAATTTCTTCTATATACATAAAAAGAAAACATTGAATTTTTTTTAATTGTCTATTTTCGGTTTTTGAATAATTTATATGTTTTTGTTGTTCGAATGCTATTTGATCAGTTTTAGAGAATTTCTGTCTGTGTGTCAGTGCGTTCTAAAAATTTTCTAGGTCTTTATTTCATGAAATAATGGACGGAACTCTACAAAACTTTGCATTTATTTGGACCTTAACATAAATTTTTGCTGAATAAATTTTACTTTCTATAGCCCTGCATGTTGAGATGGACATATGTATATTTTAGTGAGGTAAATATATAAATATGGTGCGGAGCGGCTTATGTCATAAATATGATATATGAGATACATAATATGATAAACTATTGATTTAATAGGAAAGTATATTGGCTTACAGGTGGCGCTTCTGTTACATATTTTCTTAGAACTGTTCAAATAGCTATATCTCAGAATATACTGGATATACCTGCTCCAAACTGCATTTGTATTTATTGCGATGAACTATATAAATTTTTTTTTGTTACTTAATATAAAAAAATATCTCTGTTATATAGAGTAATATGGAAGAATATTTTGTGATGGCAACAACGTATAATTTTTTTTAAAGCAGCATGGTTTTACGGAGGAACAATAGGATTGATATCTTATAATTTTTTTAATATACTGCTACAAAATTAATATATTTGCTCGCTTGTTTAGTTATGTTTCTAATTAATTTCGTCATGAATTTTTTCTATATGCAAAAGAAAAATAAACTGTATTCGTAAAATTTTCGATGCATTTACACGTTTCTATAGGTGTAGAACATGATTTAATAATTTTTGGAATTTTTCTGTCTGCATGTCTGTGTGCATGTATGAAAAATAGTGTGGCAACTGTATTTTAGGGAGTATTGTACAGAATTTTATACAAATTGATGAGTATTTGCACACTGACATAAATTAATATCTATCATTGTTTGTTGAAACTCATTAGGGAAGTCGTGTTGTCATCCCTTTTTTCTAAATGTTTAACATGGCAGCACAGGAAAAAATAATAATGCAATCAATGAGATTTATTTTTAACGAATAATTATGAATTTTAAAAGATTTATTCATAATAGTTATAGTCATCTATGGTATAGGAGTATGGCTGAAGTATTTCAATATTGATATTATTCAAAAGAATTCGTCGAAATCTTTAAAATGAATGGCTGTACAATAGATTAGTAATAATTTAAAACAAAATCATTGTTTGTTTGTTTTTTCATTTTTGGTCAAAAAAAAAAAAAAAAAAAAAAAAAAAAAAAACGAAAAAAGAAAAGAAAGAAAAAGGCATTATTTGACATTTCGTTTGTAGAACATAAAATTTATTGTATTCAAGGATATTCAGGAAAATCGTCTGCATTTACCAAGGAAAATATTTTTAATAAATGAAAAATTTAATAAACAATTTGTACTGAGTGAATTTGTATAGTAATACTTAGAAGAAAGATTTCTAATCAACATACAAGTTTTTAATTATTTTTAAAGAAATGAAAAATCAATTGAGCAAACAAACCACAAAACTTTCTAATTTTAATCAAGAAATTAGTTACAATTTCCTATTCTTTATTATTTTTATTATTATTATCATTCTAGTATTTATTTACAAAATCTAGTTCAGATTCTTGTCGAATAAAACACAGAAAAAAAAAAATAAAGTAGTTTTATGGCTTTTAACACTTTCCAACAAGGTTGAAAAGTCTCAATGACTCCGGTTTGTCTGTCTGTCTGTCTGTCTGTCTATCCATCTGTCCACGCTCTAACTCCCGTAAATATTTATTGAATTTCTTGAAACCGATATATGTTATTTAAATTCACTACCGGATGTTTCCTATTGAAATGAAGTGTAAATACCACCACTGGTTTGTGAACAGAGGAAGTTTTTCAAAGCATTACGTACCATGAGAGGTGTTATTAAAATGAGAGGTGTTATAAAGTTATTAAAACCAAATATTAATATATTTACTTTGCACAAATCTTAATGAAATTAAAATATATCATTCATATGCATAAAATAATACTTTCTACAGAATACAGTATGAATAGTATTAATATTTACAGGGCCATGAAAAATATTCAATTACATTATGGGATATTAGTGGAAGTTTGTTGAAATTTCATTTTCATTCACATTAAGCATTTTTAACACTTTCTAATAATTTTTAAGCGTGAATATGATTAGAATTTGTGTATCTGTTTGTCTAACTATCCATCTGTCTATCTGTCCGTCTGCCTACTTCCAGCTTTCGTAAATATTTTCAGAATTAAAAAAAAAAAAAAAAACATATAAGTTCACTGTGGTATGTAAAAAAAAAAAAAAAAAAAAAAAAAAAAAATAAATAATCTATCTAAAATGGCATTAATAGATCCTGTATAACTAGTTTGTGTACAAGGACACTCAAAAATTGCGAATTCATTGCGTTTTAGGACAGATATTTAAATAAATCTCATTTAAATAACTTTCTACTACAAAAATAATGAAAAACTGCCATTTATTCTTTTTTTGATAAACTAATGTTTTGTATAGATTAAGGTAATGTTAACCTTCAAATTTACAGGGTAACGTTAAAATATTCAGATACATTAAGTACTGTAATCACAATCTAAAGCCTGCATTCTTTAAACATTTTTAACACTTTCGAACGATGTTTAAGAGTGATTATAAATGAAATTATTCTATTTGTATAACTTCTAATCCTTCTCTCTATCCGCTGTGTAATGTGAGCGAAGAACGTTGAAAGTTATATGATACAACAAGTATGTACAGTTGGAAAGCGTTAATAATCAATTCGTACAGCATAATTTATCGTTCTTGTTTTCGTTAATTGTCGTATTTTAATTTTTTTATTTTTTATTTCATATTTTTTTTTTTTTAAGAAGACTGTTAAATGCAGCAAAAATAATAAAAAAAAAAAACTTTAAGAACATACTAATAAAAAAAATAAAAATAAAATTTTAAAATCTATTGATAATACAATATATATATATATATATTTCAATTTTCATTAGTACGACAAGACTGTGTTTTCAGGCATTGATTTTAGAGTTCTATAAATATGTAGTAGGCCACTTTGAATCAAAGACACACACACATGTGTATATATATATATACATATATATATATATAATATGTCAGGTTTTTAATTTGGCTCTACTAAGCTACACCGTTCAAATGATCGCTACGAAAATTGGTATGCTTATTAATCAGGACAAAATCTAGCTAGCAACGCAGTTCAATCGCATAACTGGTTCAAAAGACATTTAAAAAAAAAACCATTTTAATTTTAAAATTATTAAAAAAGAAAAACACATTGATGAAAAAAGAATATATACTAGTGTATTGTGGCTACCACTAGACTTTCTATTATGTTATACATTTTTATTTTCGTTAAAAACGAAAAATAAAAATAATAATAACTTTGTTTTAAGATATTGCAGACCTATGGTCCAGCCATTCATTTTAAAGCAGTGACGAGTTATTTTGAAAAATGCCCATTTTGGAAATTTACAATCCCCCTTAAAAGGGCAGGGAAGGAGCAATGCTACTACATGCACACTTTTTTTTTTCTACTTTAGTAGTCCTATTCGTATTAATTTCATAATCATTTGTTAAAATAATACTTAGTATGAATATATAAGTTATGCGAATTTATGTTCTATACTGCCATATTAAAAATTATGAAAAACAAAATAGGTTGGCAGCGCCACCTTTTGAGCGATTATTCCTAAAATATATTTAGCACCTGGTTATGCCAAGGTCCCTTTAAATACCAAGTTTTGTTAAATTTCGTTTATTGGTTCGTGAGACACAGCGTCCACAATATTTATGATACATATGAACACAGACACACAGACATTTTCAAAAAATGGTCAAATCGTGTTCAGAACATCTCAAACCGTATAAATTTACGAAAAACTGGAGGTCGATCATTTTTATGAATCCAGTACTTTCTTCTCATATATATGGAAAAAAAGTAAAAATGAGTGTTCCTTTCCTTTTTACCGACATAAAAGGAAATATGTCGGAGAAAAAATTAATGCGTAACAACAACAACAACAACAAAAAAAAAAAAAAAAAAAAAAAAAGGGAAAGGTAAGGTAAAGAAACACTAAATTGACTATTTGGTAGGACGGTGGTGATTCTATTTATTGATTGAAATCGAAATCATCATATTAATATACAATTTTAAAATGCTATTCTAAATAAATTTTCGAAAGCCAAAATTATGTATTTAAGATCATTCATTTACTATAAAGAGAATGAACGTTATTTCTATATTTATTTACCAGCAGAAAAAGATTATTTTCTAAAATTGAAATTATAATGGAAATATCAAAGATTTAAATCCCTTTTAGTAAAAAAAAAGAGAGAGAGAGACTGAAATTTTCCAGCAGTTTTGTTTATGAGATTACTCTGAAAATCGTATTAGGTATTTAGTTACAATCACGCAGACGTTTTGCTCGGGAAAGGCTAGTGAGTATATAAAGGAGACTTTGAGAAAATTCATAAGTACAAGAACTAGTCTTGTATTTTTCATTTCGTTGCTATTCTGAATAGTATGTGGGGTTTCATGTGTCTTTACACCTGAAAGACAAAATCATTGCTATTAGTAGTTGTAGTACTATAGTTATTTTATATATATATTACAAAATACGAATTCCTCTTTTCCTGAATTTATATTATTTAAAATGTCCACTTACATGTACATTTATTTTGCTAAAGTAAAACTAATATGTTGTCGTCATAACAAAACGTCCTTCTATATTTTTATACACAATTTACGCAATATAAATTATTCATTAAAACTGTTGTTTACTAAAATTATTTTCCATGCTGAATACAGACGATTTTCATCTCAGAAAAAGTATAACACTAAATGTCGAAAAAAAAAAAAAAAAAAAGTTTTGTGAACTACAGGGGACAACTTGAGAAATTCAATATTTCACAATTTTTCTTTTTAAGAAGGAAAATAAATTCCATGACTTTGTTTAAAATTATCACGGATATATGGTTCAACGGTTCATTTTAAAGATATTCAGAAAATATTAAAAAATATATATGTATACTCATATTGAAAATTTATACCTCCGTTTCAGGGAAAAATTTGTGAGTATCGAAGTTCCTTCATGTACAAAACGTTTCCCCTGATTCACTATTATTATTATAAACTATTTTTCTTTTCCGATTTCACAATAATTGTTACCAAAATAATTTTTATTGTATATATTTTTACGAATTTTTTGCCTTATACTGCTATATTAAAAATTGTGAAAAACGCGATGGAATACAATCTTTAAAGGCGTTTGCCACAAAAATTGAGAGGAACGAATTTATATCAAGGTGCTACTACATATGAATTTATATGAAATTTTATTAATTAGTTCTCGAGAAAATTAGTTCTCGACCTACAATTTTTTTGTCACACATGCAAGCAGACATTTTCTAAAAAAGAATCAAATCGTAGACCTCTCTTTACTTGTATATCTGTCATAAGTCGAAAATAAAATTTTTACATAAACAAAAAATTCTTTTATTGAATAGAGAAGAAAGAAAATGATAATTAATGTACTGTTGTGTATATATATATATTTATACACTCGAACCTCGTTAATGTGAACACGCTTAACGTGAATTACTTTTAACATGAACTGTTTCCACAAGCCCCGTCAAAATAGGATTAGTTTAGTTATAGGAAGATTAGTTACTGATAGCACGAACTACTAACATGAACAATTTTTTTAATCCCCCTTGAGATTCGCGTTACCCAGATTCGACTGTGTATATCATGAAATGAAGAAATGTAATTTTAAAGAATATCATTAAATAATTCCATGCATTTAATTTAGTACTAGGAAAAACTACAAGACATTTTAGAATTTGTTTTGGGATGTGCCTTTCTCTTTTAAATATGTTATCTTAAATGATGTTGTGTCATTCAAATGTCGTTTAAAACTTTAGTTTCAAACGACATTTGAATGACATAGCAGTAGAGTACAAGTCCCTCTGAAACCCTAGGATGGGCAATAGTAATGTTGGAGAGATTAAGTTACGATCATGTCATTCTACAAAGACGAATTTGAAAAGATAGTTTTCTAAGGAAAAGTTCTTAGATTTTGATAAATATTTTGAGTATTCTCCTTTTATAAAGAAATATGTCGAAATAATAATAATAATAATAATTGGATAAATTTGTTCATAAAATCTTAATCTACTGTTCATAAAATTTTAATCACTTAATCCTGTATTGATTCATTATTTCAAAGCTAAAAGTGGTATGTAAAAAACACATAAATCCTATACGAATTTATGCAGTATAAATAATTTATTAAAATTATTTTTCATGGTGCATGAGCACGGTTTTCATCACATAGAACTATAATTCATTCATTACTAAATGTCCAAAAGAGTTAATTTTGTGGCAACATCTGAATAAATTCTTTTTTTTTCCCTATTATAAGTTTCTTTCATTTATTTCTTTTATTTTATTACATATATATACTTGTTAAATATTATAATAATAATAAAAATAATAACTTTATTTTAAATTATCAGAGGTCTATGGTTCCGTCATTCGTTTTAAAAGTATTAAGGATTTCTTTTGAAAGATACCCATATTCAAATTTTAAACCCCAGAGGGGAGAGAGGGATGCTCCTACATGCACAGAATTTATTTCCTAGTTTATTATTACTACTATATTACTTAATATTATTTATTATATTACTTACTAATATTTTTTATATTACTTGATACTATTTATATGTTAAACTATATTACTTAAATAAGCTGTTTATTGAACAATTTGCTTGTTTATTACTACTATTACCAAGAATTATTATTAATTTCACAATAATTCGCTAAAAGAAAAAAAAACTCAGTATGTACATTTATAAAAAATTTTGTCCTATACTGCAATATTAAAAGTTATATATTAAAAAAAAAAAAAAAAAAAGATGACAGCGCTATCAATTAAGCAATTCTTCTTTAAATGTTATTAGCACCAGTTTAGGTTCAAGTCCAACTAAATACTAAATTTGGTTAAATTTCGTTCATTGGTTCATGAGATATAGCTTCCTCAAAAATTTTGATACACACATACACACACTGACAGACAGAAAAATCTTGTTCAAGACATCTCAAAATGTAAATCCATCGAAAACTTGAGTTCGAAAAATTTCCTGCACCCAGTACTTTTTTCTCATGCATATTGACGAAATAAGAAATGTAAAGAGAAATCAAAAATATATTTTATTTATCAGAAACGGTTATGATAAGAGTAATTATTAGTCATAAATTAATTTTAAAATAATAGACCATAGAGACTATGAAAAATTATGTGTGAATGCTTTTTTCTCAGACAAATTTCAAACTAATGCATTTTCTTTATATAAATTTCTTACTTTTTCGTTCATATAAAAAAACAAATAAGTGAAATTTTCTTTGATATGAATTAATAATTGAGTTATTAACTGATATTGATAATTAAAACTTTAAAAAACTCGTTTTTACGGAGTCAGGTACCTTTGAACGAGGAAAATATCGGCAACAAACTTACAATAATTTTATTTACAATGACTCAAAATATTAATTTCTAAAGCTTAACGAATATTAAGAAATATATTATCCATGTATTACAAACTTTAAATAATTCTTTATTCTGTATATATACCTATATATACACATATTTACACAAAAATATCAAAGCGAAATTTTTATCGCTGTATAATCTTGCGCACACAATATCTTTGTGATATTTATACAGAATTTAATAAAACTTTAGCAGTTTTTACATGACATATAGATATATGAAATGAAGAATAATTAAACTTTTATAATTATAGGCATAATTATGCAAAAATAAAGGTAATATTTTTTATTTTTAATAACTCTCTCTCTCTCTATATATATATATATTTAAAGAATAGAAATTTCTAACAAAATTCTTTTTCGTCTTTTTAATTATAGGTTATTATATATATATATATATATATATATTAGGTTTATGTGGTGTATCATTTGCACGCACTCCTGCGCGCAAGTCTTATATGGAAAAAAATATCTTATTCATTTTAACGAATTAAAATATAATAAAAATTTATATACAATATCCTAAAAGCTTAATAGACAGAAAGAATTTATATCATTCGTTTTAAAGGATTAAAATATAATAAATATATATATATATATACAATCATTCTAAAAGCTTTAATAGACAGATAAACTCTTTATTAACACCTGTTCAAAATTTCAAATTTTAAAAGCATTATTTTTCAAGGTATCGTAAAGGAATTTGTAATCTAGTTTTGCTGGTGCTTCCAACGTCATAACTACCTGACAACTTAAGTCAAAAATAAAGCGCGCACTCACACACAGACACACACACACACATAAAAAAAAAGGAGGAGGGTGACTAAAGATTTATTTGTTTTTAAAATAAATTATTTATTTAAAAATAGGAAATATCATTGCAGAAATGAAAAATTTTTTAAATTATTTTGTTTTTATTAATCTTTATAAGAGTTGAAAGTCTATTAGACAAAGATTATGTAATTTATTGTAAAATTTTAATGACAGTCATTTTAAAAATTTGTACATGTTTATTTTTATAGCATAATATTTTTAGTTTAAACTTTATCATAAATCAAATTTATTCAGTGCGATCGAGATTTTTATGGGCAGTCGAAGACACGTGTATGATGGCATGTGAAAAATTATTCAACTTCAGGGAGTATCATTACTCATTACATGATGTATTTTCTTTTTAACCCTTTACCGGCCCTAACACTCTAAAGCGCTCTAAATAGTACCGCTAAACGTAAGGGCTCCTTTATTTAACTATCACCAATCATTTTGTAGGAGTGATATTTGATATAGATAGTGACTTATAACCTTCGAAGAGATTAAGCAACCGTTACAGATAAAATTTAGTGGTGGATATTGAATAAAATGTCCCTAAGCTTCGCAACACTGACCAGAAGAGGGAATTTAAATTGTACCGGCAAAGGGTTAAGTCCGTTTTCGCACTTAGTAAATCTAAAATCACTAAACTATTTTTGGTTTAGTAAAAAATGATATTTTAAATATTTAGAAAAAAAAATGTATTTGGTTTATTTTTGTTCATCACAGCTTTAAAAATTATATATATATATATATATATATATATATATATATATATATATATATATATATATATATATGTATGTATATATATATACCCACATAGCAATTTCAGTTTCCAGCAAAATTGCAGCAGTCTTGTTTTGTAAGTTAACAAACTTGCAGCAAGTTCAGCGTGACATGCTTGTAAGTTCATAACAAGACTGAAGCAAGATAACGCAAACTCCGAAGTCACCATACGCCAAATTTGCAGCAAACCTGTCGTGCAAGTTGCACACTTACTGTATCAAATTTACTGCAAATTCGTTGCAAACTAGTTGAAAAGTTAGATTTGGCGTATCAAGAGTACTGCAAATTCATTGGAATAGGTAAGCTTGTCACGTCACACCAACTTCTAATGCTTTGCAAACTCAGATTCTTATCACGTCATACTACGTGAAAACACGCATAGAAATATGTAAATACAGCTTGTATTTCACACAAGATCTTGAATGGAAGCCCCCGTGGACAACGTCACGCTTCTTCCTCCAGTATACAACACGAGCAAGATAACGTCGCAGAATCACTTCAATATCAGTGTTCAGATTGTGGAATTTCAAATACTTACATAGCAATTTTAGTTTGCAGCAAAAACGGTGTTTAAAAATATATGTATATATAGTAATTAAAACGAAAGATAGATTTATGTTCTGTCTACTTTGCGGCAATTTCACAGCAAACATGTCGCGTCAAATTTGTCATGGCAAGGTAATGTCAAAAAAAATCAAACTTGCTGCAAATATGCTTGTTATATGAGTATATCAAAAAATTTAAAAAGTTCTTGTTTTCGCATAAAACAAGAATGAATTTAACGAGTGTAAATTTTCTAGATGTAATTATTTTTTATACAAAAATACGTCAGGTATGGAGTAATTTTTACATAACAAATTTTCTCATGCAATAACGTGAGGTTAATTTGCAGACAAATTTAACGAAGCATCTTCTCAAAAAAAGGGAAATTTTTATAGAGAAATTTATTCTTCATACTCAAACTATCTGATGTACGGGGATCATGCATTTCTACTAAATCTACTGCGTTTTTTAATATTAAATTTTATTTTCATATTACAAAAGTTTGAGAGCAATAAAATAAATCACAAAGATTGGATGTTTATAAAAATTAGTTTCCTTTGGTTACCTAAATTGAAAAAAGAAAATTCAGGGAGAAATGTTTGTAGACAGCGAACAACTATAACAATGCCAATAATATCTAATAATAAATGAAATTATCAATAATAATTTTGATTTTAAATAACAATAAGTGTTTAAAAAAATGTCTGCTTTTTATATTATAATAATAATAATTATTATTACTATTACTGTTATTATTAAAATTTAAGGCTTCTACTTTTAGATTTTCCGTCTTTTAAACAACCAGATTGTACACCATAAAGCTGTAAAGATCTGAATCCTTTCTTAAGATGTGTTTTATTTAATGCTATTTATAGACTTATATATGTTTTAATTAAGGTTACACATAAATTTTTACATCTGGCATTCGTTGTTTTTTATTTATTTATTTATTTCGAAACATTTTTCTCAAATTCAAGTTAATTTGAGTATTAAAACATAAATAATATATTTTGAAGAATTTTGTATATTTCGAGTATAAAAAATGTTTTCATTTAAAATATGAAAAACCTTTAGTTAAAAATATAGTGTGTAACAACTACATGACTTCCATTACTCACTATTATTTGTACTACATGCACTTTTTGGAGATAATGTTGTCATAAGACATAAAATTTACCTAAGAAATTAGCTAATAAACAATTTTCCTTCAAAAGAAAGTGCCGCATGAGTAGACATGTAAAAGACAGATTACATAGGGAGTAAGAGAAAAAAAAAGTGTGGTAGAATCATTTTTTAAATACCCATTTCCGAGATCTGAAACTGACCTACACTGTTAAAAAAATGCAACTTTGCTGCCTGAAATTCGCTGTAATTACAGAAAAATACGTTGTGACATAAACGGTCTGCGATATAGACATAACGATCTGCGCATGAGCAGAGAATCGAAGACTGACTGTGTGGAAGAAAAATCGAGGAGAATCGGCAAAAAGATGTCGAAGTGAGCAGTGTGTTGTGTCAGCCTGTGCGCTGGAAAGCCACCTGCCTATTTTTTTCGAAATGCTTCGTGAATTCGACGATATTTAAAATTTTCTTATAAATTGTATTTTGTGTGATTTTCATGTTTCTATGTTCCTGTGTAGTCTGTAAAATAAACGTGTTGTCTCTACAAAGCGTTCCGGATGTTTCCTGGCAAAATGTTACAGACGAAATTTGGAGGTTCCACTAGAGATAAAAGGAAGCAGAAAAAAAGAGGTGGGTGTTTTTTTGTTTTTACTATCCCAGGCCTAAACGTTAATTAGTTATAAATTTTCTAATTGAATACTGTACATCAGTACAGAATTATATTATTTATGTTTTTGCTTTTCTTTTCTTAATACTTACTGGTACAGCCAACCTGGCTAATATATAGTAGTTTATATATAAACCACCCTGGTTTAAAAAAAAAAAAAGCCATCCCGGCAAAGTGTATATGAGGTAATGAAATGGTGGTATAAAGTATAAAGCACACCCAGTGCATAGTGTTTGAAATTTTACAGTAATCTTTATTATGACATAATCATCCTGGTTTTATGAAGCCATCCCGGCAAAGTGTATGATATTATGAAAGAGTGGCATAAAGTATAAAGCACACCCAGTGCATAGTGTTTTGAAAATTTTTGAAATTTTACAGTAAATCTTTATTACGTCATAAATTTTAACTGTTCTTATTGAAAACGTAATTTTTCAATTTTGAGAACCAAGTAAAATTCTCGTCCAGAGAAAATAAAGTAGGATTTTTACCTGATTGCTGTGAGATTAGAATTTTTGTGTTTTCAAATTCAGAAAACAAAAAAAAATTTCTCAATTTCTCATCCCGAGAAAATATATTTTCCTATAGTTTTCATGTTCAAATGTTTATATTGATATTTTTAAAAATATATATATATGTTTTATTTTCTGTGTAATTACTCAAAGGTAAAAGAAAGGAAATCTGCTATGATAGTATGTATTTTTAATTATTTTTCGATCTTACTTATAGCAGTGAAATGTCATCGACATATAGCTTCTTAATTTAGATACTACTTTTGGTTTTAGAAATTGTTCTTAACCATTCGAAAAAAAAAAAAAAAAAAAGAAGCTGAACGGAAAAATTGTGGTTTCACTTTATCAAGAGAAACCAAGGTCAAATATTTGATCTGTGTTTTTATTTTATTTGTTTTTTCTTCTCTCTTTATGTGAAGTGTATGAGTAATGAGATTTTACTGAAGGAGGATTTTACTGGGAGGGAAATAAAGTGAATAAGTGAGAAAATAGAGTTGATGTTATCTATTGATTTTCATCTGTAAAAAAGAAAACAGATCTACTTTTACATTTTTATTTATTTGAGTGAGTAATAACGATTAGAATTTACCACTTATGTGCTGTGCTGACTACGCATACATTTTTTATGCGATTAATTGTTTGAATGACGGTTTATTTTTATTTTATTATTAGTAACAGGCATTGAAATAAGGAGAGTAATAAAGAAAAGTGGTTTCTATGTAAAGTTGTACTTCTTTTTTTTAACTGAGTTATCTTTTCCTTGCAATTATATATATTTTTTTTAATGTGAGAGAGTGTGAAACTAAATAAATATATATTGTATGTTCTTCGCACGTATTAGATCGCAATAATACAGGATAAAGTGTGACAAAATTGGTTTATTTTGTTCATTTGTTCTGTTTTATTTATAAAATTAGGTTTTGGTTACCTTCTTCTATAATTATGTCTTTTTTAGGAAGGGGGAGAAAACAAGATCTAATTGATCTTGCGACAGAAATGGGGTTAGTTTTCGATCCTAATATTAAAATTGTCGCTTTAAAAGATTTAATTGTTAAGAGTGAAAAATACGATGAAGAGTTCATTAAGGGTGTGTTTGATCAAATAGTAGAAGATAGGAAAAAACGGGAAGATTTAGTAAAGGAACAGGAACAAATAGCACGAGAAGAAAAATTACGGAAACAGGAATTGGAAAGAGAGAGACTTGAAAAGGAAGAGAGATTAAGAAATGAAGAATTAGAAAGGGCTGATAGGATTCGGAAAGAATCTTTCGAGTTAGAAAAATTAAAACTTGAGGCTGAGATCAAACGCGCGGAGAATGGAAATAAAACTTGTGAGGTAGTTAAGAATTCCACTTTGGATATAAAAAATTTAGTTCATAAATATGATTTAAAAGAAGACATTAGTTTATACTTAGTTTTATTTGAAAGACAAGCGCGTCGTGCTGAAATACCAGAACCCACTTGGATAACTCATCTTTTGGGATTACTTCCTTATGAAATCACAGAAATGATAGCACGTGAACCCGAAGAGAATGTGAAGAGTTATGAACAGGTTAAACAATTATTATTAAAACGGTTCAAATTAACTTCCGAGAAATTTCGGCAGCTCTTTTCTAAGCATTATAAAGTTCCCGAAAAGACGTGGATAGATTTTTATCATGAACTTTCAACGTATTTTGAGGGATGGATATCCGGATTAGGGATTTCCACCTTTGAACAATTAAAAGACCTAATGATTGTAGATCAAATAAAAAAACGAGCTCCTTTAGATTTTAAAGAGTTTTTTTTGGATGAATGGCAGGGTATTATTTCGCCGCTGCAGTTAGTTGAAAAACTTGAGGAATTTGAGGATGTTAAAAAAACTACCAAAACTAAAACCACTAATCATAACTTTAAATATAAAAGTAATTATAAATTAGAGAAAAATATGGGACAATTTCGTAAATTTGAGGATTTCAAATCAAAACGAGTAGATTCTAAAAATAGAGATTTTGAAAAAAGGAGAACACTTAAGTGTTTTGAGTGTGGTTCTCCTGAACATTTGAGACCGCAGTGTCCTAGAATAAAAAAAATGGCTTCCGAAAGTCTCAATAACATTTGTGAGCGAAACTCGTTTGAAAACCTTTTAGCCCCTTTTACATTAAAAGGTAAAGTAAATGGCAGACCATGTGAAATTTTACGTGATAGTGGCGCAACTATTGATATTGTACCACAAAAATTCGTTAAATCAATGGACATGACTGGAGAGCATGTTTGGGTGCAACAACCGTTGGATTTTACACCAATTTGTTTGCCGATTGCCGAAATACTGCTTGAATGTGAGATAGGAAGCATTGCTACTAAAGCTGCTGTTATTCCTAATGAATTAGATCGGGGTCGATATCTCCTAGGAAATCGCAGTGCAGCTATTCTTAAAGACTCAAAACGTATTAAAGAACTTCCTGAGCAAATAAATGCTGTAATTACTCGGTCTCAAAAACGACAAAAAGAAAATAAGGAAAAGCTTTTAGAGGAAAAATTGGATGTTAAAGAACAAAATATGGAAATTAAGGATGAGGGGGCGGGAGAGTGTTCCGAACAAAATATTTTACCTCCGGCAGACCCACATGATTCGCTTGACAGTTTGGCTAAAATAGATTCTCATACGTTGATAGGCGAACAACAGAAAAGTGTGGAATTAGCGCCTTTAATCGAATCCGCAAAAACTAGTTGTAAAACTGATTTTAAGATAAAAAATGGAATTTTAGTTAAAAGAAAGGTGAATAAATTGGGAGAGGACGAAAATTTAATCGTTGTTCCAGAAAAACTTAGGGAGCAAATTAAAAGGATGTGTCATGAGGAGGTGTCAGGTCATTTGGGAATTCTTAAGACAAAAGATAAGTTAGTAAGACACTTTTACTGGCCAAATTGTTTCAAAGAAATCGAGGAATATGTAAAATCATGCGATGCTTGTCAACGAGTGGGCAAAGCAACCGATAAAAAGAAAGCTCCCCTGATGAGTGTGCCCGTTATATCAGAAGTTTTTGGCAAACTTAATGTAGATGCCTGCGGTCCTTTGCCAATATCTTCTGAGGGAAATAAATATCTCATTACAGTAATATGTTTAGCATCTAAGTACCCTGATGCCGTCCCAGTGCCGGATATAACTTCCAAATCAGTCGTGAATGCCCTGATGACGATTTTTAGTAGAATGGGTTTCCCAAAAGAAATCCAAACCGATCAAGGAAAATCGTTTATGAGTGTGTTAACGGTGGAATTTTTGGAAAAATTCGGTATAAAAATTGTTAGAAGCTCGATTTACCATCCTCAAAGTAATCCAGTCGAACGTTTTCATCGTTCTATTAAACGAGTATTAAAGGTTTTGTGTATCGAAAATACTCCAAATTGGGAGGCTCAGCTACCTATCGCTCTTTTCGCACTAAGGACCGTGACTCATGAAAGTACAGGGTTTAGTCCTGCCGAACTTGTTTTCGGGAAAAATCTGAGAACTCCAAATGTTTTGTTATACGAAAAATGGTTAGATCCTCCTGATGAAGAAAATAATGTTGTACAGTACGTTTTTGAGTTAACCGCTTAAAAAGGAGTCAAGATTTAGCAAGGGAAACCATGGAAGAAATGAGGGATAAACGGAAAAAATGGTATGACCGAAATGCCATAAAAAGGGAATTTCACGAGGGTGATTCCGTGTTAGTGTTTACAATGAATCAACCACACAAATTGGCTGCTCAATGGAAGGGACCGGGAAAAATCGAGAAAAAATTATCTGAAACAAACTATGTTGTTAGGTTTGAGGGAAATCGAGAAAAAAATAAAGTTTACCATATTAACATGTTAAAACCTTATTATAGGAGACCTGAATTGTTAAATATGATACTTGTAGCGGAAAATGATTCGTGTGAGACTTCCGAATTAGATGAGGATTTTCCCGTTTTGTTAAATGATCCCAATGTATTTGATTTCAGTGAAATCGTAGAAAGAAATTCTTTGAGAGGAAAATTAACGGATGAGCAAATTAATCAATTAGAAAGACTGTTATTAAAATTTTCGAAGCTTTTCTCGAACATTCCAGGGAAAACCCATTTGGTAGAACATAATATTGAATTAATTAGTGATAAGCAAATTCAACAAAAGCCATATAGAATGACAAACCGCCAAAATGAAATACTTAAATCGGAAATAGAAAAAATGCTCAGATATAAAATAATTGAACCAGGTGATTCTGATTACATTTCCCCTATGATACTTGTTGAGACACCAGGTAGGAATCCCAGAGCCTGTATTGATTATAGAAAATTAAATGAAATTACGCGTACTCAATTTTATCCCATTCCAAATTTGGAACAGCGAGTAGAAATAGTTTCTGCGGCAAAATATATAACCCTAATTGATTTGACAAAAGGTTATTGGCAAATTCCAGTAAGTTTAAAGGCCCAGAAAATTGCGGCGTTTGCAACAAATTTTGGAGTGTACAGACCTCTGCGTATGCCATTCGGTTTAAAAAATGCCCCGTATTATTTTAGTAAACTTATGAACGAAATTTTAACTGGTTGTGAGGACTATGCCGTTCCTTATATAGACGACATCGCTATATTTTCACAGACTTGGGATGATCATATAAAGCATTTACAAGAGGTATTGGAACGTATAAAAGGTGCCAACTTAACCATAAAACCCGCAAAATGTAAGTTTGCTCAAAGCGAGGTACAATATCTGGGGCACATAGTCGGTCATGGAAAGCGGTCACCAGCCGAACTAAAGGTGAAAGCCATTCAAAATTTTCCTGTCCCAACTAATAAAACAGAAATAAGATCATTTTTAGGACTTGCAGGTTATTACAGGCAGTACATTCCCATGTTTTCTGTTATAACTTCTCCTCTGACAGAATTATTAAAGGGTAAAAATAAAAAGGGTAAAATCGAATGGAATGAGGAATGTACCCAAGCATTTAATTTATTAAAACAAAAACTTTCTAACAAACCCCTTTTGCACGCACCTGACTTTTCAAAACCATTTATATTACAGACAGATGCGTCAGATTTGGGTTATGGGGTCGTGTTAGCACAAGAAGATGAAAAGGGCGAAGAACATCCAATATTGTATTTGAGCAAAAAGTTTACTACAGCTGAGAGAAAGTACTCAGCAACGGAAAAAGAATGTGCCGCAATAATATACGGCATAAAAAAATTAAAGGGTTATATTGATGGACAAACTGAATTTGCCATCCATACAGATCACAATCCTCTGACCTTTTTGAATAAAAATTCCGGAAATAATCCGCGATTATTTAGATGGTCTCTGGCTCTACAAGCATATAACTATAAAGTTGTTCATAAACGAGGAAAAGATAACACAAATGTAGATTGCCTTAGTCGAAATCCTGAAATGGAGAACTAATAAACTGAAATGTATAGTATTACAATTTTTTTTTCTTTCATTTTTTTTTTTTAAATTTTGATAATAAAAATTTACTTATATTGGTATTATTTTAATTATATTGTATATTACATATTCTTTCTCACATGTTTACTTATATGTTTACTTTCATTCTTGAGAGAAAAATTACCTTAGGGTAATAGTACTTATATCAACTAATAAAAAAATAGGTGAATAATTGTTGATTTTGGAGTAAAAAATTTTTTTGGTGTATATAATATTAAATATTTTTTTTTTTCTCTCTCTTTATCATAAATTTTATGTATAGAAGGACAATGCAGTGCTACATCGATATATCTATACTACTTTGAAATTTATGTGGACTGGTATATTGACTTTTACTAACTGGTATACTTTGATAATTGGTACATTTTAAGCACTGTTTTTGACAAATTTTCAAAATTGGTATTTTTTTTTTTAAATGGCCTGGTGATAGTTAGAGAACACCCTAAGTATGCATCACTTCTGCTAAAAATTTTCTAGTACCATAATAACTCTGGTATAACTGAAGTATTAACGAACTCTAATGGTGCAAAGACTGGTTTCTGCCTGTGAGTTATTGTTATGAACTGTATTTTCAGTCTTTAATGGTGTTCTAATATTGAACTTAGTCTCCAAATCACCATGCCTGAGTTTGTTTTCCCCCGTCTACCGGGAAAACAAAATTTGATGCGGGGAGGAGTTTGTGACATAAACGGTCTGCGATATAGACATAACGATCTGCGCATGAGCAGAGAATCGAAGACTGACTGTGTGGTAGAAAAATCGAGGAGAATCGGCAAAAAGATGTCGAAGTGAGAAGTGTGTTGTGTCAGCCTGTGCGCTGGAAAGCCACCTGCCTATTTTTTTCGAAATGCTTCGTGAATTCGACGATATTTAAAATTTTCTTATAAATTGTATTTTGTGTGATTTTCATGTTTCTATGTTCCTGTGTAGTCTGTAAAATAAACGTGTTGTCTCTACAAAGCGTTCCGGATGTTTCCTGGCAAAATGTTACAACGTTTTTTCTACGTGATTTTTCCGTAATTTGCAACTTTTTTTCTCAAATTACAGAGAATTTCTGGCAGCAAAGTTACATTTTTTCAACAGTGTGCTTAATTAGGATGACTGTCAGTTTTCCTGTACATGTGAAATACATGTGAAAGAATATCTAAAGGGAGGTTTATATAGCAATTTTCAAGAAACTCGCCAGAGCCATTGTTTTTGAGATACCGACTTTCACCAAAACTTGACAAACTCAATTGTTTAATGGAAAACAGCAATTACATACGAAAGGATATCAAAAAGGTAGTTAATATGGCGAGATGGAAAAAAATCTGTACAGCCGTTTTTAAAGGAACGCCTATCAATTTTCTTGATTTAACCAACTGCTACATACGAAAGGACACTTAGTAGGGTTTTTATGTAGCAACATTGAAGAAAATCGTTAGATTCGTTTTTGAGATACGGACTCCCGTTCTTCCTCTCTATACACTAGATTTAATTCTGATGTTTCGTTGACCTAGCTTTATTAGTTTAGAGGATATTATAGTCAGAAGATTCCAGACATACATACATACACACACACTGTCAAAAAAAAAAGTCCTGTTTGTTGCCAGAAATTTTCTGTGATTCAGAAAAATACGTTCTATCAACCGAAAAAATACGTTACACACACACACTGACTAATCGCCAAGAACCAGTTTTTTGGATTCAGGAGACTTTAAAACATGGAAATAAGTTGAAAACTCGATATCGAATTTTTTGACCGAATACAATACTTCCATTGCCCTACTACCGTAGGGCAATGGAAGTAAAAAATAAGTAAACTTTTATGAAGAGTTAGGTACAGTTTTTCAACGCAGACTCCTTATTCTTTTATAAAATAAATATTAACGCAGTATCGTTTAAAGTACATGTTTCAGGCAAATAGTTTTCGTAACATATTTTTAAAAATGTTCTTTTCCTTTTATACTAGATTTGAATAAGGCAAATGATAATGTACCTTTACATTTCTTTAGAGACTATAAAAGGAAATGCTAATACAATGTTTCGAAGATACCGTTGAAATTGGATAATACAATATTATAAGATCCATTTAAAGGAGTTTTTATTCAAAACAAATTCTCAAATTTAAATAAAAATATTTCAAATATTTTTGCTTAACGCAATTTTTAGAGAGAAAACGCTGAAACAATGCCTTTTTGAAAAAATAATAAGTATGAAAAAGAAAACGAAAGAAAAGTGCAAAAAATATAAAAAATAAATAAATATACTGAACACACATTTCGTTTTAAAAAAAGATAATCTGGTGTGTCACTCACATGACATTTTCTTACCCTGCCTTTCAATATTATAATGATAGATTGCATATTAAATCTTAAGACCAATAGCATAAAAGAATAAAGTTCAACGTACTTTTAAAATAATCTAAAATAGGTTTAGGAATAGTTTCATTTGTCATGCAATTCTGTGTGAGGGGGCGAGGCTACCGCTCCTCTCAACTCCCCGTTCAATTACAATGCATAGAGTAATTTAAAAAAAAAAAAACTGGCTGTTACTGATTTCTTTTCAAACTTTCCAGTCTTGATCAAATTTTTATGTGGTAACCAAATACGAAATTCCAAAATGTTAAATTTGAATTTTCTTCAGTTATTTGATTTTAAGCTATGGTAACAACAGATAAACAGATCAGCCGCTAAAAATTGGACTTTCGTAATCAGGCAACCTCAAAACGTGATACAAACAAACGCGATACGTGACAAAAAAAAAAAAAAAAAAAAAAAAACAGAGTTTAAAATAGAAATTCAAAAAATACTTTGCTTACAGTATGGGTATGGAAAATTAATTTTGCAGTATTCGTCGACATGGTAAAATGTACAAAGCACTTCAATAGAAAAGAATGTTTTACTTAATTCTGGATATCCCTGTATATTGTCTATAATGAATATGCACTATAAAGAATACTCTGTATTTAAAATTAGTCTTACTTAAAAAGCATTTAACACTAAAGGAATTACGATTCCTGCAATTTCTAATTATACCCCCAATATATTCAAATACTTTGGGTAGCCCTGTAAATGAATGATGAATGATTTCCGTACGACAATCTACACAAAACATGCTTTTATGAATATAATAGATTCTGTTCATTCCGTTTCGTTTAAATCAGCCAATGGCCATTGCACAATCAGCCAATGGGCATTGCACTGTGTTTACCAGAAACTTCCGCAAAGACATAATGTATTTGAATTTTATTGGATTCCCTGTACACGAACCATTTGCTTGATCTCAACGAAATGTATGCTGTAGCGTCCCTATATGATACACATTTAAAATACCAAGCTTAGACTTTCTGTTGTAATTTGCTCTTGAGATATGCTGATACAAGTCACACACAGACCAACCTCTAAAAATATGATTTTTGAATTCATGGGTCCTCAAAACGTATAAATATAACAAAAACTCACTTTCGAAAACTTGACCTAGAAACAATACTTTATCTACCTTTATGGGTAAGAGAAACTAAAATAGCATTATCTTTCTTCAGAAGAGAATATGTAGGCACGATTGCAGTATAGTCTGTTGTTGCTTTTTGATTCCAACAATTTTCGTCCTTTTATTTTATAATGCTCGTTTACATTTCCACCCTTCCTTTTTCAACACATACACAGATCATACAGATTTATAAGACCTTAAATCATTTTTTTTTTTTTTTTTTTTTTTTTTTTTATGTTTACGATGTATGAAATTAATACAGCTATCACCCTAAAAAACATTTTATAATTTTCTTTTCAAGGTTTTGATTTATTTCAATTAAAAAACCAAACCTCAAGAATTTTTACTATCGAAATTTTAGTATTATTTTTGTAACACCACCAAGTTTCCAAAAGGGCATTTTCTTTAGATAGCTTGAAAGTGTAATAAGTCTAACATTTAGACGAAAATTTAAAAAAAAAATATATGTATATTTTCCATTCTAATCATATGTTATTCTAGTAGATTAAGCATATTTGTATACAGTAACTTAAATAACATGATGTATCTTTTAAAACTGTATTTATTTTGACGTTGAAAATGCTATATTTGGCTGCAGTCCAAATCAAAATAAGAACAAAAATATTACTTATTTACTAATATTTATTTATTTTATTTGTTTATTCATTTATTTATTTACTTATTTTGATAAATTTTGTGTCAAAAATAATAATAATAATAATAATAATAATAATAATAATAATAAAAAAATATCTTTGTCTCTTACTTGGAAGGCTAAGATGCATATGTAATTATATAAAAAAAAATAGAAATATGTAAATACTTGTTTTGAAAGATTGGAGTGTAAAGGATGATTCTTTTATACCAACAATGTGAAAAATACTAGAACCGGCATTCGATCCCGGGCTCTCCGCTTAACGCCCGGATGCTCTGCCACTGAGCTACCCTGGCTAATAACCAGCTAGGCATTTCTCCCATAATATCCGTTGGCACTGAGCTACCCTGGCTGATAACCAGCTCAGCATTTCTCACATAATATCCGTTCACAAGGGCATCAACGGATATTATGTGAGAAATGCCAGCTGGTTATCTGCCAGGGTAGCTCAGTGGCAGAGCATCCGCGCGTTAAGCGGAGAGCCCGGGTTCGATTCCTGGCTCCGGTATTTTTCCCATAATTAGTATAAAAAATCAGCCTTTACACTCCGATCTTTCAAAATGAATTTCCATGGTTCATGTATTATTGAATATAATTTCTATCGAGATACTTTTATTCAATTTGGATGTAATTTATAATATACTATGAGTTATAATTTTTGTACAATAAATAGTGTGTTTGTCATAAATATAGAATTAAATAAAAAACAATTAAAAATGTATACCTATTATACCGTAACTGTTTTGTTTAAGCTAATAATATTAAATCTACTTTTGTTTTTCATATTTTAGAAGAGAAAAACTGCAGCTGAGAGAGAAAAAAAGAACAAAGAAAGATTGTAGGCTAAAAGAAAATACAAATTTCACTGCTTTATGAAAGTTAAAGATTATATAGTAAAGATAGCAAATATTCGCTTGATCAAAAGCAGTTTAATTGAGCTAATAAAATTAAAACATTTTCTATTTTATGTAGAGAAAACAACAACAGAGAGGGGGGGAAAGCACAAAGAGAAAGATATAAAATATAAAATATATATAAAATATAAAAATATAAAATTCATAGTTTCATGAAAGTTGAAAATTACATAGTAAATAAGGCTGTAAAGACAGCAATCTTTAAAACCAAGACAACTTACAAACAAAAATAAATATGTAAACAAGTAACGTTGAAATAGATTGAAATGTAGGTCACTCTGTAAGGAAAATATGTGAATTACACTCACTTCCAAATGTTGAGCACGATAGGAAAAATGCTAATTTGCATAAGCCAATCTGAATTAAAGAAGCTAAAATTTGCGGCAAATGTAAAAGGAAGTACGCAAATACGTTAGGTAACAGCCAATCACTGTTTCGCATAAAAAATATGCAAAACAGTCAGTCGCATTAAAAACCGACATTGTGAAGGGTTACAGGAGTTGCATGTAAATGCTGAAGAAAGATGTTTAGAACATTCGCACGATTTCTTTTCAAGCTATACGTGTTTCTATGGCGCCCAGAAGACAAATGAAGGATTCTGAGAGCTGGCGGGCTGTCGGACGCATTGAAGTGGGACAGTCTATCACAGATGTTGCTAGTTTCTTCGGCGTTCATCATTCCGTCATTTCACGATTATGTAGACAACTCTAAACCGGCCAAACAGTTCTCCAAAGACCTGCAGCCGGTCGTCCAAGAGTTACGACCTCCGCGGAAGATCGATATATTGCTGTTGTAGCCAAGCGAAATCGAAAATCGACCTGCACACGTGTGACATCTATGGTTGCAGCGACCATTAGTAAGATGATATCTGCCATTACTGTTCGTCATAGGCTACACATGAATGATTTGTAATACCGGGTACCACGAGTTTGTGTTCCTTTATCTATCCAATCCAGAGAGGCACGATTAAAGTGGTGCCGCCAGCATGTGAATTGAATTGTGTCTGATTGGGGCAACGTTATGTTCACAGATGGAGTCCATATTTGTCCTGCAACCCGATGATAAACATGCAAGGGTCTGTAGGGACAAGACACACTCAGTTGGCCCAAGAACATCACCGACCATCACGCATTCCACGGTGGAAGCATCATGGTCTGGGCAGGGATTTCATTGGGATATCGCACCAACCTGTACATCTTCAGGCGTGTTCTGTGACGGCTGTACGGTATCGCGATGAAGTCCTAGACCCCATTGTGAAACTGTTCACTGCAGCAGTTGGTCCTTCATTCGTTTTAACGGACGATAATGCGTGTCCCCATAAAGCAACCATTGTTGACGACTTTCTGGAGAGTGAAGGGATTGCGCGTATGGAGTGTCCGGTTTACTCGTCTGACCTTAATCCAACTGAAAATATTTGGGATGCCCTCGACTGTGCTGTATGTAGACGTTTCCCACCTCCAGCCACACTCAATGATTTAGAAACTGCCCTACAGGAGGAATGGCGATTACTGGACTCTGCGGTGGTTGATCAACTCATAACGAGCATGATCACACGCTGTACACTTTGTATGAAGGTGAGGGGTGCTCACATGCCCAATTAATGTCGGTTTTTATTGTTTGTTTTGAATTCGAACATCATTTTGTTAATGACGCAAATATGACATCATCTTATAAGTTATGAAAATTCGATATTTTTTTTATCTCTGTATGTAAGTCATTGTTTGTTTCATGAATAAATATAGAACTACTTACTTGCAGTATTTTATGTCAATTAAAGCAGTGCTTGTTCATTTTTTTGCATTTTACCGCTCCGTGTTTAACTTTTGGAAGTGAGTGTAAATATTGGCAATTGGATATTATTTCCTTTATGCAAGGTAAAATATATTGCTGGCCAAGGGCAAGTAATAGACAAAAGGAAACTATCAATTAAAGTGAAATTTCTGGGGGGAAAATAGGAATAGCCTCATTTAGCCTTCAAAGGATGATGTTTCAGATATTCATGTTCACATGAGGTTAATTTCACGCAAACGTGGACATAAATATCAAAATTTTATTTTCAACTAACACAATATTTTTTTTCTTGATATAAAACATTTGAAACCTACCAAATAATATGGTTCATTATATATATGGAGAAATTTTATATGTCATTAATTAAAAAAGAAAATCTAAATTTAAAGGATCTAAATCAAAGATAGTTCCAAATTGTTGTACACGTAATGCCTGTCACTCAATTAATATATTTTTATATATTTATTCATTTAAATTTTAGAACTTTTTTAAATTACATATAATATGAAAGTCATATTTGTGTAAATTAAAATTACTGAAATTTGAATGTGTCTCTCGATTTAGAGAACTTGAAAGACAAAGATGAGTCGCTGAAACTAGATGTGTTTTTTGTCAGGTCTGTCTTGCTATATTTTTACATTTTTACCTAATTAAGAAGATTTTTTTTTTTTTTTTTTTTTTTTTTACGTATTAGATGAAATGTTTAGTATTATTTATAAGCTAAACATAATGATTCGGTGAAATGTTTAGTATTATTTATAAGTAAGTCATAATGATTCATCAGCACACCAAAATTCATTGAGATAAATTAATATTTAGTAATTATAAATGGATAGGAAAACTGTATGTCACATATGAAATTAACCATAAACATACAGAAATTTTCAGAACCTAATTTTGATTGTAGATTCTGTTTAATGTTTAAAAACTTTCACTTTTTTACCTTTTTCTATGTATAGGAAGCATTAGATTCGTAAAAATTCGTGAACTCTAGCTTTCGATGTATTTACACGTTTTAGGATGTCCTGGACACGATTTGACTGTGTTTAGAAAATGTCTGTCAGTCTGTCTGTGTGTGTGTATCACAAATTTTGTGAGCGCTGTATCTTACGAACCAATGAACGAAATTTAATCAAACTTCGTATTAGTTAGACCCTGACATAAACTGGTGCTGATTTGATTTGGGAATCAATTGTTCAACATGTGGTGCTGTGATCCCATTTTTTTCTAAATTTTTAACATGGCAGTATAGGAAATAATTCCATATAAATGTACATAATGAGAGTTATTTTTAACGTGTGGCTATAAAGTTAAAATGAATTATTGATAATAGTAGTAGCAGACTAGAGAAAATTGTTTGCGTATGTGGAAGCATCACTTCTCCCCGGGAGTGTATATTTTCAATATAGATATCTTTCGAAAGATCTCGTCGATATCTTTTAAATGAATGGTCGAACCATAGATCTGTGATAATTTGAAACAAAGTTATCGATTTTGTTTCATTTTTTAACGAAAAAAAATTTTGAAAAAAAAATCGTATTGTTTCTGACATTGGCAAAAAATTGACTTTCTTTCAGCACTTAGTGATAATAATTATGTCAGATAAAAATCGTCTGCATTTATCATGTAAAGTAATTTAATAATTTAATAAACAATTTTTATTGCATGAACTTTGTGTAAAATTATATAGAAGAAAGTCTTGGGGTGGTCACATCATACTAGTTTAAACCATAGATACACGGATAATTTAGTAAATAAAATTTATGGATAATTTATTTACTAAAGGTCAATGAAAAACTCCAGATACAGTTTCAAAATCATTTTTCTTTTTTAACCGACTTCAAAAAAGAAGGAAGGTTCTCAATTCAAACCGTATGTTTTTTTTATGTTTGTTAGCTCATAACTTCTGAACGGATACTCCGATTTTGATACTTTTTGTTTTGTTGAAAAGGTCTTGGTCTGACTTAGGTCCCATTGTAATATCTTTACGATCTAAAGAAAATACAGGGTGCCTAAAAAAATCAGTCCCAACTCTTTTAACTGCTAAACGGCTGCAGCTATAGTGATATAAATGGTATGCAAGTATAGCAAAGTGGTCATGCAGTACAAGGTTAAACCGCTTGCTGCGCCACCTGGTGGAAAATAGAGCAGTTAGTGTTCCTATCTCGAAAATGGTTCTAGAGAAAAAAGTGAATTACAAAATTGAAGAGTATAGACATTCATGCTAGCGTTCCTATCTCGGAAACGGTTCAAGACAGGGGAAAAAGTTAATTATAAAATTGAAGAGCATCATCGATTTAGTACGAAAAGATAGTTTGGACATTGATGCTAAAAACACAATGCTAAAAACGTGCATTTGTTTGTTCGCAATTTCTTACACTATGCACACTTGAACTACGATGCACACTTTGCAGCGTAGCGGATGACACGCATACTCTGTGGTTCAAAGTACTGGTACTGTAGGCGGTCACATCGATTAGCGCAAAGTCGTTATCAACCAACTTCAGACAGGAGGGTGTTCTTAATTCGAGCTATGTGTTGTTGTTGGTGTTTGTAAGCTTATAACTTCGTAAGAGATGCTCTAATTAACCGACTTCAAAAAGGAGGAGGTTCTCAATACAAAGCGTATGATTTTTTGTTTTTGTTTGTTAGCTCATAACTTCTGAACGGATGATCCGATTTTGATACTTTTTGTTTTATTGTAAAGGTCTTGGTCTGAAATAGTTCCCATTGTAATATCTTTACGATCAAAAGAAAATACAGGGTGCCCAAAAAAAGTCAGTCCCAACTCTTTTAACTGCTGAGCAGCTGCAGTTATAGTCATAAAAATGGTATGTAGCTACAATAAAGTGGATATGTGCAATGCGGTTCAACCGACTACAGCGCCACCTGGCGGAAAATGGTAGAGTTAGCGCTCCTATCTCGGAAACGGTTCAAGACAGGGGAAAAAGTGAATTATAAAATTGCAGAGCATCATCGATTTAGTACAAAAAGATATTTTAGACATTAATGCTGAAAACAGAACGCTTAAAACTTGCATTTGTTTGTTCACAATTTCCTATTTTGTGCACACTTGAACGACATTGCATATGTTATAGCGTAGTGGGTGACATTTATGCTATGTAGAATTCAAAGTATGGTTATTGTAAGCGGTCACATCAATTAACGCATAGACGTTTCAAACCGACTTCATGAAGGAAGAAGTTCTCAATACAAACCATGTTTCTCGTTGTTGTTGTTGTTGAAATTTGTTAGCTTATAACTTCGTAAGAGATGATTTAATTTTAAAACTTTTTTTGTTGTCGTAATGATCCTGGCCTGAAAAAGGTTTCATTACGATGTCATTAAGATATAAACAAATTACAGGATACTTACAAAAGTCTGTTCTCACTCTAACTGCTGAACGCATGCAGCTACACTAGCAAAAGCAGTATATAAGTATCGATGTTGAAACTTCTGTCAGTCAGCTGCAATGCATATTTTGCTCTTTTTTTGAACTATACGCTTCGCAATTTCCAGCGCAGCGGGTGACACATATTCACTGTAAAGTTCAATGTATATGCCTAATAGAATTTTTGGTTACGAATACAGCGTATCCGTTCTTTACATTTCTAAATACATTTTAATTTAACGTATGTTCATTCAATAGATAGTTTTTTGCTCATATCCGATAAAGTTAAGAAAAGTGACACAACTAAAAAATGCAGCATTTGAGAAAAATCAAATTAAAAATAGATTGTCCAGAATAAAACTGGCATAACTGTCTCTCTAGTGGATAACTTTGTAGATGGGGATGTAACTTCTTTGTTCACACTGGGTGCATTTCATGTATTTTTCAGTGACATAATTCATTGTTTGAGTTATGTCCCTTTTCTTGGAAGTTGTGATTTGTGAAACTGCCGTCGAACGTCTTCTGATGTTCTGCTATATGAATAAATTTTCACTGAAAAGAGAAAAATAAAATCTTTTTGTAAAAAAATAGAACCGACTCCAAAAAGCAACTGCTATTCAAACAACTAAAAAAAAAAAAAAAAAAAATGGTACAAAATGAAACTGTAAATTGCGCCTAAAAGTATAAAATAATTTCCTACGCCAAACAACCTATAACACTACATCTAATCATAACTTTTGAAGTCGGCGCAAAATTAAATAAAAATTGATACCTTTATTCAATACAAAACTCAAATCCTATTCAAAATACACATCTTACATGATAGTTATCAAAGTTATACCAAATTTGCAAAGGAAACTCTAACTTCGTAGAAACATAAATACCGCATTGTGACGAATTTTCTATGTAGATGATACTAATGGATCAATTGTATACAGTGATAAAATAATAAAGGAAACATGAAAATGGATCATTCGAGACAACAGCATTTCTTGCTACCGATCTAAAAACAAACCTTTGAAAACTAATTAAATTTTATTTAATTTTGCGCCGACTTCAAAAGTTATGATTAGATGTAGTGTTATAGGTTGTTTGGCGAAGGAAATTATTTTATACTTTTAGGCGCAATTTACAGTTTCATTTTGTACCATTTTTTTTTTTTTTTTTTTTTTTTTTTAGTTGTTTGAATAGCAGTTGCTTTTTGGAGTCGGTTCTATTTTTTTACAAAAAGATTTTATTAAAATACTTTCTAATGGCTGATTTTAGTGCATAGTGTAAACAACATAAAAATTTTTAATTATAAATAATCATTAAGACATTTTTTTTTTTTTTTCAATTTAGGACCTATAAAAATAATAATTATCCAGAATTGATTTAAATAACTGTGAGAGAAATATATTTACATGAAAATATTTATGAATTCTGAATTCTGGGACAGCGATTATTATGTAAATATCGCTCATTCGTTTCTACAGAAAACAACTTTGCCCCTCGTGTTTAAAATCCTCGCAAGGAGATTTCAATATTTAAAGTTTTACAAAAAGCTCGAAAAGAAATTCTAGTATTTCATAGACAGAATCATTTTTGACATTCAACTGTCTTATATTTGTAGTTGTAGTTGTAAAAAGTGCTTTGTTATGCACTTGATAAAGAAAGCTATTGCATTTCTAAATCTATTCCGTCTTTTCATTTTCTTCTAAGGCGTTATTAAAAAGTTTTATTATGCCTACTTCATAATTTATTGAAATCTATAGTCATTTTAATTTTATAATCTAAAATTATTTGAAAATGCCTCCTTCTATAAAAAAAAAGACACATAACAGACTTAATTAGAAAAAAAATATATATATATGGGAATTTTCTAATATCTTTACAAGTGTTATAGCGAAAAGCGTTGAAATAAATCCTGGAAAAGATTGGAATTCTTAAATAAATATGTGCCGTTGTTCAAAATTAAATAGTTATAGTTTAAATGAGTCAAGGCTTCATATTTATTTCAAATTTCATGCTAAGACAAAAAGTTTGATTACTTTACAAATTATTGCACTTTAGTTAAACGGTACTAGTTACTGTAATGTTAGTGATAGTCATATCTTTCCTTTACAGAATATTTTAGGAAAGCATTCAAGCAAAATATTGAAATTAGTTTCCTTAAATAAATTTTACTTAATAATATATCTTTCTTGAAAGTTTTAAATTTCACAAAGCAATTTCAAACATTCTCCATTTAAGTAATTTAAGAGTATCATGTAACGATACTTCGTTTTAAACAAATATTTTATAATAAGATTTTTTTTTTTTTTTCATGTAAAAGTTTTTCTTTAAAAAGCAAGGGCAAGAAACGCGAATTATTATTACAATTTTTTAAACTAAATTTGGCATCACCTAAACTTAAATATTAAATTATTATTAGTAGATTACGACATAATATGAAAGCAATTAGATTTTATTTATGTACGAATTATCACACCGCTTTGGAATAAACTGTATAACGCGCTTGAAAGATCATGCAATTGACATAGAATATGAAATTCTACTTACTTGTCGTATTTTTAATATTCGATATTTATTATTTCCGAACACCTTAGCTTACATTTTATTTTTAATTACAGATAAAGTTTAAATGGTTTTAATTCTAAATGTACTCTAATAATTCTCTTTAAAACTTTTCCTTTTATGGTTCAGTATAAAATAGAATGTTTTTTGTAACTCTGTATATTCTCTAAAAAATTTTATGCACAATATACTGCAGTTATTAATTTAGTATAGTAAAAAAAAAAAAAGAAAAAAAGGGAAATAAAATGCTTTTATTTATCTAAATAATTAACGTTAATTTCGTTGTGTTTTCTACATTTAAAAAATACCAAAATCCAGAAAGTCTATATAAATAAAATTCAATAGAAACATCCTTTTTATATTAAATCCAAACAAAATATATTAATATTGAAGACATCTAAAAATATTTTAGGAAATACCATGGGGGGGGGATAGACAGATATTAACTGAATTCATTTAAATTTTTAAACATTTAAACATTTTTGGCGAAGGAAACTATAAAATTTTAAATAAAATTTGAAGCCTGTAGACAATAAACACTTCTTACAGGGTACTTTTCTCCAAAATTCGAGTAAATATTGGGTAGGACTCATTAGAAAGAGCCCTCACCGAGGACATTTCACCTATAGGCCTAGGACCCCAGTGTAGTCAATCAGCTTTAGCCTTACAACCACAATAACAACTACTTACAGAAATTTATTTATATACAGTAAACGTTTGAAAAATCGTCTTTTTTATTAGCATGTTAATAAATGATTGTTTCCAAACATTTCTTTGAATAAAGAATCAAAACTTTTGTAGGATTTTCATTAGACATCATATTACAAGAAAGAACAATTTATCAATATACTGATGTAATTCTGAACAACAATTTCTTTAATACAATTTTTCGTAGCCTAAAAGAATTATTTAGGAAACAAACAAATATAATATGTTATGTGTAATTTTTATGAAGTATACTGAGAAGATAAATTAGGGTGTTGAAAGAAAATTTAAGTTGAAACTTTTATTATTTTCAAACAATATATCCCAATAACAATGATTGATAATAAAAGGAAACATAGATATTTTACAAACTTAAGAACAATAAATGTGCTGCATTATCGACAATCATTTAATTTACATACATTTTCTGAAAAGGTAACTTTATACATCGTTTATTACATATGCCATAACACATGGTTTACGTTTATCAATGAATGTCCAACAGACAGAAAGTTTTTCTTGAAACTGTAGAATATGTACAGTTTTAGTGGTTTGATTCCTAAAATCAATGTATTTCTTGTACTTTTATTTCCTATTAATATTCAAAAATATCTGTAATAGTGGTGCTATTTATTAATTTTTTAACTAATGGTTTATGAATACAAAAAGAAATATATATGCGTGAGTTTTTACAACCATCACCATGATCTATTTCTTCTTATCACTTAAAATCTCATTTGTTTCACCACAATAAAATTTTCATCCAAATAATAACTATCAAATATTCCCTCCTCATCGATTAAGAGAAATAACATAGAATTTGTAATTTTGAACTCATTTGAAATTACATATAGAACATTCATTAAAATAGCAAATGAATCTGAAACAGGCTGCAGCGAGAATCAGTGGCTTACAGACTGATTTCTATATGAAATATGGATGTGCGCATCATCTAGTAGGAAAAGTGTTTACATATCTATGATAAATATTTCACAATATGTTTTGTAAACTGTTCACATATTTGTTATAATTAGCCCCTTGTGTAAAGCACGCAAGCGACACTTCTAATTTCAAATTCTAAGAATTACTTGAATTAATACTATTCCAAATTTTCTGAATCATAAAATATTATAAATTGTCCTATATTTTGACTGTATATTTAGGCAATCAGGGGTATATATATATTCGTTTGTTTTTGCGCTTGCGTCACTAGAAAAACTGCCGTTTTTCATGATAGACTCATGTCCAAAATTATCTTTACATGCATAAACTCACGGATTTCTCAGAAGCTGTGAACTATGATGTTGTGATTTTTTTTTAATGTTATGTAACACTATAATACATATATAACAAAGGAATAAAAGTAAGGGCATTGATCTATATATATAAAAGTGTAAACTCACTGATTCACTGATTCACTCACTGACTCAACACAGTTGTGGCGATCCTATGGGAGATAGAGTCACAATTTTTGGTGAGCAGGTTGATTTTAGGACCCTGACGCTCACTAAGACGGGATTTTGCGATATACCCCCCCCGTTCCCCCCCGGGGGGGGCAGAAGGCAAAAACCACCTTTATAAGCATAACTCGGCTCCAAATAGCTTCACGGTGAAGAAATTGCAGATGGGGAGACTAGACTTGAATACCAAAAAATCATTTTCTGCGATTTTGGAATTTTGGATTTTTAAGGGGAGTAGGGGGTAAAATGAGATTTTCGGGGCGCAGAAGGCAAAAACCACCTTTATAAGCATAACTCGGCTCCAAATTCCTTCACAGAGAAGAAATTGCAGATGGAGAGACTAGACTTGAATACGAAAAAATCATTTTCTGCGATTTTGGAATTTTTTATTTTTAAGGGGTGAAGGGGGTGAAAATGATTTTCGGAGGTGCAGAAGGTAAATACACCTTTATAAGCATAACTCGGCTCCAAATTGCTTCACGAGGAAGAAATTGCAGATGGGAAGACTAGACTTGAATACAAAAAAATCATTTTCTGCGATTTTGGATTTTTGGATTTTTAAGGGGGAAAAGGGGTGAAAATGATTTTCAGATGCGCAAGAGGCAAAAACACCTTTATAAGCATAACTCGGCTCCAAATTACTTCAGGATGAAAAAATTGCAGATGGGAAGACTAGACTTGAAAACAAAAAAATCTTTTTCTGCGATTTTGGAATTTTGGATTTTTAAGGGGGAAAGGGGGTATAAATGATTTTCGGAGGCGCATAAGGCAAAAACACATTTATAAGTATAACTCGGCTCCAAATTACTTCACAGTGAAGAAATTGCAGATGGGGAGACTAGACTTGAATACAAAAAAATCGTTTCCTGCGATTTTGGAATTTTGGATTTTTAACGGGAGAAGGGGGTATAAATGATTTTTGGAGGCAAATTTACAAAAATACGGATTTTCGAGTAAAAGTAATAGCTCAAAGATGTAAGAAAAAAAAAAAAAAAAGGCGACTTTTTGAAAATATTTCCAAAAACTCATTTTTTGATTTTTTCCGATTTTTTTTTTGGGAGGGGGGGAGGGGGGGCAAAAAAATACAAGTAGTGTCATATCGTTCAAAATTGGTACATAGAGGTTTTCGATACTTACAAATCGATTGCGGATATTTTCGAATTTGTAAAATTATTAGAAGGGGTGGGAAGGGGGGGGGCAGTATGGGGGGGCTATGGGCAAAAACAAATAGAAATACAGTTAGGCCGTTCAAAATTTGTACAGATGGGTTTTAAAGGCCTGCAAGTCGAATGGGGATGTTTTCGAAAGTGTAAATTTATTAGGAGGGGCGAGAAGGGGGAGGGGAGAGGGGGGCAAAAAAGTAAAAATAGAGTTAGATCGTTCAAAATTGGTATATAGAGGTTTTCGATACTTACAAATCGATTGCGGATATTTTCGAATTTGTAAAATTATTAGGAGGGGCGGGAAGGGGGGGGTGGGCAAAAACAAATAGAAATACAGTTAGGCCGTTCAAAATTGGTACAGATAGGTTTTAGAGGCCAGCAAGTCGAATGGGGATATTTTCGAAAGTGTAAAGTTATTAGGAGGGCCGGGAAGGGGGGCGGAGGGGCAAAAAAAATAGAATAGAGTTAGAGCATTCAAAATTGGTATATAGAGGTTTTCGATACCTACAAATCGATTGCGGATATTTTCGAATTTTTAAAATTATTAAGATAGACGGGAGGGGGGGGGGCGAAGGGGAAAATAATAGAAATAAGAGTTAGAGCATTTTGGGAATTTTTTCCGAAGGCAGTGAGAACCCGATGCGACATTTTTCCTAATAAGATTTTTTTTCTGTTTTTTTTTTTTTTTCACGTGATAAAAATCAATGCAATTTTGAGAATTCAGTAATTATAGCGATTCATTTAAAAATAGGGACCAGCAAAGCGGGCGTTGCCTGCTAGTATAATATAAAATTGTAGCATGAAACATTAAAAATGGTAATAAAATGTGACAAAGAGAGCTCAGAAAAAAAGGAATAACGCAGAACAGAATTAAGCCTTACGAATTTAATATGGAATATGATCTTCCCTGACTTGTAAACACATATCACAACGTGTTTTATGCTGGCAATAACGTTGTTAACCAAAGTTTGGGGAATTAAGCTCCACTTTTCAAGTAATGCCGTCTTCAGAGCATTTACATTTCTAGGATTAGGATATCCACGTGAAATTGCTCTTCCAAGGTAGTCCCATAAGTTCTCTATTGGATAAAGATCAGGAGACTTTGCTGGCCACGGTATTCGTTCAATGCCTTCACTTTCAAGGAATTCGTCAACGAGCTTTGCTCGATGTCGACGAGCATTATCGCCCATAAATAAAAAATCAGATCCATATGCACCTCTGAAAAGTCTGACATAAGGCTGTAGAACCTCATCCCGATACCTTTCGCCGGACACAGATCCACTGTCGAAAACGTGTAGGGGCGTATGTCTATTGATCATTATTCCCCTCCATACCAACACACCTGTACTACCAAAACGGTCATGTTCCATTATGTTTGAGGGATAATTTCGTGTTCCTGACTCCCTCCATATGTAAACACGTTTAGAATCACCTGTAAAACTAAACCTCGACTCTCTAGTAAACAGAACATGGGACCATTGGTGTTGACTCCAGTTCTGATGTTCTTTGCACCAATTAAAGCGATCCCTTCTTTGTTGTGAAGACAGTGAAACACATACCCTTGGCTTTCTGGCATAAAGGCCTCTTTCATTAAGCCTTCTGTATATCGTTTTCCGTGATACAGCAGTTTCAGTGGAGGCTACAAGCTCTGAAATTAACTGGCGAGCAGTAGATTTCCTGTTACGACGGGCAGTTAGTGCCAAATACCGATCTTCAGAAGCAGTTGTCATTCGTTTACGACCTTGTCCAGGCCTTCTTACAACAGTTCCATCGTTTCGAAACTATTCCCATAATTTAGAGACTGTCTGTCTTGAAATATTCAGACATGTGGCTACTTCCGTGATCGGCTGCCCTGCTTCTAAACGGCCGATGAGTCGCCACATCATAGATTCTTCCAACTGACACTTTGAAGCCATAGCAAACCGATTTGAGTCCTCACACACTGAAATCAAACGCTATATCGCAAAGATTCGCTAAGTTATTCACTTTGCGCAAAGCGCTTGATTCAGCGTCGAATGACGTAAGCGTAGATTTACATATCACAGAATCGTTTGATTACTTTTGATTGGATAATGCTAATTAGGCTTGTTTTTCACACATTTTCTGCAAAAATGGATCACATTGGTTGGATATTTCGTTGAATATCATTAGTTTTGGATATGTAAAGATAATTCTGGACATGAGTGTATATATATATATATATATATGATGCGCGATCATTCAAACAGTGTTTCCTCATTCAGATGCGATTTTTTCGACAACACAAAAACTAATAAATTAAAAAATATCTATACTGAAAACCTAATTATAGTTTGTTTTGACAATTACTACATACTAGGAAGATATGTAGACATACTACTTTTGTATTAAGTTCAAAGAAATATCACTAATTCTATTTTTTTTTTTTTTTTTTTTTTTTTTCGGGGGAGTGGGGGTGGGGAGAGAAAACACGGTTTAATTGTTTGCTCCTCATATATAAATAGCCACAGTAGTATGAAACCTATTGCATTTTTATTATGCTCTCTGAAGTGCTGGGCATTTCTGGTGGTTAAATATTTCAGTTTATGAGTGTTCAACAGTTTAAAATTCTTAATAAATTTATCATCGTTCTTTTTTCCTTTTTAATATGTGATGTGGATTGACACGTATTTTTGTCAGTTTTTAATTTATTACTCTATTTTTAAATAAGATGCTTTTTGATTATATCAAATTTTGGGGATAATTAGCAACTGAATATTGTGGATTTTTTTCATATTTTTAATAAACTATTACTGATATATTTTTTATTCTTCCGGATTATAAGGACATTAGATAATCTATTTTCTTGCCTTTTACTTTCGTTATAGTAATGTGAATTCTTATGAAATTTGTTATGCTCCACTTCATTCATAAATTTGTTATTTACTTTTTAAATATTAAATGTATCTGAATGTTGAGTTTTCTTTTATATATATATACAGTCGGTAACAAAATTCTCCGAACATTAGCAAAAATTCCTATATAAAAAAAGTACACTTAATACAGTTTTGCTAAATAAATCCTTGTCAAATCCTGTTTTTAGACTGACCTAGAGCAGGATTCGACAAGGATTTATTTAACAAAACTGTATCAAGTGTACTTTTTTTATATAGGAATTTTTGCTAGTGTTCGGAGACTTTTGTTACCGACTGTAGATATGTATATATTAATTTCGTTGCTTAATTTAATTCATCATTGGCATGAGTTGGTTTAATCAGTCATTATAGCATAAGTAATTTATTCATCTTTTATCTACTAATCATGGCGTAATTTATTTAATTTTTAGGATAACACTTACATTAATAATGTATCTCGTGTATAATAAATTTTATTAAGATTTACTATCATATACATACTTTTTAGTTAGTTCCCCATCATACTATAGGTATGGGGAACTTAGGTAATCGTGAAAATTTTCGACCTCGGTTTTTTGACTTTTTTACACGTTTTCAGGTGTGAGGAATCCGAAAATGACAAAATTTGTATGTTGTCTGTCTGTAGGGTGTATGTTAGTGTGTTAGTATGTTAGTGTGTTAGTCCGTTAGTCCGTTAGTTTCTTAGTCTGTGTACACGATATCTCAAGAACAAGTTCTCGCAGAGTGGTCAAATCAGTTTTTAAATATTACTTTCGACACTTGCAAGAACCCTATTCATTTGCAACATTCGAATTAAAAAACTTCGTAAGTTATTAGAAATTTACGATTTTCTTAACATGGAAGAATAGGACAAAAATTCACTTAAACGTGCATTAAATGGAAACTTTTTATTGTAAAAATTTCATACCAGTTTTAAAATATCAGTTTTGATGCCGGAATGAACATCCGTAGCTACAAATATGCTACTTTGAAAATTTCGCAAGTTATTGGAAATTTACGAATTTCTTAACATGGCAGTATGGGGCAAAATTTCTTATAAACGTCAATTTTGAGAGGTATTTTCATCGTAAAGATCTCAGACTACTTTTGAAATATTATTTAGGACACTGGCATGAATATTAATGACTATCAATTTTCCAATACAAAAATTTCGTAAGTTATTGGAAATTTACGAATTTCTTAACATGGCAGAATAGAGCAAAATTTCACATAAACGTCAATCTTGAGGGATATTTTCATCGTAAAGATGTCAAACCACTTTCTAAATATTATTTAGGATACTGGCATGAATATCGTAGGCTATGCTATTATAGTATCGTTTTTCCAATTTAAAAAATTCGTAAGTTATTTGGAATTTACTATTTACTTAACATGTCAGAATAAGGCAAAATTGAGCATAAGCTTCCATTTTGAGGATCATAAATACATTAGACAACTTCAAAATTACATTTAAGATATTTGTTTGAACATGATTGAATAATAATATTCTAATAGTAAAATTTCGTAAATTATTCGTAATTTACGATTTTATCAACATAGCGAAATTGTAAATTTTTCATATAAATATGAATTTTGAGGATTATTGCATTGGAAATAGTAGCATGAAAACTAAACAACGGAATTGACCCCGATAAAATAAATTAATGGATTAGAATAAGATAAATATATCGAAGTGAACGGTGGATAGCCTATTAGGCGGGGATTTCATTCTGTTACTCTATCAAGCTTTGGTCAAATTCATTTCTTTTAACATGATTGTAATATGTCTCGCCCTAGAAATTTATGAGAACATAAATATGATGGAGAATTGAGCAGAATCCACCTATGCCAACTAGTTTATATATGTAAATATATCTATATTACAACTGCAGATGTCAGTACTATTCAAGCTACTATACTGTAAATCTCAAACCTAAATTGAGGATTTAATTTGACTCTGTTAGTGATATCTCTATTTTTACTCCATGATTCTTTGCTATTATTGTATAAATTTTACATGTGACACACATTTCATGCATTTTTATGTTGCTTATTTCTTGATTAATTTATTTGTGATTATTGATACATAATTACAAATTTTATTGGTGTTTTATCACTCATAATTTTATATAATTTATTGGTTTCTCATATTTTGTGGTGAGCATATTTTATATACGTCTTTTTTTATTTTATTTCAAATGGATGTTTCGGGCCTGTGCACAAATACTTAGCTTTTGCTATCTTTGTGACAGAAAAATATTCATTTATGTAGCATGTTTGCATTCTACCAGGCCCGTGATAACTTTAGATTGCAAATAATGCTGTTTTCTTATTCCAACTTGCTTTAATTCATTTAGATTTGACTTTATTTCTGTTTTGGTTTGATTTGGGTGGTCTTTGTTTTTGATCATTTTAATTATTTGCATACTGATATTAAATCATCTTTAAATTCCAACTGTATGTACTGATAATATTATATTTCTACTGTACGTTCTGATTATCTATGTATATATAAATTTCTAGAAAATTACTGAAATGTGAACAAGTGGTAAAGAACATATATCTATTTACATAAATTACGTTTAACTAGTTCACTCTTAATAAGACACCTAAATGATAAGAGCTGGCGCAGTGTCCGCCATTTTCTAGCCCGTCTGGGAAAGTGTTGGCGGTAGAAAAAGATTGGTTACCTGATTAGCGTTGTTATCGCCTTTAAACTTCTATACAGATCAAGTGAGCTAGAACTTCTTATCACGAAACAAACAAGTTGGCAATTTTAAAAACGTCGACAACATTCTCAAAACTACAACCCTTCACGTTAAAAGAAATGTAATTTTAAAGTTAATTTTAAAAGAATTTAAAAACACCAACATAAAAAAACAGTACACCCATATTAAATTTGTCAAACAACTTTAAAAAGAAAAAGAAATAAGTTGAAGATAAGGGAAATCTTACGCTACAAAGTTGTGCTCCTTCTCGGATTTCCACGAGTTACATCTGCAATTTATAACTTTTTCCTTCTTTCTGGATTAGAAGAAAATATAAACAAGCGATGCCCTTTTCTGGTGTTATTCGTGCAACTTATTGCCGAAAAACCACCAATAATAAATCATAAGCCGGTCTTGTGGGCTATAAAATGGCGGATGAGTCAGCCTATCAATGTAGGAGTTCTAACTCTTAACAGCAGCAAAAAGAATTAAAATTCGTTTATATATGTAACATTTTGTAAAAATAAATAAATTAATAATAAAGTTTAAATTAAAAAAAAATGTGTATAAAATAAACTAAATTAAAATGAAATAAAAAAATAAAGTATGAATTAGTTCTTAAAATGTTAAGAGAAATGAATTTAAACAATATATTGCTAATGAGAGCAGAAAAAAAGTGTAAAAGAGAGAGAGAGAGAAAGAAAGAGAGAAGAAGCATTTTCCATGACAATGTTTGTGAAATTATATTTATGTTATATCAAAAAGTTAAAATACGTTTTTGTTTTAAAAAACAAATAAAACACATGCATTTTTTATTTTATTTTATTTTTTTTTTTGTGAATAATGCTTTTAAGATACAAGTGACTTTAAAAATTTTAAATTATATGAAATATTTTTAAAATCAAGCGCTCAATTAATTTAAGAGTTTAAAAATATAGTTGTAAATTATTGAAAAATATTCTTATATAAAATTCAGTAATTAAAATTAATTAAAATTAAATTCAATAACCAAATATCATTAGGTTTTTTTTTATTCCTCTGTGTAATAATAAATAAATAAAACAGAATAATGAATAATTATTTAGTAAAATGCGTATAATATTTTTTACATATTTATAAAAATGTAATAAAATTTTTGCTTAGTTGAAATGAATAATTGAATTGAAAATTTGTTTGAATTGATACTAAATAATTCTCTGACTTTCTGGTTGTTCAAAATTGTACAATATTTTGCATATATTTTTGACAGATATTCACTCCTAATCCATTCCATAAACACTTATTAGAGCATTGTTGTATCTTGTGTTACATCATGGATATAAGCTTATATCGAACAAATGTTTCTCGACAAATATCTTATTTTTTACTTTCAGTGGGTAAAAATAGCAAAAGATTTTGGATTATCAATAGAATTTTAACATTCGAGTTGGACCTAAATTCTCTATTTAACATACTTCTATATTTAAATGTACCCCATTCTCTTAAAAGTATCCGCAAAGATCGAAAAGTTATTTGTACTTTGTATGTTCTTATTCGCAATTATAATAAAATTTTTTCTTTACTATCGAAATAAAATAAATCTCATAGGATACATTTTAACTGTTCTCTATGAATATATTTTTATGTTTCTAAACTATATGAATTCATATAATTTAGATTTTTTTTTTTTATGTTAATATTTGAGATTAATTAGTCTCTCAACCAAATTTCATAATAATAATAAAAATAATAATAATCAGAACAAAATAAAATACAATACAACAATTTTCTAAAACCTTTAATATGTTAAAAGGAAACAGTATGAAATATAATGATACTTATGTTTATATAAAAATCAATCTTCTAAAAATTATTTCGATGAAGAAAATTAAGATATTTTTAAAACAATTAAAAATTAAAAAAGAAAAAAAAAAAGGGAAATTTAAGCCTATATACTTTTTTAAACAGAAAAAGATTTTGATACGTATTTGTTTATATTAGCGATGGTATATTAAATTTCTTTTAGTCTTGCCTAAATTAAGAAATAAAAAAAATATTTATATTGATTACATTTTTTTTTTTAATTACACTTTTAATATGGGTATAAATGTACATACTTTCAAGAAAATTCAAATTATCAAATAGCATATTTAAAATAAATAAATTGTAGATTTTTTTTTCTCTAGCAATTCAAAATTGCAAAAGCAAAAGCTTTAAAATCTAGATTTTAAACTTTAAATTTAACATATTAAAAATACTAATGCTGAAGAAATAATATAATTAATATTTGTACAATATTTGCTGAAAAATAGTTATTTTGTTTTAAATGTTTTTAAGAATTTATTTTAAAATTTATTTTTGTGGAAAGAAAACCAAGATGCTCTTTTTAATTTCAGGTGTTATTTAATTTCAGATGTTTCAATACGTTATTTAAACTTTACTTTACGATAATTCTTAAGCAAAGGATTGTGTAACATTAATAAATAATATTATATAACATTCTGTGTATTGCTTTATAAATATTTGAAAATTACAAAAAGTAATATATTTTTAGGCCTACCCTTATCCATGTAAAGGAAATGGCAATTTGACGATCACAGGTGGCAAAAATGGCAATTTAAGGTTGCCATAGTTTGGAAAGGTCTAACATCGGAACCGAGGGTACCCTAGGAACTGAGTTCTGCGATTTTCAGGAATGATCCACTGATTTCTAGTGCAGAATTAACTTACCGAAATTCTTATAAATCCTTAACAAGATTATAAAAAGGAAAAGTCATTATTGATATTTGTCGACGAGAACCAGCCTAGATCTTACTTAATCCTTATTACAGGATATTACAGATAAAGTAGAAACAGATAGCAGTGTTTTTTTTTTTTTTTTTTTTTTAACTTTTAAAAAGTTGGGCGTTGGAGGCAAGTTTGGTGACCGAATTGAGCGAAAATTGTAGTTTAGGGTTTCCGAAGTTCGGAAGCAACTGGAAGCAACTGCAAGAAAAACCGAGTTCTACAATTTTTCGGAATGATCCATTCTTTTCAAGCGCAAAATTAAGTTTTCCAAAATTTAAATAAATGTTTAACGATACTTTAAAATGAAAGAGTCACTGATTATCGCCTGCTAAAAGCTGCATTACTCCTTTATATACAACTTTCTGCACGGTATTATAGTAAAAGTGAAAACAGATGGCAGTTTTCTCATTTCCACAAAGGCCAGCGCTGGCAGCAAATTTTACAAGTTGGCGTCAGATTTGGTAATTCGGCACCCAAACGTGATGAAGAATTATAGTTTAGGGTTGCCAAAGTTTTCAAGATCTAACTTCAATAGGAGTCGTGTTCAGAAATCCTCCGAAATGATTCAGTAGGCTCTAGCACAGAATTACCTCAAAAATTCTCTAAACTACTAAAAGCACACTCGATGAGTTAAATTTCTGTTTAGACTGCGAACTGGGCAGTTAAATTTCTGCTCTGTGGTGTATTTAACGATATTTTTCCTACAAATGGCGGTATTTTTATTGTTTAGCGAATAATAGCTGATTATTGATTTTTGTAATACAAATAACTGTTTTTAAAATGTTCATTAAATAATCTTCACTCATCGACCAGAACTTGCCTATATCTTTACAAACTACTTTCTATAAGCTAAAATGTCAACAATTATTCGGAATAATATTATTACAGGTGCTATCATTAGTTTCGGTTGAAATGTTTATGGCCCTAGGTCGTGTATAATAATAATTTATTGTTGGTCAGTATGGATATAATTTTCATGGATATCTCTAAAACGGAAACTCAAAAAAAGACCTAAAAGGAAGATGCACAAATGAATATTATAACAAAGCTACATACGAATTTCAACGTTGTACGCTCCATCGTTATTGGTTATGCGTTATAAATATTCACACGCACATACATAGAAAAAACTTCCCGAAAAAACGTGTAGTTATAGGATTTCGACCCCACTGAACAAGAGCGTCTTTATGTTGTTTGTCAACTTTGGTGAACGACGCATTTTGCGATAAAAAAGCAATTTACTTACCTGCAGCATTCGATGCACCGTAGACTTTGATACTGGAGCGGTCACTTCTCTTGAAATTGACCGTAAAGACAGGTTCCGGGTTGAAACTAATCTGAAATTCTCTCTGTCTTGACGTTTACTTGTTTTCTTTGGCCTTCCAAAACGTGATTTTGTGTCAAAATTATCACGTTTCGACAAAATTTAGTAAATACCAGCCTTGCTTCGTCCAATTTATTTTGCAATGTCCTCAATTTTCCTTCCACGAGTTTCCAAAAAATAAGTTTGCAAAATTTCATTTTCCAAAAAATGCACGTTGGGAGGCATTCTTTTAATCAGTCAAAAAAAAGATAGACACTTTCGCTTTTATCTCAGAAAATTATTGCATCATAAATACATGACCTTGTAAAATGCAAATTTGGAGATCAGTACTTCAATCAACTTTCAACACCGGTTGTCTAAATATATTTGGGACAGCATTATTTTGCTTTTATTTTTTTATATTAAATTCATGACTGCTTAAACTTTTTTTAAGTATTTTATTAATTTTGTTATGTCAATACATATTTGCATAATTTATCTCGTCTTTCTTACTCGTTTAATTCGTTCTAAAATCCAAAAAGACGGTTGTCTGTAAACTTTTGGGACGCACTTTAACTAGCTTAAAAATTGAATTTAAGATTAAGAAATGATACAATACAAGACTATTTTGAATGTCTTTCGGGATTGGTCCTTCTCTCTCAAATATGCTTTCTTAAATGATGTTATGTCATTCAAATGTCGTTAAAGACGGAAGCTTTAAACGACATTTGAATGACATAACAGATAAAGTACAGGTCCCTCTGAAACCATAAAATAAGCAATAATAGTATTCTAGAGGCAATGTTATGATCGTATCATTTCTATAAAGAGAAACCTAAAAGATACTTCTTGAATAAATATTCTTCGATTTTGATAAATATTTAAAGTATTTTTTACTGTCCCATGATATAACAGGTATTGGAGAACTCAAACAAAAGTGTAAATATTCAACCTCGGTTTTTTAAAGTTTCTCCGCGTTTTGTGGTTTGGAGAATCCGAAAATAAAAGAAACTAATGGGTTAGTCATTTCATTAATTACATTGTTAGTTTGTTTGTTAATCTGTGTAGGCATTTTCTCAAGAACAAATGATGATGAAAAAATAAGTAGGCTTCTTAAAGTTTTAAAATATTACGTATGATATAGAAAAGAAACGTATTGTTATTTACATTCGAATTCTCTGTGAGTTATTCGGAGTTTTCTTAACATAGAAGAATATAGCAAAATTTGTCTTAAACATGGAATATATTTATCGCAAAGATGACGGACCAGTTTTAAAATATCATATATGATATTAACATAAACATAATTCATTATGAAAATTCTAATTTGAAAAAATTTAAATTTTTAAATTTTTAAATATTCTTAACATGATAGAATAGAGCAATATTTCGCATACAACAGCTTAAGGGTAACTGTTGCATTGGCATTAGTACGGAATAGCATGAAAACTAATATGTGAAACTAACCCTATTAAAATTAATCAGCAAATTAAAATAATAGACAAGCAAAAATAAAATAAAAATATATTTATTAAAAATTAATTAATTATTTAAACATAGGTTAATATTATCTAAATTAATTGATAGTTTAAACTTATTTAACAAATAATGTTCTCAACATTAATTTTATTAAAATTAATGTTATTAACATTAATTAATTAACATTTTATGTCATTCAACAGTTAATAAATTCAGTTTTAGTCTTTGTAATAACGAATTTTTTTGAAAGGGGGCTGAAATTCTATAAATTATTCATTGATGAAAATTTTGTACAGCATTTAAGTTTTTATAACATGATATTTTGATTTTGGCTTCATTAAAAAATTTCTTGCTTCTTGTTCATAATCCTTGATGTACTAAGATCATGCCTTTGTACTAAAGTCTTTTTTCTTTTTTCATTTTTTTTTTTTTTTTTATGATTCAAGATTTGTTTAACCCATAGGTTAAACTAAAACGTTTATATGTATTAATTTCTCTTACCATATGAAAGGTAGAAAAAATATTGTTGGGTGAAATTTTCTATAGTAAATTTTTTGTTATATTTAAATGTTTTGAGATCACTTGAATCCTTAAATTAGCGTTTTAGCAGTTGATCTGTGTGTCTGCTGGTTGTCGGCATATCTCACGAACAAACAGTAACAGGAATATTATACTCACTATTCTAAATCTGTATTGTATAAGGGATGCTACACTAAACTTTTTTTTTTTTTTTTTTTTTTTTTTTGTGATCAAGCAAATGGATCGCATGCAGGGACATCCAAAATAATTGAAATAATTACGTCTATAGGAAAAACATTTGGAAATAGAGTTTAACATATGTAAGCTGCGCTAAACAAAATAAAATGAACAGATATTTTTAATATGCATAAAAGCATGTTTCGTACAGAATATTGTATAAAAATCATTTAACATTCATCTACACGGTTAAACAAAAGAACTAGAATATAATGGGACTAAACTTGAAATCGTGGAAATGTATTTCAGGTTGTGCTATGTGTTATTAATATGGGATTGTATTTTAAGTAAACAATGTGTTGTTTACATGATTCATAGAAGACATATATGACTACCAAATAATTAAGCGAAAACATTCTATTGAATTGAATGTAATCCGTGAAAGTGCTTTACAATATTTTATCATATGCAAGAAAACTGCTTAGCAATGAAAATTAATTTTTAAATACCTATATAGTAAATGTTTTTTTAGTTAAATTTTCAGCGCTTGCTTTTGTATAATTACACACTTTAAGGTTCTTCAAATAGTGAATCGTTTATAATGGTTACATGATCTTTGTGTCTGTGTGTTAACAGCTTAACTTAAAAACAATAATTGAAAGCAAACCAAATGTTGTATTTTGAAGTTCATATAAGTTTGCTTCTTGAAAAGTTTGATGAGAATTGCTAAGTTTCAAGGTATGGTGCGGGAAAAAATGGGGAATAATTTAGGTTCAACTTTTAAATTTAATAACAGCATAGGATTCTGTATGAATGTGGGTAATATATCCAAACGGGGGAGAGGTTGAGGGAGCAGCTGTCCCTCTCACAAAGAATTATTTAAAAAATGAAACTCTTTCTAAATGTAGATTTTTTTTTTTTTTTTTTTTTTTTTTACGTATATTTACATACAGTACTTGTTATCTTGCCCTTTAATCTACAATCTATTTTATAGTATTGAAATGCAGGTTGAGATAAAGTCATGTGAGTGGCACCCAATATTATTTAAATTGTTAAACTAATTCCAAAAATGGGTATTAGATAAATATCTGATCATAAATATTTAAAAAGTAAACTAACATTTTTAATTTTCGAGAAATTATGACTTGAAACATTTATATGTCAAACTGATTAAATTCAAATAGTAGTTAGTGTAATAAATAAATAACTTTGCAAGTGAGCATATAATTTGAAATAAAGCCTGTAACAATTACTTCAGGTCAAACAACACATCCATTCATCTAGTGAAAAAACTAAGTACTAGTGTATCATCAAAGCAACAAGGTGCGCTCTCACCTACTGTGAAATTTAAAGATACTACTACATATGGCTTCCTATGAAACATCATTAGTTTAATTTTGGAGTAGTGCTGCTGTCTGACGAAAACAGAGTGAATAAAAATTTCAAAATGAATTTAAACAAGGAAAGAGTATTTAAAAATGATTGTACAGAATATGTTAAATATTCGTTTTCAGGTCGAAATCAATGAATTTCAAAAAAGTTAACGTCACCATATGGATTTAATTAATATGGTGAAATCCAACTGTTAAGGATATTAGAGGTTTATAAACAGATATGACATCTAATCTATGACATTGTCACTTGATATAGCTGCTTTAATGCAGACTCGGTGACTTTACCAACGTAAATTATGTGAGAAGTGCCGAGCTGGTTATCAGCCAGGGTAGCTCCGTGGGTAGAGCATCCGCGCGTTACGCGGAAGGCCCGGGGTTCGATTCCCGGCTCCGGTATTTTTCACATAGTTGGTAAAAATTAGCCTTCTATTCCATTCTATCAGAAATTAAATTTCTCAGATATGACAAGTTCTAAATCACTGGAATTTCAGTTTTGATTGGCAACTCCAAATTCGATGGGAGAGAAATCACCATAGAAAGCAAATGGCCGTAATCATTTTAAAGTAATAAATTATATCAAGTGAAATAATAAATAATATTTTGGATTTTAAGTGAAACCAAAAAAAAAATAAAAAAATAAAAAGTCATAAAGGTAAATATTGTCTGATTTGAATAAATAAAATAGTAAGTGTGTTGTTAAATAAAAACAAACATTTTGCACTAAATTTAAATCTACTAAAACTTAGTTTTATAGTAATAGTTATATTAAATAGTTTTTGCTGCTTTTAAAGCTGTTTTATTTTATTTTGATGCTTCTAACTCTTGTTCTCAAACAGCTAATCTTCAAGTGTAAATTATAAAATTGCAAATTATTAGGTCTTTGCATAAATTCGTGCGGTTTTTTATTGCTTCATTTCATAAAAATACATCAAATCAAATGACAATTTTTAATGAAAATACTCTCCATTACTTTCTACAACCTTTGCCCGTTTTTCGGGTAACAAGTGTATACCACGGCGATAGAAGCTCTCGTCTTTGGAGGCAATAAAATGATCCGCGTCCGCACGAACTTTTGCAACGACCTAATAATTTATATTTTTAGATGTGTATTTCCTAATGCTGTAAATGTAGTTCCAATGCATGTGCGATTAAATTTCAGATATAAACTTCTGTATCTACCATTCGCAGTTTTTCTAAATATATCTATTAAAACCTTGATTAATAAGATTGTTAAAATATAAATAATACATTTTGACGAATTTGTGAGAATATAATAATTTCTCAATATAAAAAAAAAACTTCATTTTTATAGATTACAAAATAATACATGCATACAATTGGGAATAAATATATTATTATGAAGATCTAGAAACAGTGTTCTTTATTCTCTTGTGGAATAAATTTTAATATAGTACCGTTTAATGTATGAGTTTCAGGCAAATAGTTTTTGTAACATCTTTTTCAAAATGTTCTTTTCCTTTCAGAATGTATTTGAATGAGACAAAAGAAAATCTACATTTTTAGTTCTTCTGAGACTGTGAAAGATTTGTTAATGCAATATTTCGAAGATATCGTGGAGATTTAAGAATACAATAGTGTTAGATCCACCTAAAAAAAGTTTTTTGTTTCTAAGAAAATTTTCAAATTTGAATAAAAAAATTTTAATGTTTTTTGCTTAAAGCACATATTTTTGTAACAAGGAAAAAAAGGAAAGGAAAGGAAAACAATGCATATTTAAACTATAAAACTTCTTCACACATCATAAAATTACACTGTAAAAAAAAAATCTGGAAATTCACTGATGTTTTTCCGCGAAAATGTCGCTATTTTAACTGAAATATTTTGTTCTGGAAGATAATTGCAACATTATCGTTGATTTCTGGAAATATTCCGTTTATTCCAACCACAGTAACAAAACATTTCCGTCAACAGCGATTAAATCAGCAAGTTACGAAAAAATTCCAACGCTAAAACGTAAACATTATGTCGAGTATGTTATCCGCCATGTTTGAGCCAGTACGAGCTGGCAACAAAATTTATCTTAGCTTTATCCTACAAAAAATGTTAGGTAAGTTATTCAATAATATTTATTTACAAACTTGTGTTACGGTTATTAATTAGTATGCATGAATGTTCATTTCATTCCATCTTTTAAAGTGAGACTACTCTAATTTTTGTTTTGTGTTCTATCTTAAGTAAATACTGCTATTAATACTTCCCTAGCACTGTAAAATTATATTTTTTTAGAAATATATTTAGTGCAAAAATCGCTGTACACAATGAATAACTTTAACATAGGTATGATTCAATATGTCTACTCTGTCATCCTGCTTTAAGCATTCTTATTGCGCCACAAATGACGGTGGTAGCGCAATAACAATGCGCTGAAAAAAAAAAAAAAAAAAAAAAAAACTTTCTGTTCGAGCTTTGATACCATTCTTGCTGATTGTTATGTAAAATTACCTTCTGAAATCCTAAAATGATCCTTTTTTTATCCAATCACCCATCGTTTTCTCGGGACACTGCACCCTACCACAATTTTTAGCACTTTTCGGTAATTTTATGGCCGTGAATTTTGCTTGGAGAATGGAAAAGAATTGTTTTAACAATTGAAAACGAAAAAATATAATGTATAATGTATAATAATATTAACTGATTAATAAAACATAATAAAGTTATTTCATAATTTCAGAAGTAAATCCCCCCCCCCCCTCTAAATCTTTCCTTTGCTGCAGATGTTCATATTTTAGAATTTTTTACTTCTGCAGTGCCAGAAAATCTGAAAATATTCCATTCTTAACAAAAAGAATTGGGAAAACAAGACTTCAGACGGTTAAATAATTAAAAAATGATCAGTTAATTACTAGGATGAAATAGTTCTCTCTGATAAGTCAAGTTTAACTTATTTCGAGCTGACAGAAACAAGCAAATTTAATGAAGAAAATCTGACCGACTTAAAAAAAATCGCACTTTTAAAACAGTGACACATTCTCCGTACATTATGATACGAAAGTGCATAATTTTTCAGTGAGTCGGACAGATTTTCATGTTCCAGGGATCAATTAACCTGAAATAAAACTCGGCCATTAAAAAATTGATGCCTAACCGACTATTTAGGAGGTATTTCAGACTTTTCCACAATTAGCATTTCAAGATGATAATGCACTTTTTTGCATGGCGCTCGTGGCACATATATTTGATTCAAGTTGTTAAAATTAGCCATCCATTCCCATAACCATCTATAATTTTATAAGTTATCATAACTTTTTTTTTTTTACTTAAAATTAAGTCCCACAAAGAATATCATGCAATTCCTTATTTACTAGACCTAAAAATAGTCCTAATCTCAAACCGCCCGAAAATGTTTAGTCTACAGAAGAGGGTGGGTGTTTGAAATCCGTAACCTACAACTTTGCAAGAATTAGAAAAAATATTTATGATAATTGGCACAGTGAAATTTCTGAATTTCATGTTAAAAAACTGTAAAATACTACGCCATTGCGCATTAAATCAGTAATTTCATATAAAGGTGGAACTATCCAATGCCGATTACATTTTTTATTAAATAATTGTTTAGATCTAACAAATAAATAGTTTTATTTCATACATTAAAATATAACATGTTTATTTCATAAAATAAATCATAATAGAATATAAAGTATATGCTTATTATATTACGTTTAAAAAGAAAATTTTATGTAGATTTTTATTAAAAAATTTATAGGGTGTAATAAAGCGAATTATTAAATCAAAAATGTACATAAGTATTATGCTATGACTTCCGTATTATATAAACATAACAATTTTATTTGTTTCAAGCATTGGTTTTTAAATTATTACAAACACAAAATGTATAAGTCAATTTTTCTGCAGTGCGGCCTTTTTTTTTTTTTTTTTTTTTTTTGTCCCTTATTGTGTGTATTGCAATAGCGCCGAAAAAACCTCCTAACTAACTTGTAAATTGATACACATATTAGGGGCTATGCAAAAATAGCTGAATAAAATTTGGTGTACACATTGTTTATTCTTTGTGTATAGACACACCAATTTTTTTTTTTTTTTTTTTTTTTTTTTTTTTTTTTTTTTTAATCATTACGACCCATGGGCAGATTTTCGTTTAAACTCGCATTAACATGGTTACACTGCATTTAACAAACTGAAATTTACATACATTATTCAGATACTTTAAATCCTGCTTTCGAAAGAAAATGTGTTCTTAGACAATAATTAATGTGCATGTACAGAACCTTTTAAAAGTCTTTCTGCAATGTCACATAATCATTCAAATTATGTGAAGTTTCGTTATGCACATTCAACATACTGGAATTAGCATACATTATTAAGATGCTTAACCGCATGCTTTCTCTAGACAAAATGTATGTATAGAGTAAATAATTTTTTTAATGGACCACACACAAGAATTCGGATGACATTCTGTAATCATCCAAAGGGTGTTAAATTTTGTTTAAATATTAATTAATTACAATAAGTTAGTTGTATAGTTTTTATTAATGTATATAATTACTGTCGCTAGTGTACAGGAACACATTTCGTGTTATTACCGTCTATAGATGGTATTTCTTACAAGTGCATATTAATATTGCTAACACTCCATTAAACATAATGAAATAAGCATGTATTATTAGAATGTTTAAAGCATGTTTTTTTTGTAAAAAATGATAGACATAGAATTGGTTGTAATTTGTTTACAGGCAGCACAAAATAATTCCAGTTTATTATACAATCATTTGTCAAGAAATTTAGTAAAAGTATTTATAAGTTACAAGGATTTAACACAAGGCTACGAGTTACAAGGAAACATGTATAGACACATATGTACAAATAGATATAGACAGACAAATACAAATTAGGGTTGAAGGGGGCGGCAGTCCCCCTCAGGAATGCATTTGTTTATGTAGTAAGTTAATCATATATATATATAATAAAGAAAAACGGTCAGCTGGGTAATGAGTAATGCAAATAGGATCTTGAGGCACCGGATTTACAAATCTACTAGTTTATATTACACAGATGAAAATACGGAAATCTCTGAACAGCTATACCAAAATTTAAGATCTGCGTTCGAACTCGGCACCTCTCTCTACCAGCTTTGATATATGTTTTGTTCCACTTCTATTTAGTTAAAGAAAACGGATGTTTTTTATATTGATTGTTTATAGAATGATATTATAGAAAGTATATAAAAGGTAACAAACCACTTTAAAACACGTAGATAACATATTTTTATTAAAAACTACACAAAGCTTTTCGCCATTATAACAATAGCATCATCAGGTGTAATTGCGTTACATACAACCAGTAATATATAAATAAAGAAGATGATGCTATTGTTATAATGATGAAAAGCTTTGTGTAGTTTTTAATAAAAATATGTTAGCTACGTGTTTTAAAGTGGCTTGTTACCTTTTATATATTATTTATACATGTGAAATGTTTTATAATTTTAAACTTTTAATAGTTTTTAATCTTAATTATAGAAAGTATTTTAAACGATAAATATTTCTATACTTAGAAATTATTAATATAATAAAAATATATATAAAAAATAAATAAAAATAAATAAAAAATACAAGGCAATTAGTCACATAATAATAATTAAAGAAAAAAATATAAGGCCTTTAGTCACTGATAATCAATTTAACTACGTAATAAATTTCACATTATAAAACTTGGCCGTCAGTAATTCGGAATTTAAGATTTATATAAGAAAGCAGATTAGAACATTATATTTATTACATAAATTCGCATTATGGGGATCATCGCATTTTAAATAGTGCAAAATTGTATTGAAACTAAAATACAAAACTAACCCGAACAAATTCAGTTAGTGAATTAAATTAAGGCAAATGTATCGAATTAAAGTATGGGTAGCCTACAAATGGGGCATTTCACTCTTTGCCCATGCATAGGAACTGGCCAAGTTAATTTATTTTAACATGTATATAATATATGGTTTGTAGTTGAAACCAAATAAATGATGAATTTATGAAACCAAATAAATCATGGATAAATGAGCAAAATCCACATATTCCAGCTAATTTTTTTATCTGATGAAAAATAGCATTTAATTATTTCGTTCTGTAGCTTGTGTGTTATTGCAACACACGGTGTTTGCATAGACTGATTTTATTCTTTATCAATCTTCCCACTTTTTTAGTGCATTTTAAAGCAATATTTATTTTAAGTAAAATGAAGTGTAATAACATTAATATTTCACACAAGAGTACTTAGCTTCCCATAAAACATTTTAAGATTCGAATTAAGAAAAAATATGTTATTTAAGTATAAAGTCTGTCAGTTTGGGAAAATATATTTGATGCTGAAATTTTATAAAGTGACAAGTTTGATTTTTTTTTTTTTTTTTTCTCAAAGTTTACAGCAGGAAATGCAACTTCTTATTTCTGTATTCTAAAATATAAAAGGAGTATTTTAAGAAACATTCATGGCAAGACATTTTATTTAATGAAAAATACTCCGTCCGTTTAAAATATTCCATTCAAAAATAAATTTTCAGGTGTTTCTGATATACCAAAAAAATGCAGATTTAAAAAAAAAAAAAAAAAAAAAAAAAAAAACTTTTAAAAAATTCTTAGGCATTTTTAAGGTATAAAAATGCTTTTGTTCTTCAGTGAATATTTTCTATTATTTAGCTGTTGTGTAAGAATAAAATCTACTAAAAATTTATAAAATATAATTTATAAAACAATAATATTTTGGGAAATCGATAGTTAGGTAAAATATTTAAAAACAAATAGTGAATTAATAATTTAGTTTAGCCTTAAAATAACAGATATGTATCGTTTCAATGAATATTAGGAAAAATAATTCTAAAAACTATAGCATTACGTAAAGAATGAAATTTCCTACAAACTTGGAATAATGCAAACGTGATTTTTTACCTCTTATTTTATAGTTTAATTTTCTTTTTCTTTTTCTGTTCCTTTTATTTATTTATTTATTTTTTTAATGCTTGTATTAGTGAAATCGCCAAAATGCTAAATATTGTTGCCTTTTCGTTTGTTATTTATTTACTTATTAATATGATAATGATTCTTATTATAATTTCGCTTCGAATTAAATTAAAAAATTTTAAAAAATCCTATATTCCATGGTTATATTTCTTTTATGCGTTCAATTCAAACTATACAGTAAATTTTTAATGCTTTTCTTAACCCATCTACCGACGGTACTTTAAAGCAGTGTTGGGCGTAATTGATTAAAAAGTAATTGAATTACAATTAAATTACAATTATAATTATTTTATTGTCAATCGATTAACAAGTAATTGATTACAAAAAATTGAATAAATAATTCAATTTATTTGTAATCAATTACTTCTTAATCGATTGACAGTAAAATAATTATAATTGTAATTTAATTGTAATTCAATTGTAATTCAATTACTTTTTAATCAATTATGTCCGACACTGCTTTAAAGTATCATTAGTATAAAAAACGTATAAAATAGAATTCAGAGAAGAAATGTTAAAGGTATTTATAAGAATAGAACCTATATACCTCACTTTAATCTCACTACAAACCACTAGACGCTACATGTAGTGGTTTTTGTTTCAGAAAGGGTTTTATAGAGTGCTCTCGCTGATTTTGCTTGACATTTTTCATGATTTTTATGTGTATTATAATTAATTCTATATTACTTCAAAAACATATCACCTATCTTAAAAAAAAATATAATAAAGAACAAAAAAGTAAATACATTTTTACACTTTTTTGTGGCCCAAATATCTTTTTCGGCTTTTATGTACTAGTGTAAACAAAAGTACCACTTAACAAAATCCTCATTAATTACATGAAACGCATAATTTTTACTGTATGCATCTTTAGTATCTCTTAAGTAACTAAAAAAATATGTTTCAAATACATTTTTTATAATTCATAATGGGGTAGATGAAAAATTAATTCCTTCAGAAAATTTATTAAAAGAGTTTACACAAACTTACAATTAATTAAGATTGATTGATAAGAATATACTTTAAATAGAATATACTTCCATGAACAAAAATTTAAATATTTTTTTTATATATTTCCTTTAGAATACAATATTATAAATAAATAAATATATATATATGTATATTACAAATATATGTAAACATAATTTATATAAAAAATATAACAAAATTTTTGAAGTAAGAGCAGAAAAATATTTCTAAATAGAGCAATAATTATAAGGAATGAATAAAGTTAGAAATAATTTATTAAACTAAAAATAAACCAAAAATAAAAGTTTTATGAATTCTGAGTTTTAAGATTGTGTTTTTATGAGCAAATTGCTCGTTGAAATTTTATCGGGAACTTCTTTGCAATCGTGATTAAAAGCCTTTCAAGTAGATTTTTAAAATTTTGTAATGAACTTGAAGGGTAACTCTTATATTTTAAATGCAGCATCACACCCGACTTACAAATATCTTAATTTTGCTTTCGTAGTTGTAGAGCATATTTTCTTGATTACTTGAAAAAGAAATTTATAGTTTTCCGAAACTTGTATAGTCTCCATAATTCCTATGTTCCTATCAAAATTGTACTTCTAGGGGGTCACCGAAGTGGGAGAGCCATCTCTTCTGCGGAGAATCAAAATTGTGTTGGCATGTCTCCGGACCATCTCTAGGGATGAATCCCAGTTCGTTGCCAATTGCTCATTGCGCAGCACTAGTGGGACGTAAAACCCATCCAACCACCCAAACAACCATAATTCCTAATGGTGGTTATTAAAATTTTTATTCTATCACATTCTTTATCACTTAATAAAACATTTATTGGTTTTAATTTATAAACTATGTAAAAATTATTCAAAGGATATTAAGTTTATTAAAAAAAAAAAAAAAAAAAAAAAAAGAAAGAAAAAGAAAAAGAAAAAAACATAAATGTTTCAAAATAGGAAATAACTTAAATTTCTTTACAAAACACCTGATTTCTTTTAAAAGTTTAATAAAGAAAACTATTGAAATAAATCCTGGAAAAATTTAGCCTACTTAAAGACCTTGTCACTGCAAAATGAAATACTTAGAGGATAAATTTTTACAGTGAAGCAAAGCTTCATATTTAAGCAAGATTATGTCAAGTTAAGTCGAAAATTTTGATTGCTTTAAAATTTGTTGTACTTTAGTTACAAGAAGGTAGACGCTTCGTAAAGTTAAGTGACAGTCGAATCATTTTTTACAGAAAAATATATTTTGGTTATCAAAAAAGAAGAGTACTCAAGCAAAATATTGAAATAAGTTTACTTAAATAAATTTTACTTAATATATTTCTCTATTCCTTGAAAGTTTTAAATTTTACAAAATTATTCCAAGCATTCTGTGTTTAATTAATTTAATAGTACCATATTATGAAACTTTCCATAAAACGAAAACCCTTATACAGTAATAATGCCTTTTTTTTAATCCAAATTTTTTCTTTAAAAAGTAATGATAGGAGGTATCTATTATATGATTACATTTTTCATACTTTTCAAATTAATTTTTTTGAATCGTCCAAATTAAAAAATTAATTGCTTATTGATGCATTGAGATATAATATCAATAGAACTTGAATTTTATTTCCTGTACAAGCTAACAACACCAATTTGAAATGAAATATAGAGCAAGTCAAGAAAATTTCTTCGCTTGCATAGATTTAAAAAACTGTCCAACTGCGCTTACACGTTAAATTTTTAACATTCGGTATATTTTACTTCCGTGATGATACTGCGTATATTTTGTCTTTATTGTAGACGAAGATATCTATATTAATATAATCAGACTTGTGTCTGTAAATTTGTCAGAATCAAAAACTTTTGCGATATCTTCCCGTTTCACTCACCATGAAAGCCGAAAATGACTTCAGAAAATTTTGTGTGTGTGTCGTTGTGTCCGTATGTCAGTATCGCTATATTTGTCTGGGTATCACGCGAGAATGGCTAAACGCAATTACACGACACTTTGCAAAACTTTAGGTCTTTATCTAAATTAAAATTATAGTATCAACTTTTACAGAATTTCCCCTCATTCCCCCCGGGGGGAACAGGAGGCAAAAACACGTTTGTAAACATAACTCGGCTCCAAATTACTTCACGGTGAAGAAATTGCACACAAAAAGATCAGACTTGTGAAAAAAAAAAAAAAAAAAAAAAAAAAAAAAATCTACGATTTTGAAATTTTTGATTTTTAGGGAGGGGAGTGGAAAATTAACTTTTGGAGGGAAATTTCACAAATTCCAGATTTTTGACCAAAAATGGTACAATGATAGTCAATACAGCTATGCGCCTTCTTTATCATATTTCCAAAAACCTATTTTTCTATTCTTTTTTTTTTTAATGTTGGGAGGGCGTTAGGAAGGAGCAAATTCCAGACAACCCTTTTAGCGCTAAATTTGTCCGGAGAAATCTATAAGAAATGCGGTCAATAATTTAGGTGCGGGATTGTTTATACGTATCCTATACCTATAGTAACGGAGTTTAATGAAATTTCCCCTTTCTTTCCCAATGGGGGGCAGGAGGCTAAAACACGTTTGCAAGCATATCTCGGCTCCAAATTACTTCACGATAAAGAAATTGCAGCACATGGAGAGAGTATACTTGAGTACAAGAAAGTATTTTTTGCGATTTTGGAATTTTTAGTTTTTAAGAAGGGGAGAGGGAAATCAATTTTCGAGGGGAAATTTCGCAAATTTCGGATTTTTGAGTAGAGCTTTACAAAAAATGGTACAAATATACTGAAAACAGCCATGCGTCTTCTTTGGGATATTGCCAAAAACCTATTTTAGTTTTTTCGTGATTTTCAATTTCGGGGGCGGTGGGTGGCGTGAAGAGGAGGCAAATTCGAGACCCCCTCTTTTCAGCGCTAAATTTGTCCTCGGAAATCCAGGCGAACTGCTGTCACGTATTTCGGTGCGTAAATCTTTTACATGCATCCGATACCTATTGTAACGGGATTTTACGAAATTCCTCTCCTTTCCCACCTTGGGGCTGAAAGGGGCGATAAACACGTTACAAGCGTAAACTTCCTCCAAATTATCTCAGTGATTAACTTTTATGTGTGTGTTGGTTATGCGTACCCAACATGCACTATGATGCTATTTTGTGATCCCTCCCCCCCACCTCGTTCAATGTTGAAAGAAAATGCATTTTCAAGACTAACTCTGCTCCAGATTATCTCAGGACAGCGATTTTTTTATGTCAGTGGTTATGCGTAATCAATACACACACCACAAAGAGATTTTGTAAAATTACTATCAACCCTTCTCGTAGAAAAGGGGGGGGGACAAAAGAAAAGTTTTCATGCATGCTTAAATATGCTCCAAAATATCTTAGAAAAAGAATTTTTGATGTGTGGGTCAATTATACATATCCAACACGTAGTATAAAGAGATTTTCCGAAATTCCCCCTCTTTCCTCCGCTTAAGGATTTTTTATTTTTTATTTATTTTTATTTTTATTTTTTTTTTTGTGTATCGGTTGGCTATGTGTATGCAACCCCCTCCCCCTAAAATGATTTTGCGTACACTATTTCAAGTTTGAATGTGCTTCAAATTTTCGTAGAATGACGAATTTTGGCATGTGAGTGTTGATTAAGAGTACACAATATGCACTCTGGTGGGTATCTCGAAACTTCCAACTTACCCGTTCGAGGAGTTGTGGGGGAGCAAAAGCGAATAAATCACTGCCGAATGCAGTGGGGACTCGGATTCCTCATGTTCTGAGCGAGAAAACTTCTACCAAACGCAGCTGAAAATTTAACTAAGGTTTCGACTGATTTTGGTGTTTTTATTTTTGAAATTTTATTAATGATGTGGAATTTTGAGAATTCTTTTAAATACAGTGTCCAGTGAAGCGGCCAAAGCCTGCTAGTTCATTAATAATTACAGTGATCGGGGGAAAAAAATTCCCCCTCTCTGTAAAAAAAAAAAAAAAAAAAAAAAAAAAAAAAAAAAAGAAAGAAAGGTGAACTTCATGAATTTGTTATTCCTGACACCAAATGTGTCATCTGAATCACTCCATCAAGTATCATTTTTAAAAGTGGCACAAAGAGAGAAAAAATGAAACTTACAGTATTAAATGAAAAACAGTGTATTACTTAACAATGCTTCAAAATAATAAAAACATCAAAAATGAACAATTTTCATTTCATCATTTATTTAATGCTTAATTTTGTCTTTGTTTATTTATTTATTTATTGACATTTGTCTTTTGAGACTGCGCACGTGTGAATTCAGATGATACACATTCAAAGGGGTAAAAGAAAAACACAGGTATTGTTTTCTATAAACAGTGGAAAGATATCAAGAAATAAGGAATGCACACTGATAGCGCTAATGCTTCAGCGATAGAAAACAGTTTTATTTCTGAAGACGACCCCCCCCTCCCCGAAATCCCAAAAATTGGTACGTAATGAAACAATTAAATTGTCATATTTGGTCTAAATACATTTAAATTTCTTAAAAACGATCATTATTTTCACAGGGAGGATTTTAATGACGACCAGTGCTAAACTTAAAGCACCTTTTAAAGAAGCATAAATTAAAGTGCTTTTCTAATCCTGTAATTATCTAAATTTTTACACTTACAATATATTGTAGTTAATAATTTTGTATAATAATAATAATAATAATAATAATAACTTTCATAACTAGGATTCGCCTCCTGCGCTGAAAATTTAGTAATTTCTAAGAATCGCTTAAGTTATAATGTAGTAGTCTAAAAATAAGAAATGCATAGACAAATATGCAAAAAGTATAAAATTTTTATACTTTTTTTGAAGTGAAAACTTCTTTAGTCGCGTTCAGCACTTTTGGGTGAACAAAAGTCATTGAACTCCCGTCATCGTCAGCTAACGCTTTCCATTTGAAGTGAAAACTTTTGGGTGAACAAAAATCATTGAATTCGCGTCATCGTCAGCAAACGCTTTCCATCCTTGTGTGATACAAATAATGTATCATACAATTATCTTGCTAATGTGAAGTGTTATTCATTATATGCTGTATATTGTTTTAAAATCTGGTGCGGCTCTACACGACTTTTCTCATCTCCGGGCACTGTCTCTATTGCGGTTAGACCTCACAAAACCGTGAGAAAGCCCAAAGCTGCCATTTTTCTCACGTTTTTTACAATCTGGTGCGGCTTTACACGGCTTCTCTCATCTCCGGACACTTTCTCTTAAAGATTGCGGCCGGAAACGTTGCAGTTAGACCTCACAAAACCGTGAGAAAGGCCAAAGCCGCCATTTTTCTCACGTTTTTATAATCTGGTGTGGCTCTACACGAATTCTCTCATCTCCGGACACTGTCTCTATTGCAGTTAGACCTCACAAAACCGTGAGAAAGGCCAAAGCCGCCATTTTTCTCACGTTTTTACAATCTGGTGCGGCTCTACACGACTTCTCTCAGCTCCAGATACTGTCTCGATTGCAGTTAGCGCATTAAATAAAATTGAAATATAATTTTTGTAGTAGTAGTTTATAATTATGAATAAAAAAACACTTCACTTAAAAGTATTTCCTACACAATAAAATATTTCCTGACGATTCAAGAAATACACACGTAATTGTTCACGGTTTCACTTCTGTCTGCACTCCCGAAGTGCAACTGTCTTTTTTTTCTAGATACAGGGTGATTATAATTAACGTTCCGATTTCAAAACGCTATAATTTTAAAATTACCCATCAGGGTGATTTGATATTTTACCAGAGCAATCGTGAAGCAATGAAATTTTGTTTGCCAATAGAAAAAAAAAAAATAGTTCCAAAATGAGGCAATGAGAAGTAGAGAAATTTAATTTGAGTAATCAATTTAAACATACAAATTATGTTAGACCAATTTTCAACAAATTGCAGTAAAAGGCACCTAAAAGTTTTTTAAGAAGACATTAAAGATAAGTAAAATACCTTAAATTGCAAAAGAGTGTAACAATTGTTTTGGAATGATATAATTAAACACGTAAGCAGGCAAAAAAGTAGGCACGACTGCAATGTATAGGCAACAATGCGATGTAATAGCCTCAAACTAGTACTAATGTGCAAAAGAAAATTTTCTTTGGAACAAGAAAAATTTTGCTAAATCAACCAAATTTTTTTATTGGTTTAGCCCAGCAAAAGTTTTCTTTCCATAATCGAAAAGATCTCATTGGTAGTTTACAGAAAGACTTATCGTGTAGCTTATTGGACTATCCAATGGCCGTGACATTTCTTTAAACCGTATTCTTTTAGTCAATCAAAGCAAGTTAATTTAATTAATCGCAAAAAAAAAAAAAATCACTGTTAAAAATTACAAAATAAATCTACAATATCAATCAGTAAAATGATTTTGATTTCTCAAAAATTTTATTTTACTGGCGTACAGAAACTTAAACAAAGAGAAAACTCGATATCTATTAACGAGCTAATGAAGATGCATACCAAACAAACAAGTGTAATTACAGTTAGAATCTTGTTATAAATGTATGAATTTCGTTTTTTAAGCACATTTTCTTACCGACACTTTGCATAACAATTTATTTTTCATTTCAAAAATATATTTATTACCTTTATATATATATATATATATTGTTACAAAATTGTAAATAATTGTGTTTATTTTTGTATAAATTCTTTCAAAGAGGCTTAGTAAGTTGATAAAGTGCTAATTTTGTCCATTTCTAGTCATTTTAGCGTTGAAATAGCCTTATTTCCCCTTAAAAACGCATTAAAAAGCCCAATAAGGCAGGTAATGGATTTGGCGACAAATTTGGCGACTTTTTCCCACCTTGGCGATTTTTTTGGCGACCTTGGCGAGAAAATCTTTGTAAGGGATATACCAAATATGGAAGCTCTAATCCCATTGGCTGATGAGATATGGAGATTTCTGGAACCTTCCACGCTTTTCTACAGGGGTATATAAGCCTGCTTTCTCGCCAAGGCGAGTTAGTTCAGTTCAGTCTGTGATCAGAGTCGGTCAGCTTGCATTGAGCCTCTTCGAAAGAGACTTGCTTTAAGTGTTATTGCTATACAGTTTGTACTGTGGATTTGCTATTGACAGCTGTTGTTTAAGCTGTGTTTACTGGTCGAATTGAAGCTGATACTTGGTTTATAGACCTGTATTTTTCTGGAACTTTCTGTGAATAAATTACTGAATTTTTGTACGTTTGGCCTTTCATTCTCGGCAGGGCCTGATTATCCAAAAGGCTCAGGAAGCACAAGCTTCCCCTCTAAAATTTAAGAGGGGGCCCCATAAGGATTAAAAACATGGTCTTGAATTTTATGTTTTTAATTAAAAAGTTGTATGATTTTAATGTTCTGAGTAGAAACCACCCAGATGTATGAAAAAAATAAAAATAATAAACGTACACTATTTTTTGGTCTAGAGCATTTTTATATTACAATACGTAACAGAAAAACAAGATTTTCCGAAATGAAAGGGGGCCCCGAAATGATGCTGAGCTTCCCCTAGCTTCAGAGCTTAATTGGGCCCTGATTCTCGGACAACTCACGAACCCCCAAGTACGCAACATTTCTGGTGTCAGGAGTGGGGTTGTCTGTGTATGGTGATAACGAGAGCTATGGAGCAAGAAATGAAGAAATTTCTAGAAGGACTCACTGCTCAGATGAATGAGTTAAGATCTCGATTGATAGAGGAAATGAAAGCCGGACAGGAAAAGATGGAAACCGGATTGATAGAGAAAATAGAAGCAGAACAAAGAGAAATGAAAGAAGGACAAAGAGAGTTGAAAGACGGTTTGACTGAAGAAATGAAGGTAGCACAAGAGAAAATGGAAATATCGCAAAGAGAGTTGAAAGACAGTTTGACCGAAGAAATTAAATCTAATCAAGATAAGATGAAGAGAGAGCTTTCAACGGTGAAATAATCAATCGAGGGTAAATTAACGGTGATGGAAAATAGAATGGATGGAATGGAAGAGAAAGTTATAAAGATAGAAGAACATTTTGAGGAGAAAGTTTTGAAAATAGAAGAAAGTTTTGAAGAAAAAGCTATGAAGATAGAAGAAAATGTTATGAAGGTTGAAGAGAGTGTTACGAGGATAGAACGGAGTGTAGAGGAGAAATTTAAAGAAAACTTTGATCAAGAGCTGAAAGGTTTTTAGAGATAGAAAGCAAGTTTAAGAGAATGGAGGAAGATCCTGAAAGCAAAATGAAAGAAAAGTGGAACAGAGAAGTAATAGGGAATGAACTGCAGAGCAAGATTCGGAATCTCGAAGAAAAGTTAGAATCCATGCCTCAGGAAACTGAAAAGAGAGATAAAAGAATCCAGAATCAGGAATTTATTAAGCTATCCACCTACGACGGCAGTTTCTCCTGGCATGTATATAAGACGCAGTTTTCCATCGTTGCTGAAGCTAACGGCTGGGACTCTACCGCCAAGTCAGTTCACTTAGCAGCAGCATTACGGGGAGATGCAGCCGAGATCCTGAGAAATGTTTCTAAAGAAGAAAGGAACGACTTCGAGGCCCTGACTAGAGCACTGGAGCTACGGTTCGGAGAGAAGTGTTCTAAGGACTACAGTCGCCTTCAGCTAAAATCTCGTTACCAGAAAACGGGCGAAAGTTTGCAAGAGCTGGCAGCGGACATTCAGAGACTGTCACACCTAGCATTCTCAGACTGTCATGCTGACACTCGAAACGACTTAGCTCTTCAGTACTTTATCGATGCTGTTCGTGATCCAGAAATTCAAAAAGCGTTGAGACACTCCAACATCAGAGACGTAGAATCAGCTTTAGGCTATGCACTTAGGATAGAGGCAGCCCAACAAGCCTCCCGTAAAGACCGCCATACCATAAGAGCAGTCTCATTAAACGATACGCCTGCTGGTGATAATGAAATGAAGAGAAGTATCGAAGAGATCTTAAAGAGATTGCGCAGCCTGGAGAATAATAAGGAAATAAAGGACCGGAAGATAAAGTGCTGGGGCTGTGGAGGGGATGGTCACGTGAAGAGGAACTGCCCTGTACGACCAACTATAGGAAATCACCCGTCTTCACCATCACTACAGGGAAACTAAGAGGAGGCAATCTCGCGGGGCGGAGGTCGCCTGAAATTAAAGAGCCCCAATTTACAGTATTTCATGTTTCAAAGATGAGTGGCGGCGATAATGGACTTCACGTCTATGGCCAAATTAACAACACCACCTGCCGGATGATTCTGGACACAGGAGCCAACGTGACCATCATTAGAACGGATTTGGCTCAAGAACTAAAAGAGAAGATCATCTGGACTCCGCCCTGCGTTAAACTCCAGACTGTGACCGGAGACGAAATCAAAATATATGGAAAAATGAACTTGACTATCACTTTTGGGAATGCCAGTTACCATCATATGGCATATGTGGCTGATATAAGAGATCCTTTAATCATTGGAATTGATTTCCTGAGAAAAATTAACTTTTAATTGGACTTCAAGAATAATGAACTGCATTCGAGTTCGGAAGACATCGCTGTGTTCAACACTGAAAATCAAGACATTCAGACGATTTGCCAGATAACAGCCAAGTCTGAAATTTCCATCCCTCCACATACAGAGATAATAGTTTTAGGAACACACCTACCAAGCAATACTTCCGCTATGGACTGATTGAATACCCGAATACAGACAATAGCCCAAGAGGAGTTCTGGTAGCTTCATCTCAAGTTGATCTCTCAAAGAATACTATTCCTGTGAGAGTCGCAAACATCAGCGATAAGGTCCGGACAGTGAAGAAGGATGAGGTGTTAGCAACCTGCACTCCTGTCACATGCATCAACCGCCCCACGCAGTCAACCGAATCCAAGTCTTCGGAACAATTAATGACGGAATTACTCAAGAATGCAGAGTTAGGAAAGGAACAGAGATGTGCTGCGGAGAAGCTACTCCAAGAATTTAAAGACCTTTTTTCGCGAACACCTGAAGACGTCGGGAGAACGAACATCAACCAGCACAGAATTGATACAGGAAATCATCCTCCAATCAAACAACATCCAAGAAGTCTTCCATTTGCTAAACAAGAAGAGGTCACTGAACTTCTAAATGAAATGCAACACAATGACGTCATCGAGCCATCAACAAGTCCTTGGGCCTCTCCCATAGTTCTGGTGCGGAAAAATGATGGTTCAACAAGCTTTTGCGTGGATTATCGTCGTTTGAATGACGTCACGAAGAAAAACAGTTACCCTCTTCCCAGAATTGACGACACCTTAGACACACTTGCTGGCAATGAATTGTTCTCGGCTTTAGATCTGAAGAGCGGTTACTGGCAAATAGAATTACATCCTGATGATCGTGAGAAGACTGCATTCACCACGGGACAAGGACTGTGGCAATTTAAAGTTATGCCATTCGGATTATGTAATGCACCTGCCACCTTCGAACGCCTGATGGAGACAGTGCTAAAAGGACTTTCCTATGAGGCCTGTCTGGTGTATTTGGATGATATTATCATTGTGGGGCGCACCTTTGAAGACCATCTACGAAACATCCGAAAGATGCTAGAGAAACTCAGAATGGCTAACCTCAAATTGAATCCAGGCAAGTGTAACTTGTTTCGTAGTGAAGTGAGCTACCTCGGCCATATCATCTCTGCCGAAGGTGTGAGAACTGATCCTGAGAAGATCTCTGCAGTCGAGAACTGGAGTCGCCCTGAAAATGTACACCAACTACGAAGTTTCCTGGGGTTATGCACTTACTACAGGAAATTTGTCAAGGGTTTCTCAAACATTGCCAGACCACTCCACAAGCTAACGGAAGCGAAACAGAAGTTCCTGTGGACAGATGAATGTGAAAAAGCGTTCAAGCGACTTAAAGAGGCCTTAACATCATCGCCTATCTTGACTTATCCACAGCCCGACAGACAGTTCATACTGGATTACAGATGCCAGCCATAGAGTGTCGGTGCTGTTCTGTCGCAGGAAATTGATGGTCAAGAACATGTCATTGCCTATTGGAGTAAATGCCTGTCTAAACCAGAGCGAAATTACTGTACCACCAGGAAAGAGCTACTCGCCATCGTAAAAGCCATAGAACATTTCCATCATTACCTCTATGGCAGAAGATTCCTGCTCCGGACTGACCATGCATCTTTAACGTGGTTGCTCCAGTTCAAGAACCCGGAAGGACAGATTGCCAGGTGGATACAACGCCTCCAGGAATATGACTTTGAGATACGTCATCGTAAAGGGACTCTACATGGTAATGCAGATGCCTTGTCACGGAAGCCCTGCTCGGAATGCTGCAAGTACTGCTCTAGAGCCGAACAGAAATACCTGCCGATAAATCCGGTTGCCGGCCAAGTCACTGTCTCAACACCATCAGAACAAGATCCCGATCCATGGAGTGACGAAGAACTTAGACAAGCCCAGTTGGAAGATCCTGACATAAATCCAATATTACAGCTGAAGGAGACGACCAGCAACAGACCTACCTGGCAGGACATTTCCAGATTTAGTCCCATTACGAAAAGTTATTGGGCACATTGGGACTCTCTTCATATCAGAAACGGCGTATTATACAGAAAGTGGGAATCTGATGATGGGAAAAACTTCAGACGGCAAATTGTTTTACCAAGATCAAGAATTCCAGATGTTTTAGAACAACTGCATAGTAGCTCTACCGGAGGCCATTTTGGTGTAATGAAGACTCTGCAGAAAGTTCGGGAACGCTTCTACTGGTGCAAGGCAAAGGAGGATGTGGAGAAATGGTGTAAATCCTGTGATGCTTGTACGACACGTAAAGGCCCGCAGAAACGAAGTCGAGGAAGACTGAAACGGTATAACGTGGGAGCACCATTTGAACGGATTGCACTCCTCGACATCTTGGGTCCTTTGCCACGGACCTCCAGTGGAAATAAATACATCCTCGTCGTGATGGACTATTTCACCAAGTGGCCTGAGGCATATCCCATTCCCAATCAAGAGGCAGGCACAGTCGCAGAAGTCCTAGTGCAGCAATGGGTGTCAAGATACGGCACGCCCCTACAACTTCATACCGACCAAGGTAAGAACTTTACCTCTGCTGTTTTCAAAGAACTTTGTCAACTACTACGCATAGACAAAACCCAGACAACATCCTTACATCCCCAGTCGGACGGCATGGTCGAGAGGTTCAACCGAACCATCCTGAATAACCTCTCTCTTCTAGTATCAAGGAACCAGCAAGATTGGGACTTGAAGTTGCCATTGTTTCTGCTGGCTTATCGAAGTGCTGTCCATGAAGCCACCGGCTATACTCCAGCCCAGATGCTCTTTGGACGTGAACTTCGTCTCCCATGTGATCTCCTGTTTGGTTGTCCACCCGATGCGCCTTCATCGCCCGAGGAGTACATCGAAGATCTCCAGGCACGATTTGAGGACGTACACAACTTTGCTCGGGAGCGGATTAACATGGCAACGGAGAAAATGAAGACAAGGTACGATCTAATGGCTACACAATATGAGTTCCAGGAAGGAGAGAAGGTCTGGTTGTGGAATCCTGTTCGACGCAAAGGACTCTCTTCCAAGTTACAGTGCAACTGGGACGGACCATACACATTCTTAAAAAGGCTGAATGATGTAGTGGTGCGGATCACTAAAACACCTTCATCAAAACCGAAGGTGGTGCACTATAATAGGCTAGCCAAGTACCACAAGTAACGGTAATATTAAAATTAAAAATGTAAATACTGGTAAAATTTGCGCATGCGTAATATAAATATTTGTATATAAGTACTTGTACATATTTGTGAATTTTGTAAATATTTCTCACATGATATTTGTTTCTATTTTGTCGTTATATGCAACTTAGTTTTTGTATTTGAGATTGTGTAAATTTGGTTAATTTCGCCTCTTAACCAAAGGTTGCACTTCCCGGGACGTGCAGTCCTTGGGAGGGGGGCAGTGTTACAAAATTGTAAATAATTGTGTTTATTTTTGTATAAATTCTTTCAAAGAGGCTTAGTAAGTTGATAAAGTGCTAATTTTGTCCATTTCTAGTCATTTTAGCGTTGAAATAGCCTTATTTCCCCTTAAAAACGCATTAAAAAGCCCAATAAGGCAGGTAATGGATTTGGCGACAAATTTGGCGACTTTTTCCCACCTCGGCGATTTTTTTGGCGACCTTGGCGAGAAAATCCGTATAAGGGATATACCAAATATTGAAGCTCTAATCTCATTGGCTGATGAGATATGGAGATTTCTGGAACGTTCCACGCTTTTCTACAGGGGTATATAAGCCTGCTTTCTCGCCAAGGCGAGTTAGTTCAGTTCAGTCTGTGATCAGAGTCGGTCAGCTTGCATTGAGCCTCTTCGAAAGAGACTTTCTTTAAGTGTTATTGCTATACAGTTTGTACTGTGGATTTGCTATTGACAGCTGTTGTTTAAGCTGTGTTTACTGGTCGAATTGAAGCTGATACTTGGTTTATAGACCTGTATTTTTCTGGAACTTTCTGTGAATAAATTACTGAATTTTTGTACGTTTGGCCTTTCATTCTCGGACAACTCATGAACCCCCAAGTACGCAACAATATATATATATATATATTAATAGGAACTAAGCAAAACGAAGAAGAAATATAAGACATGTCATAAAAATATTTTGTGCTGCAAATTTCTTGTCCACGTATATGCTCTTAGAGACCATTTCTTCATAACTTGGTGACAACTGTGGTTACGTCGCTATGATGGCGTAAATTCTTCTCATACCATTAAAAAAATTGCACATCCTTTTGTAAATTAATTTCATTGTATTCTGCCTGTTATAAAAAAAAAAAAAATAAAATAAAAAAAACTATCCTATGCTTTAAAAGGGATGAATCTTATATACCGTAATTTTTTTTTCTTTTGTATAGATAGTTATTTCTTTGAAAATTTTATGTTTTTAGTTCCCCATCATACTATAGGTATGGGGAACTTAGGTAATCGCGAAAATTTTCGACCTCGGTTTTTTGACTTTTTTACACGTTTTCAGGTGTGAGGAATCCGTAAATGACAAAATTTCTATGGTGTCTGTCTTTAGGGTGTCTGTTAGTCTGTTATTCTGTTAGTGTGTAAGTCCGTTAGTTTGTTAGTCTGTGTACACGATATCTCAAGAACAAATTGTCGCAGAGAGGTCAGATCAGTTTTAAAATATTACTTTCGACACTGGCAAGAACCCTATTTATTTGCAACATTCGAATTTAAAAACTTCGTATGTTATTAGAAATTTACGATTTTCTTAACGTGGAAGAATAGGACAAAAATTCACTTAAACGTGCATTAAATGGAAACTTTTTACTGTAAAAATTTCAGACTAGTTTTAAAATATCAATTTTGATGCCGGAAGGAACATCAGTAACTATAAATATGCTACTTTGAAAATTTCGCAAGTTATTAGAAATTTACGAATTTCTTAACATGGCAGCATAGAGCAAAATTTCAGATAAACGCCAATCTTGAGGGATATTTTCATCGTAAAGATGTCAAACCACTTTCGAAATATTATTTAGGATACTGGCATGAATATCATAGACTATGATTTTTCCATTTTAAAAAAATTCGTAAGTTATTTGGAATTTACGATTTACTTAACATGCCAGAATAAGGTAAAATTGAGCATAAACTTTCATTTTGAGGCTCATAAATACATTAGACAACTTCAAAATTACATTTATGATATTTGTTTGAACATGATTGAATACAAATATTCTAATAGGAAAATTTCGTAAATTATTCGTAATTTACGATTTTACCAACATAGCGAAATTGTAAATTTTTCATATAAATATGAACTTTGAGGATTATTGCATTGGAAATAGTAGCATGAAAACTAAACAACGGAAATGACCCTCATAAAATAAATTAATAGATTAGAATAAGATAAATATATCGAAGTGAACGGTGGATAGCCTATTAGGCGGGGTTTTCATTCTGTCACTGTATCAAGCTTTTGTCAAATTCATTTCTTTTGACATGATTATTTCTCTCAAACTAGAAATTTATGAGAATATAAATATGATGGGGAACTGAGTAGAGTCCACCTATGCCAACTAGTTATGTTGAATGTTCGTAAAAACGTCTTTTTAACAATATGCTAATCAGTGACAGTTTTTAAACATTTCTTTGAATAAAGAATCATAAAATTTTCTAGTATTCCTATTACACAACGTGTGACACGAAAGAACTATTTATCAAGATACTGATGTAATGCTGAACAATAATCTCTGTAGTACAATTTTTCTTAGCATAAAAGAATTATGTAGAAAACAAACAAATTTAATATGTTAAGTGCAACTTTCACGAAGGAAAGTTAGAAGATAAATAAAAGTGTTGAAAGAAAATTTAAGTTGAAAGTTTTCTTTATTTCAAGATTAGGTGTCAAAAACAATGATTAATAATAAAAGATACATAGATAATTTTTAAACTTAAGATTAACAAACATGTTTAATTACCGTCGATCATGTAATTTATAACTAAATTTTTCGGATAGGTAACTTTATACATCGTTTATTTTAGATAACATAACAACCCGCTTGCATTAATTAATGATCGTTACACACAGGAAAAAATTTTCTTGAAGCTCTGAGTATAAGAATAAACATTTAGTTTATAAGGTTTTGATTTCGAAAATTAACACAGTACCTGATACTTTTATTTTATCTTAATCTCTAATAAATCTGTAATAATATAGCTACAAAATTTTGACTAACTGATACACTGAAGTTGTAATTGTGATATCATGTAGTAACTTAAATTTTATATGTTTATGTGTTTTTTAACATCATTCTTCCCTGAGGAAGGTTAATGAAGGAATTTAGCCGAAACGTTGGATTTAAAATTTATTAAAGTTTTTAAGATTAAAAATTAATTAAAAATTAATTAAAAATTAATTAATTATTTTAAGATTAAAAATTAAATTATAATTATAAAAACAGCATATACATATATATATATATATATAAAAAAAGTGGAATAAATATTTCTGAACTGATACACTGATATATACAAATTAAGAAAGAATTTTTCTTCAAGAAGCTCTGTAAATTATTTACTCTTCTTAAAATGCTTGTTAATCAACCTTAATTTTTGATTTTTTGTTAAGTTTACAAAAATATTTTTAATGAAATATATTACCATTAGAGTAGATAAATACCATTATAATTGATGTGCTATCACTATAAAAGAAATAAAACTAGCATACATAAATTTTCCTCTAGAAAGTGATGTCATGCCTGTTTTTTTTTTTTTTTTTTTTTTTTTTTGTGTGTGTGTGTGTGTGTGTACACTTTTCTTTTTTTTTTTTTTTTTTTTTTTAACTAAAACAATCAGTATACCAATAGATTCTTGGAGCTCTCAGATTATTATATAAATAACAATCTGAAGCATATGGGCTTCTTTGAACGGCCTGATGTTTTTATTCTGCAAAAAATCTTTATTACTTACTCGTATGGTCATCAAGGACAAGGACATATTTCAATTAAACAGCGAATCGATTAAGTCCACGACATTGCAGATAATTCAAGTACACGATAGCTATGACTGTTCGAAAGTTCAAAATAAAATTGTTTTTGAATTTGTAAGAATTAGATTAATACTTATCGTTTATGTTGCTATATACTTGCATATTTTAATACAGAGGGAAAAGTATGTGCGGTTCGGCAAGTAATTGATGTTATGTATGAGATAAAAAATCTTACATTCTACTTCTAATTGAATGGAAATTTCGCTATTATTCAAAGGGTTTTTCTGTTCAATCTTGGTAGTTCATAGCAGAGTTTTGCAAGCATTAGATTATAACTGAATATGGTGAAATTTGATTTCTTGTAGACATATAGTCGGCAGAAAAATTATTGAAGTGCTAGCAATAATTCCTATGTATAAGATGTACATCTTAGTCTTATGTTGTTTACAAAAGAGTAAGTTAATGATAAAAATTAACGACCAAACTAAAAATAAAATAAAATAAAGGAAAGGAAAAATGTGGATGTAAATAACTAGATTTGACGCAGAACAAAAATGTCAATATTCACACAACGTTAAAAACGCCAACGTAAAAAACTTAAGTGCAGACTGCAGTTTCGGTCGCGTAACACGTACCGTCATCAGTGCAGAATGACGAAGTGGATTATTACCCATATATATAGGTAGGGAAGTGGATTATAGAGTCAAAGTAGTAACCAATAGGAATTTAGGAAACTGGAGCTGTAAGCCAATAGGAATTTGGGATGAAGAAAGCAATGTAAAAATTGAGAATATGTGGATTTTATGTAATTTTTCCAACAATCCGAAAGAGGGAGTACGGAAAAATCGCAATTAATCATATTTTTATGATATTTATAGATATGATTAGCTTCTAGAAAATTGTGTTCATGAAAGTGTTTAGGCTGACAGATTATTTTAGCTGATGATTGTTATCCCAACAATGTTTAGCAATGGCCTATTTTTTAGTTTCTTGTTTCTGAACATAACTCATGTGTTCTGTAAGGCGAAACTTGAGTTTACGTTTTGTTTGGCCAATATATGATTGCCCACTTTGACAAGGAATACTATATATACCCCAAGAGTTGTGCATATCAACCTTTTAATCCAGAAAGGGGGTGTTTATAGGTGAGAAAATTGTTTTAAAGTTATGTTGTTTAAGAACTTTAGCTATGGCAAAACTGGATTTCGAGAAGAAAGGAAAAACAATACTGATGTTGGAAGAGGATTTAGACGTAGAAGCACGAGAAATATGGGGATTTTGTAATTTAAAAAGAGCTTTATCAATAATGGATGGGTTGTAACCTCTGTCAATAGCAATTGCTTTAAGATATTTGATTTCAAAATTGAGGGATTCGGGATAAAATCCCGAAAACAAAAATCCCAAAAATCGGAAAAAAATCCAAAAATGCTCTAACTCTTATTTCTATTATTTTCCCCCTTCGCCGCCCCCTCCCGCCTATCCTAATAATTTTACAAATTCGAAAATATCCGCAATCGATTTGTAAGTATCAAAAACCTATCTGTACCAATTTTGAACGGCCTAACTGTGTTTCTATTTGTTTTTGCCCATAGCTCCCCTTACCGCCCCACCCCTTTCCCATCCCTCCTAATAATTTTACAAATTCGAAAATATCCGCAATCGATTTGTAAGTATCAAAAACCTCTATGCACCAGTTTTTAACGATCTATCTCTATTTTTATTTTTTTGCCCCTCCACTCCCCCCCTTCCCGCCCCTCCCAATAATTTTAAAAATTCGAAAATATCCGAAAGCGATTTGTAGGTATCGAAAACCTCTATGTACCAATTTTGAACGATCTAACTCAATTTTATTTTTTTGGCCCCTCCGCCCCCTTCCCGGCCCTCCTAATAACTTTACACTTTCAAAAATATCCCCATTCGACTTGCAGGCTTCTAAAACCTATCTGTACCAATTTTGAACGACCTAACTGTATTTCTATTTGTTTTTGCCCATAGCCCCCCTTCCCACCCCTTCTAATAATTTTACAAATTCGAAAATATCCGCAATAGATTTGTAAGTATCGAAAACCTCTATGTACCAATTTTCAACGATCTAACTCTATTTTTATTTTTTTGCCCCCCCCCCCTCTCCCCTCCCCCTTCCCGGCCCTCCTAATAACTTTACACTTTCGAAAATATCCCCATTCGACTTGCAGGCCTCTAAAACCTATCTGTACCAATTTTTAACGGCCTAACTGTATTTCTATTTGATTTTGCCCATAGCCCCCTTACCGCCCCACCCCCCTTCCCGCCTCTCCTAATAATTTTACAAATTCGAAAATATCCGCAATCGATTTGTAAGTATTGAAAACCTCTATATACCAATTTTGAACGATCTAACTCTATTTCTATTTTTTTGCCCCCTCTCCCCTCCCCCCTTCTCGCCCCTCCTAATAACTTTACACTTTCGAAAATATCCCTATTCGACTTGCAGGCCTCTAAAACCTATCTGTACCAAATTTGAATGGCCTAACTGTATTTCTATTTGTTTTTGCCCATAGCCCCCCCCCTTACAGTCTCACCCCCCCTTCCCGCCCCTTCCATTAATTTTAAAAATTCGAAAATATCCGCAATCGATTTGTAGGTATCGAAAACCTCTATGTACCAATTTTGAATGGTCTAACTGTATTTTTTCCCCTCCGCCCCCCTTCCCGGCCCTCCTAATAACTTTACACTTTCGAAAATTCGACTTGTAGGTCTTTAAAACCTATCTGTACTAATTTTGAAAGGCCTAACTGTATTTCTATTTCTTTTTGCCCCATAGTTCCCCCCTTACTGCCCCACCTGCGGGCTGAATTTCTAAAATTCCAGAAATTAGTTTTTGGATATTTGTATTAGCTATATTTTGGAGTAAAAATTTCACGTATATCTTTTTTTTTTTTTTTTTTTTTTTTGAGATATATATATAGGATTATGCGAAATCACGTTTTACGCATGTGAAATCACGTTTTGCCCTCCCCCCCCCTTAGGGACCGAATTTCGAAAATTCCAGAAATTGGTTTTTAGACGTTTGTATTAGCTATATTTTAAAGCAAAAATTTTACGGATATCTGTTTTTTTTTGTTTGAGATATGAAGGATTTTATGAAATCACGTTTTGCCTCCCCTCCCCCCTTGAGGGGGGCGAATTTTGTAAAATCGCTTATTAGTGGATGCCTACGTCATAGAAAGAACATTGTCACAAAATTTCATGCTTCTAGGTCCAGGGGTTTGGTCTGGGCGATGATGAATCACACCCTCACTCACTCAGTCAGTCAGTCAGTCAGGAAGAACGATTTTATATATATGGATAGATATATAAAGAAAAGGAAAGAAAAAGGAAATTCATTTAAATCGCTCAGAAACTTATTTCGGGTCCTCGCTGCTTTCGGCAACGTCTTCTATCCTTGCGCTATCTCGGATACATTTCCTTATTGCCAAGAACAACTAACTCCTTCCCCTTGGACTCCAATTTAAAAATCACTGTTACATTAAGCAGCGCTACTATGACGTCAGTTTTATCAGGATTTTTTTATGATATAGGTTTATTCTCTTTTAATATATGTTATTTTCATTCATGTGTAAAGAAATATTTCTTTTTATGTGAAAAAATAAATGAAATGAAATATTTTAAGAATATAACTTTATTGGCAGCAGATTAAAATTACAGTTCAAATATAAAAAAGTTGTGAAAAGATGAAAAAAAAAAAAAAAAAAAAGAAAAAACGCATAAAATATAACTTTTTAATTAATAACTTGCAAAATTTGCAAATTCATCTTCGAGATGCATACGGTGATAATCCGAACTATGTGTGCGCCAAATATTACGTCTACAAATGCCGCAGATTTTTCTAGAGAAATCTGACAGAAGAGCATACGCTATTTAGACTTTATTAAAAAGATTATTCTATATTTTTAATTAATAAATTTCGGCAATTCACATGCTTTAATAATGTTTACTCAAAAATATATTTCAAATCCATAATATATTTATATTTATTAATCTATAAGTGTCCACAAATTTAAAAATAGAAAAACTGTCACCTAAAATGCTTTTAAACTAATTAAAAATAATAATTTAATTTAAGTATAAATAAATAAATAAATAAAACAAAGCTACTTTTACTGATAGAAAATATCCATATACAAAACAAGCCCAATCTTCAGGTAAGTTAATAATATAATGAACATTTACAAATTACCATGCTGAAAAAAATCTTTTAAATCATTCTTATAAATCCACTTCAGTCGTACTACAATTATAAATCGAGATGTGTATCGCTTCTAAATATTTTGAAAAAGCTTTTGAAATGTGTAAATGAATTCTGCAAATTAAACGAACAATAAGAATTAAAATTTGCAAGAGACTTTCGTTACGAGTAAACATTCATATTTTAATAATGCTGGCTGAAATTTTATCAGTTTGTCTGTCCTACTGAACAGTTATGTCTCAGTAGACCGTACGTATTTGCTGATGACAAAAAATTGTTAATACGTTACTGATTAGTTTTCTGTAAACGTTTAATGAATTAAGTATTAATAATTTTGAAAAATAACTCATATGGGAATGGAAATTCTTTACATATGAATACTTTCTTACAACGACTGTTACCTGTTGTTATACGCTTGATAATTATTGCTAACTTTTTAAGTTTGTCTCTGACACAAAATTACCAAACAATGAATAATTAACTTTCAGTTTGCATTAGATGAAATTAATTTGCTTGTACCTAACATACAAACTCTTAGTCTGCTACATATATAGCATGGTAAATAAAATAATGAAAAAATAATCTGGCGTGTCACTCACACGACTTTCTCTTACCCTGAAATTTATTACTATAAATATAGGTTGGAAATTAAGAGGTAAGATAACGAGTACTGTTATGTAAACTAATGTTAAAACATTTCAAATTAGGCTTTAGAAGAGTTTTAATATCATAATTAGTTTTGTGTGAGGGGGGCTAACGCCTCCCTCAAACCCCGTTCCATTACTTCACCTACATTTATACACAATTTAAATCTGTTACTAAAATTAAAAGTTCACTTAAAATTATAAACACAACTTTCACACGCAACATTCCTTGAAACTTATCAGTCTTGATCAAACTTTTTCAGCAGTAAACTTACATTAATTTGAAAATACAACTTTTGGATCCCCTGAAATTATTCGTTTTTAAGTTACTCTAAGAAACACAGACAACGATCAACATTAAAAAACTTGACTTCGGCAATCAGGAAGCCTCAAAACGTGTAAATATACAAAATACCAAGTATAAAAAAATACATTATTAAGCCATGAGGAATTAATTTTGATTCCTGAACAGCTTTCTTGGGCATGGTAAAATATTATAGTAAAGCACTTCCACTAACAATAAAAAAGAATGTTATCGCTTAAATATAGGCAGCACTGTATATCTTTTGAAGATTATGTACAGACTACATGGTGCACCTAAATATAATCCTATAGTAATAATACACGGCACACCCTGAAATACACTTCCATCAATTTTTCGCTATTGTCGCGCTATAATCTGGTTCTTTTGTGTAGATTTGAATGATTTCCTTACTATATTCTACATGAGACATGTTTTTATGCGATTAAAAAATTATATTCATTTTATTTGGTTTAATTCAGTCTATACATGTTAAACTCTACTTACCAGCAATTTCCCCCATAGATGTAATGTATTTGAATTCTCTTGAGTTCCCTGTACACAAACCATTTGCTTCATCTCAACGAAAAGCTTAGTGTAGCATCACTGTATCATACACATTTAGATATCAAGTTTGGACTTTCTACTACTATTTGTTCTTGAGATATGCTGATAACAGACAGTCACACACATCAACCGCTAAAAACATGATTTTCGGATTCATGGAACCTTAAAACGTGTAAATACAACAAAAACTCACTTTCGAAAATTTGACCGAAAAACAATACTTTCTCTACCTTATAGGTAAGAGAAAGTAACAATGCAAAAAATCGGCTTAATAGTTATGAAAAATGTTAAATATAATAATTCTTATTTAATCGCTTATGCTATTAATGCCAAAGATGTCTTAAATTCAACTCTAAAGATTTACATAAAACATTCGAACTGTCAGAAACTGAATTAAAATGTTGTGTTTAAAAAATTGTGTGAAACATTGCTATAGATTTTTTTTATTTTTTTAATATATACAGTGGTGGCCAAAAGTGTGGACATTTTTTGAAAGTTTCACATTTTTCAACTTTGTGTGCTTGTAGAATATAGTAATTGTCACTTAAATACAAATGTTTGTATATCAAATTGAAGGTAATTTAATGTAGAATTTAATAACAAAAACCGAATTGAAATATCTGAATTACAAAAAAAGTTATGCTCATTTTAGTAGAGCAAACAGACACAAATCGTTTTGAATAATGACGTGTTTTGTAATAAAAGCGTACTGACCAATCACAAACACTGTTCTGAGGACCAATCAAATGTCTGTAACTATAGTTTAGATTATTTGGATGGTAAAAGAGTGATTGTTGCAGAAATATTTTGCGGAATGATGCATACTAGTACAATTAAATAGAGTATTGCTGTTTTCGAATATTTTAAGTCCTTTTTTTTAATTAAACTAATTTTAAACAATGTCACCAACAAGAAGAACTGATTGGACATCTACAAAAAGAAGCCGAATTGTCATATTGAGAGAAAATGGCCTCTCTTATGCTGAAATTGCAAGACAAGTTGGTGGTTCAGTGACTTGTTCTGGTGTACGAAAGTTCTGTTTAAGTTAAAAAAACGAAATCAGTGGAAAATAAGGCCAAATCAGGCCGAAAAAAATGCACAAGTGCTACTGCCGATAGAAAAATTAAACGGCTATGCCTTCAAGACAGAAAAATTTCATCAGATGTCATTAGATGTGAAATGAATGCAGCGGGTATTGTAGTAAGTTCAAGAACAATAAGAAGAAGGTTATCAGGATTTGGACTACAAGCTAGAATTCCAAGGAAAAAACCATATTTAAATCAAAAGCAACGCGAAAAACGAGTTAAGTCGGCAAAAGAATACATTAAATGGTCAGAAAATCAATGGAAGCAAGTAATCTGGAGCGATGAGAGTAAAATATCGCTATTTGGTAGTGATGGTAGAAAATACGTGAGACGTAGAGTAGGTGAAGCTCTTCATCCAGATTGCATTGAAGCAACTACAAAAAACCCAACAAATGTTATGATTTGGGCATGTATGTCTGCAGATGGTGTGGGCCGAATTCAAGTGATTGATGGCATCCTGAATGCCAAAAAATACATCGAAACTGTCCTGGAACCAAAATTGATACCTTCCATCAGGGATCTCTTCCCCAACAAAGCACCATTTATTTTTCAGCAGGATTCAGCTCCATGCGACACAGCAAAAGGATGCAAAGCATGGCTTCAAAATAAAGGCATAGATATATTACCATGGCCAGGAAACAGCCCTGATCTCAATCCAATTGAAAATTTGTGGCGACGTTTGAAAATTCTTGTACGGAAAAGACGTCCATCCAATAAAAGATAACTTATTGAATCTATAATTGATTCTTGGCACCATGTGATTACGAAAGATGAACTACAAACACTCGTTTACTCGATCAAAAGACGTTGTGAAGCTGTCTTAATAAATAAGGGTTATCCTACTAAGTATTGATTGTGTAAGTATCACTTTAAAAAAAATGCAAATCTAAGATAGATCTTACTATTAGTTGTATAACATTTTTTGGAATGCAGATATTGTAATACTGTTTTTGTTATTAAATTTTACATTAAATTACCTTCAATTTGATATATAAACATTTGTATTTAAGGGAAAATTAATATATTCTACAAGCACACAAAGTTGAAAAACATGAAACTTTCAAAAAATGTCCACACTTTTGGCCACCACTGTATATATATTCGCGATACCGAGCTACTTAATTTCTAAAAATAATACTATGACATCTTTTACTACGATTTTTTATTGCGCATTTTTTGTAGATTAATTATCTTTATCTTTATTTCCTTTAATTTTCATAATTCAATTATCTTACGGGCTTTATCACCTTTAATTTGTCAAAACAAACCTTAAATTAATGGAATCGAAGAAAACTGAATGAATAAGAGAAGTAAAACATGTGGATTATAATTTAAATAAAACAATGTTAAAAAGAAATATATTTTTATGAAAAATCGGAACTAGAACTTATTGTTAAAAATCAACGCTGTCTTTTCTAAGAAAATATTTGTAAAAAATCTGCTCTTAAAACTAAAAATTAATTCCCAAAATCAATTCAATTACTTTCTGTAAAGTATAAACAAATATTCATGATTTAAATAGTTGTGCTATTAAAGAGTTTCATATCATCAAAAATATTCAGCATGAAATTTTTTGGAGCAAATACAGCACAGAATTCTTTTTCATTAGTAATAACGCTAGATAAATGACAACTTATTGTATGTGTGCGTATATATATATATAACTAATCTACAGAAATATAAAAATATTAAATAATTCTATTTACATTTTTATGGAGCATAGAAAATTTATTTGTTTATTGGTTTACTGGTTTTAACGGAAGTTGCATTTTCAAATAAAATATAATAAAATGTAATCCGTAATATCCCCCATGAGATTTAGATGTAACAATAGATGAAAAATAAAGTAGAATTTTGTATTTTCAGTTCTATCAAATAAAATTGCATTTTAATGTCCTGGCCAAATGATAAATAGTTGTATATATATGTATAGATTTATTTTATTTATTTTATTATTTATTTTTTGAATTATTGAAATATTTTTTTTTTTAAATAAACTTTCTTTATTTGAATCTGAAATAAATTAAAAGCCTGAAATGAGGTACTTTATTTTTTTATGCGTGCATAGCTTTACGATTAATTACTTGAAGATTATGAATCTATTTCAATTTTGATAAGCTGCTCTATATGTGAAAATTTTCTAAAAACATGTACTTATAAAAGGAGTTCATGTCAGTATAGCGAAAGGCGACAATTATCGTCCATTCGTCAATAAATGTTAAAATTACACACATATTTACTGTTTTATATTTAATTATATCTGATAAGGCCCGACAAAATCTAATTTTATGTGGACGACAATTTTGTCTTCCATGTTTAATCAGATTCTAGTTAAAAACGTTTTTCTATATATATTTTTTTCTAATTTTATACTTTTATTGTTATTGAAAGTGTAGAAACAGTTTATATATTTTGATTACAAAATTGTGAGAGAAAGAAAAGATTGGAAATTAAAATCGATAGGTTTAAAACTAATGCATAACTACAATTTCTCAACTTGTTTGGTAAGTGCCTTTAATAACTAGTGCCTTTAATAATTTACTTAGACCATTGATATTTAATGACCCTCATACTGTAAAATCCAGTTTAGAAGTGAAAAATACAATTCTTAATGCTACTTTTACCCCTACTGATAATTTTTTTAGTCTTGATATTGTTTCCCTATTTGCAAATATTCCTTTAGTTTTAGTGAAATCCAATATCCTTGATATATGTACTTCTACTCCATCACTTAAACCTTTTCTCAAATTTATTTGTGAAGCTTTTGACCTCATTAATCGATAATAATATATTTTTGTTTAAGAAATTGATATATAAACAAACTTTTGGCGTCCCAATGGGTTCCCCTGTTAGTCCTATTTTAGCAGATTTACTACTTATTGAGTTAGAAAAACGCGTATTTAAATCTTCCACACTCAAACCTACTACTATATATTTACTCTATGTTTTACTTTATATTTTTATCTCCTGACCTTTTATTCTCAACAACCAATTTCCATCGATACATTTTACTAATGAAACTGAGATTAATCGTGTGCTTCCGTTTCTTGAACTTAAAATACATCGTATAGGAGATAATTCAACAATATGTTTTGACGTCTTTTTCAAAAACTCATTTATCTCTTTACCTATCCCTGCTGATTCAGCTAATCCTACTTATTAGGTAGAGTCAAAAGTTTTTCCGTTTTCTAAACCTGTATTAAAAGAACAATTATAACATATTTTCATTAACATATTCTTCATTACATTCAACAACCTTTTTCCAACGTGGATGCAACATTAAAATTCCACGATCGTAAAAAGCAGCTGGTTTTTGAGCGAAGAAGTCGACAGTGCCTTGTCGGAGATCGTATTCGTTGCTGAAGAGCTGTCCACGCATAAAGTGCTCTAGCGACCTGAACAAATAGTAATGTGTAGGGGCAATGTCAGGGTTATATGGAGGGTGAGCGAGAAGTTCCCAGCCCAACTCATTCAGCTTCTCACGCGTCTGCTTTGAAACGTGTGGTCTTGCGTTGTCATGTTGGAAGAAAACTCGAGCCGGATTAAAGCCTTTTTTCACGAGTTTCTGTTGAACGTGGTTCCGTTGAGTGCAATAGACATCTGAGTTCATCGTTTGTCCTTAAGGAAGAAGATCCCAATGCACACTCCTGTCAACATCCGAAAAACGCACTATCCAAAAAACGCACAAAAGTGCGTTTTTTGAATGCATCCCAGGTGTAGCCGTCTTAACTCCAAGGTGATGTGGGTTTAGCCATTGACATCCGGTTTTTTTTGTTGTCGTATAGTACCCACTTCTCTTTACAGGTTAGAATTCCACGCCATCCATCTCGGCTAAACTCTCGCAGAAGCAATTGACAGACTGATTTTCAACGATTCTTTTGCATTTTGTTGAGCTCATGCAGTATCATTTGACGACGCTTAATCTCCATGCCAATTTTGTGAAGGTGTCGATTGACAGTTGACTTAGAAGTATCAAAACCTTCTCCTAATTTTCGGGTGGTTTGAGTCTGATCGGCCTCAATCGCACAAAGTAAAGGTCTTTCGTCGGTTGTCGATGGTTGCCCAGAGTGTTTCTTATCGCCGCGGTGCATATCCCTAGAACAGAACTTTGCATATCAACGTATGCATGTTCCTTCGTTTACAGACTTCATACCAAATGTTGCACATATGTTACGACTTGCTTCAGTTGCATTGTGGCCTTGTTTGAACTCGTGGAAAATTAGGCTGCGGATTTGTTCACGATTTTTTGACATACTTGATCTTTTTTAAAGAGTAATAAGTCTGTGAAAATTAAAATAACATAACAATTAAATAGATCATTTCGATCAGCAGAAAATAACTTTCAAAATATATATAACATTCACATTACAACTTTAATGTAACACATTTATTGATACGCAAATAAAAAATGGACAAAACTTTTGACTCAACCTAATATTTTTAAAAAATGCTTTTTTTAATTCCTACTTTACCCGAGCTATAAATTATACTACTTTTAAATTTGATGAATAATATCAAATTAACAAAATTATTCAAATACGTAATGCTGCAGGTTATATTAAATCTAGAATTATTAAAATTGTTAATAGAATAAAAAAACAGCATGCTAATTAATCCTATTAATCACACTCTAAATTCAACTCTAAAATTTCATTATACCAATAGTTTCCCCTACTGTAAAGAATTCTATAGATTTAAATATTATATACAACGTAAATTTAATTTATTTATCCCATTCAGTTCTCCTCTAATTATTAAATAACTAACACTTAATGACCGTGACTTAACTGGATCCACTGGAGTTGTACAGTCGGAAACAAAAGTCTCCGAACACTAGCAGAAATTCTTACATAAAAAAGTATATTTAATACAACTTTGTTAAATAAATCCTTGTCGAATCCTGTTCTTAGTCAGTCTAAAAACAGGATTCGACAAGGATTTATTTAACAAAACTGTATTAAGTGTACTTTTTTTACATAGGAATTTTTGCTAGGGTTCGGAGACTTTTATTACCGACTGTATATGATATTCCCATCGAAAACAACAAAGAACTTTTCTATTATATCGGACAAACTAAGAGAATTTTAACCAAACGAATACAAGAACATATACGTAATATTAAAGAATCAAATAGTTCTACTCTGGTCGACTTCGTTTATGCTAACCCAAACGATTATCCTATATGGGGTACCGCCAAAATTATTTCAACACTACCTACAATCCAAGAACTTTATATTTCTGAAGCTATTAATATAACTAAATGTAAAAATGTGATAAATTCTAAAGATGCGGTAATTTTGTCAATAATTTGGTACAATATTACACTGCATAAAAAAACAATTTTTTAAAACCCCGTCTTTGTTTAATAGGAAATGTCAATTAAAATTCTTTAACATGTTTATACTTATCAATCTTCATATTTTTGACAGACAAATAAAAATATTCAATTATTTATAATTTCAATGTAGGGAAATGCTAAAAAGAGACAAGATATACATTTGCGCAATATATATTTTAAAAAAAGTAGACGGACACTGGACAAAAACTGCAATTATCTAAGTGGGTGTTTCTTTGGGAATACCAATTTTGCATGTACATGTACATTTGGCATTTTGCCAATTGCTAACGTGCTTGACAAGATGGTTTTACGTAGTTAAATTTCTTGGAGATGAATGCGCCATGCCACGAGGAATTCCTCTAACTGATTACCAGAAAGGACAGATTATAGCGCTGAAAAATGTTAATAAAGGAGTCAGAAAAATTAGTAGGCTACTTCTAATAAGCAAAAGTAGCATCAGCGATTTCCTACGTGCTCCTGAAGCCCATGGCGTAAAGAAAAAGAGTGGACGACCAAAGAAACTTTCGCTTAGAGACCAAAGAAAAATTTTTACTGAGCTGAAAAAAACTGAAGAATCAATTCCCAGAGTTCGAATAAGCACAGGAATTACTAACGTAGCTTCTCTAACAATTTATAACTACATTACGCACTCAGAGATCTTTCAATATAAGAAGAGAAAACACCATCCATGCTGGAAGGATCACCACGTGACAGAACGCCTACAGTGGGCTCAAAACCATATGTATTGGACTACAGAATCGATATCTGTAGTTTTTTCAGATGAGAAAAAATTTAATTTATACTGCCCAGATGGACATCAATATTATTGGCACAGTTTGGAGAAAGAAGATGAAGTGTACTCTACTCGGCAAGCTGGTGGTGGTGGCGTGATGGTGTGGCTAGCTGTTGGCTGTGGTGGAAGGTCAAATTTAGTGTTCCGAAGTAAGAAGCAGACTCACAAAGATCATATTGAAACACTAAGCAGTGAGCTTTTGACATTTGCGTGTGATCTTGGAGGAGAAAACTGGATTTTCCAACAAGATGGAGCGCCAATACACACCGCTAACAACGTTAAAAAATGGTTTCATGAGAACAACTTCAATGTTTTACCCTGACCAGCCAAAAGTCCGGATATGAATCCTGTAGAAAACATTTGGGCTATACTTGTTCATAAAATTTATGAGGGTGGACGCCAGTATGAATAAATTCACCAGCTCAAAGAAGCTCTTACAAACATTTGGAAATTTTTCTGTCAAAAAAAGATTTAGAATCTCATTGATTCGATGCCTAACAGAGTATACGAACTTATTAAAGCAAATGGGAGACGAACCCCTTAATAAAAACGTTTTATTTTAGAGATACAAGATGTGTCCGTCTACTTTTTTTAAGAAAAATTACAGTGCAAATATGCACCATTTTTGTTTCCTGAATTTTTCCACTACAAAATTCAAAAGAATTGAATCTATATCCAAAAAAAATAATATATGATGTCTCAAGAATATAATTATATTAGAGAAATGAACCTCATATCTCTAATTAAAGAAATAAATGGCTTTAAAGTATTACAAGTAAGTGTCCGTCTACTTTTTTTATGCAGTGTATAAGATAACTAATAATATAATTAAAAAACACTTTAAAAACATGTCTAAAATACATTTATTATAAAGGTTAAAATATTCCAAAGCTTTTCACCCTAACAAATCAAGGCATCATCAGGGATTTAGTTACACACATCATAACTAATAGTTTGTTTCTTCTAGTTCCTTCTTGTTTTACTCCTACAATAGCCGCATGTGATTTTTCAACAAACACCTATAACAGTTTCTATTCCTGGATGCAGCACTCTGGTGGTACTGCAATATGTCTTCCTTTTTTGACTGGCAGTTCTTTGATAATTCTACAATAGTTCCAGCCTCTACTTACAGTACATCCTGATCCTACAATAGTTTCAACTTCTACTTGCTGCACCTTGGTAATTTTGATTATCCTACAGTAGTTCCAGCTTCTACTTGCAGCACCTTGGTAACCACAATAGTGACAGCTTCTATTTGCAGCATCTTCGTTTCTACAATAGTTACAGCTACTTGCAGCTCTTTGTTAACCACAAGAGTCCCACACCTTACTTTTCTTCGCTCCTTGATTCAACCTTCACCAGACATCAAATTGCCTTTGCTTCTGTTCAAGTTAACTTTAGTAACTTTGAGGAACCTACATTTGTTCCAGCTTCTATTTGCAGCACCTCGGTAACCACAATAGTGACAGCTTTGGTTTGCAGCACCTTTGTTTGTACAATAGTTGCAGCTCCCTGTTAACCACAAGAGTTCCACTCCTTACTTTTCTTCGCTCCTTGATCGAACTTTCATCAGACTTCAAAATGCCTTTGCTTCTGTTCAAGTTATTAAAGGGCTTAACTTTTAACCATCAAATGTAAAATATATAAAAACTGTTTATTTGAAACGTATAATAAAATCCCTGATGATGCTTTGATATTTCAAAGCGAAAAACTTTGGATAATTTTATAAAATGTTTTAAATAAAGTATAATTTTAGACAAACATGTTTTTAAAGTGTTTCTAATCTAAATAGTATATTATATATATTATTTATTTATTTATTTTTAATTTTTATTCATTTAATTTTATTGATTTATTTTTATTTTATATTATTTATTTTATTATTATTATTTGAAAAAAATGCGCTTTTTAAATGGCGTCAATAGCGCACAAAATTGACTTTTTTATGTAGGGTATAATTCTCTGAGAAAAAAAAATATTTTGTACTCACTATGTAAAATTATTTTGATAAGTAATAATTTTAACAAATAATTTACAATGCATGAAATTGTAAAGGAAAATATGGAAGGAAATTTTGTGATAGCCAAATCATTCAGCTTTTCATTTATTTACATTCTACGTCAATATACTTTTTTCTTTACTTTGAAATACCGATACGTGCTATAATATGTCTAAAATGACATTTACAACAAGTTAAGTGAACTGGAACAAAAATTAAAAGTATTTGTTCATAAATTTCATTTCTTTTTTCTGTAATACTTGGACAAGTGACAAGAGATTTTTCTTCTTCTTAGCTACTTTTCCTTTTTTTTTTTTTTTTTTTTTTTTTCGGTTAAAATATTTCTTACAACGACATATTTTTCCCCCCTCCACTTTATAAATAACACGATTTGCTGTTTTATAATATGTTTCCAGAAATATTTGCATAGAGTTTGAGCTCAGGATAAAAAAAAAAAAAAAAAAAAAAGAAAGAAAGAAAGAAAGGGAGAGGGAGAAAAGAAAGAAGAAAGAAACTCAAAAGATTTCAAAACATTATATAGATTCCGTTAAACGTAACATGTCTGAAATAAAAGTCGAATTAAACGTTTTTGTTAATAATTTTTCTTGGTACTACAATATTTGAGACTTTTTTTTTTTTTTTTTTTTTTTGCATAGAATAAAAAGTTTGTAAACAAACAACACCGGTAATAACAAGCATAAAATTATTTCAAGTTGAAATATTTAAGCCTACAGAATAAGGAGGCTTAATATTTTCGCCTCTTAATATACTGCTTAAATATTTTCCGACTCGAAACAATTTTTCACATGCTTTTACAGTTTAAGGTGTTTGTTTAGAAAGTTCTTTTTACATCATACAAAGCTAGTTTGAAAAATAAATTATTTGAAAATTTTATTTATAAAATTGATTTGTTAAAATTTTACTTTCGTAAAGAATTATCTGTAATGGAGATTACTTACATTACGTTCTAAGATCTTTCGCAAGTGGTTCTCACAGTTTTCTAAACTTTTTTCTCTTGTTAATAGCATAAAAAAACAGTAAAATAAGTTATTTAATAAGTGATAAAAATCTGTCGTTGTAACAATTTTTTTATTGAAAAGAAAAAAAAAAAAAAATCTTGAAAAATAGCTAGGATGAAGAAAAATTACGTGTCCCTTATTCAAGTATTGTAGGAAAAGCAAAATTTATGGACAAATACCTTTCCATTTTGTTCCACATCGCTAAACTTGTACGCTGACATTTTTGGCATGTCTTATCCATATAAAAGTATTAAAAAAAAAGAAAAATTGCATTTACGTATGATATAAATACATAAAAAAAAGTTTAAGATTCGTTTCATTGTTTTATTAGTTGTACTTATTTTTACTTTAAACGGCCAAAATAAAGATTTTGATCACAGAAATATATACATACATATATATATATATATATTATTTGTTCCTCGATATTTTAAATTCTTTTTTAATTATTCGTAATATAAGATTTGAAGTAGTGATATACTGGTAGGTTGAAATGTTTATAATTAAAAATAATCGTAAAAATACGGTTTTATATATGCGCATGGAAATGAGAATTCTCGTTTAATATAAAAATTAGCCCTGCCTTTTGACGTTCTTGTAAACTTTATATTGTTTAGACGAAACGATTTTGTGTATTTGTGTTTCATCTCTTAAGTGTCGTTCGCATATATATGTACAAGTGACTTTAACATCATCAATTACAATAGTATAAAATTTTTAAAAATTAAACACATACATGCAAAAGCTTTTTGTCAAATAATATAACATTTTAGAAAAAATGCTGAAAGGCGATGTATAAAATAGGAAATTAATCCGAAGCGAATGTGTTATTATAATTAAAAGAAATAAATATACACAGTCCCAAAATTTTTGAAATGTAGTTCAATTCGTTACTTGTTACAGATATGTAACAAATGTAACTATCACAAAATTTTTCAAAATAACGTAAAAAATAAGACCACGTTTATAAAAATTATTTCACTTTAATTTTCAAAAAGTTGCACTTTTCCAGTTTGTATACGATTCCTCTACTCAAATTTGGCAAAGTCGAAAGTTTCTTATTTTAATGAAACAAAAACACTACAAAATTCGCATACATGTATCTTTAAGAGTGATTGAGGTATTGTTAACTGAAAGTTTTGCGCTGTGTATAAAAGACGCTATACTAAAATTTATAAGAATACATGTCGCATAATTAATATATATGTATATATATATATATATATAAAGTTTGATAACGCCTACATGTTGAAAATTGCTGACAGTGTAATAAAAATGAGATGATTATACCTACATTTAACAATAAAATATGTTTGTCTATCTGCCGTATCTTATGCTTCATAACGTTGTCTTATTAGGCCTAGATATCTGGGATACCCTTTATACACTTGCGTAAATCTATAATTTTTCATGATTAAAATAGGGGTATCATCCACTTTAAGTAATATATTAATTGATTTGTTAAGGTATTTCTTTTTGAAAATAGTAATTAATCGAAACTAGCATGAATTTAGGTATATTTAAGGAGAAAGGGAGATGGGGGATTATTCAGTTTAAGTCAGTATTTTAAAATTTGCGTGTCCAAAATAAATCATGTTAGCAGATTCAAAGTTTTATAAATTTATTTGTATATCGTCTTGTATTAAGTCCATCGATAGATTCTTAATCTGAAACATTAGCATCAAAAAAGTGAAAAGAAAAAGAATTTTTTTTTTACTAGAATCAATCAATTTAACCCTTTGCCTGTCCAATTTAATTTCTGTCCTGTAGTCCGTGTTTACAAATTTAGGGAATTTTTATTCAATATCCACCATTAAATTTTAACTGTAATGATTGCCTAATCACTTCGAAGTTTATTCGTCCATTGTGTATATCAACTATCACTCTTCAAAATTATCGGTGATAGTTGAATAAAAAAGTCCCCAAATTTGGGAGCACTGTTTAGAGCACTATAGAGCGTTAGGGCTGAAAAGGGGTTAATATTGGAGCAAGTGAAATCCAATTATCAGAGAAAAATTATGAACAACGTTCTTTTACTGTTTTCTATACCACAAAACTTCAATTTTAATTAAACAAAACTTTTATTGCTTTTCTATAAATACACAATAAATATAATGGCTAATTTACTCAATAAATAATCACTATTATATTATTTATTAATTTTATTTATTTATTTACTGTTACATTGAAAGAGAGAATGACATTAAATTATATTTTAGTTATTTTATACAATTTCCATTATTTATCAATAAAATTTTAGTGAAATTATTTTTTTGTAATAATTTAAAGGACTTGACATTTTTTTTAAAAGGTAATTTATATTTTAAAAGCATTATTTACTTTAAAAAAAATTACGGATTTTTTTTTTTTTTTTTTTTTTCTTTTTCTTTTTTTTTTTTTTTTTTTTTCTTTTTTTCAAAACAAACACATATATTGTACTATTTGTTTTCTTATCGAAGTCCGATACTCATACGTCGGGTTTGCTGTGATTGTATTATATTTGCTGTGATTGGGATGAGAGGAGAGAAAGGAATTTTACGTTCTATCGCTAGCATTAATGCATAATTGCTAGCATACTTGCCATAATTTAGAGTTTTTAAATCAATCTTATCGCCGCTATTTTTAAAAAGAAATATAGCTCATTACTTTTTAACGATTAAGTAAAGTGAAAATAGCTGTAGAAATTTTCTGATGGTAAGTCTTTCGTCGAAATCGGAGATTTAAACTACGCATTTATGTATCTTCTTTAGTCATCCGTATTTTGAGTAAAGTTGTTTTTATTTGTGTATGACACGCTTCGTAAAATGAACAGCTGCCTGTCAATAAAAAACTTATATATATATATATATATATATACTCATGTTGGCGTAAGTAATTTAAATTGATTTTGTCTTTTAATTAGAACAAAAGATGAATCATAAAATTTCTGTGCTAGCTTTTAAAATATATTAGAATCAATTTATAACGATACTGAATTCTTAAATATATATATAAATATAAGCAACATAAATACGATTTTAGAAGTTTTTTTTGGGGGGGCAATTTTAAAATTTACTTTGATTTATCATGCATTATTTATTTTAATTTCCGTTAATATTTCTCAGAATTAATTCACATTTTAGAAAATTGATTTATAAACACTTTTTCATACACAAATATATAATACTTACCAAATATCTAAAATATATTCTCTTTGAAATATATTGCATTAATAAACGGCCTTTGATTTATAATTTCTCATATTATTAATAATTTACGGTAATTTACAGTCACATCAGTAATTTGCAGATTATGGCAAAATCTACACCTCTGATTATTTCAAAAGATATCCATTTTAACGATCGTTCTATAACCTTGTTACCCTTGTTATCAAAATAAAAATTGTTATTCTTGTAATTTAAAATTAGAAGTGCAGTTTGTGCACTGTGCATAAGTGCCATTTATAACAATTATGTGAATACAAATATTCGCTTACACAACATATAGCTAAATATTTACGATATCTTATGTAAACAAGCTTTCTGTTCGATGATGCATAAATTCATATTTAATTTTGAAATCAGCCAGTGCGCTACTGATCATGTGCAATTTATTTCAAACGCATTTGCCCTTTTAATGAAATTTCGAATTTCAGATGCCTTCAACATTACAAATTCTAATAGTAATAATAAATTCTCGTGTACTATTACGTGGTTATTCCTTGCTATTAGTTATATTCCCCTTTTTAATGCCACCCCCTCCCCCTGCCTAACTATATGCATCGTAATTATTTCTTGAAATTTTTTAAAAATAATTTTATTACATAAATATATTTTTATTTCTTTATTCCGACATTTTTGGGGAATAATATTCAATTTCTTCATCATCTTTAAAATTAGTATCCCGACTCTTTTCTGATCGGTTACTTTCTCTTACGTTTATTTTTCCATGTGTTCTTTATCGAAGAATAGTACTGCGTATGAAACAACAATAAAAATTTATTGAATAGCGTAAATAAATAAATTAAATGAAATAACTTCACAACCACGAATATGAAACAATGAAACAGGTGACACCAATAAAATTAAGCAACAAATTAGGGTAAGGTATTCTGCCTGATCCAAAAGGAAGGATTAAATTATTTTTAATGCATCATTCGAAAGATATTTTAAAGTTCTTTTAAATTATCGAAAGTTTTCACCAGATTTACACGTTTTGAGGTGTCCTGAATCAGTTTTCTTTTATGGCGCTGTAATATTTTAAAATTTCAATATTTCAATTTCTAATTATGATTAAATTATTTTTAATACATCATTCGAAAGATATTTTAAAGTTCTTTTATATTATCGAAAGTTTTCAGCAGATTTACACGTTTTGAGGTGTCCTGATTACGTTTTCTTTTGCATCTCAGCTACTAATTAAAATAATTTCATAAGTAATACATCATTGGAAAGCTTTTTTGAATTGGAATCGAACAGTGGAATACAGAAATTTCTACCGCCAGATGGCGCTGTAATATTTTCAAATTTCAATATTTCAATTTCTAATTATGATTCAATTATTTTTAATACATCATTCGAAAGGTATTTTAAAGTTCTTTTAAATTATCGAAAGTTTTCACCAGATTTGCACGTTTTGAGGTGTCCTGATTACGTTTTCTTTGGCAACTCAGCCAAATGAGTTAGATCGTTCAAAATTGGTGTACGTAGGTTAATTAAGAGGGTCTGAAAGGGTGGAGAAAAAATAGGCGTGCACCGTGCGCATTTCCTTTAACTTGTGCGCGCGCAGAGCGCACGGGACTGCGCTACCGAAGGCAGTGGGGACCCGTCCCGACTTTTTAACCAATGAGAATTGATTTTTTTGATTTTTTTCTCTTAAGAATAAATATTTGATTTGAGGAGGAATATGTGCGCGCAGCGCGCATATACCTTCACACATGCGCGCGCATGGGACTGCACTTCCGAAGGAAGTGGGGACCCGGTATGTGTTTTTACCCGATCAGAAATGATTTTTTTTTAGGGGGCACGAAAAGTCAGGGAAGAAATAGGTGCGCCCAGCGCGTGTATACCTTAACTTGTGCGCGCGCAGCGCGCACGGGACTGCGATGCCGAAGGCAGTGGGGACCTGGTCCGACTTTGTACCCGATGAGAAATGATTTTTTAAATTTTCTTTTCTTAAGAATAAAAACTTTGAGTTGAGAAGGAATATGTGCGCGCAGCGTGCATGGGTCTGCGCTGCCGAAGGCAGTGGGGACCCGGTGTGAGTTTTTACTCGATCAGAAATGATTTTTTTTAGGAGGCACGAAGGGTCAGGGAAGGAATACGCGCGCGCAGCGCGTGTATCCCGTAAGTTGTGCGCACGGGACTACGCTGCCGAAGGCAGTGGGGACCAGGGCCGACTTTTTACCGAATCAAAAATGATTTTTTTTTAATTTCTTTTCTTAACACTAAAAGTTACTGTTAGTGATTCATTAATTATAGGGATTGAGAGATTTTGAGAATTCAGTCATTATAGTGATTCATTTAAAAATACTGACCCGCTAGCGGGCGAAGCTCGCTAGTAATTTATTAAAACTATTATTTGTTAAAATTATCTAACATAATGAATGCAAATGGTTTTTATCTTAGAGATAATTAACACTAAATATCTAAAGAAAGACAGTTTTATTGTCTATAAATAATACACTGCTAGCCATTAAATTCAATACCAAGAAGGAATGCGAATATAAGAATGATATTTATTGGGCAACTACATAATTTTAGGAATACCAATTGATTAAATTTTCAGGAACTTTTGAGTAATATATCCTGAGAAAACAGTACATAAAGCAGCGACCTCTGCGACTTATCAACTGCACTTATCTGCTTAGGCATTAAATTGAATAGCGATTTGATGATATTTTCAGGTAAAGCACTTCATGAAGCTTTAGCACAATGCCATAATTCATCGATTGCAGTTACTGGTAAGTGTTGGCGTCATGCCATCACTCACCAATCGCTTTTCAACTCCTTGCCAACTCTTTTGCTAATCACTTTTCAACGATTAAACAGGCATTTTCACTGGTGCGATATCAGGAGAATACGCTGGTCAGAGCAACAGTCGAACGCATTCAAAATCATGGAAGGTCTGGACAATACGAACAACTCGCGGTCGTGCATTCTCCTGCTTAAATGTTGCACTAGCAGGTAACCTAGTATGCGGCTACCAAAACTCTAAAAACTGCATCACTGTTATGGGCGCTTTTAATGTGTGATCAACGACGACCCTGGAAAAGAAATGGCATGAAGTCGCCTTTCAAAATCCTGTTTACAGCATCAAGATTGTATAATTCATATTTAATGGCTTTGGTGAATAATGCATATTGTCAGCTGGCATTCGACATCGTCATACTGTCCATCGCCTGCAGTAATGGTATAGGGTCAAACTGGATACACGTTTTGATCACTTCTTGTTCGCATTCCTGTCACTCTGAATAGTGGCCAATACATTTCTAATGAGTTAAGGCTCGTCACTTTGCCCTATATTCAAAGTATCTGTTCCGTAGCGCAACATTAGGACAATGCACGACCGCAAGTTGTCCGTATTTTTCGGACTCCTTGATTAAGAATGTGTTTAACTGTTCTTCTTGCCAGCGCGTTCTCCTGATCTCGCACCAATGAAAATAACTGTGTAATCGTTGAAATGTAACTGGCACGCTACCATTCACCAGCAGCTGCGATCAATGAACTGTGGCATTGTGTTGAAGCTTCATGAAGTTCTTTACCTGCAAATGCCATGAAATCGCAGTTCGATTCAATGCCTAGGCAGACAAGTGCAGTTATTGCTCGCAGAGGTCGCTGCTGTATGAACTGTAATCTCAGGATATATTACTTAAAAGTTCCTGAAAATTTAATCAATTGTTCTTTCAACTATAATGAATGCACGCAATAAATATCATTCTTATATTCGCATTCCTTCTTGGTGTTGCATTTTTAATAGCCATCAGTTTATCTTAAAAAATGCGTTTTTATAATGGTTATCTCACATATCAAGTTTTGTACAGTTATATGCCATAGAAGTTGAAATGTAGCCTTCCCATTATTGAGGAAATTTGCAGTATAGAAGTGCCACCTATTAGCCGATAAGCATACAAATTGAATCAGATGAATGTCTCATAATTGCCTCCTCACATATTAGGTTTTGTTTGATGATATATATATATATATATTTTTTTTTTTAATAAAAAATCACTATTTTATAAAAATATTGCACCGTTAGAATGGAGAATAAATGTTCTTTGGAATGGTAAAGATTGTTTTGCATATCTGTAGCCGTTACGAAGAATCGCTTTTCAAATACGCACGAAAATATTTACCTTCCTTTCTTTATTGCATTGAAGGCTTTCGAGTGTGCTTTAAGAAACTGTTTGCAAGTTAGCGAGTTCTTTTATTAACAATACGTTTTTAATTAATAGCTACGTTTATTAATAAGATAGAAAATTCTAACTAAGATAAACTGGTTTCCGACGCCTCTTGTTCACGAGGAGATGCGGTCAAAACAAAGGAAAAAAAAAATTGGACAGCAGCGTTTTTTTTTGTTTTTTTTAATCTTATAGAGAAAACTTATTTTAAAATAATTAAATTTTCCTTTACAAAATATTACATATATAAGCGACATATTATTTCTAAATTCTGATAGCAAGAAAAAACTTTCTACCTAATATATATAAAAAAAAAAAAAAAAAAAAAAAAAAGGTGATTACTTCAAAAATTAAGCATTTTATAGATCACATTATAATGTTTTAAGCTTCATTCGTATTCAAAATAAATGCTCTTGGAATTTGAAATTAGAGGTATAATTTGCGTATCGTATTCAAGTGTTAATTATAACAAATATGCAAACATCGTATATAACAATATTGCAAAATATTTACGATAGCAATGTAAACATACTTTCTGCTAACTGGTGCATAGACTAATATTTCTCATCAAAATGTGTCTTTAAACCACTGATTCTTGGTGCGATATGTTTCAGATGCATTTGCTATTTTAATGAATATTCGAATTTCTGATCACTTCAACATTACACATTCTGTGTTATATCTCTTAATCGATGTGGAGTACATATCTAATAGACTTTGTTTGGAAAACAATTAAAGGAGCGCCGCAAGTATACATGATAATATTCTTAATTTATCTTAGAGATTTACTTTGATGTAAACTGTAATATTACTAATTTCTTTCTTTTGTTATATTTATCGTTTTCTGTATTCTTCCTTTTTTCTTCCAACTTTTATGCTTCGTAATTATTAATTACAATTTTTGTTTTATTTATTTTATCTATTTATTTTCATTATTACGTAAACATTTCTTATCTGTTTCATGTAAATTTCTGGTGATATACAAATACCTTAACCTTTTAAAATTTGACATGCTAACTTGTTTCTGATCGGTTATTTTCTTTTAGGTCTATATATTGTTTTTTAGCAGCAGAGAATCGCATGCGAAACAGCTTTAAAATGCTTTGGATTGGGAGAAATAAAAAACGCACGAGTTTGAAGCAAACGAAGATAATATCAACAATAAAATTACGCAGCAAATTAAGATAAATTAAGTGTGTTGAAGAGAGGGAAGGTATTTAATGAGTATTTAATTAAATGAGTGTTTGAATTGTGGCACTGGCGTTTGTATAGAGTTACGCTTATTATATTATATTAACTTATTATTATATTATATTGTAGCAGCCACTTATTAGATTTTTTTTATTTTGACATTTCTTCTATTTTTTAAAAAACTAATGAACGAAACTACCTTAAATTTCAGTCAGGCAAATACATTTATAAACACACACTTTCCAGTATCGATTTAGTTACGAGTGCAATTGTGGGGGTTGGGACAAGAAAGTGCCAAGCCACATTCGGTTAAATTTTAGTAAATCACCTATTATGAAAAGTAACGATTCGTGAGTGATTCGAGAGTATCGACGCTTTCTTGGGTACCTATTCATATCGGAACTCTTTCCCCTTGCTCGTGGGTGTATATTATATTCGTATCGGAATTCCTTTTTCGTGCAGGCCGCTTGTGGGTGTATATTATATTTGATTGGTATATCGTATTTCATGCATTTTAAGATTCATGCATGAGGAGGTAGCTGCATTCAGTGATTTTTTTCCACTTTAGATAATTTTAAAGCTGAAATGGCGATATTCATTTAATATCTTTTGAATCAATTATCCTATTGTTCATTCGAATGATTGGTTCAAAAGGTATTAAATAAAAACTCCAATTTAACTAATTCCATTCTATTTCCAACTGTTTTTGAGTTATGTGAGATGCACACACACATGCGTACGTACAAACGTCACGAAAAATCATGTAAAGTCGCACATATCTCTAAAATGGGAGCTCGCATTAAGACCAAAGTTGCAGTTGTACAACTACACATCATGATAGTCAAAATATAAATTTAGAACATTTTAGGAATACTCGCTTCTGAGAGAGATACAAAATCAGTTTCGCAAATCAGAATTACAATACTTTCTCATATTTTGTTTAAGGAAATATTGTAATCAAAAAAGAAAGAAATCGCTGGATGCAGATCTCTCCTCGTGCTAGAATCTGAAAATGCATGAAATACGTAAGAATGGTCACAAAGCCACATTATTTGAAAAATCAAAAAAGATCTCTCCCTCTCCGATACGATATACTGATCAAATGAAATATATATACACAAGCGGCCGGCGCGAAAACGATATTCCGATACGATTAATTTACCAAAAAAGTTCGATACCTTCGAATCATGTCACGAATCGATACGTTTCATAACGGGTGACTTATACTAAAGCTTAACCAGATATCACTTGGCACTTTCTCGTCCCAACCCCCACATCTATATTTCTCAGTATAAAAAAAAAACAAAGGATTTCAAATTTTCATACTGCCGGTCATAATTACATCCAACATTTGTAATTCTCTGCTTTTGATTGTGGATAATTATAACCATCTTTGATTATTTAAATAGAGAAGCCCAAGAAGTAAAAATTTAACGGGGTTCTTAAAAGGTTAAAATTACCCCCCTAATTATTTTAAACAAAATTTTTTTCCTTAGAAAAAGAAAAAAAAATTACAATTTTGAAAATTTTTATAAGTTGTTATAATTACTCCTGTTTGACCCTACGACGTAAAGATATAATGGAGTTTACGCAGCGAATCGGTAAAGTCGATTTTTGGAGCCCCTATTTCTGAGATCTAAAACTAACCGACCTAACCAGGACGTTTGTCAATTTCCTTTAGTCTCTGTGTAACACACACAAAAGAGCATAAATATAAATGATTTTATGTAACAAATTTGAAAAAATATCATTAGTGCCGTTTTTGAGATACAGACTTTCGGCCCCAGTGTCGATTTTAACCAAAACTTGAAAAAACAATCTATTTACCGGAAACCAACAATTGTAAACGAAAGAACATTTAAAAGAATGTTAATAGAGTGGGTTTGAATAAAATCAGTAGAATCGTTTTTAAAGGAAAGCACTTGCGATGCCTAAAATTGACTTACTTATACAGGACGCCTTCCAATTTTCCTGAGCTAACCAACTAAAAGATACAAAAGGAAAGCTAAAAGATGTTTGATGATACAGTAACTCTGGAGAATATAGTTAGAGTTTTTTTTTTTGTGATACGGACTTTCAGTTACGGATTCCCACTTCAACGCAGTACGAAACTATGTTCTGAGACTGGACATTAACCCGCCAGCCGATCCAACATGTTCGTTCAGTCTGTTACATGCGAAACCATAACGCTCTGCAAAATTTCAAATAGCACTCTGCAAGACTTTCTAAAGATAAATAAAAATGTTTTATGGATATTTTAATTAAAAGAAAAGTGCCAGACGCTATTAAAAATACATTACGTTCTACAACTACTGGACATTAACCCACCAGCCGATCCACCATATTCGTTCAGTCTGTTACATGCGAAACCATAACGCTCTGCAAAATTTCAAATAGCACGCTGCAAGACTTTCTAAAGATAAATAAAAATGTTTTATCGATAGTTTAATTAAAAGAAAAGTGCCAGAAGCTATTAAAAATACATTACGTTCTACGACTATCGAGTGGTTTTTGAACGAACATCCGCCATATTTGTTCAATATCCAGTCTCTCCGTACGAGAGACTAGATTCAAGGGCCATCTTTCGAATTTCACTGAAATTAATGTCATTATTGCGGGTTGGCCATATTGCCTGCATTGGCTATATTTACATCATTTACCTTATATATATATAGAGAGAGAGAGAGATAGATGTTTCATATCATAAATTTCTATGTTGTTTATACAAATGAATAGTACATATTAAAACTTTTCTTACTTAAACTTTGAAAAATATATATAGTTTATATTAAAATTTGTAGCAGCTTTTTCCTGCACGAAATAATTGATGGATGATAATTTTTTAAGCTATTACCGTTAAAAGAAAACAAAATGTCTTCTCATTATTATTATAGAAATTATTATTAAAAAATTAAAAGCATTATTATTAATATTGGTTCTAGAATTCGTTGTTAAATATTGTTGTTTTAATAATTTGTGTTAGCTTATTATCATTTGTCTATGGTATGGTACTAAATTGAATAACCTATATATATATATATTTTATTATTTACCCAAGCAGCACCGAAACGTTCTCTGAACGTTCAAAAATTGTTCTGCAAACACGTTCTAAGAACGTTCACTTTGAACGTGTTATAGACGTCTATCTGTCCATCTTGAAGACGTACAATAGTACGGTTCAGAGAACGTTCAATGAACGTGTAACTATCACCATCGGTGTTATAGAAGCGTTCTGAGAACGTTCTATGTATACGGTCTCAGAACGTTCTAAACGTTTTTAGAACGTTTTCAAAACGTTATACACATTTTCAGAACGTTCCAGAAAACGTACTGTAAACGTTCTAAAATAGTGTAGTTAAAAAAAAAAAAAAAAAATGTGACGTCATTATAAAAAAATCCCCTCAGTACGAGCGTTTAGAAGTAAAAATTACATAGCTGATGACGAATAATGATACAGCACATGAACAGGGATATGAATTACTTTTTTTTTCAATTCAAATAATGTTTGAGAAATTTTAACATACTTACTATTCTTTTAATTTCAACGTATATGCATCAAAAATTCTATATTCTATGACAGATTTCCCCAAAAAGTGTCATAACGCCTCTTTATACCTTAAAAAATTTCTTAAATTTTTGCATTTTTTAAAAATTTCTTTTTTTTCCCTAATCTGTAGATAATGAAGTTATAGTATTAATTACAAAACTTTGAATAAACACCATAAAATGCGAGAACTCGCACCAACTGTTTCGGGTCAAAAGAAGACACAACCCTTCATCAGGCGAACATTGTAGGCACGAGAGCTGCAAACAAGCACGTTGAGTGTGTGGAATGCGTTGCCGCTTTGTTTGTAGCAGCCGTGCTTTGTTTGTTGCAGTTGCGAGTTCTTGCATTTTATGGTGTTTATTCAAAGTTTCTCAATTAATACTATAACGCCATTATCTTCAGATTAGGGGAAAAAAGAAATTTTTTAAAAATGCAAAAATTTAAGGAATTTTTTAAAGGGATATAGGCACGTTATGACACTTTTTGGGAATTACAGTCATAAAATATGGAATTTTTCATGCATATACGTTGAAATTAAAGGAATAGTAAGTATGTTAAAATTTCTCAAACAATATTTGAATTTAAAAAAAAGTAATTTATATCCCTGTTGCTGTATTGTATCATTATTCTTCATCTGCTATATACAACTAAACTCTTGATTTATTTTGCTTGTTTTAATCCTTGTGATTCCGAATGCGTCATCCTATGATTAATGTTTGTTTTTCATGGTTGTTTTCTGTTTGATTCTCTGATTTCTTGAAGTAAATAATTTATTCCAATTTATTCTTCATTTCTAACTTCAATTAATTTCTTGTACGATAGGGTGCCCGCTAGCAGTTTGCTATTATAGCTGCTAACGAACGAAATCGTACATTGGTGCTCAACGACGAAAAGGGTCACCCTTGACGAGTTTTTTTTTTTTTTTTTTTCTACCATTCTAAGCTTTTCCTACAAAAAATGTTTAAAATGCTGTCTTAATTTTTTATTTCCTCGTTGCTTGTTTGTATCTTTTGATTTGAGTTTCATGTGGTTTTTACGCACCGGCAAAATTATTAAAATTGCAACTAACAATATAGGAATAAATTTAAGATTAGACTGAAGTTAAATAAAATATAAATCAATAAATAAAATATAAATGTTTCAATAAATCACAATCAGTCTCCCCAGGTTATTTAAATTTGTTGTAATTTTCTTCTCATTGACCTATGTGGTTTCAGGGATCTTATATCTGTTGCTTGGCTTTAACTAAGATTAAAAATTCATTTATACATACATATATATATATATATATATATATATATATATATGTGTTTTTTTTTTTAAATACAGGGTGCAAAGCATTGTGACGAGAATACCTTTATCTCCGCAACTATTGGTCGCAAATATATAGTTTCAGTTACAAAATGTTTTAAAGAATATGAGCATTTGTGGTATAACATGTTTAAATTTAAAATATCTATTTTTTCAAAATTGCAAAAACTAAATTTTTACATAGTCCCAGATCCCTATAATCATATTTAGAAAACTGACACTCATCCTAACAAACAGTTTCATTTCTATTCTCCCAAAATGGAACATGATATTTAAAGTTTGGATTTTCTAACATATTTCGGCCTTCAATAAGGGATCGGTTTAAAAATCCTAATTGGACTTTATTTGCATTTTCCCTGGGTTTATTAAAGAATTTTTCATTGACTTTTTAATAAAGCCCGAGAAAATGCGAAATAATCCTAAATTTTGAAACTAACTATCTCAGACAATTTTGGGTGCACAAAAGTGAAACTTTTTGTGTTATATTTTTTAGGTTAGAACTCAACTTACACTATTAGTGTCATGAAAATTGTATAAAAATTATCAGTTTTTGTGATTTTTAGTAAATTGATTTTTTAAATTTAAACATGTCATATAATGAATTCTTACATTTTTTTTTAAAATACATTTTCTTATTGGAGGACGTTTGAGACCAATTGTTGCGCAAATAAAGGCCTGCTCTCGACTTTGCACCCTGTATATTCTAAACATTTCTGGGTACTACTTTGTAAGTCCATGGATAGTTTATAAATATATTTGAATGCTGAAGTTTATAGAAAGTTTTAATATTTCAACATAAAAAATAATTTCAAAAATGAATGTACCAATACACCGCTAAAATAATATATAATTGAGTTTAGAATATATTGTTAATTTATAATAATAAGAAATTGAAACAAAAAATTAAAAATTAGTTAGAAGGAGGAAATTTTTAAAATGTCCAAATACTTAAATACATATATATATATATTTAATCATAATATTTTTCTAAAATATTTAACATACTTCATATTTTTAAATTTCAGTGCATGTGTGCATACATATTTTCAGTTTACAGCAGCAGTTTACAAAAATGATGTTTGCAGGTATTTAAATTTATTCCACATGGCAATGTAATTGGTATTTTTTAAATGTTTAAATTCCTTTAAATTGAGTCAACGCAATTTTTACCTCATTTGATGTAATTATGCTATCATGGCATATTAAATAATTGATAAATGTAAATATTATTAGTATTAATAAATAATATAGTAAATCGTCCTTTTTTTAAGCAGAATATCTTTTTTTATAAAGATGTGGAATAAAATTGAATTGAATCTTTGTTTTATTATGCAGTTAAACAATTTCATATATTTTATTTAATAAATAACAGTAAAGAGATATTTAAAATTGTAAGTCGGTGAAACTTAGGATATTATTTTAAAAATATGCAATTTGCATAACCTAGATTGTATATATATTATCATATAAACATTAAATAAATACTTCAGAATTTAAAAAGAAAAGAAAAAAAAAAGAATTACATACCTTCCTCATTTTCTTCATAAGAATTTCTCCAAGAAAACACCCTTCCAACTAGCATTTTAAAATACATAATGACCAGTCTGGAAGGGCATTCACTTAAAATTAGCTCTCATCTTTTAAATTCTTTATGTTACTTCATTCAGAAGCATAATAACCAAAAATAGTCATTTTAACAATTTCCATCTCAGAAGACTGAATTAATAAAATGAATCTCTAATTTCTAAGCGGTTTTCTGTAACAGGAGCAGTTTTTTCTGCGATACAATGCTACTTACAAGTATCAAATGTTAGGCTTAAGAACTTACGCAGATATGAAAATGATTGTTTAATTGATATTAAAATAAGACTTTAATAAATAGAAAATAGAGACTATTACAGGTTAAAAATATTACATTTTTACCTTTTCTAAAGCTTATCCAAGTCATTATAACGCGAAAACTGAACAAAACAGATTACATTACACGTTTTAAAATTACCGCTTCACATAACGGCACGACATTCCCAAGACCTTTGAAATTGCACGGTCAGCGAGAATTAAATAAATGCAATCCACAGATGTCAGTTTCATCTGCTCTTCCCTTGTTACATCCGGAATAATCATGTTTCAAAGTTCAACGTTTGAAACATAAATTTATTAAGCATTTATAGCTGTATAAAACATATGGTCAATATTTTAAGGAAAAATGGAGCTGAGTTAGACAATTATTTAAATTTTTATAAAGTATTTGAAAAACTTATGAGATCACTTTATTTTTCCATTTTAAAATCTCGAATTAAACGGAAAAGCATATTTTGTTTTAGTGTATATTTTAGTATTGAATAAAATATTCAGTGAAAATAAATAAAATAAAATAAGAACAATCAAACAGAGTAACGATTTAACAACATTATCAATATTGATAATTTATCAGTAACATTTAAACTTAAATAGAATCATAAATAAAATATAATAAAAGTTTAAAATTATGCTTAAAGAAAAGAAGAAAAAAACTCATTCTGTAACTTCCCGATGAGTATTAGAGACCGCGAGGTTCTACTCTCGAACCTTACAGACGGGAAGTGTTGGCTTCGATTCCTGGTCACGCTCGTCGACTTAGGTTTTCGGAGTTTTCCCGTGATTTTCTTTGAAACTCGCGTAAAGCACTATATTACTTATTCAATAACATCCGTGATTAGCTTTTTGTATCTAAACTTTGGGTCTGGGGAATGCATAGATTTTCATGACAGAAGACAATCATTTTTATGCTGTATAGAAGATCTTAGAAAATGTATTTTTCTAAGGGTTTATTATTATTATTATTATTACAAATGAAAAAAAAAAAAAAAAAAAACGGTAAATTTGTTTTAAATCATCAGAAAACGATGTTTCAATTATTCGTTTTAAAGGTGATATCGAATTCTTTTGAAAGATAATTATAGTGAAAATTTTTATCCACCCTTCCCCATCCCCCAGGGATGATGCATACTTATTCCTAGGGGAAAAAACAATGTCCTATGAATGATAATAATAAAAAAAAAACTGTTTGACTATTACTCGTTATACAGCCAAATTGAATCAATATTATATATCAAATGTATGTCACGCAGAAGGTTTGGTGAGTATATATATTACAGAAGCTGATAGATAGCCTTTCTGTGAATGGAAAATATTGGAACGTGGCAGTGCCACCTGTCGTCCGATATGCACCCAAAGGCAATCTGTAGAGTTTTACGTAATATTAATTTCACTTACCAAATTTACAATATTTATAAATCACAGAAGTTGAGATTTTTCGTTTCTGTTATGAGATTAAATTGCAACATAGCCACGCCACCTGTTGGCCGATGTGCATCCAAAATGGACCAGTAAAGCTTTACATAAAATCGATTTCACTTATAACTTCAGTGTATCCCAAAATTTATTGTTAAATCACAAGAGTCAAAATATTGCCTTTCAGTTAAAATGATTAAATTGCAGATTAGCAACTCCACCTGTTGGACAATGTATACATCCAAATTGTATTAGCAGAGGTTATGATGATATATGCCAATATATCATGTTTAATACATTTGTACACTATAGAAGCTGAGATATAGCCGTCCCATAAATGGAGGGTTTCATTGCATAGCACCGTAATCTATCGGGCGATATATCCCAAATGAAATTCAAATAAACTCCAATTTAGGGCAAGATCTAATATTGTAACAAGTTTGGTCGAATTCCATACATTGATTCCTGAAATACAAAATCCACAAAATTTTTCCATGAGTTTAAAATTTTGTAATTTTTTTTCACCTCACCGCTACTGATTATTGGGAAGCATTCTTTACTGACGTGCTAACAAAACGTTAAACTGAAAATGTAAAAAATGCTCTATTCTCTATCATGCTAAAAATTATAAATTTCGAATAACTTACGAAGTTTTTAAATTAGAATGTTGCAAATCTCTCAATAAGATTCTTATCAATATCATAAGTGATATTTTAAAACTGGTCCGATCTCTCTGCAATCATTTGTTCTTGAGATATCGTGCACATGAACTAACGGGCTATCACACTAATAGGTGCCGATACACATTAACAGATACCATACCAACCTTTTGACTTCCGGATTCCTCACGCCACAAAACGTGTAAAAAAATCAAAAGCTGAAGTCAAAAATTTTAAAGGTTAACCTAGTTTCCCAACCAATAGTACTAAAAAGTCATTTTGTCATATTCGTTATAATTACACTGTTACAGAACGTGTTATGACGGTGTCACACTTGAACGTTCTATATAGAACTAGAATTGTACGTTTTATAGATGGTACAAATCAAACATTTTCAGAACGTTCTAAATAATACTATTTCTGAACGTGTTTTAGAACGTTCTTTTGACACGAAACACGGTGTTTGAACTATTGAAACCGTTATTAGACGTTCACAGAACGTTCCTGTGCTACTTGGGTAGGTTCCAAAATCTCATATTTGTGATAATAAGTGGACTATATCTAAATAAGTTGAGGATTATTTATTCGGAAAAAAAATGTTAATCATCATCAGTAAATTTATTTATATGTGTATGTGTCTGTAAAAATTTATAGAAATTACAAAAATTTGAACAGATGCAAAACGATAGAATAAGACGAAATTAATGAGTTGACTGAAAACAATTTAAACTAGGGTGAAATGAAATGAATGTATTCATGCCGAAGTCGCAATTGTTGCATAATTTGTAGTATGAACTTATAATGTGCCCAATGTAGTGTATCTAATAGACTTTCAGAACTGTTTCTTCTTTAAAACGAACTCTAGTAGATGAGAAACATTCGGCATCTGCGTATGCTGTCACTATAAAAACAACGAGAGCAACGACTTTAAAAATTCAAGTAATCATTAAAGAAATTACTATAATCGCAATAAATACAAAAATAAACAAAGAACAAATATGATACAGGAAACAGAAAAGAAAAAGAAAAAATCTAACTTTTGTGGCAGGAAACTCAAACACAAACTCTTTTATTGTAGAGAGTGGCAGTTCAAGTCTGGTATACAACGATATTGATAAGTTCATATCATTTAAAAATAAGGCTGAAACACAAGTAATGTTGGCTAATGGCTAATCCGTATATCTCAGGGTTGTGAAAATGTAAAGATTGAAGTTAAAAACTCAGAAAACAAATTAAGTACTGTACATTAAAAGACACATTATTTAGACCTTACTTTAATAGAAATGACCCGATGCATGTCAAATGAAAGTAAATTAAATAAAAACTTTTGGGGAGAAGCTTTAATGACGGCAAATTAGTTGCAAAACCGACACCAACATGTGTCCGTGAAACAACACCATATGAGCTTTGGACGGGAATGAAACCAGACTTCTCGAATCTAAGAACATTTGGTTGTAATGTATATTTTTATGTAAACAAAATTGACAGAAAGAAATTGCATAATAAAGTAAAACCAGGATCTTTTATGGGTTACGATTTAAAAAGTAAAGGTTACCGAATTTATGTAAACAACAACATAAAAATTTGCAGAAGAGTTAAATTTCTCGAAGAGCATGAAACACATGAACCCACTCAAAACACTAATCATAAACAGGTAGATAACAAAAAAACTTTAAAGACAAAATTAATGAAAAATCTAAAATCCCAATAATTCTTAATGACGAAAATAAAGGGACAGAACAATGTATTGATGTAAAGAACACACAAATCCTGAGATAGTCAGAAAGGATAAACAATGGAGTACCACCGGAACGTTTTGTTTTTCTCTCAATCGATACTAATTATATTGAACTAAAACACTTTGAGGCTATAGTAAACAGGAAAAATCCAGTTGTAAAGGAAAAATAGTTAGAAGCCGCAAAAGACGAAATAAAATCCTTGAACAAAAATTACACATGGGAACCTGTTGATCCTCCACCTAATACGCACATTGTCGGTTCTAAATGGACTTTTAAAAGGCCAAATATAATAACTCAGGACAAATTGAAAAATATGAGGCAAGTCTCGTAGCACGAGGTTTTAGTCAAAAATTTGGAACTGATTATGACGAGACCTTTGCCCCAGTGACGTCTCATACAACAATAATAACTTTTCTAGTAAATGCATTATAGAAAAATATACACAGTTGACTCACGTTGATGTCAAGGCTGCTTTCCTTCATGGTATATTAGAAGAATACATTTTTATGAGTGAGCCAGAAGGGTTGCAAAACAAGTAATAAGATACTTAGACAACTAAAGATTATAAAATAAAGTATAACATAGATCAAGATCCTATTTTAAACGCTTTTGCAGACGCTAATGAGTCACTTGATAGAAAGTCCACCAGCGGGAACGTGTACTTTATTGGGAAAAACCTTATTAACCGGAATTCGAAAAAACAAAACTGTTTGTCACTTTTCACAGCTGAAGCTGAACATATTTCGGCTAGAAATGCCGCAAAAAAAATATTGTGAATTTTAAAATTACTCAAAGATCATGATATTGAACAGAGTTTGTGGGGCTTGCGTAGCTGCAAACTCCATCTTAATTAACAAATAATCAACTAGATAACAAAATAGATAACTGAAGAGAACGAGACTTGACTATAAATTATAAATAAGACTTTTATTTGAACTTAAATCAGGGAAGATTATTTGTTTCCGGAACTCAATCAAATAATTAAATAAATGAACGATTTACAGAAATATAGAACTTAAGTCTCAACGAACAGAAGTAGTGGAAACTCAGCGAACACTACTCTCAGTTGACTCGCTGAACTATGCTCACTTCAGAATTGACGGTAGGATTCCCTTGTCCGACAATTCCTTACACGCGACTTGCAATCTATCTACACACCGTAACACTCGCCAACTTAGAAAATTCCCCTATCGAATAACTTGGCACTAGCATAAGAATCAGCCTCATCAAGACCACACTCTCTACCACAATACCTTGATATTTATCCTTAATCCAACCACCTCCAATCACTTCACTTGGCAAAACTTCAAAAACCTGTTCATATTCACTTCACACTCCGCAAGTTACTTTCTCCATGCCGACGCAAAATCATCCCGTCTGAATCTTCGCCGACCGTTTGCATCGACCTTCGTAATCTCCCAACTATTGCGTCGCCGGGAGTCGCTGGATCCAGCTCACTTTTAAGACTGTGGCGACATTCCATGGTCTCAACGTTAGAAGTTACCCAATTACCATTTATGAGGACAATCAAGCGTGCATAAAACTTGCTGCATCTGAAAAATATCAAAGTCGAACAAAACATATTGATGTCAAGTTTCACTTGATTAAACAATTAGATGGACGAGGAATGATCGAACTGAATTACATTCCAAGTAGGGAAATGACTGCAGACGTCCTTACTAAGGCTCTACCTGAAGCAGCATGCACAAAACATAGAGAAAACTACAACTTAGGGAACATTAATATATATTTTGCAAGAATGAGCGTTGCATAATTTGTAATATGAACTTATAATGCACCCAATATATATCTAATAGGCTTTAAGAACTATTTCTTCTTTACACCAAACTCCAGATGAGAAACATTCGGCATCTGCGTATGCTGAATATCGCGCAACTAATACACCTGCTCTGTTCACGTGATACAATGTACATGTTAAGTCGTCATGTAGTTTCTGTTGTAAACGGAGCTATTATAACCTGCTCCTTTAATATAATATTTTCTCTGTTCTGTTTTAACCGGTATAAATGATAAATTGATTTTAATGAAGTATTTTATTTATATATGAATAATGTGATATCCGCGCTAAAGTAAAATAATTATTTAATGCGCTAAATAATTTAAGAACAGCAACGTCATCAAGAGAATTTATCGAATATATATATATATATATAATGCCTTAAATTTTACAGTAATAATTGCTAAAAATCATACGTTAATTACCAATGAATGCAGCTTTAATAATATTGAAAATGTTTTCTATACTGTTAAAGATACATTATTCGAAATTCATAACATTTAATCAAAAATAACGTTTTCTTAAAAACAAAAGAAATAATTCCATCAAAACTTACTCACTTATTTATAACATATGAATATTTATGAAAAATTAAAAAAAAAAAAAAGTTTTAATGATGAAATTGAATGAATTACTTAGGATTTATGGCTGTCATTGGCAAAATTGAATAAGAATATGATTTACATAACAATAGTTTTACGAAAACGCTTTGAATAACACTTTATAACAGGAATCTGAGTATTTTCCGCGATTCTATTCAAAGTAAAAGACTTTTAGACAGACGTTGTTCAAAGCAATTCATGTATATTCATGAACTAGTACTACATACCGAAAAACTCGTAAATTCTCAAATAAAATATCATATTTTAAACGGACATTGGGTTCATTTGGGAATATTACATAAGTTTAATTTTTAATCAATTTATTCTCATAAAGTATTAGTCGTGGAATAAAACTATCAAAACTAACCAGAAATGTTACTTGTTACGTCTTACAGGTCGCGTTACCATCCCGCTTTTTCTAAATTTTTAACATGATGGTACAGGACAAAATTTTGTATAAATGTGCATAAAGGAAATATTTTTTAATAATCATTATGAAATTTACAAGACTTATTTATAATAGAGATAGTCAACGGGGAAAAATTTTTTGTACATGTAGGAGCATCGCCTCCTCCCCCCCTGGGGGGAGGGGGTAGTCCTCCCTCGAGGGGAATAAACTTTATGATGGATATCTTTCAAAAGAGCTCGCCAATACCTTTAAAATAAATTGTTGAACAATCGATCTGCGATAATTTAAAATAAAGTTATCGATTTATTTATTTTTTCATTTTTAACAAATATATATATATATATTTATTGAGAAAAAAAAATGAATTTTTTTTTTTTATATTTAGTGTTATACTACTTTTCTAATATGGAAATCGTACTGCATTATCATGGAAGAAAATTTTATTAAATAATGATTTTAATAAATTATTTTTACTGAGTGAATTTGCATAGGAAAATATAGAAGAAAGTCATGTGGTCGCCACAACAGTCTAGTTCTTTTGTGCCTTACATCTGAGTCGTCGCACTACACTCAATGCTTTACTTCTTTGGGAGATATATTGGGAGGCAAAACTCAAAGTATATTTTTAGACTACACTGAGAAAAAATATATACCGCCTTTCTCTAGAATGAATAAGTGACCATTTTCTAAATCCCTTAACTAGAAATATAGATTTCCGAGCTATGCGCATAAGACACGCCAATAAACTGAATAGACGAAATTATCGAGAATTTCTTGTGTACACATTTCTAGATGGTGAAACAATATTCTGAATACTCTAAATATTCTGAATCATTTATTTTGCGAGAAATTCTCGCTTGATTTTCTAGAATTTGGTAATAAACCATGATTATAGTTGCAGAAACCCGCCTCTTGTAGTCTCATTTATTTGCAGAGATTTTTTAGCTTTACCCTTGAGAATATAGGTAAACGCTCTAGAATTCTAATAGAGTCTTCTAGAATTCGCTTTCCAAGGGGACTAGAATTTATTAGGATGACATGGAACTATTTTTTTTCTAGAGCCACAATTTAGAATCTAGATATCCGTTACAGAATTTCTTCTCGGTGTATACTGTAGATTGATTTTTCCTTCTTGTTTGTTCATTAGTTCTAGTTTTTATTATTATTATCATTATTATTATCATTTGTTATTATGTTATTATTTCTGATTTACTGTTTTGTCTACAGTAGTCTTTGTAATGCGGCTTAGGAAAAAAAAATATTTTTTGCAATAAAAATTAACTTTTCTCTATCTTATGATATCTCGATCTTACTTTTCTCTATTTATTTCTCTATCTTATGATTTATCTTATATTTTCTCTTCTTGATATACATTAATTCTGACAAATACACAGACACACAGACACAAAATATCTAAAAATGGTTAAATAGTATTCAAGAACGGGCGTCGCAAAACCTGTTGATCATCGAAACTTGAAACTCGAAAATTTTCGTAAGTCCATTATATATATATATATATATATATATATATATATATATATATATATATATATACATACAGAACAAAGTAAAAACATAGCAGAAAACAAACAGCTTTAACCGTTTCGAATAAAGTTCATAATAAATAAAATTACTAAACGCATTTCAGATTTTAAATAAAAATAAGGCATAAAATTAAAAATCAAGGGAATTAGATTCATAAAAATATATACAAAATCTGCTGTATAAGAATATTGGTCTCATGTATTAAATTAAAGTATGTTGATGACAGAGCTTTTCTTTGTGAATTTATTATTATTTTTCAGTATTTTCCTAGATTTTTAAGGGCACTACAAGTAACCGAAAGGTTCTGTTCTTGAAGCTTATTCACGGGAAGTGACGGGTTCTAACAAGGATAGCGCTCTTCGGCCTAACCATTCAGTGGTTATGTTTTGAAGTAAGGCAGATTGGCCACGTTTAGATCTCAGGCCTGGGTGGAATGCCTTCCGTGGGGAAGAGGGGGGGGGGGGTCTAAAGTAAACAAGTTTGTATTTACCAGGCTTTCGGAGAAAACCACAGAATACTCTGAGAAGCTATGCCAACTGCAGGCCCTGGGTTCGGCACTATCACCTCTTATCTACGCCACCTACCTGTTAGGAATTTTTCGGGAATTTCACCGAAATTCGCGTTATTATAGGCTAGGTCAACTTAAATAGGCCCTCTCCACTCTCCGTATTGTAATTCACCCATTCCTAGGACCTTCAAGTAGTCAATCGACCTAAATCCCTGTGCTAACATTACCACCTAGATTTTTAATCAGATATTATATATTTAGTTGATTCAAAAAAAAAAAAAAAAAAAAAAAAGGCCTAATTAGAAAATATAGCTAAATTGATAGATAGGTATTGTTCGGTGTTTATAAAATAAGAACTTTTATAGGGAAAAAAAAAAAAAAAAAGTGAACTTCATGTTAGAGGAAAAGACTTTTTAACTAGCATACTATAAAAATACTATTCATTTCAAATTTTTAATGAATATTTAATTTTCCGATTGCAACTCATTAAATTTTTAATCCATATTAATTAATAAGTAGTAAAAAGAATCTGAATACAACAGTAATTTTATTGCATTAAACAATGCAATAAAAATAAAACTATGGATTACAAATATAAATATAGGAAAATAGTCCGTGGAATGACAGGCCAAATTATGCTTAGAAATTACGGTTCGTTTGTCATATGTAGTGACAAAGAATTTGCTTGAGAGTAGAAAAATACAATGTTTCCCAAAAAATAATTGCACACATTTTTTTCCAAAAAAAAAAAAAAAAGACTTACAGCAACATTTTCAAAAAAACAGTTTAAATGCTTCAAATTTTATATTTAAAATTTTACAGTATATTAAATTTTATTTTTTCCATTGAAAAAGAATACAATTGTTTAAAAACTGTCTGTAAAAAGAAAAAATATATATTATTATTATTATTATTTTCTACGAAAGTTATATGCATTTTAAAGGGACTTGGCCTTGGGACTATAGATTTTAAAGGGACTTAGAACCTTTGGCGACATTGCTGATATAGCTTTCGTATAAAAGCTTATATTTTCATTTAATATTTATAAATAGAACTATATTAGGCTCATCGAAATTTTATTTTTTCTGACTGAGTGAAAATAATGCCTGGACCGGGAGTCGAACCCCTGATCTTTGACTTACAAGGTCAAGGCTCTACCAATTGAGCTATCCAGGCCGTCAACCGGTCGACATTACTAACTCAGACAGTCGGAAAGAATAAAATTTCGATAAATATGATTTTCTTCCAATCAGTTGATTGTGTGATTTTAATAAAAATTATATTAGGCTTGTTCAATAAAATCCATAATCAAGAAACATTGCTAATGGTGTTATATATACATATTTTAGAGATTCGAAATCTTTAAATTGCGTTTTCTCAGTTTGCATTGTTTCATGAATTCGTGATCTTCAAATTGTTTGAATTTTTACAAACATTTAAGAAGAGACTTTTTTTTTTTTTTTTTTTTTTTTTTAATGTTTATTAGAATTCACCTAAAAGAAATAGGGATGGGTTTTGCAATATCTTTAAAATTAAAAATATTAAAATTAAAAATATAATTTTTTTTTTCCTTAAAATATTTACATAGGCACTTTTTTATTTATTATTATTTTTTTTTTTTTTTAACTATTTATTATAATTCAAAACTCATCCCTAATTCTTTTACGTAAATTCTATTAAACACCCCAAAAATTATTAAGTCTTTTCTTAAATATATGCAGAATTTATAGCTTTTTTAAAGATCACGAATTCATGAAAAAATGCAAACTCAGATTTAATGATATTAAATCTGTAAAAGCATATCAGAAAACATAATGAATGCTACGTTTTATTCAAGAAACCTGATATAGTGTTCATTTTATAAATATTAATCAGAAATGCAAGCTTTTATATAAAACCTACTTTAGTTGTTCGTTAGAAGTACCAAGTCCCCTTAAGTAGAATGCCAATTACTTCTGCACCTAAACAACTTTTATTTTGAAACTAAATACTCACTGAATTCCATTTTTGTTTATCATTTGCCTCCGAATACAATTATTTACATACTATATTTAATTTTCTTTTTTTTTTTTTTTTTTTTTTTTTTTTTTCTAGAAGTGTACTTGTGTATTGCTAATTATATGCATTATTATGTAATCGAAAACAATAATTTCGATAGTTCTAGTAAGAACCCACTTTCTTAATATCAATAATGTAATCAATAAATTAATACTCTAGAAACTTAAATTTAATTAGACCTAAAAACAAATAAAATCATACTTTTTGCATTACAACTATTATTTTAAAACGAAATAGAGGATAACTAAAATACATTCTTGGAAACGCCAATGTATTGATACGTATTAGCGTATTGGACCAATTTAGCGTATTGGACCAATTTTATTACAATCTGTATTTTTAAATATTCCTCAAACTTGTAGGTCACTTAAACTTGCCAGAAATTACGTTTTTTATGTCACTTTTCATGTTTTGATAATATTTTCGCCTGGCTGTTTTACAAGACTTAAAGATTTTCTTTCAAGAACAGACAAATACACCGTATTCAATTTTTTAAAAGGTCGGTAAATTAAATGTTTACTTTCAAATCATATCATTCTCATTTTTTGGCTTATCGAGATTCTCATTTTATCATTTAATATGAACACTTTTCTTTTACCCACCTTTGGTAAACAATCCTCAATTTAGCCTGTGTAATTCATCTTCATTTAAACGGGTCTCATACAGTAGTATTTTTTTTAATTGCATCCCATCTTTATAAAATAATAATAATAATAATTTCCAGAGTACATGATATTGTTATTATTATTATTATTATTATTAAAATGCCTTAAAAGATTTTTAAAAGCCTGCTAAAATCAACAGGCCTTACTTATACGTTAAAGTTTCATCTGCAATTAATTTGGTTAAAGAATTTGAAAGATTAAATATCTACAGTTTGTAACATCTCCGCGAAAATGAATTTACATTGCTAAATTTATTTTATTTGGCAGAGAAATCATTACAGAGAACAAATTACTTTAAGTTTTAATAATAAACTGAAAATGAAATTATACAGAATAGTTCGATTTTAAAATAGAGGCAATTCGTAAAATAAAAATCGTCTTAGTTGTGTTAAAGGGCTAAATATGAATGTGGTCCTCTGGCACTAAATTAAAATCTAACGCAGATTTTTTTTTTCTCTTTTAATTTTTTTCTGTTCTTAAACTAAAAGAGAAAAAAGCAGATAATGCATGATAAATGCAAATAATGCATAGAATTACATTGTCATACTATTGTAGTTTTTGAAGAAAATTTGAAATATTTCTGATCTTAAATTTCCTTTATACTTCTGAAATTTGTTCTCACTAATGTATAACGATGGTAGTAATAATCGGAAAGAAAATAGTAGAGTCATTATCCAAAAACATCATTTCAATAGTCTTGTATAAATCCAATGAACCAACGAATGTAAATGGTAAGTAAATGACAAAAGAACTAATACCTTTTTTTTTTTTTTTTTTCTGAATAAATGTAATAAAGAAATATTTTTTGTTCCACTTGGAATCGAACGATGCAAGTGTTGATAATGGGCAACACAACAGCGAAAGAAAAAAAAAAAAAATGGCTAAAAAAGAAAAAGAAATATTTAAATAAAAATGCAGCTATTTGAATCGGAATTTACGTCGATGTATGTGGAAGCTTTCATTTATTTGATAACGAAATCTATTTTAATATGTTCATGAAAATAATAACTATATTACGCTTAAAATAGGCAGAATTTCATAGATTTCTTATTTCATTCTTACTCGCAGCATGTGTGTTATTTGTTGCTTCATAATAAAACAGCGAATATGTTTACTTTTTTAGAATAGATTTTATGATGACATATAAATTAAGGGGATAGTAGTAATACTTGGTGTAAAAAAGAAAAAATAAAGTTGGGGAGGGGGGGGGGAGAGAAAAGAAAAGAAAAGGTTCTGTAACGCTTCAAATATTTCTAGAAATGTAATTTTCAGAATAAAATGATATTTTTGAAAATGAATTCCAGTCCAAGTACATTAAGAAAAATTTTAAAGAAAATGCTTTTTATAGCAATTTGTTACTAGTTTGAAATAACAGAATCGTTTAAAAAATAATTTAAAAAATAGTGAGCCGATAAAAAATACGATTAAAAAATTAAATGTAGTTTTGTTAAAAGATAATGCATATATATATGTAAAGTTTGAGATTTTTTATTATGTATTTTATTTTATTTTTAATTAATTTAATTAATTTAATTATTTTGGCTTAAATACATTTTATTTTATACAGTCTAATGATGGAACGTTACAATGATATTTTCATAAATATTGTTAAAAGAAAGTTATTTTAAATCTATATTGACTTGAATAACATACGAGTCAATTTCAGACTTGTGCAGTATTTTCATTAAAAAACATAGGTCTCTTTCTCTCTCTCTCTCTCTCTCACACACACACACACACAACCACACTCCCTTTTTATTTTATTTATTTATTTTAGCTGTCTCTTCTATAAAAGCCTAGCATAGAACATATAAGTATCCCTCAATAAGTAATACATTGTCTCCTCTGGTTAAAAAAAAAAAAAAAAAAAAAATTAAATTAGTCGTAAGACTGGCCACTCAGCATCTGATTTAGAAATATTTGAAAGGCGGGACTTGTACTGATTAACCGCAGAAGGATGCCCCCTGGCGTCATCTGCGCATGGGTGAAAAAGACTGGTCCATTTATAAAATAGGAGTGTCCGTAGTACCTAGGGATCTGTTTTTTTTATGGGTATGAAAAATTTTAAACTCACTGATTGCATTTCTTTTCCTTCTTTGAACTGATTCTTGAATATCTGGCTATATAAATATTTTACGATTAATTAAAAGAAAGAAAAACATAATGTTATAAAGGGATAGTTTTATATTTAAATATAAATATTACTCATTTAAAATTAAAAATAAAAGCTTTGTCAGTATTTTGAAACTTTTGAAGTGTGTAACACTAATTAAAAATTATGTCAATTATTATTTACAAACTAGTACATAACACCGTCAAGAATGAAGGGATGTGAAATCAATTAAGGTAGTGAATCAACGAATGCTTTGCCAGCTTCGCTGGTCACTATATTTAAAGGAGACTAATGTGCAAGTTGTACCTAAAAGGACTAATGTGAAAGTTGTACCTCACTGGACTAATGTGCAAGTTACACCGAACGAACAAACTATTTAAAATGACACTATTTAAAATTGGATGTTGCTTTAAACATTTGACACTTACTTTCATTTTGATATTTATTATCAAAATTCTTGAAGAAATAATTAAAATTCTTCAAACAATAACTTCTCCTTCAAAAGCTTCTTTATCGCAAAACTTAATGACATTATGTACAATATGCTTCGATTCACTACGGAGAGGTTTAATCCGAGAACTTGTACCAGATGTATGAACCATTGGTATAACTTTAGTATATCCCCACAGCTGAATTGGGCGATTTTTTTTTTGGAGCCGTTTTGAAAGATAACGATGTCGTTCTGGACTGTTTGCGATATATTATGGCAGCCTATATGTTGTTTATTTTGGATTTATGATTTTACGTTTTATGATTTAGATTATGAATTTATCATTTAAGATTTAGCCATAATCGTCAACAAAAAATCGGAAAATATCGTTTTGGGGATATGCTAAAGTTGTTCCGATTCAATACATAACAGAAGAAACAAGAATAATAGAAAAATTTTCCCTCTCTCTTTCATCTTCCTTTGCTGTGTCTCCCAGCGAGTGAGTGGAATCGTCCTGGCACTTTGCCAACCAGGTATCAATCGTCCGCGGGCGGACAGTAGTTGGAAGTGTGGCAGGTGAAACTGTGACAAACCCTTCATTACGAGTTTGAAATCGTTTCAATTATTTGGTCGTTCATAGCAACTTTTAAAAGAAACAATTTTTTTTTATGTGTCCTGACTACGAATGACAATTAGTTTCGAGTAACGTTGTGCTGTCAGTCTTTGCTTCGGACTTGGATACAGTGCAAAGGAAACTTTTTAAAAAATTCAGCAGGGCTAAGGAGACAGCGTTTTGTGAAGGACTCGAGAGATTTTCCATTTAGATGCATCTCAGCATCTATTGATAAAAATCGCATCAAACTGCATGTGGAAAACTTCATTGGGAAAAGTCATTGTTAAATTATTGTGTTAACCTTGAAATGGCGCTGTAAAATAGAATGATATAGAAAATTTTTTGAAAAAACATACAAATTTTCTAAACGGTGTTAAATAAAAGAAATTTTAGCAGTTAACTGCGAAAATTTCTTACACAATATATATCATTACAAGTAAAAGATGCGTTAATGTATTTGGAGATTTTAATCTTAGAAGTCAGAATAAAGAAACATTATATTTAGTAAATATAATTCAAAAATTTTTAATCCCTCCGCTTATTTCAACTGCAAAATAAAACTAATTTTTATAATATAGGAATAACATTCCAAAAATTATATCAATTTCAATCATAAATTTTCAATATTTATAAAACTGTTTTAAGTACATTTAATTTTAAAATGACTAGTATTTCTCTCATCTACTTCGGAAAAGTTGATTTATAATAAAACAATCACTTACGTGGTAATTTAAAATTACCAAAAAGGACATTTTTAAAAATTCATTAAGGCAATTTTAAATAGAACCTAAATGATGAGTTTTTGAAGAACTGAAACTTTTAACTAGGCAACATAACTTGAGTTAAACTGAATACATTTTGAAGTCTCTAATCTCATTCTAATTGTGTTCTTTAAGTTTACTTAAATTTTGCATATTTCTACTAAAATTGCACAATTGTTCTATCTCAGTTACTTAGTATACTTATGGATTATTTTCATAGAACTTAATAGCTGAGAGTATAGTTGACAACTGAAGGATTTTGAATATGTAAAATTGGCGGTACTAATTGATTATTATAAATAACCTTGTGACGAAATGCTTCAGACACTGGAAGTAAATTAATCGCAAAGAAAGGCTTTTGAAAATTAATGAATGACTTATTAATATAATGATGAAAGTGTATTAAAATTATAATTATTCATAACTACCTTCTTCCGCACAGAACATCGGGGTGATAATACCTACGTACATGACTTTCAGTAAATCTCATAAGTAAAATCCTTAAAAAGAAAAAAAAAAGTTATTATTAATGAAAGATATTTAAATCTTTGACATTTGCTTTATAATTTTTATTTTAGTTATTTTTTACGCTGCGAAGTTAAAAATTCTTAGAATTAAATTACTATTACTGTTATAGTAAAATTCAATTATTTCCTAAAATTTGACGGAATTAAATTACCATATCACCATACATAACAGAACTCCTATAGTTAATAAATTTATTTACAAAATAAACTCATAAATTAAAATAAATAACGCTCATTCTATTTACAATGAATGAAAAATCTAAAAAAGTATAATAGATGGCGCCATCACCTTCCTACCAAACAGCCACCAGGAAATACGAGGCCTAACTGACTTTAAATTCTCCAAAATATACTTCTAAATATCAGACTTTAAGCATGTGTTGCAGCAGAAAAAGTTTTTTTCTTCAATGTTTTTAAAGTGTGCATTTTAAATATATTACAATAAATTTTTGTTGCCATAAGCGAAATTTCTAGCAACCCATTTTATGTTTTGGTTCTGTGTTCATCAATCAGAAAACATCTTACGTCACTATGGTACCGTTTGGATAAAATTTAATCGTAACTGGTCCACGTTAGAGAAATATTATATAAATTCTCTAAATTTGAAAGAGAACATTTTAAGACATCATAGTTAGCGACTGGAAATTTTTTCGTTGTTAAAATAAAATTGCACAATCAGAAGTTATATCAAAAAGAGAGATGGGTGGGGGGGGGGGGGGGGGAGAGAGAGATCAAAATATTTAACAAAAAAAATTAATCAGTATATCGAAACACTTGAACGCATCCAGGTAATTAGAAGGTGAATTGTTTAATTCACCGTTTTAGTCTACGGCATCACAAAAAATTTCTGAAAGTTTCAGAATGCTAGCGAAAATTAACAAAGAAAAAAACCAAAAATTTGGGATGTTAATGAGAACTTGATTAAATAAAAGTTTATAATTAATTAGATAATCTGAATACATTCTGAAATTTTTGCAATTAATAAATCGGAGAAATAAATATGCGAGATATCAATATAGCAAAATATATATATAAACGAAATGTATGATTAATTACCGACATCAGTTTGTAAATAATATTTTTAGTTTCTTGAATATAACTCAGTCATAACAGAGAGAAATCATACATTTTGCATATAGTTTTGCGAATATTTTTACATACATTCTCATTCCTATGTAATATTTTCTAAAAGCATAATTTCCTTCTATCATGAAAGTCATAGGAGTCATATGATTGAAAGAAATGCATTTTGAAATTCTGGCAAATTAAGGAAAAATTATTAGGTACGAAAAATACCGGTTACGAAGCTCTGCGACTAATATATAAGAATTATATTCAAATATATTTAACGTGTAAAAATCTGTTTGGGAATTTCGAGAGTATTAAGATTTTCTAAGTTTACGTCTCAAAGGGATCGATGCAATGAAATCATGAGAATTTATTCATATTTCTATTGAGAGCCGCCGATCAGATAATTCAAGCCGTATTGAGTAAATAATTTTTGAATAGATTTGGAATGTTATTTCTTTGAATTTCTGTTGTATTATTCTGTAATAAATTGTGTAGTAATGGTCTTGGCTTTTGTATTTTTCTATATCTTCTAGAAATTTGGCTCGTGCAAGAAAAGCCTTCAGAAAAGCTAACAATTTTACCTTCTGGTTACAAATTTAAATACATTTTTATTTAATTAGGGAATAAAGTATTTCAAACAGGAATAAAATATCTCTAACTAAAAGAAATATGCGTAAAATCACTTAAATTTACCCCCAGTAAGTTCTGTGAACTGCGCTTGTTAGAGCAAATATTAGCAAAACAACATTAATGAGCTTTAAACAGAATTAAATTCTTAAAAATCTGGAGTGACACCACTCGAAATTCCGAACATTAAGTAATTTAAAGTTGCATAAATAAATTAAAATGAGAAAAGTCATAAAGTAAACAAAAGAGAAAATTATAATAGAGTACATGAGTATGCGTCCCTGTTAAAATTTATAAATTCTAGACTCACTAAAAACTACACAGTTCGTGCGATGGTTATCTATAAAAATTATATAAATTTTCAGCTCAATCGGATGATGCGTTTAGACACTATCACACTTTAAGTAATATGAGACCATAAGATTTAATGATAGATTAGACCATAAGATTTAATGATTTAATAACTTCTTTGTGTTCCTATAAAAAGACTACAAATGCTAGATTCTCCGAAATTCATACAGCTCATGTGAAGATCATCGATAACATGTATATAAATTTTCAGCTCAATCAGATATAGCGTTTAGAAGCTATCATACTTAAAGGAATTAGAGCACTTAGGTCATAGTGATAAAGAATTTTTTGTTGTGTCCCTGTAAAAACACATACATACATACGTGCTATATTTACTAAAATCTGTGTAGTTCGTTCAACGGTGACCTATAAAATGTTCATCAATTTTCAACTCAATTGAGTAAGGCGTTTAGACGCTTTCGCACTTTAAAAAATTCGGACCCATAGACCATAATGATAAAGAAATTTTCGTGTTGTTCCTGTGAAAATCTGTAAGTGCTAGACTCACCGAAATCTATACAGTTCGCGAGACGGTGACCTGTAACATGTATGTAAATATTCAATTCAATTGGATGATGCATTTATACGCTATCGCATTTGAAGTACTTTGAGCCCTTAAGCCACAATGATAAAGATTTTTTCTTTGTGTTCCTATAAAAACAATAAGTGATACACAGCCTAAAATTCATATAGTTAGTGTGACGGTAATCTATAATATGTATATAAATTTTCAGCTCAATATGATATCCGTTTAGACGCTATCGCGCTCTAAAGGATTTCAGCAAATAGGACATAATGATAAAGAATTTTTCGCTGTGTCCCTGTAAAATAACTACACGTGCTAGATTTACCAAAATTTATCCTCTTCGTCCAATGGGGATTTAAAGCATGTATCTAAATTTTCAGCTCAATTAAATAAGGTGCTTAGATGCTATCGCAGTTAAAAAAATTTCGGCCCATATAGACCGTAAAAAAGGTTGATTGTACCGTACTTCCATGGCCGGCCCGCTTTCTGGACCTGTCGCCTATAGAGCATATGTGGGATCAGATGAAATGCTAGATGCCATCATGTCACTCTGTACATGATCTGGAGGTGGCTGGCTGTTCAAGATATGTGAGCCCATCTGCCTCAAGACAACATCAGACGTCTAATCAATTCAATGTCGGACCGTGTTGCGGCATTTATTGTAGCCGTAGGCGGTCCGACGCGATACTGAAGTTGTACTGTAATTGTCTGATTGGACACACTGTATTTGATAAATTGTCTTGATTTCGGGATCAAGTGTATCTCTCGTCTGTATGATTAAGTGTATTAAATTTCATTTCAATCCGATGCTTCCTTCTTGGTGTGCTATTTTCTATGTCCCTGAGTGTAAGTAAGCAAATCTAGTCAATGTAGCCACTGTAATTGATCCATATTCTTGAAAAATTCAATGAAAATATTGTTCGTGGATAAAAAAAATAATGAAAATGTAATGTTATACATATAACTATATATATATCGCAAGCCAGAAATATCGCTTATTCGAGAGCAAAATCGATAGCTTGTGCCAAAGTCACTCAATTATATATATACAGCTTAAAAATCGGAAAATAACTTCGCTGACTAGAAGAGCAAATAGCTCATTTTATATTCTTTGTCGAAGATTAGTTTTAATAAATTAGTAGATTTTTTCTAAAAAAGTTTGTTAATTCCGTTTTACTTAAAACAGGGCTTTCAGATATTTGAAAACCTAAGTTCTTATTTTTAATCAGTTTTTGTAGCCAAATGTGACAGATTGCCAAGAATGTCGCCAAACCAACTTATTATTTGTTCGTCGTGCATTTATAAACATTTTGACTGAAACAATAGTTCTAATGAAGAACACCGGTTTTATCGTTTATAACAATATACATGGATTCTCTGTTCAGTTAACTTATTTAAATTCATCGAGATAAACACCGAGAAGCTAAAAATCACATTAAACAAATTCTAAATACTAAATTTCAAATTGCTGCAGATAACCATTTTTGAGTTTACGTGGAAATTCATAATACGAGAATTATTGTAGTGACCAGGATGTCTCTTAAATGTAAGTTCATACATTGACTAAAAACAAAGGTTTAGAACTACCTGATGTCAGTTATAAATACAAATTTCAAATTTTACGATTGGCTGTCTTTGAGTTATGCGAGATACCCACACACGTGCATTTTTACGTACATACAGACGTTCAAATTAAAACCAATAAAATGAATGCAATATTGTAGGTATCTAGAATATCTCTGCAAAAAAATATATATATTCATGTGATATAGTTACCAAAATCGTAGATGTAGGTGTTCTTGAGAATTGTAGGAAATTATGATGCGATATTATAGCGTTCATAAATACAAAATTTCAACGTCACACTTTCAACTACTTTTCAATGATGCGGGATACAACATATGTTTCTTACATTAGATACTCAATATATTTTTGTAAAAATAAAGTACAAGGAAGTATGTGAATCTGTATAGAGTTTTTATTTTCGTTTAAAAAAGAAAGGTAACTACAAAAATTTTGTTGGAGTTTAAGCATTTTAAGAAACATTTTAATTAAAAAATATTTTTTTCTTGTATTTTTTTTTTTTTCTGCAAAAATTTTGGAAACTTTATATAATTAAATATCACTGATAATCATATAACTTCTTATTAAATTGAAAACTTTAATAAATATTCTGTAATATATCTCATGAAAACACTTAGAATTTGTTAAACAATCTCATTCGTATGTTTGCTAATCTCTGTGTTGCATATAGTACTCGTCTTTATTTAGTTTAATTAAAATTCTAATTATGCGAGAAATAAATTGTTATTGATTTTTGAAAGTACAAACCAACCAACTGCTTGCATTAAATGTAACCTAAAATAAGCAAAAAAATTATTACATCAAAATATGGAACAGAATGCAACAGAAAAATATAATATACATATTTAATACGTTCTAAATGTATACCACTTTAAACTTTGGTTAAAATTTAATGGTCTTAATGCGAAATAAGCTGTCTATTTGCTCATAATTATACAGCAAGTATCAAACAGGAATTCATTCCTCTTTATGTAAATATAATTGCTTAATGTTTATCACACGACATCTGTCATCGCCAAAAACTTTCTCACGCGAAAGAAAGATTTAACAAATAAGGATGCTAATTTAATACGACATTATCTGTCAATTATGCGTTCGTATAAATACTTATTTTTTATTTCTTCAAAACGTTTTCTTCTTTTGATTAACGGTATTTTTATTTTTTATATTTTTTATCAATTTCATTTAAAAATAAGTGATAAAAATTAATTACAATTATACTAATCAATAATGTAAAATTTTTTCATCGAATATATGATTATTAAAAAGAACAAAAGGGGATAATCACTCAAAAAAATAAAAATAAATAATTAAATAAATAAAAAGAGAGATATATATATACAGAAAGAAAGAGAGAAAGTTATTTTAAGATTTTTTTTTTAACTTAATGAATGTTGAAAAATGAAGTAATTAATAGATGTTGGCACATTTGAGCTTCTTTCTCACTTTATACAATGTTAAAATGAGCACTTTATAACGTTCGAATATTAGTAAATGAGAATTTATTTATAATAGCAGAATTTCACAAATTATGCATAATTGACAAGTTTTAAGTTTTTTGAAAACTAGAAAATTTAATAGGTTATTTTATCTTATTTAATCAGAGAAAACTATAACTAAAATGTATGAAACAAATTCTTTTAAATTTTATGATAGTCAAAAAGCGTAAAATTTAGCATCTATGTAAATATTTGATGAATTCACCGTATATACAGGTTGTCCTAAATTAGACTATATTTTAAAATTGCCTACAGACGAAATTATTGTTGAGAAAGTTGTAAAATTTTGTGTAGGTATTTTATGAAGGTATGGGAATTTATTTGAGCGAATAAAAAAAATTAGTTCAAATTTTCTCCACCAGAGGGCGTTTTTAATGAGTTGCACAGTTCCTGAGCTGTGGTCTTCCCAGTCCCCAGACCCCAATCCTTGCAGTTTTGGGCTTTTGGGGAGTCTGTAAGGTCTGGTAAGTCGTAATAATTCAAGAACTTTACCTGATCTTAAAAACAGCATTTGCAAGCATATTCATGACATTTCCCCTCAAAAGACCAAGGGAAGATGCTATCTTACGATTCTAAATATTAGATGACAATGATAGCCATCATTATGAACATGTCTTATTGTGTAATTCATTAAACAACACTCCCTGGTGTCGAAAAGTTGATTATTTTTTCTATTCGCTCAAACAGATTTCCATACCTTCATTAGGCCCTACACAGAATTTCATAACTTTCTCAACTATAGTTTTCACTGCAAACAACTTTAAAATAGGGTCGTTTAATTTCGGACACCCTGTAGTTATTATTTTTTTCTGTTATTTTTTGATCGGATGTGCTATATATGATCTTATCCACCAATGTTTCAGGAACATTCATATTAACTTTTTGAATATATTTTGTCTTGTATGAGGCTTCATTTCCATATCAGGTTCTTTGTTCCTTACTTCTTGCTTCCTTCCTGGTGCTTCATCATTGTAATGGTGAATTAATTAATAAATAAATAAGCATGTCACCTATGTATATGCAGTCCCTGGCCATATTATTAGACGCACTATAGTTTTTTAATAATTACATGTTTTCCAGCTCAGAGAATGGTTTCCAAATGGATAACCGCATTCATTTTTATGCAAGATGGAGCTCCCTGCCTCACAGAAAGGCCTGTTAAAGATTGTTTGGAAGTGCCAAAAATCCCTTGTTGGATTGGCCGGGTAATAGCCCAGATGTGAAACCTACTGAAAACGTGAGGGAACTGATGACGAGAGAAGTGGCTAAAGGTGTGATCATAAACAAAACGCAACTCTTAGAAAAGGTCATTCATGTGTGGAATCACCATCCTCAGATGCATAATTGAAGCTCGCATAGCTGCTAAAGGTGGCTCAACAAAATATTAACATTTAATTGCATTAATTTCAAATTTTTCCAAGAGTTAATAAATACATATTTTTTCTATAACTATAGTATTTTATTTGTGTTAAAAAACAGGTAATAAGGTGGATAATGAAACAAAAAATACATTGTATCTAGTAAAAACAATAAAGCTGTATAGTATCACCTGATAATTAAGATTTTACATAGAATCTTACAGTGCGTCTAATAATTTGGCCAGGGACTGTAAAATCGTTCTTCCTGAGTGAGTGAAGGGGTAATTCATCATCGCCCAGACTAAACCCCGGACCTAGAAGCATGAAATTTTGTGACAATGTTCTTTCTAAGACGTAGGCATCCACTAAGAAGAGATTTTACAAAATTCGCCCCCGAGGGGGGGAGGGGAGGCAAAATGTGATTTTCCAAAATCCTTCATAATCAAACAAAAAAACAGATATCCGTGAAATTTTTGCTTTAAAATATAGGTAATACAAATGTCTAAAAATAGATTTCTGGAATTTTAGAAATTCGGTCCCCAAGGAGGGTGAGGGGGCAAAACGGGATTTCACATAATCCTATATATCTCAAACAAAATATATATACGTGAAATTTTTGCTCTAAAATATAGCTAATGAAAATATCGAAAAACCAATATCTGGAATTTTAGAAATTCAGCCCCCAGGTGGGGCAGCAGGGGGGGTGGGGGGTGGGCTATGGGGCAAAAACAAATAGAAATGCAGTTAGGCCGTTCAAAATTGGTACAGATAGGTTTTAAAGGCCTGCAAGTCGAATGGGGATATTTTCGAAAGTGTAAAGTTATTAGGAGGGGCAACAAGGGGGAGGGGAGAGGGGGCAAAAAAAATAGAGTTAGATAATTCAAAATTGGTATAAAGAGGTTTTCGACACTTACAAATCGATTGCGGGTATTTTCGAATTTGTAAAATTATTAGGAGGGGCGGAAAGGGGGGTGGCGTGGTAAGGGGGCTATGGGCAAAAACAAAAAGAAATACAGTTAGGACGTTCAAAATTGGTACAGATTGGTTTTAGACGCCTGCAAGTCGAATGGGGATATTTTCGAAAGTGCAAAATTATTAGGAAGGCCGGAAAGGGGGGAGGGGAGAGGGGGCGAAAAAAATAAAAATAGAGTTAGATCGTTCAAAATTGGTATATAGAGGTTTTCGATACTTACAAATCAATTGCGGATATTTTCAAATTTGTAAAATTATTAGGAGGGGTGGGAAGGGGGTGGGGCTGTAAGGGGGGGCTGTGGGCAAAAAAAATAGAAATACAGTTAGGCCGTTCAAAATTGGTACAGACAAGTTTTAAAGGCCTGCAAGTCGAATGGAGATATTTTCGAAAGTGTAAAGTTATTAGGAAGGGCGGGAAGGGGGGGCAGAGGGTAAAAAAAAATAGAGTTCGATCATTCAAAATTGGTACATAGAGGTTTTCGATACCTACAAATCGATTGCGGATACTTTCGAATTTTTAAAATTATTCGGAGGGGCGGAAAGGGGGGAGCGGAGGGGCAAAAAAATAAAAATAGAGATAGATCGTTCAAAACTGGTGCATAGAGGTTTTTGATACTTACAAATCGATTGCGGATATTTTCGAATTTGTAAAATTATTAGGGTAGACGGGAGGGGGGGCGAAGGGGGAAAATAATAGAAATAAGAGTTAGAGCATTTTGGGAATTTTTTCCGAAGGCAGTGAGAACCCGGTGCGACATTTTTCCTAATCAGATTTTGTTTCTCTTTTTTTTTCACGTGATAAAAATTAATGCAATTTTGAGAATTCAGTAATTATAGTGATTCATTTAAAAATAGGGACCAGCGAAGCGGGCGTTGCCTGCTAGTGTATATATATATGGGGAGCAGATGTTTGATAAAGGAAGTAGAATGGTGGTGTTTGGCTTCGTTGGTAGGACGGGTTGTTGAACTTAATAAAAATAGTAATAAAGAGTATTTGCATTTCAATATTCAATGCAATTAATTTTTGATCTTATGTATTTCTTATATCAAATTTATTTCAAATAAACTATATTATAACAATTTTAATATTAAATATTAAATATTAACACTACTATGTAGTAAATTTTTTGGATTTAATATACTATTTAAGATTTAAAATGGGAATTAATGTAATTCATGCAATATATGTATAAGTTTAAATTAACATTTCCGTAATTGCGTTTTTTAAATAGTAGGGTTATTGATAATGGTGTTTAAGCTAATAATTAAATTATTATGTTTAATTGAAATTGATTTTAATGCATGTTATTAAATAATATGTAATACTGCCTACACAATTCTTTATATTCTTACAGTTTCTCAATGCGTAAATAGTCTTTAATCTCATTTTAAACGATACACCAATTTCTCTATTTTATAGTCATATAAATATTATTTTAATTAATTACATATTTCATGGTTTTTTCGTTAAGTTTTCGTATTTTCTTGTTCGTATTTTTTTTTTTTTTTTTCAGCAATTACTATTATTATTTTAACTACGTTTTTGGGGAAACTGGGAGCCCGTAAAGTATTTTTAACCTACTCCACCCGCCTCAAGCTCTGATAGCCTCTGCTCCTTCTTCTTATTCTAGTTTATGTGTTTCTTTGTTCATTAATTCTGGTTTTTCTTCCTAGTAGTTCATCAATGCAATGAATTATTATTATTATTAGTTGTAGTAGTAGTATATATAATCGTTTTAATTTTGTTTTTACGATTCCTAGAAATATAAACTATAGTTGCATATACGTAAAAAATAATTTTTTAAATTATTAATAGCTAATATAGTAATAAAAATTTACTTTCATCATGCAATAAATAAGCTAGATAAACATTAATAAAAAAAATTTTCAAAGCATAATACTTTTTTTTCTTTCCAAATATTTAATTTATAATTGCTGTAATGATAATTAGCAATTGCTTTTGTCTTAATTTGACAAATTTGCTTTGCTTTTTATTTTTAATTTTGCCTAGTAGATGGCAGCACTGCAGTAAATTCAAATAACAGGAGTTGTTTCTATACCAACATAAAATCATTAACTTTGATTTAAACTTTTCTTTTTTCCTTTTTATTATACAGTCTATAAAACATAATAAACATTTATTATCCTAATAAATAATCCTTTCTGAATAACACTTAGTTCTGTAATTGTAATTTAGATTATTCATAGTTTTTTATTTAATGTAAGTTTAATCAATAATAAAAGTTCCCTGATCATATTGATAGCTTCAACTAAACTAAACTTCATGTTTGCTTGAATATTTTCATACTACTTACGATGAGTGCAGTTTTTACATACGTGCTTTATATGAATTTATTTCTAGTGAAGCTCTGTTTATTCTAAATGCAGGTTATAATCTTTTTTTTTGTTTTTTTCATTCATTGAAAGTGTTTTTTTTTTTTTTTGTTTTTTTTTTTTTCAAGATTGGGTCACTTTCTGTGCATTTTGCTTAACATCGTTTGCCAAAAACTGAAGCATTGCAATTTTTAGCTCAATGTTGTAGCTGCAGTGGTGACACCTGACGGAATATCTCAACCATGTGAGCAATTTATTTCATTTTTTCAGTATTTAATTTTTTGTATCCTGTTCATTAAATTCAGTTTTTCTCATATTTTTTTATTGGTTAATTTTATTATTGTCAGTTTAAATGAAAAACTTTTGATTATAATTATTGAAAATCTCCTACCCTTTATGTTTCTATACGTTTCGTATTCTCATTGGAATTATTTTAAAGCGAGAATTCTTCTTCTTTTTTTTTTTTTTATCAAATGTAAATTAAACTAGTATGTTGTGGCCACCACAAGACTTTCTTTTATATTTTCCTATATACATATTCAATCAGTAACAATATTTAAAAAAATAAAAATAAAAAATTGTGATTTTTTTTTCAAAATTCTTTTTTTGTTAAAAGTAATACATATTCAATCAGTAACAATATTAAAAAAAAAAAAAAAAAAAAAAAAAAAAAAAATGTTAAAAGTAAAAAAAAATCGATAACTTTGTTTTAAATTATCACAGATTTATAGTTCAACCATTCGTTTTAAAGGTATTGACGAGATCTTTCGAAAGATACCCATCTTGAAAATTCCCCCCCCCCCAGGGGTGGGAACCGGTGCCCCCACATGCATAATTTTTTTTTCCCTAGTTAACTACTACTATTATCAATAATTCATATTAATTTTACAATCACAAAATAAATATAACGCTCATTATGTACATTTATACGAAATTTTATCCTATACTGCCATGTTAAAAGTTTACATAAAATGCGATCACAGCGCCATCTGCTGGGCGATTGATCCCCAAATCTAATCAGCACCATTCCTTGTCAGGGTCCAACTATATGCCAAGTTTGATTCAATTTCATTCATTGGTTCGTGAGATACGGTGAAAAATGCGAAATTTTGCGATCACAGCGCCACCTGCTGGGCGATTGATCCCCAAATCTAATCAGCACCATGCACCGTCAGGTTCCAACTATATACCAAGTTTGGTTGAATTTCATTCATTGGTTCGTGAGATACGGTGAAAAATGCGAAAATTTGTCCTATACTACCATGTTAAATATTTACATAAAATTCGATCACAGCGCCACCTTCTGGGCTATTGATCCCCGAATCTAATCAGCACAATGCCCCGCCAGGGTCCAAGTATATATCAAGTTTGGTTGAATTTCATTCATTGGTTCGTGAGATACGGTGAAAACAATAAACCACAGACACACAGACAGACAGACATTTTTTAAAAACTATCAATTCGTGTTCAGGACATCCCAAAACGTTTAGATCCGTCAAAAAACGGAGGTCGAAAATTTTCGCGAATCCAATACTTTCTCTATATTACATATAGAAGAAAATAAAAATACTCGTCAGATTAATTAAATAATTTAATTAAGTTAACTCTTTACCAATTTGTCACTTGTGTGATGTTGTGTTGTGGCAAAGTACTCACCTGCTTATTTTCGTTCTCATTCGTATTGTTATCATAATATATATGCATGTGTATGCATAATATAATTGATATAAGAATTGAAAACAGTGTGAAGCAAGAACAAAGGTCAAACAAAGAAAAACAGAAATAACGATAACAAGCAGAGTCCACCGGGTCAAACAACTTATTCTGGCGTCTACCTTTCCCCAAATCCGCTGGGCCGCGGTAGCCCAGTCGGTAGAGCGCCGGCCTCGTAATTGGAAGATTGCGGGTTCGGTACTCGAGCCGACCAAAGACCGTCGTGTACTCTAATGGTGGCTGGTGCACGTAAAATCTGTCGTGGCCGCAATGTCCTCCATGTTCCCATCAAAAATTATACCTCTGGGTGTCACCGAAGCGGGAGAGCTATCCCTTCCGTGGAGGATCAAAATTGTGATGGCATGTCTCCGGACCACCTCTAGGGGTGTGTCCCAGACCGTCGCCAATTGCCCATCTGCGCAGCACTAGTGTGACGTTAAACCCAACCATCCAACCATCCAACCTCAAACCGCTACAAGACCATAAGATTAAAAAAAAAAAAAAAAATGGAGATTTTTATTATTAGGTGAAAAATACACCAAAATTTCGCAATTAATGATATTTATAAACTAAATTTAAATAAGCTAAATCAATTATCTATATATATATGAAAGAGTACACTCACTGATTCACTGACTCAATACGGTCGGGGCGAATCTATGCGAGATAGAGTTACACATTTTGGTGAGCATGTTGTTTTTCGGATCATGACCCCCCCCCCCCCACTAAGACGGGATTTTGTAAAATACCCCGCCGTTTACCCCGTGGGGGAGAGAGGGGGCAGAAGGCAAAAACACCTTTGTAAGCATACCTCGGCTCCAAATTACTTCAAGGGGAAGAAATAGCACATGGGAAGACTAGATTTGAGTACAAAAAAATCATTTTCTGCGATTTTGGAATTTTGGATGTCCAAGGGGAGGTGCAAAACGATTTTCAGAGGCAAATTTAGCAAAATACGGATTTTCGAGTAGAACTCTACCAATAATAGCACAAAGATATAAAAAACCGCCAAGTGTTTCTTGGGGATATTTTCAAAAATTCACTTTTGTTTTTTTGCGATTTTCGATTTAGGGGGACAGTTATGAGAGGGCGAATTTGAGCGACCCTTTTAGGCCTAAATTCGACCGGGGAAATCTATAGAAGCTGAGGTCACACATTTTAATATGTGGCTTATTTACGTGTACCCAACCCATTGCAATAGGATTTCGCGAAATTACCCCCTTTTCGCCCTTGAGGGTGGGGGACAATAAACACGTTTCCAAGCATAATTTTGCTTCAAATTATCTAACAAGAAAACATTCAAAAGGTGTCGTCTTCAAAAAATATTGAAAAAAGTATATGTGATTTTACTCTTCATTAAACACCAGGAAGTGAAAAAATTGTCGGCTGACATGAATTACAGCGACCACAAAAAAATATCAAAATTAAGCATATTTGGCGATTTAGAGCTGTTATGCGTTCAGTTCGCTAGCACCGAGATTGCCGTGTACAAATCCGCCAAGTACTCAAAACCAATCGCCTAACATTGTGAAATCGCCAAATATGCTTAATTTTGATAATTTTTTGTGGTCGCTGTAATTCCTTTTAGCCGATAATTTTTTTCACTTTCTGGTGTTTTAGAAAGAATAGAATCACATATATTTTTTTTTTTGCATATTTTTGAAGACGACACCTTTTGAATGTTTCCTTGTCAGTAAGATTGATTTTTATGTATTGGTTGGTTACGCGTACCCAACCCGCACTATAAAGGGATTTTACGAAATTTCGCCTTTTCCCCCCCTTTAAGGTGAGTGTGGAGGGGGGGGGGGCAAAAACACGCTTTTAAGAGTAACTCTGTTTCAAGTTATGTCCATTGGTTATGCGTACTCAAGACACACTGCAAAGGGATTTTGTGAAATTCCACCAAACATGTTTCCATGCGTAACTCTGCTCCGACCTATCTTAAAGAGGTGATTTTTCGTGTGCGGGCTGGTTATGCGTTTCCAACACGCACTATAAAGAGATTTTGTGAATTTTTCCCTTTCCCCCTTTAATGGCGGGGGGGGATACGTTTTTAAAAGTAACTCTATTCCAAATTATCTCAAAAAAGCGATTTTTTGATGTGTCGATTAGTTATGCATACTCAACATACACACTACAAAGGGATTTTTTGAAATTCCGTCCTACGCCCCCCTTAAAGGTTTGGGGAAGGCAAAAAGCATGTTCCCACGCATAACTGTGTTCCATATTATCTAAGAATGGCAATTTTGGACATGTGGGCTGCTTATGCGTACTCAACACACACTAAAAAAGATTTTTGTGAAACTGCACCTTACCGCCTTTTTTTTTGGGGGGGGGGGTCAAAAAAACATATCCATGCATAACTCCGCACTAATGGAAGTTTATTTATGTGTGGGTCGGTTATCTGTATCTTTGCGCAATCCCCCCCCCCTTCATTTCTTTAAGAGCGGGAGGGGGGGGAGGCATGTTTTAAAACATAACTCTGCTTTAAATAATCTCAGGATCTGTCGGTTAGTTAAGTGTATGCAACAAGCACTATAAAGGGATTTTGCGAAAATAACCCTCCCCCTTTGGTGCAAACAGGGTATGAAAAAAAAAAAAAAAAAACACGTTTTCAAGCATACGTCTGCACCAAATCACCTTAGAATGGCGAATTTTTGTGTGTGGGTGTTAATTAAGTGTAGACGTTATGCACTATGATGGGATTTTGCAAAACTTTCAACTTTATTCGCGAGGGAGGGGGAGTAAAAAACAGGTGAGACGCTGCCGAAGGCATTGGGGCTCCAGACCCAAGTTGTGCCGAGCGGGAATACTGCTACCGAAGGTAGCGTGAACTTTAAATTAGATTTTGACTGATTTCAATGATTTTTTATTATTATTATTGTTGTTATTATTGATATGGTATTTTGTAAATACATTTCAATATAATGACCAGCGAAGCGGGCAAAACCTGCTAGTATATAATATATTTTACGAATAACTACCGATATTTATAAATCAATTTTATATAAACAAAATCAATCAAATATTTAAATATTCAAATTTTTGTCATTAAACTACTAAAGATAAAACGCATAATCTACGGACAACAAGCAGTAGGTTTCAAACCGTTCACCACCAAACAACTACTATTCTCCCACTGTCCGATATGTTTCTCATATTTTTTTTTTCTAAATATTTTACAGTATATCTATTTCCCTACAATTAATTGTTAACGAATATGTGTCATTATTATCAGTATTGTTATTATTTTTATCTCTGCGCTATTTCATCTCTATCATTGAGCTGCACAAGCTAATCACACAACTGCTGAAAAATATGCAAAGACGACGAATGTAATAGTGGGGAAAATTAACGGAAATTTCACCACACAAACACTTCTTTCATTACAGCATCGATTAAAAAGTCGACGATTAAAATTTGAAAATAATTGTACTTTATTGAGGAAAGGAAAAAAAAAAAATGGGGCGCGTACAACATTCCACCAAAAGAATTCCCCTTTTTTGAAGTAAACTTGTCAATATTAAATCTATATATATATAAGAGCAGAGTCTGTGTGTGTGTGTGTGTGTCAGTCTGTCTGTCTGTCTGTCTGTCTGTCTGTCCGCTATAGAAACCTAGGCCGTTTCACCGTCCGGGACAAAATTCGACACGGTTAATGTTTACGACCCGAGAAACACAACGCCGCAAGCGATTTTACAAAATTCGCCCCCCAAGGGCGGGAGGGGGGGGGGGCAAAACGTATTTTTACAAAATCCTTCATATCTCAAACAAAAAAACAGATATCCATAAAATTTTTGCTTTAAAATATAGCTAATACAAATGTCTAAAAATTCGTTTCTGCAATTTTTGAAATTCGATCCCCAAGGGGGAGGGGGGGGGGGGCAAAACGTGATTTCACATGTGTAAAAAATGATTTCGCATAATCCTATATATCTCAAACAAAAAAAAATAGATATACGTGAAATATAGCTAATGCAACTATCTAAAAACCAATTTCTGGAATTTTAGAAATTCGGCCCTCAGGTGGAGCAGAAAGGGTAGGGGGGGGGGGGGGTGCTATGGAGCAAAAACAAATAGAAATACAGTTAGGCCGTTCAAAATTGGTACAGAGAGGTTTTAAAGGCCAGCAAGTCGAATGCGGATATTTTCGAAAGTGTAAAGTTATTAGGAGGGCCGGGAAGGGGGGGCGGAGGGGCAAAAAAATAGAATAGAGTTAGATCGTTCAAAATTGGTACATAGAGGTTTTCGATACTTACAAATCGATTGCGGATATTTCTAAATTTGTAAAATTATTAGGAGAAGCGGGTAGGGGGTGGGGCAATAAGGGGGGCTATGGGGCAAAAACAAATAGAAATACAGTTAGGCCGTTCAAAATTGTTATATAGAGGTTTTTGATACTTACAAATCAATTGCGGATATTTTCGAATTTGTAAAATTATTAGGAGGGGCGGTAAGGGGGAACTATGGGCAAAAAGAAATAGAAATACTGTTAGGCCGTTCAAAATTGGTACAGACAGGTTTTAAAGGCCTGCAAGTCGAATGGGGATGTCTTCGAAAGTGTAAAGTTATTAGGAGGAGCGAAAAGGGGAGGGGAGAGGGGGGGCAAAAATGAAAAATAGAGTTAGATCGTTCAAAATTGGTATATGGAGGTTTTCGATACTTACAAATCGATTGGGGATATTTTCGAATTTGTAAAATTATTAGGAGGGGCGGGAAGTGGGGGGCGGTAAGGGGTGGGGGGTATGGGTAAAAACAAATAGAATTACAGTTAGGCCGTTCAAAAATGGTACAGATAGGTTTTAGAGGCTTGCAAGTCGAATGGGGATATTTTCGAAAGTGTAAAGTTATTAGGAGGGGCGAAAAGGGCAGGGGAGGGGGGGGGCAAAAATGAAAAATAGAGTTAGATCGTTCAAAATTGGTATATGGAGGTTTCGATACTTACAAATCGATTGGGGATATTTTCGAATTTGTAGAATTATTAGGAGGGGCGGTAAGGGGGGTGGGACGGTAAGGGGGGGCTATGGGCAAAAACAAATAGAAATACAGTTAGGCCGTTCAAAATTGGTACAGACAGGTTTTAAAGGCCTGCAAGTGGAATGGGGATATTTTCGAAAGTGTAAAGTTATTAGGAGGGGCGAGAAGGGGGAGGGGAGAAGGGGGGGCAAAAAAATAAAATTAGAGTTAGATCGTTCAAAATTGGTATATAGAGGTTTTCGATACTTACAAATCGATTAGGGATATTTTCGAATTTGTAAAATTATTAGGAGGGGCGGGAAAGGGTGGGCGGTATGGGGGGGCTATGGGCAAAAACAAATAGAAATACAGTTAGGCCATTCAAAATTGGTACAGATAGGTTTTAGAGGCCTGCAAGTCGAATGGGGATATTTTCGAAAGTGTAAAGTTATTAGAAGGGCCGGGAAGGGGGGGGGGCGGAGGGGCAAAAAAATAAAATAAAATGGAGTTAGATTATTCAAAATTGATACATAGAGGTTTTTGATACCTACAAATATATTGCGGATATTTTTGAATTTTTAAAATTATTGGGAGGGGCAAAACAATAAAATAGAGATAGATCGTTCAAAACTGGTGCATAGAGGTTTTTGATACTTACAAATCGATTGCGGATATTTTCGAATTTGTAAAAGTATTAGGATAGACGGGAGGGGGGGGGGCGAAGTGGAAAAATAATAGAAATAAGAGTTAGAGCGTTTTGGGAAATTTTTCCGAAGACAGTGAGAACCCGGTGTGACATTTTTCCTAATCAGATTTTGTTTCTCTCTTTTTTTTTTTTTTTTTTTTTTTTTTTCATGTGATGAAAATTAATGCAATTTTGAGAATTCAGTAATTATAGTGATTCATTTAAAAATAGGAACCAGCGAAGCGGGCGTCGCCTGCTAGTGTATGATAAAAGGCAACGTCTCTGCCATAACTAACACAAATAGCAGCCGTCAACCTCAACCGCAGGTTAATCAGTAAACTGCACGATTATTAACTCAACCTACCTCAAATGGTAAGTTAGACGTAGGTTAGAGCATGAGTAGGTAACAGTAAATAAAAGCCGAACGTAGATACGCAAACTGTTTTATTTTGTTTGCACTCTGTTTTGTAATTTTCTTATTGTTAATTATTTCTGTTTATGATAGAAACTGATATTGCACATATTCAGTAATTTATATATACTACACTCCTGCTCAAAAGTTTAGCAAGATTTGAAAATGATCTTTTTTTTTTTTTCAATTTAAAAAACTATCTCTCAATGAAATGTTTTCAGACGTTGAATATTTAAAGAACTGGGTCTTCCTCATGTTTTTCAGTGAAGATTGGTTTAAGACAACATTTAAGGGGGTGGTAACAAATTGAGCAAAATCAATAATGTTTGTCATCACCCTGTATCGTTATGTGAACGAAATGATCTGTAACTTTAGGATATGTTAATATAGACCCAGTTAAATTTGTGGATGAATTTGAGTTATGATAACATAATAAATAACTTAGATATAAGCATTTATTTTAATCCTAAAAAAAAAAAAAAAAAAAAAAAAAAAAAGCACAGCATGTCTTTTATTTATAATATACAGTTTTAAACGAAAATTATTGCCACTTTCAGATAAATTGAAAATACACCTTTCAAACAATACACTGCAATTCGAATACTAATATCTTAAACATCTCACGAAATATGAGCATTTTATAAAACATGTTTTTACTGCGCATGTGCGAAAGATAAAAAAAAAATTAATGCATAGTTTGAAAACTTGGTATATTTTGTTACTTTTATTAAAAGTTCATTTGAATAGAATAAAAATTAAGCAAATTATCCAAAAAAGAACGAACTAGATTTTAGATGTTTTCCAAGAGTAGAAAATTCCTACGTACACCAAGCTTTTGAAGTAGCATTCGTTCAAATGGTGAAATTACATTACTGCAGGAAAGCTACTAGTTGTAAGCTAAGTTTTCCAAAACCAACTGGAGACATGAGAGAGGTTCAGCCAGATATAATTGGCAGACTTATTTTAGTACTTCACTGGTATTTATACGAGGAATAAAAACCGTAATTTATAGTTGATATAAAAGACGATATTTGAGTTATTGAAGAGATGTAGTTGATAAGAGAGGATATATTTGAGTTTCAAAAGAGCGATTCATTTCAGAAATTTACCGTGAAAATATTTCCAAAATGTAAAAAAAAAAAAAAAAAAAAAAAAAAAAAGAAAAAAAAAAGTGAGATGTTAACAGGAATTAAACAGATGGTTTTGGAATAATTAATATGCACATTTCCAGCATTCAAGATGCATTTTTAAGAAGAAAAAAATCCATTTTTAAAGCTTAGTCGTCAGTATTCAGATTAATGAAAGAATTCCGAATTTTTATAGAAGTGCAGTTCATTTTTAATTATCTGCTAATTAATATTCAGTAAATGAACATTCTCTGATATAATTATTCAAAACAGCATTCATAAATGATTTCTTTCTTTCTTTCTTTCTTTTTTTTTTTTTTTTTCAAACCTTCCGTGGAATCATTACTGATCATTTATCACATGGTATAAAAGGTATTTATGCTAATGTTTACAGATAATTTTCAAAAATGTGAAGTATTCTCACAATTAAAACAACAGCTATCTTAGTTTATAGTATAATAAATTCGATGTAACAATCTAAAACATTTAGATATTATAGGACAATCATTTTCAACAAAGCAAATTTCTACTCCGTCTCAAAAGTAAATTAAAATTTTGTTAGCTATTTCAGGATTTTTACCATAAGCAACATATGAAAATGTATTTGCCATTGCTTATATTACATACATTTATTGTTTATATTGTATTATATAGATTTACTTAGCAAGTATTATAAACAGCGTAAAATAATAACAATAATAATTTTAATTATTCATATTAAAGAGAGGAAAAAAAAATAATTTTAAAGAGAGATTTTTGGAGATAAAATAAATATGGTTTATCTCTAATTAATTAAAATTTAACAAATTTCTCGAAACAATTACAAATAATCTTTATAAAAAATGAATTTAGGAAATCTTATCAGGCAGTTATTTATTTTTATTTACTCAATATTTTCCCATTTAAAGATTTTTTACATTTCATTTGTAATATTTGCATATTTTTAAGTTAATTTTTAAATTCTCCCAAATTTGCACATGTCTGAAAAGATAAATTATGGAAATTATCTCCGGAATACAATTTATTCATACTTTAAATCTTCACAAAAATAAAATATCAAAATATATTTCTGCTTTTCATTTTTCTTGAGTATTCAATTGAAGAAAAAATTTCTTTCATCGCTATGCATTATTTATTATGCACAGTGATATTATTTATTAGATAACACGAAAGAAACGATCCCTTCCACGTGTTAAAGTGTGAAACTATCTTTTACATATAAATATTCAAGAAATACTTTTTTTTTTTTTTACTTTAAAAATAAATTTAAAATAAATGATGTGTTCAAACTGCTTTTCATCGTAAAATAATGCTAAATAACTTGAAAAATACATTAAAAAATTTATTAGAATTTTGAGAAACATTTTTACTTTAAGGAACAGAAAACGAAAAAGAACGTGGAACTAGGAAATATAAATTATTGTGTTGTTATGAAAAATAAATCAGTTGCGACGTTTTTATACTTAGAATTAGTTTCTGTAAAAGAATCAATTGAAAATCACATCAAATTTATTGTTAGTTGGGAGAAAATTTACGAACTCTCTAGAAGGAAATATAATAACGTACATATATACTTGTGATCATAAACCATACTTTTGCTTTGTTCCTAAAAATAATTCTTCTCATATCAATAAATGACTCTCATGATTGTAATAGTAACTGAAAAACACAGTTTAGAAAAACAAATTTATTTTTAAACTAATAATCATGAAAAATGAAAATGCATTGAAAATTTAGCAAAACAATTTGTGCTTCTTGTTACGCATACGATGCATATAATGTAAAAATTCAGTAATTTATTTTACGAATCATTTTCGTTTTGCTTATTAGGATTAGTAAAAAATATTTAGACTCAATGGGAAAGAAAGAAAATAAAAAAGAAGAAGAAGAAGAAAGAAAGAGAGAAATTTATTAAAATTGTTATTTGAAAAACAAGTATTAGTATTAGCATTTATATTTGGATATTTATTTATTTTAGAAAAATAGGTATTTGAAATATTATAAAAAAATTGTCATATTAGTTAAAGGGTCGTTTCTTTTATCGAATGGTCAGAATATCAGAAACAAAATGAAACTACATTGTGAGTTTCAGAATAATAATAATATTCTATATAGATATTACTAATAGATCAGTTGTATACAGTGATAAAATAACAAAGGAAACTACGCAAATGGTTTATTCTCTCTTGTTCTCGTATGGCGCTTGTAGCTGCTATCTGTCTCAAAATAAATCGGTAAAAAATATATCAATTTTTATTTGATTTTGCGTCATCTGCGAAAGATATGGCGATGACTTGTACTATTTATGATGTCTGGCGAAGCAATTTATTTTATAATTTTAGGCGTTCCCAGTTTCATTTTTACATCATTTGTTTATTTTTAATCGTTTGAATAATAATTATAATTGTTTTTTGGAGTTGGTTCTTTTTTCTTTTTTCTTTTTTTTTTTTTTTTTAAGATTTTTTCCTCTTTTTAAGTTTTTTTTTTTTTTTTTCTATATTTATAGAAGAAAACCCACACAAAATTGCACAAAATTTTTGACTTCCGATTTATTAGCAAATTTATATATTATGAGATGTCTTGAACACGATTTGACCATTTTTTAGAATGTTTTGTCTCTCTGCACAGGATGTGTGTATGTGCGAGTGTATAATTTTTGGCAAATATAAATCATGGATTAATACACAGAATTAATACACAGTAATTAATACACAGAATTACATAAAAATTTGTATTATATTTCGCTGCGTCTTGGCATACAATGTTGCCAATCCGTTTTTGGTACATATCGGCTACAAGTGTCTCTGCGGTGCTACAGATTCCTTCACTTACATAAAAACTATATTTCAGCTACTATCGTGTATAATTGCACAACAATTAATATTTAATAAGTCGATTACAAAATAATAATAGTAATAATAGTGTTAATTTGGGTATACAGGGTGATTAGTTAAAGGGTATAGTTGGGTATACAGGGGGATTAAAATTACGATTTCAAAACGCTATAATTTTATAACTGCCCATCAGAGCGATCTGATATTTTACCAGAGCAATCGTGAGGCAATGGAATTTTGTTTGGCAGAAAGAAAAAAAAGTTCCGAAATGTGCCGTTAATTATCCGTAAAGTGTTTGTTTCATGAAGCTCCTCTTTTTCTCTTTTCACTATGACTGTTTCCGCTGTAAACACGTATTCTTGTTTAGCCGATGAAATGAGAGATAATGAAGGAGCTGCATTTAACAAGCCCTTTCATTGGAGACGAATAAATTCCAATACCACTCCTATAAAGGACGTATCAGATTCAGCAACTTTAGAAACAACCAATTTTTGAGCCGACTTTAGCGCCGATTTTTCCTCGACGAAAACACCGTAGAGGTTACAATAGTCGGGTAAAAAGTTGGATGAAAGAAGACTAACTTCTGACGCTTATCACTTTTCTTGGCGCGAATAAAATACGCAATGATTAGCGTTAAAATTCCCTTTCATTTGTGTAAAATATCGCATTATTATTTCTATTTTGATCTTTTTTACAACTATTGTCATAACGCCATACGAAAATAAAAACGATTAATTGAAAATTCTTATCATTTAACGGTAAAATAAACGCGCTTAACGATAATATTTCTTCTTCAAATCTCCACTTGAAGCGATTCCCGTGTTTCGCCATCTTGGAAATGTGACGTATCAAAATAGCGCATCCTGATTGGACGAATCCGAGAAGAAATTGAGTATACGGACAATTTTATCAAGGCAGCTCTGAAAAAGTTGGGCAACTTCGGTCTGCGCTATCACACTGGGAGTAGAGACAATTTTTTCCGAAAAATCGGCGCTAATCAGTGGTTGGCTCTAAAATCGCCTGTAAAGTCGTCGAGTCTGATACGCCTTTAAGAGTCTATTTTGCGGGTTCAAGTAATGTAAAGGAATTTTTTGAGCAACTTAATGAATATTTCGATTAAAATAAAACTGATGATGCAGACAAACGGAATGTAATAAAATATAATCTACAAGGAGGCGAAACAATTTGGTAAAAAGTGGCCTTATGTAGTTTGGGACAAAACCCCCCATTTGCTGATTTAAAATGCATTATTAAAGATGTATTTTCATATGCCGTAGATGAAGCAAAACTATGACAGGAATTGTATAACCTTACTATGTCTCTTTTCGAAAACCTGCTAAAATAAACAGATGAATAATTATATATATATTATATATATGTGTGTGTGTGTGTTTAAAATGGGTTGAATGTAAAATACTTATAGTAACATTTTGTTTATATCAAATGTAGAGTTCTGTCGGATCAATATTAATGCAACAGATGAAAGAAATACATTCTTCTATTTAGAAATCTCCGTTTTCAACTTCGTTTTATGAAAAAGTTTTGTCCGATAAAAGCTTTAATCCTCGGCATTCAGTGTATCGGAAAACATGTTCTGAAAAACTTTTTTATGACAATTTTTTATTCTTTGAAATATAAAAGCTTTTTAAAAAATGCTTTTTTTGATAGATTTTATCTGACTCTATGTTATCTATATTAGGTCACGGTAAGAATTTTGTTATTTATGAATTAAAGGTTTTGAATAAGAAAACTTATAGTAATAAGGAAAGAAAAAAAGGATTGATTGATTATTTGTAAAGATTTATTTTTATCTGAATTTTATGATTTTTGTCAAATTAATTGGCGCAAAAAATAAAGCAGCGTTGCAAGAATGCAGCATAACTTTATATAAACCTGCTGTAAGAATAAGAACTTTGTAAATGAATGCCATAAAATATAAAGTCTTACTAAAATTAATAATTGTTTCGGTTTTAAATAATTGCGCACGAAACGTCATTAAACGTAAAAATGCAAAATTGAAGTGGAAAAGAAATTTGTGTGAAATCCATAACTCTGTGGTTTAAATTGTAGAATTACTGAATTTAGTCAACTTATGTGTCGCCAAATCCCCCTTGTCAGTATGTTGAGCACGGGGTGGTGCAGAGCCCTATATCCGACAAGGTGCAGGGGGCTTTGCAGCTGTCAGAAGACGCACTGAGTTTCGAACCCTCAGCTCACAAGTCGGCCATCAGCTTTAGCCTCCATGCTGCTGGATCACAGGAACACGCCCCCCCCCCCCCCCCGAACAGAACTATTGCTTTCAGTGTCAGACATTTCCCGCCGTCATCATTTGCTATGTTTCATCTTGAATAAGTTAGGTCTTTCGCTATGCAAAGCCACACTATTCAACTCATCGCTACGAAAATTGGTGTACGATATTAATTATGAGAAAATATGGCAAAGATTGTGTTTTTTAGTTCAATCGTATAATTGGTTCAAACGATATATAACCTATTTTAACTTCAAAAATATTAAAAGGGAAAAACAAGTTAATAGCAAAAAAATTATGCGTTCATTTTTTTTCCATTATAAAAGACATTAAATTTATTTTCACAGGAATAAAAAATATATTCCTTTTTATTTCGAAAAAAATGAACGCGTAAGAATTTTCTTTAATTTAAATTGAAAGACAAGAAAATTATTGTATTAATTATAAAAATTTTTGCGTACTTAAAAATCGAATGTTAAGTATTCGATTGGCAAGTAGTAAAATAATTAAGTTAACCATTTCAGAAGTTAAATATTTCTGAGAAAAATTTCAAACCGTTCAAAAATTAAATAAATGCAATAAAATATTTGAATTACTCATTTTTCTTATACGTGTCGTGAATATTACTTCTGGCATCATTTTAAGCAATTGCTTATTGTAGGCAATCGCATTCAATATCATAGAGTAAACTATTTTTCACTCATTCTTAGAGTTAAATAAATAGAAATTAATTAATTAATTTGAATTTAATTCATTTTGTTTATTTTTTGGTGGGGGACTTTAACGAAAATTTTAATTCGGAAAGCAGGAAATAAATCATTTAAGGATAAAAAGGACTTTGATTTATGAAATATGGGCTTTCGTTGCTGAGCAGTTACATCCTCTCCTACTATGAGAGGAAACAACACCTGCTCAACTAGTGTCGAATGTCAAGCATGGGTGTTGAAGGAACCTTGTCGAACTTGAAAATTTTATTTAACGGCCCTCTTCACTTATCGTCGCCGGAAGCCCGAGCCAATGTTATTCTATGGGGAAATTTTCTTTACAAATAACTTATTAACTAATACATATTCTTAAATTATGTTTTCACATTCGGAAAATTCCGAACTGTTAAATTGATGGACCTTTTTTAAAAATGTATTTTTTTTTTTTTTTTTTTTTTAATGGAAAAATAGAAAAAATTCACATATTGAAAATTCATATTTTGCAGCTTCAAAATAAAATATAAAATAATAAAATAATAATTTTTTAAAAAAGGTCCGTCAATTTAATAGCTGGGAATTTTCAGAATGTGAAAACAGAATTGAAAAATGTGTATTAGTTAATAAGTTATTTGTAAAGAAACATTTCTCATAGAATAACGTTAGCTTCGGCTTCCCTCGGCGGTGAGTGAAGCGGGCCCTTAATGCTTTTTCTCTTGCAGTGTATCCTACGGAAAAATGTGTTGCGTACGAATATTTTCTGTTTTGTTCTTTTACGGAAAATTTCTGCGAGTGTGTTTTTTTTTTTTTTTTTTTTTTCGCATTCCGATAATTTCTGGTAATTTTGCTGCCACATATTTTTTTGTTTTATAACACAATGTTTCTTACACTATATATTAGAAAGAATATGCATTTATACTTTTATCTGCATAGAGTACTTAATCCGGTGAGAATTACGTTGCGTTTGGGAATTTAGGTATGGAACAGTGGATTTTTCTTTTTCCCAACCCACATTTTAATTATTCTTAATCTCTATTTTTCGTAATTTTTTTTTCATTGTCTGTTCGACGTGTATACTATACTTACAAGAATTTTTTATATGTGCAGAATTTTTTTTTTTTTTTTTTTTTTTCTAATCATTATCTAAATCTTTTCGACTGATTTGATCTTTTTAAGTTGTTCATAATATCAGAATTGTTTATACATACAAGATGTGCCTAAATTCATCGAAAAATCTTTTAGAATAGGTAAAACACATATAAAGAAACATTTTTTGTATAGCAATATGGATCGAAAATGAAAAGTGTGGTGGAAAAACAAGAAATGCACCACACTTTATAATGTAAAAAGAAAATGGAGGGAGCAAAAGATTCATGGAAAACAGCATGAAAAATGAAAACATTGCACAATCACAAATGTGTGAAAAATCCTTCTAACACCAATCTTAAAATTAAGGAAAAATAGACAAGAAAAGGAAACTGAAGATGAGGAAGGGTGGGCTAGGGAACCACCGAAAATTCTCATTTCAGACCCCATATTGCTATGCCCCATATTCAATGATTCATATTAATTTTACAATCATCCGTTAAAAATAAGTCTCCTTATTTATATTTATATGAAATTTTGTCCTAAACTGACATGTTAAAAATTTAGAAAAAATGGAATCACAACGCCACCTGCTGAGCGATTGATCTCCAAATGTAATCAGCACCAGTTTAGGTCAGGGTTCAACTAAATATCAAGTTTGGTTAAATTTCGTTGATTGGTCCACAAAATTTGTGATACACACAGACTCACAGGCACACAAACAGACGGATGTTTTCTAAAATTAGACAAAAAGTGTTGAGGACATCTCAAAACGTGTAAAATCCTCGAAAACTGGAGTTCGAAAATTTTCAAGGATCCAATACTTTCTTCTTACATATGTAGAAGAAAGGAATAAACAAGTTTTTATGGTAATTAAAAAAAAAAAAAAAAAAAAAAATCGGGATGATTTTTTGCAGGTGGGACTTAGCAACTGCATCCTCGCAGCGAGAACACTGCGCTAGAAAGGGTTAAATAAGATGTGTATTTTTAAAAAAAATTTGAATGAATCAAAATCAGCCATCTAAATAATGCTTAAATATTATATTAACTTCAGATTTCAGATACAAATCTGTACTGATAAGTATAAAGGATTTAAGTCCAAAAATGTCGATTTTGAGTTAAGTACATAAACACACTCAGAAAAAAAATCTCTATCGATTGGTATAAAGGATTTAAATCCATGTCATTTAGTCTTTGAGAAAATCCGTTGGTAAAAAAAGATTCAAGTCAGAAATTTAGCATTAATCTCTGGTATAAAATATTTAATTCATTATTTTCCCTTTATTAAATGAAGATTGACAATCACTGAATGGTATAAAGCGTATAAACCAACATAATCCTTTTTTCCTAATCAATTCTGCTGATTAGTTTTTAATTAGTTTAACTTTATTTTTCATCTCCTGAAAAATCAAGAATATGGACTAAAATCCTTTATACTTATCAGTACAGAAATAACATAACATAAAAGTTAACATTACCATATATTTTTAATGTAAACAAATAAATTTAAAGATAGCATGTGCTCGTAAATGAACCGAATCTATAAATACCTTTTTACATTTGTTGGAAATTCTTAAAAAGCAAATTATGTAATCAATTTTTTTCCCCGTAATATAAATACAGAAATTAAATCGTCCGAGACAGATTATTTTCTGAAATGCCTTCCTGCTGACTTCAGTTGATATACAGTTGATAAACAAATGATAAACAAAACTTAAGTAAACTCTCGATTTTACGCGAGCGATTTATCCGCGATCTCTATTTTCCTTGTCTGTTTTTCTACTATAAATTACGATAGATTTAAACAATAACAATATATACAATTAGGCATGCAATTAAATTTTTAAATAAATTAAAAATAGAAGACTAAATATCAAAGATAATATATAAATTAATGTCGCCGATAATATTTCAATGCCGCGGATAATCGACAGTCTACTATGTTTGTTTGTTGCAAACTTTTCATAAAAGTAAGTTTTATTAAATTCTGATTCATTGAAAAATGCTGAGCTAATCTAATAATTCCTTATAAATATTTACTGAATACCTTTTTACGGATCAGTAATTTCATTTCTGATAATGATATAAAGCTGCTTCTCGAGAAATCCATTAAATTAATTTCTTAATTGCATTAAATATATTGAGAAGGTTAGGGATTAGATTTTAATAAATTGATTGAATATAATTTTTGTGGTCATTAAAGTAAATGTAAACAAAAGAATAAACAGCCCTACCTAAAACACATTTGACTATTGCTCTTATAGACTGCTTGTTCAAGCTTTTTTATTTATTACACAATGACTTTTTTTTTTTTTTTTTTTTTTTATTCACAGGCCTGCGAAATCATCCTTTTTTTTTTTTTTTTCATTGCGTTTTGTGTCTCTAATGTGTTTTGATACGCTGAATTCAGAAATGCTTGTCTTTTCTTCCTACCACGCAAGGAAAATTCACAAAGTGAGAACGAAGTTCGGAAAATGTCACACAGAGGCTGTAATAAATTCAGAAATTTTATACATAAAATACATTAAAATGGGCTCTCATTATCTATTAAATGTGTTTCTTTACGTAGAAGATCCCACTAGAGCATTTTCTATGCAGCATCCAATAATAATCTGCTAGCATGTTAACTCTCATTCGTCCCTGATACCTACTCTACATTACTTTGATGTCTTGGTGAAATAGCTATCTTTTTTCTTCACTCACATTGTGATGAACGAAATGTCGTCGCCATGCTTATTTAACTTTTGATTGAAGCTGAAACTTAATTACTTAATTAAATTTATGAAGTAATGACAAAGTCAGATTTATAAAATAAATGAGCTTTTACTTGAGCTTAATAGAAAGGTGGGCGTTGGACTATAATTATATTTAATATCTCTATAAACTTAAAAGGGCAGCCTCCATAATCACTTTTAACTTTACATAATTAACCACAAATAATTTTAACTACTTCATTTAACTTCGTTAACCCTCACGGCTCAGTAATCTTTCGATAGCGGGAGGATTCCCTTACACCACTATCTACTCGACTTACTATCTTCTACTATATCCGCTAACAACTAACTCCTTCAACCCCCTACTACTTCTAATTCACCATCTACCTTTCTACTATATCTTCACTATGAAACACATCGTCTTTTATATCAATCGCTTTAACCAAAATATTAGCATACTGCCAATTACAATTTTAGTTTAGGATGAGAACTAACTCTATTACTCAACTGAATCCTAAATTCTTCACATTCACGTTTTACTCATAAAGTGCGAACTTCGTTCGTAGCGTTACGCTAACTTTGCTATACCTCACAACATCACCCAGATTATACGGGAAATACCTTAGATTGGAGTTTAAAAAGTGGAGCATTAAGCTCAAACATTCAAACAGCACAACCTGAAATGCACTTCCATTAATTTTCAAGTATAGTTCTACTATATTATAGTTCTTTGGTCAACCCTAGCAGTAAACGAATGGTAAAGGATATACATGTATACCATATACATGCTTTTATTTTTATGTATATGTTCATTTCAAAAATATATGTTGATTTCATTTGGTTCAATCCAGCCTATAGAAGTTAAACTCTAATTTCTTGCAATTTCACCCATCGATGTAATATGTTGGAATTATTTTGGATGTATCTTGAAGTAAATGGATTTCTTGTACCCGAACCATTTACTTGGTATAAACGAAAAGTTTTGTGTAGGATCCCTGTATGATGTAGATATAGAACACTGAGTTTGACTTCCTGCTGCTATTCATACTTGAGATATGCTGATAGCAGACACACAGACTTACACAGAGACTCGCGCACAGACTAACCACTAAAAACGTGTTTTTCGGATTCAGAGCACCTCAAAGCTTGTAAATATATAAAAAACTCAGTTTAGAAAATTTGACCCAAAAACACTACTTTGTCTACATTATATATGTGTAAAAGAAAGTAAAAAATTCAAGCATTAGTTTTAACATAATAATATTTTAGGCACAACAACTATTCCCGTACATTATGGTTTAAAAATAAACTTCGTAGAATACTTCTGTCAAAACTGTACCGTTCAAAAATAAAAAGAATTTCGGCTTTAAAAATATATTTTATAATAATTGGCTTCTGATATATATATTACAGAGTAGCAGTTTTGAGATAAAACGTGACATTGCATGAATGCCAGAAATATATGTCATGTTTAGATAAATAATAAAAAAAATGTATTTTTGAGGGATATATTAAATTTGAAAATAAGTTAACTTTAGTGTAAATATATAATATTTTAAATATAGACAGAACTATTCTCTCCAACAAAAAATAGTAAAAATAAAATAGAAAAATAATATTTAAATAAAATTTCATTTTAAGTTTACATTAAGTTCAAAAGTAAAGAATTAAATATATGTTATTATTATTATTATTATTATTATTATATCTTTATTATTATTTCCAATGGCAGAGACTTTATGAAACGAAATAGAACAAAAGGAACAAGAACATAAACATAAAAAGTCATTTCCTCTTAAATACTAAATATTACACACCTTAATTTTCTTTATATATATATATATATATATATATATATATATATTTTTTTTTTTTTTTTTTTCAAATTTATAAATATCATCATTATTAAAAGAAATGTTTTACTTTTACTTATAATCGACTCTTCAAAAAATATTACTTGAATTTAGACAAGTAAAAAAATCCATGCGTTCATATACGCTAAAAGGTACTTTCTAACTGAACTTACCCGTTTAATTTCTTAACTTGTGTGTAATTATGTATATTACTTACATAATATCACATTAATCACCTGATCAATTGAAAAAAAAAAAAAGTGAAATTCTAATGTTGTTGTGTCTCTCTTTAGGTTAATATAAAAAATAAAATAATAAACTAAAACAAAAGATTATATCATGTTGACATTCAAAAACTAATTATATATTAACCTTATGAATATTATATCGCAAGCAAAAAACTTATAATTAATTTTAAATTATAAATATATTGCGGGAAAAAAAAAAAATAAATAAATAAAAAAAAAACCTCAGTGAACGGATATGTATAATTGCGGCGGTCAGGGGGTTAAAACATATCTGTTTTTAATAACAGGAGACTTGGCGTTGGAATATTAAAACCCGAATAAACTACTACGTGAGAAACGCCAAATAAAAATATTTGAGATGCATACAGCTGTTTCGGTAGCCTTAAGCGTACCGTCTTCAGTGCAAAAAGAATTCTGAATCTGGAGCCCCCTCCTATATTTAAGAGCATTTCTCCAGATTTAGAATTCTTTTTGCACTGAAGACGGTACGCTTGAGGCTACCGAAACAGCTATATGCATCTCAAATATTTTTCTTTGGCGTTTCTGACGTAGTAGTTTATTCGGGTTTTAATATTTGTTTTTAGTTACTTAGGAAAAAGGCTCTTAAAACTATCCTCATACATTAACTTTTAAGGACAAAATACAAAAAATATTCCTTTCAGTAACGGGTTTACTGTTTAAAAGTTTCATATGAATAGTACAAAATACGGAAAATTCAAAATAAAATGAAATTTCCAAACATAAATGAAAATAGACTGTGAACAAGTTTCACCAATAATCCATAATATATCTGGAAAATTTTGTGTAAAATTTTGGTAATAAAAATAATAGTTAGCGCTTACTCTGTACACCATTTAAAAGAAAACATATTTTACTCCTGAATAGTGTATGATATATATATATTACAAAAGTAAATTAAAAACATGTTAAAACCAGTTGGTATAGGTGAACACGACACAGTTCCTGATTATATACAGGGTGTTTCAAAAATAACAACTCATGACTAGGAAAAGGAACTTTATATACACCAACACAACCACATTCTAAGGAACCTCAGAGACACCACTGGAGACTAGATTTCAACACAGCCACTCAGCAACTCAACCCACAGTCACAGAACACACCCTCCAGAATCTTAGTTGCAATTATATTCAGAGCAGCAATGACCCGTGGATTGAGTTGCTCCACGGAGATTTTGACCATGGGATGATCATGGAATTTATACATGGAATTTAGTGTAGCCTCACGCATAAAGTCCAAAGCATAATGTCAGGGAATGTGGATACCCAAATCCGCGTTGACTCACGTTCAATCCAATCCAGCAATCCGGAAATATCTGTTAAAGGTAAATAAATGGTCACGATGAGACAAATGTGGAGATGCCTCGTCCTGCTGGAATACCACAGTTGAAAGATCCCGTCAGTTAGCAACTGTGTTTACAGAAAAATCTATAGCATATCCAGGTAGATGGTTGAGATAGCTGTGTTCTCGGCAAAAAAGAACCGAGTCATACACATATCTCTTCATTAAACCTAACCACACCTTCACTTTCAGCATTGTTCTTTCCCATTCCAATGTCATATGTGGTTGTTCGTCTGCTCAGACACGGGATTTATGACGGTTAATCATAGAACAAGTATGGAACGTCGATTCATTTCTAAATAATGCATTGTGTATGAGATTATCAGTATTTTCTAGGAGATCGACATTCATCTCCCGCTGTGTGGCATAATGTGCGGCTTTCAGAAAGTGCAGCACCTGGAAACTATATAGGCTCTATTTTACTTCAGGTTGCGCCCTACTCTGGCTACTTGTTCAGTTCTCAATAGCTGCTCGTACACTGACTCTTCATATATTCCTTTGCAGTTGGTAGACGACCTGACCATTGCTCTTCGTAGATGCTCTTTATTTTTTATTTATTTATTTTTTAAACATGAGTACAATCCTATCTTATACAATGTCTCAAGAGTTTAGGAACATTTTATTATTCAGGAAAGTTCTATTTTAAAAGAAAAAAAGAAGAAAAACAAAACAAACATTATTATCTAATTACTTTAAAACTTTTGAGCCGAATATCTATGAAATTTCATAATCATAAATCTATATTAATAAAATCAGAGTTTTGTCTGTAAATTTGTCGGAATCAAAAAATTTTGCGATATCTTCACGTTTTACACCCCATGAAAGCCGAAAATGACTTCAGAAAATTTTGCCTGTGTGTGTGTGTCTGTGTGTGTGTCTGTGTGTGTGTCTGTGTGTGTGTCATCGTATCCGAATGTCGCTTTTTTTGTCCGGGCATCACTTGAGAACGGCTGGACGGAATTCAACGGCGCTTGGCAGGAATTTAGGTCTTCACCCAACTTAAAATTATATTTATCAACTTTTCAGAAATTCCCCCCCGTTCACCCCCTAGGGGTAAAAGACTAAAACACGTTTGTCCGGGCATCACTCGAGAACGGCTGGACGGAATTTAACGGCGCTTGGCAGAAACTTAGGTCTTCACCCAACTTGAAATTATATCTCTAGAAATTTTCAAAATTATGATTAGTGTTTAAATTGTGGGTAAAAAACGCCTGCGCATGCGCCATAAATATTTTTTCACTAAAATGCTTTGAAAGGAAAAATAAAATATAAAAATAATTTTTTAAGTTAGACTTTTGTATTCGCGTGATTCGCACTACAAATTATGAAAAGATTGAAATGAAGTGTTGCCATCTAAGTTTCATACTTTAGTTAATTTTAAAAAATCTAATTGTCGTATCGAAAAACTTTTTACACTCCGGGATTCAGAAAAATCACCTCTTTCATTTGGTACTGAATTTGTAATGATAGGTCTGATATTTCTAATTTATTTTTCCCTTTATCCGTTTTTCCGTTGCCACTTAAATTTCATACTTTAGTTATTTTTTAAAAATCTAATTGTCGCATCGAAAAACTGTTTGAACCCCTGGATTCAGCAAAATCGCCCCTTTCATTCGGTATTACATTTATAAATATAGGTCTGATATTTCTAATTTATTTTACCCTTTTTCCATTTTCAACCCAGATTCGATATGGAACAGCTTTAGTATTGGATCCCTTTGGCAAAATTTGAAATTCGGCACCGAAGTAGCTCGGACGTTTCTCGCCAAGATCTTTAATTGCACAATTGATATAGCCAATTCAGTTCATCGCAAAAATGGCTTAAAATATTTAAAGTCACCAAAGGGTTCCGCTACTTATGCTGTGCTTTTTGTATTTATTTATTTATAATACTGTCTATTAAAGACTTCTGTGGTCACGAAATTTGGTGCGTAAATTGTTTGTATGCATCCGGCACTTATTGTAACTGCATTTTACGAAATTCGAAATTCCCCCCCCCCCCGCCTTCTCGGAGTCGGAGGGCAATAAACATGTGTAAAAACATGTTTTTCCGTTTGAATTCGCTTTGAATTACCTTAGAATGGCGAATTTTGGTGTGTGGATATTGATTAAGTGTACGCATTATGTACATTAGAGGGATTTTGCAAAACTTCGAACTCACCCGCTGAGGGTGGGGAAGTAAGAAGTGGGTAAGTTGTGCCGAAGACAGTGGGGACCCAGACTCCTAACATTGGGAGCGAGAAAACCTCTACCAATCACAGCGAGAACTTAGGTTATTAATAAAGATATGGCATTTTGACAAATCATTTAAGTTTAACGTCCAGCGAAGCGGGCAAAGCCTGCTAGTACTTTATATAATCTCTAAAAATATTAAACTGGTTAAAACTATAATATTATTCACAATATATTGTATTCTTAAAAAAAATTAAACTTGATATATTTATTTAATTACTTCGGATTTAAATTCAATTAATTACAACAGTAATACTTAACTTTCTAAATAAAACATATAGAAAGTATTTTCTTTTTTTCGCACATTCTATATTTGTGAACTTTTAGTTTCAATGCAAATTTAACTGAAATACATTTAAATTTCTTTTCCATATAACAATTCACACGCAGTAGTTAAATATGAAGACGGGAAAAATGTGAGTACGGCTTAAATTACAAAAGACATATTTCACGTCTTTCGTATAATAGAAGAATAAGGGATTTAGCCATTTCTGAAAATTGGAATGTGTGATATATGATTGTTGAACTTAATTTTTCAAAAATGCCCAAACAAATGGAGAGTTTTAAAATAATTGTTCTGAAAGTATTTTGCTTTCTATAATATATCACATTTATGGAATATATTAGGATTGTTGGTATGTCAAAGTACGTTTTATGTTGATTTTTTTCTTTAATTCAATTAATGATAATATAGGGCACATTTATTGAATATAAATATATAAATAAAATCAACATTTTTTTTTTTTTTTCATTTCCTTTTATTTATTTATTTATTTATTACTAGCAGGCTATGCTCGCTTCGCTGGTCACTATATTTAAATGAATTTTCAAAATATGCTATCACAATTTTTTGGATATTACTTTATAAATAAAAACTGAAGAATGTTACATTGAAATTACTCTAAACCTCCCTTCGGGTACCCGCTGCCTACGGCAGCTCTTTTCCCACTCGCACTGCATCGGGTCCAGGTTCCCACTTCCCGGGCTCTTCAATTTGGGTATTTATCGACGACAGGTGGAGCTGCTATTTTTAAAGAAGAATGATTCTAAAGATTAACAGGGAGGAGGTGCCGCTCACCACTCCAAGAGTTGTGTCGAGCGCTTCTAGCTATGCAAGGTCCATCCTCCGGAACGTTTATGTAGAAAGACCCCCGCGGAGGGCATTCCCCCTCTAGGCCTAGGACACATCAGGAGTCAATCGGCCTTAAATCCTACAACCAACCGGAACGTTTATTAAAAAAAAAAAAAAGACAAGGGCCGCTAGAGACAGGTCTCCCACGCGACAAGGAACGGCGGTTAAGATGAAGAGAACATGGACGGCTGGCCTGAAGTAAGTTGAGAACAGGGGGCAATCCAAATTGTAATGTGGTGTGCCAGGCGTATGCCTCTCGCGACAGTGGGCACTAATGAAGGTTCTGTTGAAAGTCTTTAGGGAGTCTGTACAAGTTATAGAAACTTGCTTCACTATTTCGCTATATTATTACAGCAGTCCAGAGCGATTAGTTCATAAATGATAGAAACTCTTGAGGCTGAGGAGAGTCCTATTATATTTGTAAGTAGGATTTTAACAAAGGTTGTCAATCCTTAGTCTTGACTTGGGTGTGGTTCAGGAAGGTCCATTTAATGAGAGGGTTTAGACATTGGCTGTCAGTTCCTAGGTTATTCCTGTAGCAAGCAGGAAGAAGAAAAAGGAAGAGAGGAAGTTGGTACTAGTCAGCTAAGTTTGTTACGTTCATTAGATAGGAGTAAATTTTATTAAGTTTATTAATTAAGCTATTACGCGTGACAATGTTTTCGAGCCAGTTAATTGGTCGAGAAGAGGGATTTCTCAGGTGAAATTAGGCAGTTAAGCTGCATTCGAAGAAGTAACGATGGGGAGTTCCCTCCTCACCACAAGGACACAGGGATGAACGTCAACAGTGAAACCTCTTAAGGTAAGAGGGAAAGGGGCTATGACCCGTGAGAAAGGCAGCCACTGGAGAAGTTAAGCTCCAACTGTTTATCGAAATATTAGGTAACAGATTGTATGTGTATCTGTCCTTCTCAGAAGTGTCCCACAGATCCTGCCAACTTTGGTATAGAAGGGTTCTGATTTTTAGTTTCTCATAAGATGGTGCGGCGGGGAGAGAAGAATTGCACATGATGTCTTCAGTTGCGGCTTTTGCTAATTCATCTGCAAACTCATTGCCGACGACACCCCTGTGCGCAGAAACGTGTGCCAGGGAGATAAGATGTCAGATTACATAGTTTGAGTTTTAATGCTATTATTTGTTTATGTCTGCACCTGCGGCGAAAGAGAGCGAGCAAGCCAGAAAGGCAGTCACTGAATATGTGAATTTGTGAATAAAGGTGGGAGTTGGACTCCGCCCACTCCACCGCCATATTCTATACCTCAGCATTTATTAAATAATATAGTTTCTGAACCATTTAATTTATGGCCTCTTTATACTATATTATCATATTATTTCGGCCAATATAACAAATAAAAGAAAAAGTAGATTTTCCTTTAAAAGAAATTAAATAAATAAAAAATAAAAATAAAACAATTTTAGTCATTTGTACTGTATCATCATTTTTTTCCCGATGAATACAATAAACTAAAGATAAATAAATAAATAAATAAAAATAAATAAATAAAAAACTGTTATATTATAAAAAAAAAAAAAAAAAAAAAAAAATGCATAAACTTAGTAAGTTTTATAGTTTTTTGATTAAAAATTTAATATGCTTACTTTTTTCTACTTTTTTACCATTTTGTTTTAATAATTGTAATAAATTAAAAAGAAAGGAAAAGAAAAGATTTACCTTTTAATGAATGAATTAAATAAATAAAAATAAATAGTGTAATAGCCGTTGCTAAGATACGCAGACGATTGAAATGAAAAAATAAATTTTAGAAAATGAAACAGAAAGGTCAAAGGATAAAATCGAAAAATTTAATTAAAAAAATCCATATTCGATTTTCGAAAAAATCTCGATGGCGTGCACAGCTGCAGACTCCAAGGTACCCCTCTGCCAAATTTTGTAGCTCTGTGAGCAGTAGTTTTAGCCCCAGAGCGCAGATGCACGCATACAGACACTTCTTTTTCATTTATATAGATTTTATTTTATTTTATTTCATCATATTATTTTGTTTATTTATTTATTTATTTTTAGAGGATCTGAAATTTAATTCATTTTATCGATGAAAACCTTTTGAATTTTTGAAACGTTTGCTTGTAGATTTTACATTAATTAGTTCAATAAATTTTGCTAATAAATTACGCGAACAAAATTATGTTAACGCTTGCGCATACGCAGTTAAAATTATTTAAGAAAGTACTCAGATTTCATAAATTAATGATTTTATATTCTGATTTTTGTATGTCGAGTCCAATGTAGTGAGTCAAGTTTTCTGAAAACGGCACCACATTGAGTTGAATACCCTACATTTTATATATAAAAAATTATGATTTTTTTTTTTTTTTTTTTTTTTTTTTTTTTTGGGAGGTGGTAGAGGAGATTTTTAAAGAAACCTTTATTTTTCTATGAATGTACGCTCTCTACAGTTACAAATAAATACGAATGTACAAAAAAGTCTCATAGATGTCGCAGCTACAATAAATTTCACACATCATTTTTTTAGAGGCTGATTCCAAAGATTATTTTTTCTATAATTTATTAGGTCCTCTTTTTTTCTCCCGAGACAAAAACTTCCTTCAAATATATGTGGCGTAAGATGCTCTATACATTCATGAAGTTTCCAGAAAGTCCTTCATGTATGTCTAGGTACTCGAGAAAACATCAGAATTCGAAAGTGACTAAATATTTTTGTACATGCAATGTATTGTTACTGTCTTAACAGCCTTGACTGTAACACCTCTAATAATGTAGGCTAACGCATCAACTGTCATATTTCTGCCTCGGAAGACCCAAGCTTTCTAGCCTGGCGCATTTATCGCAGCTATGTTATTTCATCTCGAAGGATTTGAGGGAAATATAAATATTTTATGTCCTTTTTTGTAATAATTTGAGCAAATTATGGCTGAATTACCTCTTATATTACATGTTATTAAGCAAAAGTTGAGGGGAAAAAAAAAAGTAATTTAAAAGTAACACATGATGACTGAAACATACAATGATTACAGCTTGATATCCTACGAACTGGCTTGGTACATATGACAAATCATAAGCAAAACAAAATGTCGGATGCGCTAGCTCATATATATAGGAGCCTTAATTTAGCTGCACATCAGTCAGTTTCACATTTTCTCCTGTCCCAAGTAATCCTGTGGGAGTTTCATTGCTTCGTATTTTAAAGATAACTCATTTATTTTTATTTATTTATTTATTTTTTTTTTTCGATTTTTTTAGTTCAACAGTCGTTATTTTGATCACGTGACGTCACATTCCGACTTTTGATTTGACGACTGTCGTTGTTTAAGGACGGTCGCTATGGCAGTCGGATCAGAGAATAGATACCCGGGATATCTACCAATATCCAATTTTACCATTTAATTTCCTAAACTATCTTAAAATATTTCAAAATTTTATTGATAAACTCATCAACTGGGAATTCATTGTAAGCAGATTAGAATAACAGATTGATTTTTTTTTACACAAACTATGTGAAAAATACCAGAACCGGGAATTGAACCCAGACCTTCCGCTTAACGTGCAGATGTTCTTCCCCTGAGCCACCCTGGCTTATAACCAGCTCGACATTTCTCACATAATAACTGTTACACCTGTGTTTGCAGATACGGTGACCTTGCCTAAATTATGTGAGAAATGTCAAGATTAGCCAGGGTAGCTAATTTTTTTTTTTTTTTTTTTTTTTTTTACTAGATTGCAATATATAAATTAGTCCTGTCGTACTAAATTAAATTCTGTCAAAGACAAAATATTTATGTATTTATTTATTTTTATTTATTTACTGTGTTCTTTAGAATCGTCGCCTTTTATCTTAGTATATACATCGCCTTTTTTCACAGTATACAGTATACATGTCGCCTTTTATTTTTCTTTTAATTTATTTTTCTTTATTTATTTCTTTATTTATTGTAAATTATTTTCTTTTTCGTTAAATAAACTAGAAACTTTAATTTTTAATCCCGAAAATAAATAAATATTTATTTATTTATTTATTTATTATAATTACCCACGAAAATTGTAGGCGACACTTTCAAGTAGTGCAATTCAAAATAGCATAAATCAAAAAATACTTTATGTATTAAAATATTTTAAAAATTCTAAACAACGAAAGTCTCATAGACAATACATATTAAGAAAGAAACGGTGAGTTTGTGTAAAGTGTATAGCCTTACGCATTTGCAGCATATTTTTGTGTATTACTATGTTTGCTTACAAACTTTTCATTCTTTATTAAAAGACACACACAGGCATATATATATATATATATATATATATATATATATATATATATTTGCTTATCCTTACATGTATGCTTTTTGGGATTATTGCTAGCGATTTAGTCTTTTTACAACTTAACATTTAATTCTTGATAATAACTTTGAATTTAAGATTAATTATTTTAGGATTAATATTATCAAGATCAACTAATTTAGTTTAAATATTTTAGGTTTAACATTATCAAGATACACTAATCAAATCCCTAATTATTGAAATGGTGCCACATAGTCTCTTAATTCCTGAAGTTAAAACTTCTTAAAAATACTCCTTATAGCATTGGTTTGTTTGAACCTGAATTAGTTTATAGTGCGACCACGTTTCCTACGACTAGCAGTGAGGCCGAGTCCAAAAGTTTAGAGGGATGCAAAACTGGCCGAGAGACAGTTATTTGGACAAGACCTTAGTTCGCGCCCCTCACAAATGCTCCAGCTCCAAGCTCCGACGGCTCCTTCTAATGCACATGCGCGCAGACTTCGCGCTCCCTCCCAGCCAGGGAGTTCTTCCCAGTTAGCTGCGTGGAGAGAAAATGACTATCGCCTCGATGCAATTTCCTCATATATCCTTGTATAACATGAGAATATTCTAGCAACTTTTGTACTAATTGAAACAGAGCTTAGATATTCGGTATATCGATAATAAGGGATTTTCTAGCGAAGGTCACCAAGGATTGATAAAGTTGCCAAATTTAGTACCAACGACATTACCTGCCCTGGTGAAGCTTTTTAACGGGTTTTTATAGAAAAATAAACTCTTATAATGTGATAACAAGCTAGAAAAATGCATAAAATTAATATTTTATAACCTGACTAAAACTCTTTGAATGAAATTACATAAAAAGCGTTAATATTTACAAATCCGTAACAATTTTTTAATTCCATTTTCACATTTAGAAAATTCACAACTGAAAAAATATTTATCTTTTTTCAAATATATATATATATATATATATATATATATATATTAAGCATTTTGTAAGCTGTAAAGAGCGAAAACTAAATTAAAAGCCTTTTTTGCACTTCATAGCTTCAAAATGAATTATTAAAAAAATTTTAAAAATCACCTTTTGTAAAAATAAGAACATTTGAACGGTTGTGTATTTTGTAACTGTGAATTTTTTAAATATAAAAAGTACATTTGTCAATGAGTAGCTCACAAGACGAATTTCTCCACAGAATAACATTGGGTTTATTATCTATTAAATAATGTGAAGTATTTCCTTAAGTACTTTCAAAGCCCACCAACAGCCAAGCGGTTCTGCGCTCAAAGCTGGTAAACTTGAGGTGCCGGGTTCGATCTAAGGTCGCGCTCATCGGCCGAGTCGTTCGGAGTTTTCTCCGAAACTTGTATATATACAACATTAAATACTTTACAAATCTAATAAACTTTTGATAAATATTAGTATGAGTATGCGAAATAATTCTTGTAAAATTAAATATCAGTATATTAAAATTATGATAATACTGAATTTTTCTGTGTCTAAGGAAAATGCATTTATGCATAGCTGAATATTTAAATTTATTTTCTTTAAAATTTACAAAGTTAATATAGTGCAATTTTAAAATTAACTTTTTTTTTTTTTTTTTTTTTTTTTTTTTTTTTTTTATGTAAAAATAAACTGGTAACAATAACAAACAATATTAATAAAAATGATAAAAAATGTGTGTAATTTAAATTTATTTCATCAATTAGTTTCTATCAATTTTAAAACTACATATTAAATATGTCATGTGGAAAAATAATATAAAGAAAAACACAAATGTCAATAAATCTGATTTTAAGTTATAAGCTCAAGCTCATCCTCATGTCTTATCAATTTCTGTTATTTTAAAAAAATATCTTAAAAAAATATTAAACATATCTGGAAAAAAAAAATATATATATATATATATATATATATATATATATATATATATATATGAAAAATAAAAATATGTGTTTTATATGATCATTAAATAAAAATGTCGGCAAACATTTTCCCATAAAAATTTTAATATTATTATTTTTTTTTTTTTTTTAATATCTCTTTAAATAATTTCTTAACCCCCTCCCCATTTTTTTAATTAATGAATGTTAACATAAAAATGAACTTTGAATAAAAAAACTTTCAAATAATAAAAAACTGTTTTAGCTTATAGAAATATTTATTTGAATTAATCGATCGCTGCAGATAGCGCAAATGATATTATGAATTCAGAATGAAGATTGCAAATGCATGCTATCTCACAGCATCTTGCTCACTGCCGAAGTCTGCGCGCATGCGCATTAGAAGGAGCAAGTTGGAGCCGTCGGAGCTTGGAGCTGGAGAATTTGTGAGGGGCGTGAACAGGTCTTGTGTTATTTGGCAAACGTCCAGTTATTCGGTGTTCCCTTATCGCTTGTTTTCTCTCAGTCACCCCTATTTTAACACTGGACTCGTTCAATCCGCACTTGCTCAGAGGCTTCCATGGTCGCAAGAAATGTGGTTAAAGAATAACTGACTTATTGTTTATCTAGCTAAACGCTAGATGGCGCTAGCTCACTACTGACTTAATGTTTTCTAACATTAATTTCTTTTCTATGAAAGTTTTAATGTTCCTTGATTTACGTACAATTTAAATTAAAATTTAACTAGTTTAAACTTTATATAACTTAAAATTAAAATTTCACTAACTCAACAAATAAATACTCAGTGAATTTAATCGTTAATGAAACAGCTCAGACGGTAATTCTTTATCGATTAATCGATGTTTGCAATGCTTTTATTTTTAATTTCAATAATTTGTTGCCATCTTCCAATTCTCCAATTTGTATAAAAGTTTTACATGTGGCTACTCTGCTTTTTTCTTGTTTTCTCTCTGGATTCCTTGATGATTTGATTTAATAATTTATTTAATTTCTCATTCAAAATAGTTTTGCTGCCTCGATCGGGGCTGGAACAATATAAATTGCTATTATTAGCTATACTGTTTTACGAAATCGATGCAGCTTTCACAGATTTATGAAGTACATGCCCCTTGATGAGTTTTTACTTCTAATTTTAAGCATTTCTATCCAATTATTATTTCTGTGGTCCTTTAGTTATTTTCTCTGTCATTAAGTTTAATGGTCCTTTTTTTTTATTATTATCATTCATGTCGGCGTAAGTAATTTAAATTGTTTTTGTCTCTTATTGTTTCTTAATCTGCATCGCAACATTTTTGTGTCAGTCTTACCCATAAGTTAAAATCAGATCTATTTTTGCTGTCTTGGTATTATTTTGTATCTATTAATTGCTAAATTTTAAGGTTAAATTTTATTACGATACCTATCATTTATATATATATATATATATATATAAAGGTAAATTTTAAAATGCAATGTCAAACATTTTAATAGCTGATTTTATTTTTTACTTCTCTTTAGATAAAAATTCATTCAGCTTATTAATTATGTGATTCTTAGAAGTACATTTTTTATATCATTTGGAGGGATCTTCCCCCTGCTCGCTCCGCTCACCAACCCTCGAGGGATGCTTCGCCACCCCGACTTGTTTTGCTTATTAAACCTTGGGGGCTATACTCACTTACTCGCTGCTTTGCCTTTCATGAAATAGAAAAATTAATAGTGCATAACACAAGACAAAAGCAGAACAATATTATAAAAATCTGTATATTTTCAATGTCAAATTTAAATACATAATATTTAATACGATTTTTTTTTTTTTTTTTTTTTTTTTTTTTTTTTTTTTAAAGAAGAAAAATGTTTGTAATTTTTAGTTGTTGTTGTTGTTCTTTTTTTTTTTTTTTTTTTTGCGTTAAAGTTTTAGTATGTCAGCCCTTGGCGAATTTTGAGTTTTTGTCACTATTTGGTGATGAATGTTTTGGTACAATTTCTTGTTAAAATAAATAAATAAATAAAATCTTGTACCTATTTTTTCTAATGCCTATATATTTTACTATTGAATTATTTAGTTAGTCTAAAGCAATGTATAATACTTTATATATATCTCTAATGTACAGATAGGGATTAATTTTACACAATCGAAAATATCTGAAAATACAAAAAAGTTTATTATTATTATTAATATTTTAATTTAGAAAAATTTCCTACGGCTTCAATTTTTAATTCTCTCTTGCATACATGTCAAAATAATGAGGATAAAATGTATTTGATTCTCTATAAGATTTCCAGGTGATACATTTTTTTCTTGCCGTAATTAGAAATATGAAATGTGTCATAGAAATGTGTTGTTAAAAAATTATCAATGAGAAGTTAAAAGAGGCTGTCATTTATATATGAGTTTGAGTTTGATTCTAAAATATTTTGTATGTCAAAATACATCCGAAGTTTTTTAAAATATGTTTCCAAATAAAATACATAAGAACATTTTAAAAAAAAATTAAATTATTTAAGTATTTCAGGGAATAGATTTAATATCATGCGCCCTTGGCGATTTTTGTACTTGGCGATGATAAATGTAATACGAAAATATGCATACTTTCGTAATATATATTGTACGAAATGTTTCATATTATTGATTGCTTTCATAATATTCGTTATTAAAATTACCATGATTTTTGAAGGATTTAACTAAATTCGCCAAGCGGTCTTTTTTTTTTTTTTTTTTTTTTTTTCTTTTTCCAATGACAACAGATATTAAATCGGTTCCATTTTTCTGATAAATTTCCCTCAGTATAGTAAGTCATTCTCAAAACTTTGTAATATTTATCACTCCTGTGAAATCCTTCTATGAGTGCTCATAATATTAGTAATTTTATAAAAATGTATAAATAATCCGAATTACTATAATTAATGCTAATTTCATATCAAATTTCCAAGCCTATATTCTGTTACTTTTTTAAAAACTTGGTATAATACAAATGTAAATATTATGAAATGTTATAAAAAAGCATCACAAAACTGGTATTTAAAAGTAATAAGTACAAAACTTTGAATAAACACCATAAAATGCAAATATCAAAATTATCACCAAATTAAACGTTCACCAATAATGGATAATAAAAAATCTATTATTAATTAAAATATGTTCTTGGAAAGTTACACACAATTACTTACAGTTATACAATGCATTAAAATTGAAAATGCATTTTGTGTATGCACATTGGATGTACTTAGATTGAACGTTAAATTTAATTACTATAAAAATAACCTTTAACAATGCTCTGTTAAAACACTAAAGACCTTTCAGGGCGAAATCCGCCCCTTCTTCAGTAGTTACATGGTCTGCTTTGGCTGTTGAAACTGATTTCCATCTTCTTTCCTTTCTTTGGGTTGATCCTCCATGATGTGGCGTCACGCTCGATCTAAATCGGCGCGCGACTCGTGCCCGTTACATGCCAATTGGTCTTTAACTATTTCAATGGTTTCTCGGTAAAACGCGTAATCGGGGTTATTATAATTTGCTATTTTTCTTGTTTCGCTAAAATTAATTTCTATGTTATTTTCTTTATTGACCTTAGTGAGGGCTGTAGTTATTTTCCCATATTTGATGTCATTTTGGTGTTCTTTGATCCTTGTTGCTATTTTCGTTTTGGTTACCCCAAGCCCAAAGAAAGGAAGATGGAAATCAGTTTCAACAGCCATAGCAGACCATGTAACTACTGAAGAAGGGGCGGATTTCGCCCTGAACGGTCTTTAGTGTTTTATCAGAGCATTATTAAAGGTAATTTTTATAGTAATTAAATTAAATTGGTCTGTTTAAAAGTTTTTAAAATTTTTAATGAACGTTAAATGTTATATTTTTTACTATTACCGCTTAAAAAAGTAAAGAATAAATGTGTAAAAGTTTTAATTTTGTAATGAATTATACATGATCCAAACATTATTATAAAAAATATTTCACCATTTTGTTGTAATTATTAATATAAATTAATTTATTTTTAAAACAATTTTATTTTAGGTTGCTTGTGGGAAGATATATTATGCGTAAGGCAAACTTTAAATTTGGACGATAATTTATAATTCTCGATTTTTGTTCTTAATCCTTCTTATTTACAAATAATTTTCAGGTGAACAAAAACATGAAACTTATTATTAATCTTCCAGTGTCCTAATTGGTCATCAAAATCATACATCATATTCCCGCTATTTCTTGGAAGATTATTACTTAGTCCTCTTACTTTTCAGATAATCTTTTTGTTAAGAGAAGATGTATGCTAGAATAGTTCCATTTTACACTTATGATTAATTGTTCTTTCTAATGTATTATCGATAAGTGGGAACACAGCAATTATTTATTTATTTTAATTTTAAAATGGGCTAATTATATAATTGAGGAAATATTATGTACAAATCAATAGTTTTTCTTATAATAAACTTTTATTATTACAATTAAGAAATTTTTACCTATTTAACAAAAAAAATTAAAGCATCAAACTTCATTTATATTGGCATTAGTTGCCAATTTATTTTTTGTACGTTTCCATTATAGAAATTTTGCTTACACACAATTAAAATGTCTCATTCTGACATAAATCTTAATCTGTACTGAAAAAAAAAGGTATTTTTAAATAGAAGTAGAGTACTAACACGATGCCATGGACCCCGAGATGAGATGTACTACATATATATATTCTGCGATTTTCTTTGTATCTTTTTTTTTTTCTTTATCCCTTATTTATTTCTTTAATTTTCAGAATTTATTAAATAGATAAAACATTGTAATAGCATGTTCATTAAATATTGATGTAATATTATTTGTTAAGGGTAAACAAAAGTAAATAAATAAAATAACCATTTACTAGGTTATACTATGTGTGAGTTTAAGTGAATTAATATGGGATTAAAGTTGCGTTTGGTGAGGCAGTATCAAAAGTCAAATTCCCCTTTTTTTCTTTTTTTCCCTTATAATCCTCTGAAATTTTTGTAGGCTTCATATTTTAAAGATACCTCTTTAAAAATGGAGTTTTTCGGATTCTGCGTTTTGAATTCCACTCTATGAAAATGCCGCCTTTTATCTTAATAATAATAATAATAATAATATTTTCATTCATAAAGTAAACTCAGAATTCAAATTTTCAATTTGAAAAAGAAATATTTAATATTTTTTTTACTAGTTTTATTATTAGTATTATTATTTCTCATTTATTTAAAAGTCTATATGTTTAAAAAATGGAATTCATAATATAGAATTTGAAAATCTTCATTTTTTTAATGAGCTCTCCTTTATAATCCGAAGCAACAAAATCTCCATAAGAATACGTGGAGAAGGAGAAAGAAAGAATCTGACAGGTTGGATGCCTTAATCAGAGTTGCCAACCTTTATAATTTATTCCGCAGCATTTTTGGCTCCACCTTCTTTTTGCACAAGAATTTTTGTAGAATATTTTTCCCCAATACGTGACAACGATTAAATAAGAAGAAGACCTTCATCAAAATTACTGGCGTGAATAAAAGATGGTTCTAACAATGCTCCGGAATAAATCATAAAACTTGGCAACTCTGCTTAATGGTGTGCGTGATGCGTCATCACAAATTTGATCATTTCATGGAAGGGATGGTTTCTCAGGTTTTTAAACAAACGATCTCGAGTATTTGACGGTGCAGCTCAGGTGTAAGGATTGTACGCCGTCGTAATATCAAAATTTTCACAGAATACATTGAAAGTGAATAATAGAAACAAAACATAAACAAATAATCTACTGCAAATCCTTAATTATGTTAGAATTTATGATGTTGCAAATTTTGAGCACTGTGAATGTATGGATTGCAATTTTAAAATATTTAAACTATAAATATTGTACCCGATTTATGTTATTACGTGGCAAATAAACATAACTAAAGAAATAAAACAGTTGAAGTAAAATTTTGAGTAACTGCAAATACAGCGATTTTGAGTTAAGCCGTTTTTTAAAAAGCCCAATGTGGTATCTAAGACATGTCAAAGTCGTGTAACACAATTTCTATTGTTTGTATAGTTAGAAGGAATTTATGGTTTGTATCTGAAATTTAGTAATTTTTGAGTTACACCTGTTTGTCATGAGATCGACGATTGCTAACTTTTAAAACTTTTGCCAGAAATATTTGCTCGTACAAATTGAAGCTCTATTTAACGATAAATTTCAAGATTATTTTTTATAAATATAGCTTTGCGGACTATAAAAATTCAGATTTTGTAATTTTTACAAAGTTGATTTTGTGGATAACATCATCACTTGCTTATTAAATAACATTTTTACTATTGAAAGTAGGTCATTGTGATGGACAACTGTAAAAGTAAATGCCACATAGTGATATCAATTTGCCCCTTGTAATATTATATTTAAATCATATTTATTATAGTTAGATCAAATGTTTTATAAACTGGTTGAAAATGAATTTATTATCATTACAAAAAATTTCTCCCCTGACTTTTATTAAAAAACATTGCTAGTACTATAAGAATATAATTTAGCAAATCGTTAGGTAGCTTTCAAATTTTTTATGCTTATAAAAAGAAATATTTGAGTTTTATTACTTTTAACATAATTAATATATTTACTATATCCTTATATTTGTATTCCATGCCTCACCATAGTCGGATAAAATTACTTTTAATCCATGTACAGTTTCCAAACAGATCTAGATGCATTTTTATTTTTATACAGTATTTAATCTAAAATTAGGCTTGATTTCATTCAAATATTACATTTTAATTGCATAGAAAATATAAGAACTAAACAAAAATTAACAAATGAGACTTTGGAAAATTCACACATAATAATAACAGTTATTTGAAAAAAAAAATTGCTACCGGATGGTGATTATCAAATCGTTCGTTGCACGGTGTGGTCTGTGGATGTCTGCACAGAAAGTTTTCTGACTATCATATCTCCAGGGCCCAATTTAGACTAGCCCCGGGGCAAGCTTGTTCTGACGGGGGGGGGGGGAGGCTTGCTTTGGTATAAGAGGTTTTAGGTTACAGAATATCTGCATACGTCTGTTGGGGGTCCCCTACCAAAAGAGGGGCTCAGGGCAGCTGCCCCGCATGCCCTGGCGTTAATCAGGGTCTACATATCTCCGAATCGAAAGAAAACTAAACAATGAATTACAATACAAGTATTTCCAACGTACATGTCAGTTTGACAAATTTCGGTGAAAATTGGAGAAATGGAAGTAGAACAAAAACACGAAAAGCTAAAAGTTTGATCAAAAGTCATCTCAAAAACTGCTTGAAAGATTGCCTTAGAATATATCTGTACATCCCTTTTAGATATCCTTTCATGTTTATTGATTAGTCATTATTGGAAAATTAATAGGTGTTCTGATTAGGAAGACCTATTTTAAGTCTCGGAAGTAACTGTTTTGCAAACAATTCTTCCAATTTTCATCAAACTCACTATATTAACTTCCTTTATGATGTGTTTTTGTTTGTATTAATTAGTTTACAATGTATAGATGAGTTTGCCAAATTTTGATTAAATTCGGAAATATTGAAGAAAACAAGTACCTCATGAAAGTTTAACGAAAGTTGTCTTATTAATCCTTTTCAATATGTCCTTTTTTTATAGTAATTGGTTACTATAGGAAAATTCATAGGCATTCTGATTAGGTAGGCCTCGGAAGTGGTGTCTCCAAAAAAAGACTAGACTTTCTTTAAACTCGTTAATACTCCCTTCAAGATGTAATTAAAATTTATCTATTAATTGGTTAATAGATGTTTTCTGTTCACACCATCTCAAAAAATTTTTAAATATGTGCAATATAAATCGTCTCGGGTAATATAATCGTCGTCGGGTAATATAAATCGTCTAATTCTTAACCCCTCCACTTTTTTTTTTTTTTTTTTTTTTTTTAATAAATATTTTTCTCAAAACGATTTAAAACTTCTTATGTCAAAAATGTGAAATATTTTATCATTAAGCATACTCTTTACCAATTTTAAATATCCTTAAATTTATATTTTGCTAATCTTATGGTCTGAAGTTTTACATTATGCAATTATAAAATAAACGACATCTTCGTTGTTGTTCAAAGGAAAAAAAAAACTGATTTTTTTTTCTGTAAAAATACGTAACAGAGGCTTTTAAGTTTCCCAAAAAACCACTTAATTTTATATTTTTGAAGAATATAAAGTTTTTAAACATATTTCACATTTAAGTAATAGATTTTTAACATAAATTTACTTTTAAATAAATATATTAGTACATACTTTCAGAGTTTATTAGGAATAATTTTATATTTTTTTCCCCACTTTCTGCTTTGAGTAAATACCATTCTCATGAAAACTTTTATTTAATTTTATAATATTAATTGCAAGAAAGCTTAAGTTTTACATAAAATACTTGTAATAAAAAAGTAGGTGTCATTCAAAAATATTTATATTTATATTAAAGTAACTTTTCAAGTAAAAGAAGAATTAAAAATAAAAAGTCATTACATATTACAATGAAAATTTTGATGTTTTGAAAACCATTTTTAAATTATCTGAAGATTTGAATAATTTTCGCTAGAATTTAAGAGTATAGATTTATTACAGCAGTAGGTCGCAAACTTCTTAAGTAAGGGCCATTTAAAGACCTATAAATATGTACCACACTGAATATAAATAGATAGGTAGATAGATATAAATCATAAAATTCCTGGTAGCAAAGTTGCCAGAAATTTAATGTAACAGAACAAGAAAGAGAATAACAGGATATATTTCTTTTGTAGTGCATACCATAAAATTCTGTACGTTAATTACAATTATCTAGTATTACAAGCCAGGATCGAACCATAGCTCACCGCATGGTAGGCAAAAGTATTACCACTCAGTCATGGAAGCACCACTTGTTCAGCTATTTAGCACTTCTCAATCATGTTTTAATACCAGTTTTCCGAATGCAAAACAAAAAAAAAATCAGTAACAAAATATGTATCAATATTTACAGATTTTATCTGGTTACAGAAAAAAAAAAGTTATTTTTACATATTGGGATGTATTTTTAAACTAAACTTTTGTAATTATAGAAAACATCAATATCAGGTGGAAATTTTTCTATTTTTATAGAAAACTTTTATTTATAAATAGTTTTTTTACAGTGTGGCACACATGAATAAATTTCTGAGAAATATGTTATTTAGGATTGATATGGTTTATATATTTTATCCTGAATCTCCTACTGAGAAATAATTTAAAATAACAATTATTGTCATAGAACAAACTTATATTTTAAATGATGTTTATTGTGTGGATATCTCAGGAGAAAATGGCAAGTCTGTACAAATTATGGTTTAGAGTCCTGTAAATGAAAAATAAAATTATCTTTCGTGTTTAATAAAAAGTTACAAATATGTACAGTCGGTAACAAATGTGTCCGAACACTAGCAAAAATTCCTATACGAAAAAAGTACACTTAATACTGTTTTGTTAAATAAATCCTTGTCGAATCCTGTTCTTAATCAGTCTAAGAACAGGATTCGACAAGGATTTATTTAGCAAAACTATATTAAGTGTACTTTTTTACATAGGAATTTTTGCTAGTGTTCGGACACTTTTGTATGTCTAATCAATAACAATACTTCAGTAAATAATGTAACAAAATTTCAAATGTACAAACTTTACCTATAAAAAATCCCTGTTTCCAAATATTTTGATTGTATAAAAAACGAGGAAAAATCAGGAAGCAAATATATAATGAAAAACAAATATATTTTGTATATAAAGTTTTAACTCTCTTAAATGCTGAGTGTTGCCTTTCAGCAAAATACCTAATGGGTGTTTGAATTAATTCGTAGCGTTTTCTAATAGATGGCGTGACAAGTGGGATTTTCCAATAGATGGCGTGACTAGTACTCCCCGTAAACCTACTATCACTGTGCATCGTTATTAGTATATGCCATTTGGCTGAAGCATAAATAATATAATTTTTTACTTCATCGAATATGTCTAACTTTGTGCCGGATATAAAGTGATTTGCGGGGAGTTCTACTTCATTATTTTAACATGATGAAAAGCGCTGCCGAAAGTCACCGAATTTTAGTGGAAGTTTATGGAGAGCATGCACTAGTTGAACAAACGTGTCGGAAATGGTTCGCTCGATTTAAAAGTGGTGATTTTGAGCTGGAAGACAAGGAACGACCTGGGCAGCCGAAAAAATTCGTAGATGAAGAATTGAAGTCATTGCTCGATGAAGATCCATGCCAAACGTTTCAAGATTTAGCTGAATCATTAAGAGTTGACTTTTCAACAGTCAGCAAACGCCTGAAAGCCATGGGAATGATCCAAAAGCAGGGAAATTGGGTCCCATACGAACTGAAACTAGAGACGTGCTCGTCCGCACGTCGCAAAACCGGTCAAAACCTACATCGAAACGACCAAATGGGAGGTCCTACCTCACCCTCCGTATTCTCCAGACATTGCTCCATCTGATTACCACTTGTTTCGATCGATGAGCCATGGCCTGTCTGAGGAACACTTCACTTCTTATGAAGATTGTAAAAAATGGATCGATTCTTGGATTGCCTCTAAAGACGATTGGTTCTTTCGACGCGGAATCCGTATGCTGCCAGATAGATGGGAAAAAGTAGTGGCTAGTGATGGTCAATACTTTAAATAATCTATTTGTAATTATTTTTGCACAATAAAGTCTCAATTTTCGAAAAAAAAAAAAAAAAAAAAAAAAAAAACGCTACGAATTAATTGAAACACCCAAAAATTTTGTCTTCTAAAGTATTATTATAATAATATTGAAGCTCTAATGCTTCATGCTTGGCGATTGGCAACAATTTTCTTTTTAGCTGTAAACCATAGTTAAAATAAAGTAGGATATTTTAAAGTATTTTTCCCGTGATTTATTTAAAAGGGAAAAGAAGTAAAACATTTTTAAATTGATTTAAAAATAATCAAGCATTTAAGAGTTAAATATTAAGTAATAATTTAATAAAGTTATTACTTACAGACTTTGAATAAACACCATAAAATGCAATAAACTCGCAAAAATTGTTTCGGGTCGAAAAAACACACGACCCTTCATCAGGCGAAAAAAGTAAGCACGAGTGCTGCAGTCAAAGCGGCAACGCACAAAATCGTTTAAAGTAAAAAGAAGAACACATATAACAATGTAAGGATATCAAAATTAAACGAAAATCTAAGGTACGTGAGTAATTTCCAAGCATCAGAGAAGAAAGGAGTGGAAGAAATATCATTAACAAGATTTTTCGAATTTTTAAATATGTAAAATGCTTCATGAATATCCAAAAAGGAGGAGATGAAATTATGTTAGTTTTGGAAAAATCAAAACGATGACATTGAGACCAGCAGTGGGAAGCAATAGACGTCAAATCACTTTAGACGTCAAATCACTTTTTAGACGTCAAATCACTTTTTACAAATGTTCCGGTTCAAGGCGCTCTGGTTTGTTTAGACAGAAGACTACGTGAATTCCATTATTCTTGTATTGAAATTGAGGAGCTTGTAAATTTAGTTCATTTGTGTATCAGGCAAACTGCCTTCATTTTTCTTATTATTCCCAAAATGATGGTATGGCCATGGGTAGTCCTCTCTCTCCTTTACTTTGCGACATTTATATGGACTATTTTGAAGAAAAACTCTTCGGTGTATATAAATTTCCTCACTGGTTTAGGTATGTGGATGACACTTTCGTTCTTGTCTCCCCTGATGTCGATTTGTCCAATTTACTTTCTTTGGTCAATTCGATTGACCCATGCATTCAATTCACTTTTGAGGTTGAACAGGATTGCTCTTTGCCTTTCCTTGACGTTCTTGTGAATAAAGAAAAGGACTGTTTCTCAACTACTGTTTTTAGAAAACCATTCTCAGTCTCTTTGTCGCCGCATGCTCTCTCTAACCACGCCCCTCAACAAAAAATGTCTGCTTTTTACACTTATGTTTATCGTACCTTACACATTTGTTCTGATCCGTCTAATCTTTCGAAAGAAATTAATTATTTAAAATCTCTTGCTCTCTCTCGTGGCTATAACCCATCTATCATCGATAAAGCTCTATATAAATTTAAGAATCCTAAACGTTCTGCTCCCAAATTAAACGATCACAGTCTCATCCCAGTTGTTTTACCTTTTCATTCTTCACTCTCTTTTAAAATCTCTAAAATTCTTTCACCGTTTGGTTTCAAAGTTATTTACAAACCCGTCAATAAAATTAAATTATCTCCTCTTAAGGATCCCATTCCCACCGAAAACCGTTCTGGAATTTATTTAATTCCGTGTTCGTCCTGCAACTTAGGTTATATTGGTCAAACTAGGAGGCGTTTCAAATACAGAATAAATGAGCACCGTCGGAATGTTCGTAATGCAGAGATTACCAAATCTTCTATTGCTTCCCACTGCTGGTCTCAATGTCATCGTTTTGATTTTTCCAAAACTAACATAATTTCATCTCCTGTCTGTTCCTCCCATTTGGATATTCATGAAGCATTTTACATATTTAAAAATTCGAAAAATCTTGTTAATGATATTTCTTCCACTCCTTTCTTCTCTGATGCTTTTAAATTACTCACGTAACTTAGATTTTCGTTTAATTTTGATATCCTTAGATTGTTATATGTTTAATCTCACTCATTCATTTATCTTCTTGTTTTCTTGTATAATTCTACTCACACCAGTAGCTATATTTACTTTCTACTTTATAAAGTTCTTCTTTTCACTTTAAACGATTTTGTGCGCTGCCGATTTGAATGCAGCACTCGTGCTTACTTTTTTCACCTGATGAAGGGTCGTGTGTCTTTTCGACCCGAAACAATTGTTGCGAGTTTATTGCATTTTATGGTGTTTATTCAAAGTCTGTTAGTAATAATTAAGTAATAATATTTACATAATTATAATTAAACTCCTGTTAGGAGTGAGTTTTTCTTAAATTGCTATAGAGAAAAGAATGTTATCCAATCTCTGTATTTAAAAGTTAAATTCTTAAAAGAAAAAAAAAAAAAAAAAAAAAAAATGACACTCTTAAAAATGTTTCTTTGAAGGAAACGTGTTTTTCTGGATAAGCCGCTGCTTTACCCGCAGGTGAAAAATTACTGGAAATCTCACCCGTATTCGATGTGATACAGGACTCTACTCTGGTTATATAATAATAAAGTTAAATTTTGGAAAACCATATACTCACTAACTCATCAATACACAGAAAAGTTTTTCTGTTTTTACACTAAAATGTGGTGAGGTTAAAAAAAAAAAAAAAAAAATCTGTCTTTGACAGAATTTAATTTAGTACGACAAGACTAATTTATATATTACTATCTTAAGAAAATAATAATAATAATAATAATAATAGTAATTTAAAAAGCTTCACTAACTATTCGGAAGATATCACCAACATATATTAAGAAGATACACTGGTTCTCATAATTATAAGGACACCCGTTTTTCTATATTAACTAAACACTGAACACTATTATTTAAACAAATATATTTTTTATTAATTTGAATTTCATTAATAGACTATTTTTAAAAAGTTTTATCATTTTTCCATCTTAAAAAACTTTAAATCCAGTCAAAAAGCTGATTTTTCAGGTTTCATAATTATAAAAACAGCTCGAATGTTAGTATTTTTTTTTTTTTTTTTCAGTTACTCTTTAAATTAATATTTTATGGGGTTCCTTTTTAGGGTGAAACAGTCAGTCATTCTCTATAGTATATATATATATACACTTTTTTTTTTTCTTTTTTATAATCAGTTTCAATACCATTTCATACAGCATAGCTGATATTCTAAATACATTTAAACTATTTAAAATTGCTTTCCACTTGTATGCACTTTTCTAATATGATAAGTTAAGGTTTTTTTTCAACTTTTAGGCCACGAGAAAGGCATTAATACAGAAGTTTCTTTCTTCGAACTATTTCCTATTGCTCTAGAAGCAGAGCAAAAATGTAAGTCTTGTTGAAAAAATATTATTACCTCCCAAAATCTAGCAAAAATCTGAGAATTCCACGTTTAAAATTTGCGGATATTTTTTTTATGTTCATAATAATAGAAAAAAATTACTAAAGTCATTCTGCCTTCAGTAGAAACAGCTCCCCAGAGCACCATAGATCCACTTTTAAAATGCCCGACTCATATCTGCCTTTTAAAAATCTGCTCTGTCTTTCGCTATTTTCAGATCGTGCCAGTGACTGTTAAAACCATTTGGTTAATCAAGAATAAAATGTTTTTCATCCGAAAATGCAACATTTTACCATTTAATTTTGTCTTTATTCAACTTTAACACAGACGTTCTTTCCCCCATTAAATGCTTATTGATTATTACAGGTTTTTTTATTCATTTTAACATATTATTAATTATTTTGAACATGCATAAATGTGGACTCCAACCTTTCGTTAAAAATTACGTGCAAATTCAGCAGCAGTCATTATGAGTAGAACAGTAAGAGGAATTATGAGTCTTTGATCTCTGTAAAACAACTCTGATTTTGCATCAGATCTCTCTTCTATCGAACCAGCAGTTCAACGTTTGATCACATTTCTTTCGACAATTTTAGATCTTTGAATTTCATTAGAAATTCGGCGGATTGAGAATATCCTTCCAGTTAAAAAACACATTTATCATACTTCACTACATGAACGTCCTTTTTTTTCGAGGAATTATCAGTAATGTCCGTCAATTTTTTTTTTTTTTTTTTTTTTTTTTTTTAGGGGCACGGAACGCGGGCGTCAACGTGTTCGGCGTCTTTGCGCATGCGTCGCGGAGCTCTTTTCTGCGGCAACGCCTGATTGGAGCGTCGCGGCGTCGAGGGTGTTGACGTTTGCTTCCGGGTTCTTGGAGACCGGGCTTTAGAAGCGCTCTACATCGCTCCAAGAGTGATGAGCGGGGGCTTCACCCTGTTAAATGTCCGTCCAAGAAAAAATGAAGGCTTATATATGAATTAATCTAGCCCAGTAGTTAACAAATTCGCAAGTCAACTGTAATTTATCCGCTAGTAAGTTAAATAAAACGAAAAAAATCTTGATTGTCCCTATAATTATCATCTAAAAACGTGGGAAAAAACATTTTGCATTTTTTTTTTATTAATTTTGTTTCATATTAAAAAAAATATATAGCAGTTTTGGTTTTTGGAATAATAGATATAATAAGTCCACTTAGTATAATCTTGTTCACAATTATTTTTACATTAGTTATTTCAAAACATAAAGTGTCCTTATAAATATGAGAAGGAGTGTATATGGCTATCTATTCAGAAACCATTATCAATAACTATCCAGAAGAAATAGTCAACAAATATTCAGAAGCCATAAACCATGCATTTTCTAAAGGTCTCGCCATCAAATAATCAGATATTATTTTCTATACATATTCTGAAGTTATATCCAACTAATATTCACAAGCCAGAATGAATACATATTCAGAAAGATATCGCCAACCCATAATTAGAAGCAATACTCAGAATGTATTCTAACGAATTTCTCAATATATCCCCAAGTATCGATATTTTTTTAATATCGCGATAACAGTATTTAAGTTCTTGCTCTACCAATATATCCCTCTAACGATATTTCCTAGTGCGCGCAGCGCGATCGATCCATATGCCGATAAGCAGCGTCCAACGTCAACCACCATATCTTCAAATTCTGCTTCCCCGCCTCACCGTACCACCCCGTAAACACCCAACAAACAGACCGCCGAATATCTTATACAAATACACCTTCACTTCCTCCTATTTACTCACTGACTAAACTCGAAAAAATAACCCCAACCGCAAACGATCCGAACATACTTTATCTTCCTTATTCCTGCGATCAGTCCCTTTGCTTCATTTGTGCGAACTCTCAAATCGAAACCACTACTTAAAAAGTATGACCTTAAACGGTAACATATAAAATGTTTCATTCCTCATTCATCAAGTTATCGCAGTAGTATATTATTTCCCAGTTTCTCACATTCGATAATATCCCCACACCAATAATATCGAAGCTGCTCATCGCTCGCAGGTGAAAAGTGAAAACACTGCAAACAGTATATCGCGTTTAGTTCTTGCTATCGGTTCGTTGATATATTGTTCGGAATTGCATGGGTTGTTCGAAATACCGTCAAGTGGTTTTTTTTTCTTTTTTAAGCAAAGAATTAACTGAAATTGATTCTTATTTTTAAAAAATTAGATTTATTATTCTATCTTCTGCATATATAAGAAGAAAATATAAGATTTGGAAAAACGTTTTTCCGGTTTTCGATGAATTTACACGTTTTGAGATTTCCTTGCATTTTAATTAACTGAAATTGTCTCATTTTTAAAAAGTGGATTTATTACTAGTTTCTGCGTACATAAGAAGAAAGAAGATACGAAATAAATTTCGATTTCCGTTTTTTGATATATTTACGTTTTGGGATTTCCTTGCATTTCAATTAAGTGAAACTGATTACTTATTTTTTAAAAAGTTGATTTATTATTATATCTTCTGCATATACAAGAAGAAAGTATAAGATTTGGATAAATTTTGATTTCCAGTTTTCGATGAATTTACACGTTTTGAGATTTCCTTGCTTTTCAATTAACTGAAACTGACTACTTATTATTTAAAATGTGCATTTATTACTGGTTTCTGCATGCATAAGAAGAAAGTAGAAGACACGGGGAAAATTTCGATTTCTGGTTTTCGATGAATTTACACGTTTTGAGATTTCCTTGCATTTCAATTAACTGAAATTGACTACTTATTCTTAAAAAAGTGGATCTATTATTTTACCTTCTGCATATATAAGAATAAAGTATAAGATTCAGAAAATTTAGATTTCCAGTTTTCGATGATGTTACAAGTTTTGAGATTCCTTAAACTCTAATTGACCATTTTTAAGATTTCCTTTCTTTCTTTCTTTTCTTTTTTTTTTTTTTTTTTTTTCTTTTTTTTAAAGTTCGGACGCTCTATTTCATGGACGACTCGTGCCTATCGACCAACAGGGGTCGCTGCTGTGCTGCAATTTAATTCCGTTTATGAGAAGGCAGTTGTTTTGCTTTGCTTTGCAAAAAGTGATTGATCTTCAACCACTGGGCGGTACTAGTATATAAATATAATACAATTTCCAAATGTTATAAAAACATTACAAAATATGAATTCAATATATATATCTTAAAAAAAAAAAAAAAAAAAAAAAATCATGATATGGTAAGTAGATAAAAAATAAAATAAAAATGGCAGGTAATTGACCTTTAGAATACCTATGAGTTATAGGGACTCAAATTAATATTACTCTACAACCGAGAAAGTTTATAACCATATCGCTATCAATGACTGACAGGACTATTAGTAAATGAACTTTCTTTATACTCAGGGATGGGAATTAGGCGCAAAACTCATGCTAATATTTACTTTTAAAATTTCCGTATATAAGTGAATCATTGATATATAGAGAGAGAGATAGATAGATAGAGTTACGACTTCTGCGCAAAATTTTATTAATCATCTACATTCTAAGTACAACTTTATTTTTCTTAAGCTTATATTTTTATTATAATTATGTATCTTGATGATATACTTTGTGTAAATAAAACACATATCACCCATTAGCTCTCTTAAAATGTAATTTTGAAATAATTAAATCTTAAAATAGAAAGAATGGAGGACAAACTATTCCGAAATATACTTAAAAGTAATGGTATAAATTAAAAGAAACCAAAACATTGTGTTGCTATTTATGCATTTTCTTTCTTTCTTTTTTTTTTTTTTTTTTTTTTCTTTTTAATAAAAAAGATTTGGAAGTAATATACCAGAAAATATAAATATGCATATAGAAAACACTCCCCACTTGTATGCATTAAAATTGGTGTTCATTTGTCTTTAAAAAGTAGCAAATATCTATTTTCCTTCTCTTGAAATAAATATCGCAATATATCACCAATATCGATATTAACTTGATGATATATCGCAATATTTAATTTCTGATATCGTCCAGCTTACTAACGATAACCCCAACAAATATTCAGAAGCCATCATCATTATATATACATTAGATATAGCCAACAAATGTTTAAAAGCCATCTTCAGTACATCTTCAAGATATATATCCAAGAATATCCATAAATCATTATCAATAAATATTCAGAAACCATCTAATTTCAGAAATATTGATGGTCGCGGATACCAAGATCGAAAATTCATTTCAATTACATGTAAGTAAGGAAGAATCTGCTTAACAGTAGGTTTTGAAAAATGTAAAAGTTTATACGGATTTGACAAAATATTTCAAGATAGTTTAAGAAATTAAATGTTAAAACTGAGTGTTGGAGGGCATCTTGGCGAAAATGGAATAGAAATGGCGACAATGCAAAATCGCTGTCTGAAAGAAATAGTCCTGTCGTACTAAACAAAATTTCTTAATTCATACAAATATAATGTAGAAAATAAGTATAATGAATAGATTTCCTTATATTTTCGAGTATTCTACATTTTTTTTTTTTTTTTTTTTTTCTTAATGACACTAAAACTTTGTTAATTTCCAGAATAGATTGTTCAATATAATCCTTCTTTTTGAGAAATCTATGCATTTCCTTTGGGTGTATAAATATCTAAAAATACGTATTATTCACGTAACATCCGCTTTTAAAACTTTTAAACTAAGTACAATCAGCAGCAAAGTTATTGAAGCGCTAGTAATAATTTATATTTTAAAAAAGTTCACCTAATACTGTTTTGTTAAGTAAATATTTCTCGAATCATGATCTTAGTGTTTATGCTGTTTATAAAGAAGTAAGTTGGTGATAAAAATCAGCGATCAGACTTAAAAAAAACTCACGGACTCAGGGAAGTCTGAGTCCGTGAGAGACGATTAGTAAAAGAAAAAGAAGAAAATGTTAGTAAAATAAATAAGATAATTATTTTTTTTTCCCTTTTTTTTTTTTTTTTTTTTTTTTTATTTATTTATTTATTTATTTTTTATTTAAAAGAAGAGAAAATTCACTGGATATACACAAGAATGCCCTACGATAAGTAGCCCGACAACTGGTCGTAACCAGCTAGCCTTGAAAATGGCCTCTGGCATAAATATTTGGCAACACTGCCTTCAGCACTAAAGTAGGCTTCGTATAAAAGCTTATATTTCCATTTAATATTTATAAATTGAACTGTATTAGTTTTGTACAATTCAGGCAATAGTTCTTATGGTTTTAGATATATATTTTACAGATTTGAAATCTTAAAATTGTATTTTCTCAATTTTCATTTTTATTCATGAATTCATGAACTTCAAAATTATTAAACTTCTACAAATAATTAATAATGAACTTTATTTACTTATTTATTTACAACCAGTCTGAATTATTTAGCAATAGGAAATGCGATAAGTCATCAATGAACGAGAGGGATATGGCGAAAAATTCCAGTGTTGGCATGAAAAGAAAATACCAGACATCCCTAGTCGACTGATCGGTTACCCTGGCAACTGGACAGTGACTTCATCAGTTCCAGTTCAAGGTCGTTCTTATTTCGGTCGGACAGTAGTTATTTTCGTCAAGATCAAATTCTTGAGCGATTTCGTTGTACTGTTCAATTATAATAAACATTTTTTTCAAATGGGCCTGATTTATTTCTAATAAGTTCTTTTTTTTTTTTTTTTTTTTTTTTTTTTTTTTAAGCAATCAAGAAGTTTTTTATATTTAAGAATTTCTTTGATTTCTTGAAATGCTTGAAGCATTTCTTGACGGTCATTTGATGATATATTATTACCCTGGATGATTTTTTTATAAGTGTGATGGCTACGACCATCATCGTCAGATTTATTGGGATTTGGAGGAATTTCAATTTTTCAGAAGGTTGATGTAAGTTTTTGAGGTTTTCCTCGATTTCTTTTTACCATCGATTTTAATAATTTTAATAAATGTCGGATTTTTGGGGAAATTGGAGAGAAGGTGGGATGATCCCCGCCACAGTTAGCACAAGTGGGTATAACTTTGCCTTTTTCAGGGCAATTTCTAGTATGATGATTTTAGCGCATTTTACGCACCGGGGCGTAAAGGCGCAAATCTCGTAGGCGTAGCCATATGATTGACAGTTATAACATTGTTTTGATTTTTGACTGAATTTATGATGCTTAATTTTGACTTTAGAATAGAGAAGACTGGAAATATTATAGATTTCTTCGAAGTTGGTCCTACTAGTTACGTTAAGTAAATAAAGAGGCATTGGTTGCCCAGTTTTTCTACAACGCATCATAGCGGCTCATGTTATTTCAAAATTAAGTTCTTTGAAAGTGTCTATAATTAATTTAATTTCCGTATAACAAGGGATGCCACGGAGCACTCCTTTTTTTGGTCGAAGATTTTTGGGGTTTAAGTATGTATACTTAAGAATATTTTCCGTAAGAAAATTTTTAGTATTTTCGAAGTCTTTTTCATTTTTAGTTTGGATTTTTAATTTATCTCCATTTAATTTAATTAGAGGGTGGTCTTCACAAAAATCGTTAATGGTTTTGGAAGTTTTAGTTATTTTCCACTTCAACAAAGAACGGAGAAATGTTGCTACATTTTTTGTGGTTTCATTATTTTGGGTAATTTCGACTAAATTGTCTTGTCCTGATCCATAATTTACGAATGACTATCTCACAGCTTAGTGCATTTACACGCTGAAGAAGTTGACACATCTATCCTTCTTGCAAACTCGAAAAAGTGCTCCGTAGCAGCGACACCTGTCGATTTATATGAGCTTAAATTCAATCAGCATAGTTTATCATAAAATCCCTCTCATATATGGAATTTTGTGCCGTTTTGTACAATAGAAAATGATATATAATTATGGAATTTATTATCTAGGGAATTTCTGTTATATGTGGTGATATGGTAATTCTGTCAAAATATCGAAGATAATTAATTTTTACTATAATAATAAATTAGTTTAATTTTAAGTATTTTTAACTTGACAGCGGAAAATATTATTTTCTAAAACTGAAATTATAAAGCAAATATCAAAGATTTAAATCTCTTCCCTTAATAATAATAATAATAATATATATCTATGTATACCGGGTGATCCAAAAGTCAGGACGAACTTTAAAAAGGAATAATTCGAAAACGAATCAAGATAAAAAGATACGGTTTGCTCCAAAGGAAAAGAAAACGGGTTTTGTGTGGGAACGGAAAAAAAAAAAAAAAATAGTTCTGTTGGCGACCAACAGATAGCGCTATAGTGTTTTATTTCACCAAAAGGTAATTTACAAATGAAAAAATGTTGACAACTTACAAATCAGCTTAATTACAGTTAATTAGTACTACTACAGCAACTGTTCAATGTGCTGTCCATCATTCAGAAGTACAACTGTGAGACGATTCACCACATCGTTCACAGCATTAATAGCATTTCTTGCGTTATGGCAGACACATTTTGGCGGATGGCATCTCTCAGTGCTGCTAGTGATGCCGGTTGGTCGCGGTACACTTTTGACTTCAATAATCCGCACAGCCAAAAGTCACAGGGTGTCAGATCGGGAGATCTTGGCCGCCATACGTGATTAAAGTAGAACTGAGAATGTGAAAGAATTTCTTCATCATTTTGTTCAATGCAGAAGACGTTATTGGTCCTTTGCTATCTCGCCTACCCTTCATGTAGCGATATGCTCGCAATGCCGCAGTGGCACTTTCGGAATTCTTATAATACAGTTTAACTAAGAGGGCTTTCTCAACTATGGACAGCATTTCGATGCATATAAGCTTCGACTACCATTACCTGCTGCAGTTGCTCCTTTTTATGTCGTTTGCTGCTATGCATAATCCTACATCAGAAATCCGACAGCGCCATCTGTTGGTCGCCAACAGAACTTTTTTTTTTTCGTTGCCACACAAAACCCGGTTTCTTTTCCATCCGTTTGGTGCAAACCGTATCTTTGTATCTTGATTCGTTTTCGAATTATTCATTTTTATAGTTCGTCCTGACTTTTGGATCACCCGGTATATAAGAAAAAGAAAATTTTCAGTGATTTTATTTGTGATATTTTTCTGAAAATCTTATTAGGCGTGAAGATACCATCACGCAGATGATCTGCGCAAGAAAGACTGGTATAGAGAATTACATTACGTCCCTGAAATTTATAAGAGCAAATTAAAAATATATTTAATATTTGTATATGGTTATACTGTAAATAATTAAAACTATTTCAAAAACTTGAAACAATTTTCTATTAATATATATCTATATATTTATGTAATCAAGTTAATTAAATTATTTTTTTTTTTTTTTTTTGAAAAAAAAAGATGTATATCATAAAAGAATTTAAGAACATTGGATTCAATTACAGTTATAAATTAAGACTTACATTTCCATTTATTCAGTAACAAAATGCAATAAGAATATATTTAAATACTGTTTATGTTTTTTGTATGAGGATTAATTACAAGTATTTAATGATAATTAAAATCATTAAAAACATCTTTTATTAAAAAAACAAATCATCAAACAATTTAAGTAATTTTTCGTTTTTTAAATCTCTGCAGTCATTTAAAGGAATTATTAAGAAATCTTAAGTAAAACTTTAAATGATATTTCTTTCATGTTTCAGCAGAGTTTTAAAAAATGCATTGCATATTTCCTTTATTTCAAAGTAAGAGAATATTTTAATCCCCCCCCCCCCCCTTTTAGTTCAGATCTGAAGTAGATGGCAATTAAGATAAGGTCGCGGCTAATTAAGACTAAGTGCTGCTATTTAAAAAATAATTTGCTTAATGTAACAGAAAGAAATGAAAGTCATATAAATTTGGGCATAAAATAATTTTTATTGGGCAAGTTTCAAAGATAAAGCGATTTTATTGTCAAACTTGAAAGTGATTTTTCATTCACATGTAAAAAGAAAACATATTTTAATTATGATATATACGATAATTTTTTAACTTTACATTCTCCTAATTAGATTGTATAGTTTACGTCAATAACACTTTAAAATTAATTGTAAGAGATATAATTCTTTAACTCGTTGTACAATTATATTTATGAATAAAACTAGGTTTAATAAATACAATGAAATATATGTGTATATATATATATTTGCACGAAAAGTTAGTTTGTGTGTTTCCAGTTTTGTTTTGTTTTAAATATTGGAAAATAAAAATAAAATATTTTTATTTAGTAGGAAGTTTTGATTTGTTTCTCAAGTTAATGTTGTATTCATTTTGAATAATCATATTGTTCAATTTAATGCGAAAAAGAAGGACATTAAGTTTAAATAACATTTAGTTATTAGTAGAGAGCCATTATACCAGATCATTTGAAATGATTATGCGCGATCATTAATTGAAGTTATTATTTCTTTAAAAACATGAAACATTTTTCTCCCTTTTTAAAGCTAAAAAAGATCAGCATAAAATCTTAGTAAATTAAATTCTTTCGTTACCCTTCGTTGGGTGTAGGTCGATTATCCTAGTGTTTGTTATCTTGACAGAAAAAATGGGTCATTTGCCCTCCCTTTTTTGAAAAACACAAGTCGTTTCCCTTGATCCCCTCTCCCTCTGTCCATTTCTATGATTGACATGCGCAGATGGACAGGGGGGAGGGGGCAGAAGTAGCCTTCTTTACAGGTGAATAAATAGTACATACAAAAAAATGTCTGTGACACATTCATAGCTTTTGTAAATAATTTCTCGGAAGAAAATAGTTTTATTTGCATATGTATATTGTATAACAAGTCCTCATGCATAGCGTAGTTATTTATGCATGTAGGTGTTGTATTTTTATTTCTATTTATTTATTTTACCAAAAATTCAAGTATTGATTTATCACTACATGATATTAAAATATACATTTGTTATTTTTATATTAACATATAATAAAACATTTTTTAGAAATTTCGTGAGGAATACAATGGTAAAATTTTATTTTACTTTATTTTATTTTATTTTTATGTTTTGAAATAAAATTTTTGTTTGTAATAATTTGTGATAAAAATTTCAAAACTGGGCTTTAAGAGGAAAAAAAAATCGTTCAAATGTATTTCTTTCTTTTTTTTAATTATCACTATAAATAATTATTTATAACCAACTGGTGATGAAAGAAAAGAGAACGATTGAACAAATATATGTATATATATAATTTATCATTACAGTGATCAAACATAAAGAAGAAGACTAGAATTAATGAACATTTACATATAGAAGCAAAGTTTTATACAAGGCAGAAGATATTGAAAAAGTTAATGAGTTGTATCCGCGATATTGATTAACGAGATTATAACAAATATAAACAAACTGTAACAGAAAAAAAAAAATTACTAGAAGAGGAATAAAGAGCAGAGTTCCCCACAAATAACCCTTTTGGTGGGCGCCCAACTTTCACCGAAATTTCTGCAAGACCATATGGTAACAAAATAAAAGGTAAAATGCAGATAATAGTTAATCGCTGCAAATTAAAAAATAAATAAGCGAATAAAAAATTAAAATTTAAAAAGAAATCCTTAAAATATTTATTTGATTAATATAGTAATAATATGACCATATTCTAGAAAATTTTCTTTCTTTGTTTTATTTAAAATGAATTTGAGATTATCTACGAGTTGAGAAGGATATCACCAATTATGTTAGACAACATCTCATATTATGTAATTCAAGACATTCGTTGAAATGAATTTCAGTTTCATACAATAATTTAGCTATTATCTTAAACACCTTCATTGGTAATCTTATTTTAAAAACACAATTTTTGTGATGTTAATTTAAACTTATATTATGAATCAATTACATTTATAAAACTCATATTAAAGCTAAAATAGTTATTGAAATCCGTAAATGTTACATTATTGTGTTAATAACTTATAGTAAAATTGTTACAATATACTTCAATGACATGTTCAGTTCAATGACATTGTTTGGTTCAATACAATGTTAATAATTTGTAGTAAAACTCTTACAATATAATAACAATTTTACTATGACGTAATTTACAATCTAACAGAATGAACACGGCAAAATATTAACTCTTATATATTTAAAAAAAAAAAAAAAAAAAAAGCTGAATAAGATTTTAAAATTGTCATATCAAGTGTTTTCTATAGATAAACAGCTCTAATCCCTTTGAGAAGTATGAGGATATTTCTAGTTATCTTGAAAAAGAAATGGAGGAGAAAAGATGGAGAATGATGTGAGGGGGAACTCATCAGTGCAACCGATCTGTAAACCAAATCTCCCCCCCCTTCCTCCCCTTTTAATCGGGGCAAACGACTAAGCCCCCCTTTGTTAATATATATATATAGAAATGATAAGGTTCATATGAATTTTACGTTTCATGTAAGTTTAACGTTAAGTTTGAAGCTAAATTAAAAATAAATAAATAAATAAAAAATAAAATTAATAAAAAGTAAAATTAATTGTTTTAATAATCAATATGTAAATTTAATTGTTTCAATTATTAACAAAATGTCTTCACAGGTTAAATTTTACTTGATGAAATTTTATTCTTACTGTTCTATGTGGTTTCACGGATCTTAAAGCTTCTGTTTCTCGGCTTTTACTATGTTTAAATATATATATGTATATACACACACACACAAAAAAAAAGTGTACTTTTCCGAACATATCTTATGTAAGAAACGTATTGCGGTCATGAATAAATCCTACTATTATATTTTTGTATGCACATGTTGATGTACTTTGAATTCAATTTTCTATATTTATGGTGGTGTATGTGTATCTCTATATGTATGTGAGTGAGTGAACATGATAGCATTTGATTAAGCACAAATTTAATAGACATTTTATTGATATTGCCATGAACTGTATATTTCGCAATTGTAGGCTTATTATTTTTTTTTTCTTTACCGGGATACAAAGAATATTTTTATATATTACGGTCTATAAACTCAAAATATTTTAAATGTATTTTAGTATTGTAAAAAAGCAAAAGTAAAGATTATTATGATGATTATTATTACTTTGTTAATTGATTTAAAGCAAACCTATAATTTCTTGATCAGTTTTTCGATCTGATTACTCATCTGTTCTCTTCTTATTGTTATATTTTTCTATGTAACGTTAATCTTTAGACTTACTGGTAATATTATATTCCAAAACCACACTGCAGGACTTTGATACAGCGAATTTTATTGTGGCACCTATGATAGTTTAGGCCTTTTGTATTATTTTTAGTAACCTGTGTTCAAACTGCCATGATATACAATTTGATCTGCAAAATCAAATTTCGTTTTATTCTGTAAAATAATCTCTAAACTAAAAGATATAAAGCAAGTTTCAGCTTCAGAACAGCAACTTCTGTGAAGCTTCTTAAAATAAAATAATTTTAACAAATATTACATAAAACAATTAATCATCTGCTCGATATGATAGATGAAGGTGATAGAAAGTGTTTTCTAAAGATAAACAGCTCTAATCCCTGAGAAGTATATTGATATTTCTAGTTTTCTTGGAAAAGATGGGGAATGATGTGAGGGGAACTCATCAGCGCAATCGACCTGTAAATGGAATAAACCAAATCCCCCCCCCCCTTTCAATCAGGGTAAATGACTGACCCCCTTCTTCTTTGATCTAAGCAAAAATGTATAAATTAATCTCCTTAAAAAAATTTTTAGTAGCTACGCATTAATTATAAAATAATTCTCGCTTATATGCAAAAGGGAAATGAGAGTTTAATTCTGCTTTATGTAGCATTCACAATTATCAACAACTTTTTCTCAATGTAGACGCTTTATTTTGAAAGCAACGACGCCTGGTTTAATTAGCATTTACTTAATTAAGAATTATTCAAGTAAATATTCCTGAAATGAGCATAACAAAGTGAAGATTACTGAAAGTTTAAAATTAAGTAAATCTAGATTTAATTAGTAGTATTAAAATATCTTTAAAAATGGCTTATCACTTTTAAATTGCAAATGACAAATTTATTACTATATAGCTAACTGCACTTTCCTTTCTTGCGCGGAAGGAATGTACATGTAAAAATTTTGGGACAAGTATTTACTTGAATGGTTATTTTGTTTATCATAGAAAATGATACTAGTATTTTTTATTATACTTTCAAGAATATTCTCCTCATTTTTATTAACTTATCCTTCATTTAAAGAATATATTACAAAGAATTCATTATTATTTACATATTAATATTTGTTTAATCATTCGAAATGCTCTACCTAACTCAATGTTTATTATCTCAAAGCTGGAAAGCATTGTACAAATCAGAATAAATAATTATATTATCTACAAAATTAGAATTGGTATTCGATTAGTTTTCTTAATGTAAAAATTATACTAACATCTTAAATTTTTGTTTTATCTATTAAAAAATAAATTTTTTTAAAGAAACAGTGTTATATGTCTCTGAACAGCTAATAGCTTTTCTTTTTGTTTTTTATAAATTTTTAATGCGATAATTAATTTAACTCTCCATTTTACTTAGCAGAAAAAAAAAAAAAAACTTAAATTGTTTATTAATCCTAGCACATACTACTTTAGACACATGACCAGTATAAATGAAAGAAAAAAAGAATAACATTTAGATAAACTATTTCTAGTCAGTAAAAATGTCATATTAATTTTATTTGTTTGTTTATTTATTTTTGTCAAGGTAAACTAAAGATGCATGTAAAAAGTTCACCATTAGTACTATATTTATTACATCGAATTATTTCAGTTAAACATTTAGCAAGAAAAAAACTTATCAAGCAAATATTTTTCCTCGCAAAAAATCTATAATAACGAAACAAAGTATTACTTAAATTCAGAATTCAAATATTTATTTTGCATTTTCATCTATATATATATGCATGTTTTTTTTTTTTTTTTTTTTTTCTGAAATATAAAAAAGCAATTTGTTGTAAAAATTTTCTTAAAGTTTATTTGTAATTTACGATAAAGTACTGTTTATGCCTCTTTCAAAGGAATGACATAAAAGGAACTATAAATGAAAAAACTCGTACATTCGAAATTAAAAAATATATCCTTGATAACTGCTAATTTATGGTACTGAAGCAAAATTTTATTTAGCAATTTTAGCAAATTTTATTTATAAATAAAATTTTATTTTATTTTATGGATGATTTTTTTTTTTTTTTTTTTTTTTTTTTTTTTTTTTTTTTTAATGTTGTAACCAGTATATTACTTTATAATAGAATATTTAATTGAAGCTATAATTAATTAAATAAATAAAAGAGTTATTTTAAAAAGTTAGAAAAATTATACCATTAGTGCATGTTTTAAGTACTAACGATAAGCCTCATACCTTACATATCTTTAATAATGTATAAATACATTTTGAGTAGTAATTATACATATTGCGTATCTTTAATTATAAGTATTTTACGATTAGTAGTTACGATTAGTAGTACGCAAGTAGTTATTTAATTACATTAAAAAATCTTTAATACTCGGCCAAAGCGCCGATTGTGTGGCTGTGTGAGAATATTAAACGCTGCATTGGGAATTGAATTGTGTTCGTTAAATGATTTCTTACTTGTATAAAACCAGATTTCTTATCTATTTCTTTTAAAATTTGAATTTTATTTTTCAGTGAAAGTGATTTTCAATTTCAAGACATTTTAAGGATTTGGTACCGATTCAGGAGTTCCCAGTTGAGGCGGTGGTAGAAAATTATCCCAGTTGAGGCGGTAGGGGGGAAAGCACTGGCAGCTGGTTTTGAGGTTACTACAGTTGGCTTAGAAGTGGCCTGAAATCACCCGTTATGAATTTAGATCCTTCCACTAAAAGAAATGAAATACAAAACGAAAGATGTAATGGGAAACATGTAAACTTGTGTTGTATCATGCACGTATGTACGCTTCGCGCACATAAAAAAAAAAAAAAATCACTGGACATCTTTACCTCGTTGGGCATGAATCTGAGAACGCGTGTAACTCGTTTTCGCAGCAATCAGTATCACGTACGTATGTACGCTTCGCTCACATGAAAAAAAAAAAATCACTAGACACCCCTATCTCGCTGTGCATGAATCTGAGAACGCATGTAACTCGTTTTCGCAGCAATCAGTATCACGCACGTATGTTCACTTCGCTCATATGAAAAAAAAAAAAAAAAAAAAAGAAAAAGAAATCACTGGACATACCTACCTCGTTGTGCATGAATCTCAGAACGCATGTAACTCGTTTTCGCAGCAATCAGTATCACGCACGTATGTTCGCTTCGCTCACATAAAAACCAAGAACCAAAAACATCACTGGAACCCCTACCTCGCTGCGCATGAATCTGAGAACGCATGTAACTCGTTTTCGCAGCAACCAGTAACACGCACGTACGTTCGCTTCGCTCACATGGAAGCAAGAAAAAAATTACTGGACACCCCTATCCCGCTGTGCATGAATCTGAGAACGCATGAAACTCGTTTTCGCAGCAACCAGTATCACGCACGTATGTTCGCTTCACTCACATTAAAACCAAAAAAAAAAAAAAAAATTACTGGACACCCCTATCCCGCTGTGCATGAATCTGAGAACGCATGAAACTCGTTTTCGCAGCAACCAGTATCACGCACATACGTTCGCTTCGCTCACACGGAAACAAACAAACAAAAAAAAAATACTGGACACCCCTATCCCGCTGTGCATGAATCTGAGAACGCATGAAACTCGTTTTCGCAGCAATCAGTATCACGCACGTATGTTCGCTTCACTCACATTAAAACCCAAAAAAAAATAAAAAATCACTGGACTCCCCTATACGCTGTGCATGAATCTGAGAACGCATGTAACTCGTTTTCGCAGCAATCAGTATCACGCATGTAAACTAACAAGGAGAATTTGTTCTCCGTTATTTCCCTGCTAAACTTACAAGGTGCAAAAGGTCTTTCAAAGTTTGACAAGTATAGTAATAAATGCGCCAAGTATAACAATCACCGCCTCAAACGGGAATACCCAACAACCCTTTTCACCCCCACCGCCTCATTTGGGACAATTTTCATGTACCGCCTCAATTGGGAACGCCTCAATCGGGACATTACCATTTTAAGATTTTAAACAACAAACGTCAGAGAATAACAATGCAGAAAAACATTGTTAAACCAAGATTAAAATTCAAGAATGGCTTCTACTTTTCATAGTTGCCCACAAGGCCGTAGGCAAGGGGGGGGGGGGCGACAGACCCAGCCCCCTAAAATAGATGATGAAAGACTGTTTTCGTGTAGTCTCATGATGTATAAAGCAAACATTGCTGCCTGAAAAAAAAAAAAAAATAAATAAATAAATAAAATAAGATCTAAAAATTACTAATCCGCATATAAATAACTTAATAAAACCTATTAATTCAATTGGGTTTCCCATTATGTTCTTTCTTCTCTATACTTAAGCTCTAGAACATTGTAAAATCCATTCAACCTTAATCTCGCTACATTTATTCGCTTAATTTTATTTACCTTCTTGCTATATAGATTATGTTACAACCATGAATTCATTCTTTCTACTTTCTTCTGTATTTAACAGAAGAAAGTATTTGTATTTAACTTCTGTAATCTTTCTTCTGTATTTAACAGAAGAAAGTATTGGATTCGTAAAAATTTCCGACTTCTGATTTTCGATGGATTTACATGTTTTGAGAGATCTAGAACAGGATTTGACCATCTCTAGAAAATGTCTATCTATGTGTGACAAAAATTTTGTTCCAATTGTGTCTTAGGAACTGTTGCACTGAACAGAATTACATATAAATTTTATATGTAGCTGCACCATGAAATAAATTAGTGCTATTACTTTTTGGTGAAAATCGTCCAACAGGTGGCATTGCCAAACGGATTTTTCTAAGTTTTAAATGGGTGGAATGAGACAAAATTTCTTATAAATGTACACAATGAGAATTACGTTTAACAAATCACTATAAAACTAAATATAATTATTTATAATAGTAATAATCAAGTAGGGGAGAAACATTGGACACATAGGAGCAACGCTTCGCCCCTGGGGACGAGATCTCCGGGCAAATATTCAATATATATGGGTATCTTTAAAAAAAAATCCGTCAATATATTTAAAGCGTATAGTTGTACTATTGATCTGTGATAATATGAATCAAAGTCATCTTTTTTTTTTTTTTTTTTTTTTCATTTTTAACAAAACGAAAAGGGGAAGAAAACAAACATTTTTTAAGATATAGTTAGTGAACATAAAATTTATTTACTTTGGACATTAAGCGTTATATTTCTGTTAGAAACAAATCATTTGAAATCATCATGAAAATTAATTTTAATAAATAAACGTTTTAATAAAATTACTTGTACTGAGTGAATTTGTGTAGGAAAATATAGAAGAAAGATTTGTCTGCAAGAGCTAATTAACGAAGGGGCATGCAAGGCATGTGACCTGGGTATCAGGGGGCTATAAAACTGGCTCTGAAAATGCCATTTACCTTTTTCGCCCTAAAATTGGTATCATAAATGCCAATTCTGCTATATTATTCCATAAAGAGGTATATTACCTGTGCGAGCTGACGAAACAATGTGTGCTCCGGGCCTCACATGAAGTTAATCAGATCTGTTTGTGTCAGGGCCCTATTAACTTCGTGTAAAGCCTGGGCAAACATACTTATGTGGGCTCCACCCCCACCCCCCCCACCACCCCCCAATTCGTACTATGCATCAGTCAGCAAAGGTATATATCATGAAAAACGGCAGTTTTTCTAGTGACGCAAGCGCAAAAACAAACGAACGCCACGACACTCAGCGGAAACGGAAAAACGAACGAAAACTGCGACACTTATATATACAGGAATTTTAAGTTCAAAGAAACCGCTGAAAGCCGACACTTAATATCTCAGGAAATATAGGAGGTTATGTTCTGATATTTTCAAAATAGACTTTCACCTTCTGTCTGATCCTACCCTGAAATCGCTACATTTCTGCGTGCAATATATTTCGAGATATGAATTGGCTCATTTAAGTTATAAATAGACGGACTATATGTGTAAGAATTTTTTCTCGAATATGGCTCGAGCGAATTTAGTTTAATTTATATATGATATTAATCGCTTTTATCTGATGTGCCTGACATCTCCCTTTTCCCTAGGAAAACTCTTGTTTTTTTTTATAACTCAGTTTCAAAATCGAACTATTTTTTATTCCGAAAATACCGTGATGCGGCAGTTTCGCGGACGAATTTCTTCTCTTCCATCTGAAATACTGAATATCAAATAATCGTTTTGGCTCCATCTATCGGAAAGCGTCAAAAATAAACACAAAAAAAAAAAAAAAAAAAAAAAAAAATTTCTTTTTTTAATATATATATTAAATGAGTTATTTATTTAGGTACTTGTATTTTATATGACATTTGTTTATCAAAAATATTCTTTGTATTTACATTGTTTTCATGCTGATACGTTGTTAACTTTCAAAATTGGTTCTATTTTAAAAGGTGATTGCAACAAAAAAAAATTCTTCCTTTATTTTCATAAAAATGACAAATAATATGATAATTATATGCAAATATTTGTAATTTTTTTCAAAATTAGGTGATAAATCACTTAAACTACGGATTGAAAAAATTCTTAAAACAGAATTTGAAAATAATTAATTTGCTCATTAAGTTTCTAGTATATATAATATATAAATTACAAAATGTTTAGCTGTAATAAAATTTTGAATAGATTAAGATTTTTTTTTAATTAAATTCATAACAAACTATACTACTTAAATATTTACCAGTATAAAATTTTCACTTTTTAAAGATTTTTCTATTATTATTTATTTTTCTCTTTTAAATCAAATCTATACCTAAAAAATTATAATAAGAAATAAATATAAATAAGAAATTTTTGCCATTTTTAAAATGTACTATATTATGCCTTTGTAATGTTGCATGTGTCCATCTTTTTTATCACTTTTTATAAAATTTTGAAATTTTATTTAGTTTGTTATTTTGTTCGAGTATGACCTATAAAACAACACTTTTAATACAGTGTTATAACTCATTACCATGCTCCTTTAATTTTACGTTTTGAGCATTAACCCCTAAAAAGTAATGATATCAATACAAAAAACCCTTAACGGGTTAAAAGTTTGTGACGCAGCACTGTACTTTATGGCTATAAGAATTAGAAATACGGGTCTTAAAAATAATGATATCAAATTTTCAGTGACGCTTTGATATTAATTAAATTATACATAGATTTTCTTATTTGAATTTGCTTTTTCCTTTTATTTATATTTACAGTGTAAACGTTATTTTCAACATAAAATAATATATAGCATTTACTCAATGATACCTTTCCATTCACATCTCTTATACTATGAAAGCATGTGTTTTAAAAGAAATTATATGAAATTCCAGTAACGCAGTGGTGTTACATTAAGTGATTTGTTTTTAAATTTCTCTGCAATTATTTTGTTTTGCATATTAAAGTATATGTGCACATTGAAATATTGCTTTTAATTTTCAAATACGCTGTCAAATATATCACTTTCATTAAGCTTATATTATGTACTGAAATATATTTATTTCAATGAATTATTCTATCTTTTGCGTCACGCCATCCAAAACTGTAAGTAAAATATATGGAAGTGTTTACTTTGTGTCATTTCATCCAAATAAATTGAAAATGCATGCAAATAGATATCGTGATGCAAAGAAAAAAACTGCGAAATTTTTTTCAGTTTTGGATGGCGTGACGCAAAAGATAGAATAATTCATTGAAATAAATATATTTCAGTACATAATATAAGCTTAATGAAAGTGATATATTTGACAGCGTATTTGAAAATTAAAAGCAATATTTCAATGTGCACATATACTTTAATATGCAAAACAAAATAATTGCAGAGAAATTTAAAAACAAATCACTTAATGTAACACCACTGCGTTACTGGAATTTCATATAATTTCTTTTAAAACACATGCTTTCATAGTATAAGAGATGTGAATGGAAAGGTATCAATGAGTAAATGCTATATATTATTTTATGTTGAAAATAACGTTTACACTGTAAATATAAATAAAAGGAAAAAGCAAATTCAAATAAGAAAATCTATGTATAATTTAATTAATATCAAAGCGTCACTGAAAATTTGATATCATTATTTTTAAGACCCGTATTTCTAATTCTTATAGCCATAAAGTACAGTGCTGCGTCACAAACTTTTAACCCGTTAAGGGTTTTTTGTATTGATATATATATACCTGTATATGATACTAAAATGACAGAATTTTGCGTTTTATGATATCATTCTGTCATTTTTAGAGACAAAATGCCATTTTCAGGACTAGTTTTAGAGCGATTTGCTATTCAGAGCCCAGGGCACGTGCTACATGTGCCCTTGTGTTAATCAGGCCCTGGTTTGTATGGGATTTCCTTTTCATATGCGTATGTACATTATTATATCATATTCGGTGACCTTTGTATTAGAAATGTGATGTCCCCTCACCCCCTCCGAAAAAAAAAAAAAAAAATCCTGGCTGCGGCTTTGGCTGTATGTTGCTGTTCCCTCTAGTAATGGTAAGGGGTATGGAACTAAATTACTAACGAATTATAGAATCAAAAATGCACATAGGTATCATTTTATATCTGTGGTATTACGGAAACATGGCAGTTTTATTTGTTTCAATCATTAGTTTTCAAGTTATTTCAAATAAAAAAGGTATAAGTCAATTTTCTGCAGTACGGCCTTTTTTCTTTCTTTCTTTCTTTTTTTTTTTTTTTTTTTTGTCAAAAACTAAGAATCATCTATACATTTACACCGAGTCAACTCGGGCTTTTTCATATGTTTTATTAACCAATCCTTGATATCTCTATTTTTGTTTTGTGTGGATAATTTTGGCATTTCTTCATCTGTTTTTCTTGCATTCTACAATCTTGCAATATTATATATATATATATATATGTATGTACTGTAGCAAAAGACGTAGAATGCAAAAACAAAACAGGTGATAAAATGCCACGATATTCTACAAGAGTCCAAATAGATGAAGGTTTAACTTTAATAAAATAAACATTAATAATTTTAAAAAAGATATTGGAAACTGACCAGTATGAATTTTAATAATGTTATGAAAACAATACCAGAACTTACTTTATATGATACCAATGAAGGATCCAACTATGTAATCCCTTATCAAGAAGGTGCTTCTTAAGAAGAAGATAATTAATTTGCAAATATAAAATAATCTTGAGCGTTCATTATGATCAATCATTAACAAATTGGGACTATAACAATTGAAATTAAACAAATTCTAGGGGGAAAAAGGAAAAAAAAAGGGGGATGTGTTTACTGAAGAAATAAAAAGAAAAGCCTAAATAAAGATTAATGGGGAGGGGGGGGAAGCGTGTACTTATAAAATGATATTTCATGATGTTTATTTATTTATTTCATACTATAACAAAATATAACGTGTAGACTTCCTTTTTAAAATGGAATATCATTTTTGTTTTGTCAAAAAATCGTTAAATTTTAGGAGGATTAATTTTAAATAAAGGTAAGATTAATGTGGGTACTTCCAATAGTATGCGACCCCTCTCCCCTCCGCACACACATTTTCTCAAATGTGCTTACAGCACGTGTGTCCCTTTCAAAAAATGCAATGAGAAGTATTACGAGGAATTGACAATTTACATACTAATATGCTTGTCAAATTAGCAAGCTTTTCCCTTCGAATGGAATGGAACTATAAGCCGAGCCGAGATAATCCTTGACAGTTCCATCAATTTAAGAAGGATTATTTTTAAACTAACAAGAATGGGCAAACATCCATACAATGCATTAATTGTCAACTCAGTAGCGAGGACATGGACGGGAAATTGTAAGAAACGTACTAGTACAGTCATTGAATTATCCTACTCAATGTATATGAAATACTGTAAAAAAAAAAAAAAATGTCTACTTCTGTAACTAAAATGAAAATAGTTTACAATCTGAAACGAAAGCAAAATAAATATAAATTAATAAGAAATCAAATAAAAATATTATTAAAATATCAGCATTTGACATATTTTAATTTACTGTCAAACGTAAATACAAAACATATTGTTTACAAAGCAATTTTTGGGGCATATCAGATTATTTTTCTTTCTTTTATTCATTTGTAACAGATGACTTTAACTTTTATCTTTGTTTTTCATAATAAACATGGAATATTTTTAGTTAATTCAATGTGGTCAAAAGAAAATACAAAGTAGTTTAATAAATTTATATATTAACTATAATGGGTCACGTAAATGTATTTTTAAACAATTCCTTTATATAAAGAGATGGGGTAATTGTAATTGTTTGTATAAATTATCGTTTTTTTTTTTTTTTTTTCTCTCTCTCTCTTGTATTCCCGTAATAAAGCAATGCTCCATCCAGTGTAAAAATAGGTCTATAGATTAAAATTAATATGGTATTATACATTAGTTTCCCCATTCCGAAATTTAAAAAACATTTTACTTTTGCTAATTTTAAAGTAATTCTTAAGTAAAGTATTACTAATTTATCAGAAAGAACTGCGTTGAATATTGAAGAAAAGGTATAACTTTAGTATAGAACACTCTTCGCAACTTTTTATTTATTAGCTGTTCTACCCGTTTTTCGGAGCGAAAATGGCAATAAAAATTATGTTTTTTGGACGTTGAGAAAATTTATGTTCAAATCGGCGCACTAACAATTACACAAGTTAAAAGATATATATATATATATGAGTGAAATTTTTCAAATTGTACTTATGAACTATAATAATCTATTCTTTATCTTCATCAGCATAGTCATTATCAATTAAGATAATATATATATATTTTTAATAATATACTGTGAATAATAAGTACATTGCCGTGCGAAGACCAAGCACAACAGCTAGTCATTCATAGAAAAAAAAAAAAATATTTTTATATTAAAAGCATTTAAAACTAGATTTTCCATTTAAAAGCTCAAACCATTCCATTAAACAAACTAATTTAAGTATTAACAATTTTTATTTTAAATAAATAAAGTAATTTTTTGTTAGATGCCTTTATTAAATAATTTGTTTTTCTATGATCTTCCATAGAAAAGGATGTTTTTATATTAAAAATATTTTGACATAGATTAAAAGTATCTATATTCATTCATACATACAAATATTTAAATCTTAGCAGAAATTTAAAGATCTTCAAAAGTTTGGAGTTTGCCGAAAATGTGTTCCTTTACTTCCGAAGTCAGTTTATTTTGAGGAAGAGAGGGGACGTACTCAAATAAAAACGCATATGACGGACTTTAATAGTCAGATTTTATCTTTCTTTCTCCTGACACCTTTTAACAAAGCAGTTACTCCTTTTGATTGATTAGGGAAGGTGAACCGTGCTCTCTGAGACGACACTAGATAAGGAGGAAGGGGGGGGGGGGGTCTTAAAATTTCAGAGATAAACTGCAACTAACAAATTCATATCTGTGTATTCTGGATTAGTGACCCGCACATTGCTGGAAAACTGATTCCCTGAAAGTTAACATATGCACCTGCATTTTGAATTATGGGATTTTTCTTTCTTTCTTTCTTTTCTTTTTTTTTTTTTTTTTCGTTAAAAAAATACTTTTGAATAGCGGAAAAAACTGTAATAGCAATAATATTATTGCATCGGAATATTTACATATATTTTAATTAAATTTTAAATAATCTTCTAAAGACAGTGCGGGGGAGGGGGGGAGAGAAAAGAAGGATTCTTTTATACTGTTTATTTTTCTTAAAAAAAAAAAAAAAAAGAAAAAAAAAAAAAAGAAAAAGAAAGAAAGAAACGTTAATAATTATTCAAGACTAAATGTTATTTATTTATTTTTAAATCTTAAGATTTAAATGAGGTAATTCAAATTTCATGTTTAATTAATAACCCGGAAGGACGCTCATTGTCGTTTAAAATACTATTATTATATTCAATGAAAATAAAATTAATTATCTGTTTAAAAAAAAAAAAAATGTTTATTTAATTATAGTTTATTAAATTATAGTAACATGAAATAGATTTTATGCTTAAAAAATATTTATTTTGAAATCATGATTTTCGAAAACCATTATGATTATTTTTTATTTAGACTATTTTCGACTTTTGTGAGAACTGTATATAGACAATGAAAAAAAAAAAAAAAAAAAAAAAAAAAAAAAAAATGTACATTACTGTGTAGTCATCAGGCATTTACTAAAAGTCTAAATATTAAAATAATAATAATAATAAATCAGTTTTAATTTTGTTTTTCATCAATTACTACATTAAGTTTACTATTATATTTGATAAAAATAAAATAATAATGAACAAAATAATCTTTATTTTATATCCTTTTTAGGTTTAAAGATTAATAAAATATAATACCATAACATTTGTTTTTGTTTTAAAAATAATTATATTTTGAAAATATGATCTTTTAAAGCCATGAAGATGATTATACATATGAATAATCCTGTGTAAGAAATGTATACAGGAAATAGAAAGAAATGTGTGCAAATTAAAATAAATTTATGCTGGAAAATATTAAAAATAAATAAATAATTATTATTGTTATTAAAATTAATGTTCCCTTTAAGCTTCGTTTTATAATAAACGAAGTTTTTAAAATTGGAAGTATTCTAACATTAAAATCAACAATTATGCTTGTGCCTCTATATTTTTTTGCTTTACAAAATAATTATAATTTAAATGCTGTAATTTCCATAAAACTTTTTTTTTCCTTAATAGTCGTATGCGAGAACTACTAAATGAGTTATTAAAATATGAAGTATTCTAACATTGAAATCAACATTTATATTTGTGTCTTTTAAAGTTAAATAAATAAATAAATATACGCATATATTATTATTATTACAAATTTTATTTTAGCAAAGCTTAATTTAATTTTAGAAGCTCGTATTACATCTTGTAAGCAAGGAAATGGCGTCCAAAAAAAAAAAAAAAAAAAAAAGTGTCATATCACATGCGGGAAGTAAGTAGTCTAATCGCCTATTCCAAAGCACCAAACCCTACCCTGTATCTTTTTTTCTTGACTAATTTCTCTGCATTTTCTGACCGGTATCTTCCTTTTTTTTTCTCTCTCTCTCACTTTTCCTCCCGTTATTTCCATTCAAAAATGCAGTTTTTATTTTCTACTCGAACTAATTTTGCAAAAAATGGCCAACGGGATTTGCTTTCTACTTTCTTTTATATACATAGGAAAAAGTAATGGATTTGAAATAAATTGTGACCTCCAGTTTTTGATGGATATACACATTTGACTAACTTCAAAAGAAAGATTAAAAAAGTCTCTCATTGTATATAAAATTTTGTGGACGCTGTATCTAACGAACTAATGAGCATAATTCGGTATAAAGCTTATATTTTGTTTGGACCATGATTTAAGCCGATGCTAATTAGCTTTTGGTGAATATCACGGAATGATTTTTAATATTGCAGTATTGAACAAAGTTTCGTTTGTGTGTGTGTGTGTGGGGGGGGGGGGTATGTAAAATTTCAATACGAGTGTTTTTCAATAGAACTCGTCAATACCCTTAAAACGAATAGTTGGACCAAATATATGTCATAATTTAAAACAAAGTTCCTTTTTTTTCGTTTAACACATACACACGCACAAGGATAAATAGTAAATAAATTAAAAATAGTTAAAATTAAAAACCACTGAAAGTTTAAAATTTCACGTGTAAACATATTTAAAAAATTATAAAACCACTTTTAAAACACGTATATAAATTTTTTTTTATTAAAATCAAACACAAAGCTTTTCGCTATTATTAAAATAGCATCTTGCAAAATTTTTATATACGTGTTTTAAAAGTGATTTTATACTTCTTTTTTAAATAAAAAATAAATGTTTTTCCTCTGACCTATAGCGCCCAAAATTTACCCTTTTTTTTATACATTTAGTATTATACTTGTTTCGGAATAAAATCGTCTGCATTTATCAGAAAAGTAATTTTTATGAATAATAATTTTGACAAAGTAATTAAATACTAACTTTGATAATTTGTACCGCTCTAATATATATGGAAAAACATAGGAGGATTTTTTCCGATAGCCACAACCTACTAGTTTGTAACATTTTCCCTCGTTCAATGAGCAGGTTACTATTGAAAATTAATTTTCTAGAAATAAAAATCTTTCAGATCGGTTTAGCACATTCGATTTAAATCTTATTTTGATATTCTAAAATTTTCTTTAATTATTTTATTTTAGTGATTTGTAAATGAGCTAACAAAAACATTAAGTTATATAGTTCTACATTAACGTAGTATATAATCTCTATTTTCCAATTATTTATTCATTTCATTTCATTATTATTTATTATTATTATTATTATTTATTTATTTTTATTTTTGCCTTTGTTTAAAAGTTTGATATTAGTCTATGATATTGGTTAAAAACTTTCTTCCAAAATAATTAACAAATAAAGCACTCTGCAAGTAATTTGTTGTCTATTCAAAATTGTAAAAACAATAAATAAATGCACAATTAAAACAAAAGAATAATACTTATTTTGAGCACCATCAGAAAAATAAATATATAAATAAAAGTTAAGGAATTTTACTTGTTCATTGAAATAATATAGATACTACATATAATATTTATTGTTCGATTTATGTAACTTCTTAAAGAAAAAAAATAATATTCATTGTATATGCCAGTTAATACATCACCCCTTTTTCATTACATTTACTTTTAATTAACAGAACGGACATCAATTGAAAAAAAAAAATATGTAGGAAATATTCTCTTTGTCCTGTACATCCAATAATTAAAATTAAATAAAATATAAGTTTATTACACGGGATCCTAATCATATAATTACTATCGAAAGTATGCACCTATTGTAAAAAGAGATGATTCTGCTCTTAATTTAGATAGCATTTACTTCTTTTGAAGATCGAAAAACAAAAAACTACATATACAGCCACCTTACACCCAATTTACTTTTAAAGGGAGATTTGTTAATCGGCCTCAAGTAATAGATAAAATACCGATTGGCTATTGGCTATTGAGAAGACAGTAATGTGACATTTAACGGAGGGGGAATAAGGTAACTTTAAAATTCTTTGTTAGACAAAATTTTAAAAACCTGTTAAAGAGCTTTGAGTATTGTCTGTGACCATTTTTAAAAATCCACTTTATCGGGATTTTATTTTCAACTGTTAAAGACCCATCCAGGGGTATTTTTAAGTCGCAAAATTTGTGTTAATTAATATCTTCTTGATTAATTATTTTTGTAATATTCATAACATTATTTTGTTGTGTAATGGAGAAAGTCACACGTGGAAGACCAAGTCGAGAGTCTATACAGAGTGAATTCTTCCAGAGTTTTTCAAAACCCCAAAATGGTTTGTATTTTTGCAACTTCTGCCGGAGAGAATTCCCTAGAAAGAAATCACTGAATTGCCACCTGCGAATTCATTTTGGTAAATACTTTTTAAATATTTTTTTTTTTTTTTACATATACCACGATAATTTATTATAAAGTTAAATCAAAATTGTGATGTTAGTGCTGACAATTTAATTTATAGATAGATTTGTATCGTTACTGAAAACTATTATTAAAATAATACACTTTTATAATTAAGAATTTTTTATTCAAGTCTCTATTCAGTTAAATATACATAGTTCATAAGTAGAAGATTGTTAGATTAATGCTGATAATTTAATTTGTAGATAAAATTTTATCGTTATTCAAATTCATCATTAAAATGATAAACTTGTACAACTAAGAACTTTTTATTCACATCTTTATTCAGTAAAATACAGCTCGTAAGTTAAGTAGAAGATTGTTAAGTCAGAGCTGATAAATTAATTTGTAGGTAAATTTGTATCGTTGCTCAAAATTATTATTAAAATTACACACTTGTATAAGTTAGAATTTTTATTCATCTCTTTATTCAGTATAATATAAATTAAGAATTTTTTATTGAAGTCTCTATTCAGTTAAATATACATAGTTCATAAGTAGAAGATTGTTAGATTAATTCTGATATTTGTAGATAAAATTTTATCGTTATTCAAATTCATCATTCAAATGATAAACTTGTGCAGCTAAGAACTTTTTATTCACATCTTTATTCAGTAAAATACAGCTCGTAAGTTAACTAGAAAATTGTTAAGTCAGAGCTGATAAATTAATTTGTAGATAAATTTGTATCGTTGCTCAAAATTATCATTAAAATTACACACTTGTATAAGTTAGAATTTTTTATTCACCTCTTTATTCAGTATAATATAATTCGTAATTTAAAGGAAAGATTATTATGTTAGTGCTGATAATTTTATTTGCAGATAAGTTATGTTTGTATCGTTATTTATATAAACATTAAAGTAATTCATTTGTTTAACTGAGAATTGTTTATTCACGTCTCCATACAGTAAAATATAACTCGTATGTTAAACTAAAAATTTTTTTTTCACCTCTCTATTCTGTATAATATAATTCGTAATTTAAAGGGAAGATTATTATGTTAGTGCTGATACTTTAATTTCTAGATAGGTTAATTTTGTATCGTTATTTATATAAACATTAAAGTGATACTTTTGTTTAACTAAGAATTTTTTCTTCATGTCACCATACAGTAAAAAATATAATTCGTAAGTTAAATGGTAGATTGTTATTTTAGTGCTGATAATTAATTTTTAGATAAATTTGTATTGTTACTCCAAATTATCTTTAAAAAAATTACACTTGGATAACTAATCATTTATTACAATTATTATTCATGTCTTTGCATAGTAAAATCTAATACAATTTTTATTTATTTATTTATTTAAAAAAAAGGGGGGCGGGAGAAAAAAAATTAAAAATTTTCACAATATACGGTAGAAGGTTTACGGTAAAAGATTAAATATAAAAATAATAAGCTTTGAAATTAGTTGTATGTCTAAGTTTCGTTATTTATATTGCTTGTATTCAGCCAGTTCAACATTAATTTTACTTTCAAGTTTCTTTAAAACACAGTTTTCATAGCTTTAAAATAGCATTTAAATTTTGAAGAAGCATTTGTAGAAGCCTAAATTAACGCAGACTCTTTTAAAATACAAATTTTATTTTTACGCACGTGAAATAATAATAATTAGTATTGTTATTAAAGTCGAACCTCGTTAACCTGAACACTGTTAACGTGAATTACTTTTAACATGAACTGTTTCTGCGATCCCCGTCAATATGAAGATTAGTTACTGATAACATGAAGAAATTGTTTAGCCCCTTGAAATTCACGTTAACGAGGCTCGACTGTATCATTATTTTTAAATATACAAATATTAAACAGTTGTAAAAAGTATTGCAGCCGAAGGATATTCGCATTATTTATTCATTAAATACATAATTCGAAATTATTATATTTATTATTAGTTGTAATAAAATAAATAAAAATGCTTTACTCTTTTAAAACAAATAACAATTATATTATTATTATTTTTATAATTATAATAATTTTTTAAAGGTAAAATTATGTTTCATAAGCGAATTGTACTTTAAAGCAATACTTTTAGATATTATCAGAAAAAAGTCTTTGATTAATTATTTAAATGCCTTTTAAAGTCAAAGTTATCATCAACCTTTTTCTGATATATATATATATATATATATATATATATATATATATATATATATAAATTTATACTATAAAGCCACTCAATTTCAAAACCAATAACAATCCTTGTAAAATCCAATCTAAGACTCAATTTATTTTTAAAAAATTTAATCACATATATTTAATAAAATTAATATGACATCTATTATTAATGATAAATCTTGCTTGGTTCCTTAAGAAATACATATTTCTCGTACTTTTAAATATCTAGTTACTCTTGATTGAAGGATATTTAACTATAATTTAGTGTAAAAGTCAACATATTCTACTTATAATGTATATTTTAAGTGGAGTGATCATTCCTTTGTAAAATATGTACATAGGGACCATGGTCATATAATATCTGGCTGTCTCAGTATTATCAATGATAGTAAATAAAAAAAATAATTATGTGTTATAGAACTAAATATCGACCTCCTTCCAAAATTACTATTCCACAGATTTGCCAGACAACAATTTGCCTATGATATTGATTTGTTCATTTTTATAATTTCCATTTCATTTAATAAACCTATTGGGATCAGTGGAAATATTTAGTGATTTCAAAACTTAAAACTGATTTATTTAATAATTATTACCGTATAACATAATTATAAATAAATATAAATTAATTAAATTAATTAAATTTGGATAAATCTGTTAAAGAACTATAAAATAACTTTGTTATTACTTATGTGAATAAATCTCTTAATAACACAGCTCTGCATAAAAATCGATCCCAAAGCCATTTTTGCAAATTTTTTGTAAAAGACCACCTGAATCCGAATGTGACGCCCATTTTACCTTATCATCCACCATTTTTTCGGGACGTTCCCCTATTTATATCACTAAGTAATTTTATAGCTATAAATTTGATTTGTAGGAGGGGAAAAGGATTATTTTAACTTTTAAATAGCTTCTGAGATGCTACAGAGTTGGAAAATTCTAAAACATAAACATTTGCAGCAAATTTACCGTAATTTTTTATTTATTTATTCTTTTTTTTGGGGGGAGGGGGGGGATAGGTTACAGAAATTATGCATTACATTTATTACATTTTATTATTCAATTAGTATTATTATTTATTATACTTTTTTTTTTTTTTTTAAGTGTTAAAAAAATAGTTTTCTATTCTCCAAATCAAATCCACGGCTATAAAATTACCGAACAGGGATAAAAATTGGGGAAGGGGTGCCGCATCGAGAAAACGGTGGGTGATTAGGCAAAATGAAGCTAATATTCGGATCCAGGAGGTTATTTTACATAAGAATCAGCAAGAAGGGTATCAGAGCTCGAAAAAACCATTTTTTCGCAACACAGTGTAATATGTAAGCAACATTAACTTTCTCTTTTAAATAATTCAATAACAAACAGCAATATTTTTCCTCTAACTAATAATATTATTATAATTAATCATCAAAATGTTCATAGCTTTTATAAATTACTTAAACTTTTTTCAATATTATTAATTTTCCCTGTCTAGTACTTATTTGAAACTTTCACAAATCTCCTATGAAATTTAGAACGGTCCCCCTTGGATGTAATACCGTAATACTAAGAATAATAAAGCAAACAAAATTCTCCTGGAAATTTTTTAATAAATTTATAACTTATTATAAAGTATAACATTTGAAAGCATGTGCATCTTCACCAATCTGTAATGTATTCTTAATAGCAATTTTCATAGTTTTCTTTCGGCCCACTAGCAACCGAGCGGTTTTGCGCTAAAATCTCGTAAACGTGAGGTGTTAGGTACGATCCCAGGTTGCGCTCGTCGGCCTAGTCTTTCGGAGTTTTCAATGGCTTTCTTCAAAACTTGCGTAAACACGTGATAGAACCTCTTAGAAAGACCCTCATGGACATAATCCCCCTAAAGCCTAGAACCCTAGTGCAGTCAATCGGCCTTAAACCCCAGAACCCAACCCATAGTTTCTTTTTAAATAATTATCGAAAGTTTTCCTTTGTTTCCCCAAAGTTTATTAAAAAAAAAAAAAAAAAAAAAAATCAATATTTAAAATTATTAAGTCAAAAATTCTTACTTATGCTAAAGTTATAATAAATTCGATTAATTATATGATAACGAATATGCCATCCAAATTTTATGTTCTTATGTTTATTTGTTTAAAAGTTATGCGCAAAAGAAGAAAACGAGAAAATAACTGCTTCAATTTTGAACGCCAGTGTACTTTTAATTTTACATTTTCTTCTAGTTATATTATGTATATATATATATATATATATATATATATATATATATATATATATATATAAAGAAGGTTTCGCTTGAAAAAAAAAAAGTATTAAAACAATGTAGCATTTTTTGTGCTATAACAGGAATTAAATTAATACATTTTTTGTGAAAAATAAATTATTTATTTTTATAAAGATAGGTCTTAAAAAGAAGCTTAGTTTTTTAAGTTGACAAGTCTAGGTGAAAAAACGTGCATGTATATGTTCACAACTTTTCGTTATTTGTTAATGAATTTTACGTAAGATCTAAATTAAGTGAACTAAAAGTTTTCAGATTAATATTTGAAAAATTAATTCTTTTTAATAATCTTGGCCAATACGGCATCAAAATATAATCTGTCATAAAGACAATTTCCTGCAATTTGGATTTGATTCACTCTGATTTAAGACACAAGAGAATAATTGAAAAAAAAAAAAAATCGTATATATATATATATATATATATATTAAAAGTGGCATTCTTGAAAAATTGAAATTACTTTTTATGATGGTATTCTCTGAACTAGATCATTAATTTATCTTGGCAAATTTCAAAAAGTTTCCTTCATTTAAATTGTTGAATTTTAGTGATAAAACGTGCATATATGTGCACAATTATTAATTATAAAGAATTTTTGCGTAAGACTTTACTTCTCATCCAAAAATTCTTTTAAAATAATTAATGATTGTGCTGATGTATACACGTTTTTTAATATAATAACCTAATTTTAATCTTAAAAATTTTTTATATTAATCTTTTAAAATATTAATCATTTTAATATATTTTAATACATTTTAAATATAAATTAAACTAACATGTTATAGATTTCACCATCAAAATATTTCACAGTCTTTTAGATTTGATATTTTTTATCTAAAATACGAACACGATTTGAGAAAAAATATATCTTAAAAAAAAAAAAAAAAAAAAAAAAAAAAAAATACCCTTTATTCTTTATTTTCTTTTTCTATTCCTTACAGAATATTGCAAATTCCTTTTTAAGCTAACATTCTCTCAACTATATCCTTTCAGTTGCCAAGCTTCATAAAACTTTATTCAAGATGCCAAATCTTAATTTAAAAGAAAAGTACATACATCTGTGTCATCATTATTTATTTTTGAAATGAATTTTGATTGAGATCTAAATTAATTCGACTCTAATCTTCAAATGCTTTGAGATTAATAAAACTTAATGTTTTAATATCTTTAATAATATTATCCAATATAGCGTATAAACAAAATTTATCCTCCAGGTGTATCTCTGCAATTTGAATTGAATTTATTATAATTTAAAGCAAGAGTATAAACTGTTTCTTTCTTTCTCCCCCCCCCCCTTTTTTTTTTCTTCTTTTAATCCTCTATTAAAAAATGTCTTATTTTCAATAAATTATTGTCTTTGTGCTTACATTCTTTTTTATTTTTTTCCTGGCATTCTGTGAACTGGATCATTTATAATTCCAAGCTTCATAAAATTTTATTTACGTTACCGAGTCTTTGTGGAAAAAAAGTGTTTATATCTACGACATTTTAAACTATTTTTTAAAAGAATTTTGTATGAGATCTACATTATATTTAATTTAATCTTCAAAAACTTTGGGATAAATACTTTAAAAACTTTAGTATTTTTAATAATATTAGTCCATACAGCGCTTACAAAACTTAACATCAAGCCATATCTTTGCTGTTTTGATTTAGTTTATTTTGTTTCAAAACAAAAGCGCGGATAAAAAAAAAAAAAAAAAAAAAAAAAAAAAAAAATGACTATTAATTATTATATTTTAAATTTTATTCTTTTATTAAGAAATGGCTTATTTTCTGTAAATTATTAGACATGTGCTTACAGAAAAATGGAAATCACTTTTTATGCTGGCGTTTTCTGAACCAAATCATAATTTAGTAACCCATTCGTGGTCACGCGGTTTCAATTCTTTTACTTCGAAAATGGTTTCACTAGCACGTGTCATCTATCTCTGTAAAAGGTCAGCCGCTTTCAATGTTAAAAGTTTAGCAGTAACTGTATGAATTTTTTTCTCCCATTTTGCGGCAGCTTCTTAGCAAAGCCCATTGAAGTCCATTGTGGGCATTTTCCTCGTGATTGACGTCCCCTAACCTCAAAATCTGCAATGCTTTTTCGAAGAACTAATATTCTGCAGTAAATCCTTCTAAAATAAAAATAGTGAGAAAATTCATATTTAGAGTTGATTTTATAAAAGTTATAACAGCAAATCTGAACTATTATATGGAAAAATTGCTGTATGAAATTGAATTGCAATTCATGATGCTAATTTAATATTATTCATTAATTAATTTTTAATTATTCATTCCACGAATAATGAAACATATCATAGCTGTAAATTATTCTAGCATAGCAGAAATTTTTAATATAATTTCAGATGCAGTTAAATTGCAATATTGATTCATTTTAATATTATTATTATTAAATCAAAGTTAAAGGAGATAATTATTTTTTAAGATGATTTAGATAGAAATTTTTTTAAAAGATTATAAAAATATAATTATAAAAAAAAAAAAAAAGAGCAAATTTCAAGACTGTTTTACCGACACCAAAGAATATAACAAAATCATTTACTTATTTATTTATTTTATTGTTGTTATAATTATTATTATTATTTAATAGTAATCTTCAATTATAAAATCTTATAAATTAAGTATTTTTACTTTAAATTAATATAAATAGATTCAAATATGGATTTATTTGTTTCAATAAATAAACTTTATTAAAAAAAAATAACAGTATATTTTCAAGGTGCCATTGGTAGTAAACTCTAATGTTTATTTGTTTATTTTATAAATCCTTAAATACATCCATAACAATTTCCCATTAAAAATATAAGATAAAGAATCTAACAAAATTAATTAATATTTAAATATTTTAGTTCTAAAAATACCTAAACTAAAATACGTACCAGCTAATATAAGTAAATTAAAAGTTTTAAATAATATTTGATATGATATCGGATGTTAATTAAGATGAAATATGGACATAGTGTTGTTCCTAAGTAGAAATTTGAAAATCGATATTAAAATAAGGACGAATTCAATTTTTAAATTTATTATATCTTATGCAATGGGAAATTTTTCTTTAAAATGTTATACTTTTTGTAACAAAAATAATATAAGTTTCGTAATAAAATAATTTTTATTTAATTATGTTGTTGTCAGATCTAAATTTTTACAGTTTTAAATATATGTAATCTAATATTTTATTCATCTTTTACTTTATTAAAACAAACTTCTTCACGTACCGTAAAATATATGCAAGGACTTGCGATTTCGAAAGGACGTTTCTTTTATTCTTCAGATGCAATAGACATGTGCAAAAACTTTGGAGGCGAAAAGCAAGACAGTTAAAATTCGAAAAATTTTAATTAATATTTTTGCTATGATATCAAATATCAATTAAATTTAAATGTGGATGTAATAAACAGAAGTTTGAAAATCGATACTAAAATAAAAGCGGATTCATTTTTAAAATTTATTATATGGTATACAACAGAAATTTTTTCTTTCAAATTTTATAGGTTTTACATATTTTTGTATTTTTTGTATTTTTTTTTTTTTTTAATTACCAGCTCTTATTATTTTATTTAATTACTTCAATTTCTTTCTTTCTTTTTCTACCTTTCTTGGATCTCCCTTCCTCTTTTTGAAGAATTCAAATTCTAGCTTCATGAACCTCTTGAGTGGCCAGGCCACAGTCTCATGAACTCTTTGAGTGGTTACAATCTATACAAGCCTCTATCAGATTAAAAAAAAAAAAAAAAAAAAAAAAAAAAACTAAAGATATCACAAACTGTAAAGTAAAAAAGTAAAAGTTATTGATACTTCAGAACAAATTACAATTACTTGTAGTTTCGAGAGCTGCTAAACAGGCGCTCTTTTCGTCAGGTTAAAAAAAAAAAAAAGAAAGAGCTTGAGTTTACCTATATAGATATACTCCAAAGTAAAACAATGTTAATAAATGCACGCTCTATTTAATTTGACGTATGTTCATTCAATAGATAGTTTTTTTCTCATATCCGATAAAGACAAGAAAAGTGATACAACTTAAAAATGCAGCATTTGAGAAAAATCAACTTAAAAATAACTTGACTAGAACAAAACTGGCACAACTGTCTCTCGAGTGGATAACTTTCTAGATGGAGATGTAACTTTTTGGTTCACATTGGGTGCATTTCATGTATTTTTCAGTGACATAAACCATTTTTTAAGTTATGTCACTTTTCTCTGAAGTTGTGATTTGTTAAACTGCCGTCGAACGTCTCTGATGTTCTGCTATACGAATAAATTTTCACTGAAAAGAGAAAAATAAAATATTTTTGTAAAAAAATAGAGCCGACTCCAAAACGTAACTACTTTTCAAACTACTAAAAAAAAAAAAAAAAAAAAATGTTTGAAATGAAACTGTAAATTGCGCCTAAAAGTATAAAATAACTTCCTTCGCCGAATAACCTATAACACTACAATTAATCATAACTTTTGAAGTCGGCGAAAAATTAAAAAAAAAAAAAAATGATACCTGTATTCAATATTAAATTAAATCCCATTCAAAATACACATCTCACATTATCACCTGCAAAATGCAGCCGAAAACTACTTTGATTCAAGAAAGCAAATAAGATTTCGTTAGCAGCAAAAGTTAGCGAAGATGCTGATATCTGATGTCCTTGATGAAAGAAAAATCACAAAATTATCTGGCAAACATATTGAATTTCTTTGGGATATCGTGATTATTTTGATAAGGTATATTAAGAGAGTAATCAAGAATATGAAACAATACAATATATATTATGAAAATATATACAATATATATGTACAATTAATATTATAATGTATGTGTATGAAAATATGTACAATATATTTTATGAAAATATACATCTTGCGTGTATATTTTTGCATTACGTTTTAATCGCCAAATCCAAAAGCTACCAAGGATAATAGTTATCAAAGTTATTCCAAATTTGCAAAGGAAACTCTGACTTCGTAGAAACATAAATACCGCATTGTAAAGAAAGTTCACTGTTCTATGTAGATGCTACTAATGGACCAATTGTATACAGTGATAAAATAATAAAGGAAACATGAAAATGGATTATTCCAGGCAACAGCATTTGTTGCTACCGATCTAAAAACAAACCTTTAAAAACTAATTAAATTTTATTTAATTTTGTGCCGACTTCAAAAGTTATGATTAATTGTAGTGTTATAGGTTGTTTGGCGAAGGAAGTTATTTTATACTTTTAGGCGAAATTTACAGTTCCATTTCAAACATTTTTTTTTTTTTTTTTTAGTTATTTGAAAAATAGTTACTTTTTGGAGTCGGTTCTATTTTCTTACAAAATATTTTATCAAGTACAAACTCTCGACCGTTCTACTACGTTCATAAACATTTAAAAGTAACAAATGCTGACCGTCTATAAACGGTCGAGACCATTGAGAAGTAGAAATCTCCGACCGCGTATACGCGTTTGTGACCACGAAAGGGTTAAGTTTAAAGGCCTCTTTTAAAGTTACTAATCTTTGTTTACAAACTGGTATTTGTCTGTAGAGCTGTTAATTATTTTTTCAATAAATTTTGCATAAGATCTGAATTAAATGGGCTCTGATTGTTCATAGCTTTGATATTAAAGATTTTAAAATGTAATATTTTTCATATTCTCAGCCTATGTGGCGCTTAAATAGATCTTGTCAGTAACGTATTAACGGCCTTAGTTTGGATTTGATTTATCCTGATTCAAAAGACGACATGATTAAATAATAATAATAACAATATTAAAAATGACAATTTGCTGTGACTTACTGGCTTTTCGTTTACAGAAAAATAGAAATTACTTTTTTATGCTAGCATTCTGTGGGACTAGATCAATTATTTACATTATAAATTTTCCCGTTATTGCTGTGTCTTGGTGGAAAAACTTGCAGTTATCTATACAATTATTAATAATTTCTTTTGAAAATTGTTGTACGATTTCTAAATTAAATTGGCTTTTAACGTCAAAATCTTTAAAATTAATACTTTAAAAATTTAATTTAAGAAAAAAAGAAGAAAAAAAAAATCTTAGCCAGTATGACGCCTAAATAAAACCTACCATCAAGATAGTTCTCCTCTGTTTGGATTTAAATTCTTTCTGATTTTTTTTTTCTTTTTTTTTTTAATTAAAATTTATTGTTTATTATATAATCTCGATTGCTCTTAAACAGATATAAAATGAAAGTTTATCATTTTATAATATTTAAATACAGTTTTATCTTGAAAAAAAAAAGAGAGAGAGAGAGAAAAAATTGATTTTTTTTTTTTTTTTTTTTTTTTTTTTCCTAAGTAAAACTTTTTTCGGGAACAAATTAACACGGTGTCTCCAATTTCAAAATAATAAATGGGACAAAATTAGTGCTTAAAAAAGTGCGCAATCATTAATTTTAAATAGCGTCACTTATTCCTCTAGCAGTAAATTTAGGAACTTATTTTTCATTTCATTTTTATTTATTTATTTAATATTATTATTATTTCCGGAATCCCTCGTTTTCCTTCTTGTTTAATCACTCTACAAATTTCGGTGCCATTCTTACAATTAAATCGCATCTTGCATCTACACACAATTTATTTTTACTTATTTATTTATTTCCTTTTTTGGCGGACTAACTGGTAAAACTAAATTGTCAAGTTACAAAAATACAGAAAATTCCACAAGATTACCGGTCTGTCAAACAAGCAACAACTTCAGTTTCACCAGAAAACATAGCTTAAATAATAGATTAAAAAAAAAAAAAAAAAAAAGAAGAAGAAGAAGAAGAAAAATCTCAGCATAAACTGTACTATGAAAAGCACAAAATAAAAAATTAAGTAAAAAATAATAAATAAATAAATAAATATTTTTATTTAGAAGATTTTTAATGAAATTGGATTTTTGTTATCGTGTCTTTGTGACACGCTGGAAAACAAAGCGCCCCCACTTTTATGTAAATGTAAGCAACATTTATCAACACGATAGTCGTGGATTCGATCCTCGAAGACCGTTGCGTTACTTTTTGCAGATAATGAACTGAAAATATGTCAACTGATAAAAGAAAATCTTTCATTGTCTGCAGAGTATCTTAAGAAATTTCGAGTATTTTCTTAAGAAGTTTTTTTTTTTTTTTTTTTTTCAGTTACTGAAACGCACAAACTAAAAATTTAAGGGGGAAAAAAAGGAAGCTTTTTATCGTGGAGCCCTAAAAAGCGTAAAATAAAAATTTATTCTTGCAAAGACGTGCTATAAAAAAATAAAAGTTTTAAGAATAAGAAAATTTTAAAGAAAAATATAGATATCTCAATCTTGCAAGAATTGAAAAATTTAAAATATTCTTAATTTTTAAAAACATTTGAGAACAATATTCCTTTTGTGTATATATTTGTCAGAATTTTCTTGCATCCTCTATGACTTTTCTTCACTGTTCTTTTACTTTTGGTATGAGTGTCATGCTGATAACTCGATGGTTGTGGGTCGATCCTATAAGGGCCTATGATTTAATTTCTGCAGATAACTAATTGAAAAGATTAATAAAAGAAAATCTTTCATTGTCTACACAGTGTCCTAAGAATTTTCGATTAGTTTTTTGACGCTTTCTTTTCTTTTTTCTTTTTATTTATTTATTATTATTATTATTTTTTTTTTTTTAACTAAAAAGCGCAAAATAAAAAAGCATTTTTTAATAGTAGAAGCTTTTTATTGTGGAACCCTAAAAATCATAAAATAAAAATTTATTCTTGCAAAGTTGTGCTATAAAAAATGAAAGATTCAGCACAAAGGAAATTCTAGGAGAAAATATCGATATTTCTTTTTTACAAGAAATGAAATTTTTTAAATATTCAAAATATTTTAAAAAGCTTTCCAGACATTTGAAATTTGTGGCCTAACGAAATTATACAAAAACTAATAACTGAGAATACTGGTCCCGAAGGGTTCCTTTGACATGTAATGTTTATGTTTATGTTCAAAAATGGTAGTCTGCCATTTTGCTTTCCTAGAGTTTTCAAATTTAAAATTAAAATTTTATGAATTTTACAGAAAAAGTAACTCAATCTAACACACGCAGGTCTTAACTTGTACATAACTATCTATATTAATAAAATCAGACTTTTGTCTGTAAATTTGTCGGAATCGAAAAATTTTACGATATCTTCACGTTTCACACCCCATGAAAGCCGAAAATGACTTCAGAAAATTTTGCCTGTGTGTGTGTGTGTGTGTGTGTCATCGTGTCCGTATGTCGCTTTTTTTGTCCGGGCATCACTAGAGAACGGCTGGACGGAATTCAACGGCGCTTGGCAGGGATTTAGGTCTTCACCCAACTTAAAATTATATCTATCAACTTTTCAGAAATTCCCCCCCCCCGTTCCCCCCTGGGGGGTAAAAGACTAAAACACGTTTGTCCGGGCATCACTCGAGAACGGCTGGACGGAAATCGACGGTGCTTGGCAGAAACTTAGGTCTTCACCCAACTTAAAATTATATCTATAGAAATTTTAAAAATTCTTATTAGTGTTTAAATTGTGGGTAAAAAACGCCTGCGCATGCGCCATAAATATTTTTTCACTAAAACGCTTTGAATGGAAAAATAAAATGCAAAAATAAATTTTTGAGATAAAGACTTTTTTTATTCGCGTGATTCGCACTACAAATTATGAAAAGATTGAAATGAAGTTTTTCCATCTGAGTTTCATACTTTAGTTAATTTTTAAACATCTAATTGTCGTATCGAAAAACTGTTTATACCCCAGGATTCAGAAAAATCACCTCTTTCATTTGGTACTGAATTTGTAACGATAGGTCTGATACTTCTAATTTATTTTCCCCTTTTTCCGTTTTTCCGTTGCCACTTAAATTTCATACTTTAGTTATTTTTTAAAAATCTAATTGTCGCATCGAAAAACTGTTTGCACACCTGGATTCAGCAAAATCGCCCCTTTCATTCGGTATCAAATTTATAAATATAGGTCTGATATTTCTAATTTATTTTACCCTTTTTCCGTTTTCAACCCAGATTCGATATGGAGCAGCTTTAGTATTGGATCCCTTTGGCAAAATTCACCGAAGTAGCTCGGACGTTTCTCGCCAAGATCTTTAATTGCACAATTGAGATAGCCAAATCAGATCATCGCAAAAATGACTTAAAATATTTAAAGTCACCAAAGGGTTCCCATACTAAAGCTGTGCGTTTTGTATTTATTTATTTATAATATTTTCAATTAAAGACTTCTGTGGTCACGAAATTTGGTGAGTAAATTGTTTGTTTGCATCTGGCACTTATTGTAACTGGATTTCACGAAATTTGAAATCCCCCCCCCCCTTCTCGGAGTCGGAGGGCAATAAAAGGTATAACTTCAGTATAACCCAACAGCTGAATTTGGCGATTTTTCTTTGGCGCCGTTTTGAAGGATAACAATGTCCAGTGGCGTAGCGTGATATTTGATACTGGACATGCTCTGAAGCCAACTGTGGAAAGAGCACTACTTCTAAATTCGTTATCATTTCTTATAATTTAAGTATGTAAATTTCCAATTTTTTCAAACCATAAATATAATTTTACACACGTATTTTATCGAATTTATCTTGACAGCATTTATTTAAATGCCACTTTATTCTGATCCAAAGTTAAAAAATAAATAAATAAATAAATATCGATGAAGTGCGCATTTGCAATATCCAAGCTAAACCTCTGTCACATTTTGTAGCTCTGTAATCAAAGGCCTTAGCATCAGAGCCAAGTTCTTACAAAAGGAAATTTCGATACCACTATTTTTATATTGCAATTTTTCACTTGATGAATCGTTGATATTCATTTTACCTGTTTAAAAAAATACTATATTAAAATAATGGTATCTAAATTTTTATTTGTGAAACTGTCCAGAGTGCACGCAGACACACGGAGAGACGGATAATTATCTTTAAGACAGACAATTCTCTTTACTCATGTAGAGAGACAACATAAGTAAAATTTTGATCATAATTTTATTTCTTTCGGAAGTTTTCGTTTGGTATGAGTTATTTAGGTTAAAAAAAAAAAAAAAAAGTAACTTTCCTGTCGCATAAAATAACAGAGATATTTTTTTCAGAAATTTCATGCAAATTTCATTTTATTGTTGAATGATCATTTATAAATAAATTCAGTTTTTTCTCTTTGTTAAAAGTTTTTTTTATTACGTCATTGTAAAATAAAGCATTAAATTTTACTTTATCAATAATATTTTTGAACTGACATCATCGTCAATCTATTGAGTCAGTCTTGTCTTTGAGTAGAAGGACAAAATGGAAAAACTAGTTCTCAATGACTGTGCGAGCACTTTTACGGAAGATAAGAAAATCCCTAATACTTTAGCAGTACGGGAAAACTACAGGACATGCTGTCGATGAATAGCATGACTTGGGTCCTTTAAAGAGCGGAAATCCCCTTGTGTGGGAAAATTAGTGCAATGAATATTTCCTCACACAACAAACAATCCCTATCCAAGGGTATGCTTTAGAAAAGTAGCATACCTTACGGAGTAACCGGTCAGGAAACGATGTTTTCCAAGAATTATCTTATGTGACAGAAGACATTTTCTTTCAGAATAGTTTTCGAAAATTAAATGACGGCTAATGGATGGATGGTAGCGAGTGATTAATAAAATCAGCTGTTAAATTATTATTCTTTCTTTCTTTTTTTAATCAAAATATGCTTGAAGTTTAGACAGTTTTTAGCGGGTATGCGGCGCATGCCTAGCATACCCAGAGAATACGCCACTGACAATGTCGTTCTGGACTGTTTGCGATATAATATGGCAGCCTAATATGTTGTTTATTTCGGATTTATGATTTTATGTTTTATGATTTAGATTATGATTTTATCATTTATCATATATGATATATGATTTTTAGATTTATGATTTAGCCATAATCGCCAACAAAAAAATCGCCAAATATCGTTGTGGGGTTATACTAAAGTTGTTCCCAATAAACATGTGTAAAAACATGTTTTTCCGTTTGAATTCGCTTTGAATTATCTTAGAATGGTGAATTTTGGTGTGCGGATATTGATTAAGTGTACGCATTATGTACATTAGTGGGATTTTGCAAAACTTCGAACTCACCCGCTCAGGAAGGGGAAGTAAGAAGTGGGTAAGTTGTGCCGAAGGCAGTGGGGACCCAGACTGGATATTGATTAAGTGTACGCATTATGTACATTAGTGTGATTTTGCAAAACTTCGAACTCACCCGCTGATGAAGGGGAAGTAAGGAGTGGGTAAGTTGTGAAGAAGACAGTGGAGACCCAGACTCTTCACTTTGCGAGTGAGAAAACCTCTACCAATCACAGCGAGAACTTAGGTTATTAATAAAGATATTGGATTTTGACAACTCATTTAAGTTTAATGTCCAGCGAAGCGGGCAAAGCCTGCTAATACTCTAATATGGAGATTAAAATCGAGAGATAATTTTCCTCAATAATTAAAATTAAAAGAAAAAAAAATCCAATGAACGATTAGCTTACGAAATCTTTCGTTGGCCCAAAAAAGAAAAAAATAAATAAATAATAAAAAAAGAAGAAGAAGAAGAAGAAAGAAAAAAAAGTGAAAAAAAAGTGAAATTAGATCTTAAAAAAATTAGAACTCTCATAAATCAAATTCTTTTTTATTGGGAGTACAAATTAATTCGGTCCGTTTTCAATAGATGGCTCTGGCTGATTTGTTTACTGAATAATGATAGATGTTTTTGGCATTGTTAGAAAGGTTTGACCTTTGTCAACCATATTCAGTCAACGAAGCTTCGAGTTTTATACAACAACATTGGTTTTTTGAGCATTCAATATGTCGAGTTTTGTGCTAAAGAAACAACATTTGCGGGAAGTTTTGATTTTCTTTTTTAATTGGAAGAAAAGTGCCGCTGAAGCGCATCGATCGCTTGTGGAAGTTTATGGTGAATCTGCGCCATCTGATAAATCATGTAGAGAGTGGTTTCGACGCTTCAAAAATGGTGATTTTAGTGTCGAAGACAATGAGCGCCCGGGCCAGCCGAAAAAGTTCGAAGACGCCGAATTGGAGGAATTGCTCGATCAAGATCCGCTAAAACCTGGCGAAACAATTACTGGCGAACGCTACCGACTGCAATTAATGCGTTTGAGCCGAGCATTGCGTGAAAAACGGCCAGAAACCATCGAAAGGCACGACAAGGTAATTTTGCTACATGACAGTGCTCGGCCCCATGTGGCAATTGTCGTTAAAAATTACTTGGAAACGTTGAAATGGGAGGTCCTACCCCACCCGCCGTATTCGCCAGACCTTGCTCCTTCTGATTATTGGTTGTTCCGACGGATGCATCACGATTTGGCTGGACACCGCTTCACTTCTTTCGAAGAAATTCAAGAATGGCTCGATTCATGGTTTGCGTCCAGAGAGGACTCATTTTTCAGAGATGGAATCCGAAAATTGCCAGAAAGGTGGACAAAAGTTGTGGCTACCGATGGACAATACTTTGAATAACATGTTTTTTCATTTTGATAATAAATAAAATGTTTTTTTAACGAAAAAAAACGGACCGAATTAATTTGTACTCCCAATAATTTGAATATTTTTTTAGTTCCATTACCCTACTACCGTAGGTAATGGAAGTACTGTATTCGGTCTGAAAATTCGATATCGAGATTTCACCTCATTTACACGTTTTAAGGTTCCCTGAGTCCAAAAAATTGGTTTTTGGCAATTGGTCAGTGTGTATGTGTGTGGGGAATCTTCTGGTTATTATATCTCGGAAACTAATAAAGATAGAACTACGAAACTTTAGAATTGAAACAAGTCTGGTGTACAGATGAATTTTCCAAATTTTGGTGAAAATTGAAAAACCGGAAGTGGGTGTAAGTCCGTATCTCCAAAACAGCTATAATGATTTTCCTCAAATTAGTTATAAAAACACTCTATTAGATATCCTTTCGAATGATATAGTTGGTTAGTACAAGAAAATTGATAGGCGTTCTGTATAAATAGCTCAATTTCAGGTCTTGCAAGGGCGTTCCTTTAAAAACGCCTGCACGGATTTTTTTTAAACTCGCCATATTAACTCACTTTTAAATATGCTTTTGTATGTAATTTTTGTTTTCCTGTCAATAATTGAGTTTTGGTAAATGTTGGTATCTCAAAAACGGCTCTAACGATTTTCTTGAAAATTGTTATAAAAATCAATTTCTTTCTTTTGTATCACGTAGTTATTAGAGGAAAATTAACTGCTACCCTGCTTAGGTAGGTCAGAAGTTCAGGTAGTTCTCGAAAATTTTTGTTTAAAAAAATAACTCTACAATTTTTTTTTTCTTATTTTTTACCTCGCTATATGTAAACTTGTTTTATATGTCTTTACATGTGTATAAAGTTTATCTTACCAGAAAAATGTTAGGTTTCTACTTTTTTAGGTCACTTTTATATCTTCTGATCACATTATCTCCAAAAAATGCATATAATATGTGTAATAGTGGGTAATGGAAGTCGTGTGGTTGTTTCACACCAGACTTTTAACAGTATAAACTTTCAATCTACCACTCGTTCACCTAAATTTCTACTATTCTAATGGCTGTTTTCTCTTAGAATAAAAAATTTATAGTCGAGAGTGTAGTGATGCTACATTTTACAAATTACTGTGTCCATGGTTTTATTTGAGTTTTAAGAAATTGCCAGATCTAGCAACTTTCTACTTTTAGGTATTTTTTAATGTAAAAGAATACGTGTATGAAACGGAAAAATGCATAAAAAATAAAAGTATTTTTAAATATCTTCTTGACAACGTTAGAAAATAATTTTTGTATTCTGCATATTTGGCTAATCATATCTTTCGAATGATACCATTTTCAACCCTCTACTCTCATAATTAATATGTTAAAATAAAAGTGTACCACAAATTACTTATTTGCCTATTAATGTATAGATAATATTGTAACTTATTACGCTTTTGTGAGTTGTTTAGGCAATTTAATCATCTGTTTATTTTGCATTATACTTCTTTTATTTTTATAAATTTATTTATTATTTTATTTTATTTTCAGGGGAAAAGAAATATGTTTGCACTTTTTGCAATAGACGTTTTATTCAAAGTGGACAGCTGAGGACCCACGAGCGATTGCATACCGGTGAAAAACCATACATATGTCCTGTTGCAGGTAATTCTTTCTTTATGTAACTTATAATTTTGAAATTTTTATTTTTATATTCTTCTTTGGTTTGATGGTTGGAAATGATTTTCTAGCTAGTATTACATTTTTAGGTAAAGGTGTGAAATGATTAAACGCATGCATATAAAAATTTAAAAAAAAAAAAAGTTTTTAAGTATATATATTTATGTATTTCATTAAGTTTCAAATTTAGGAATAGTTTCGTAAAGCAATTTAAATCTTCAGTCAACAAAATATATGAAAATAGAAAGTAAATTGTACGTTTTCTTTTTTCTACCCGCGTACTTGCGTATTAAAGTTAGCCTTTTATTAAAATTAACGTTCACACGTATCCAAAGCAATTTCAAAATATTCAAAATGTAACTTTTAAATATTATTTGAGCGAAGTTCTTAAGATTTTGTTATTTACTGTACCTATGTTTTCTATCAGTATTATTAGTATTAATTTTATTATAATTTAATTAAAGAAAATGATTACATAATGTTACTCTCCGGATACATAAATGGTAGCGTAGTTTATTTATAAAAAAAGAAAAAGGAAAAAGGAAAAAAGAAAAAAAAAACTCTAATTAAACAAATGCATACTTGCCAAGTTTTCCGGTTTTTTAACCTATCTTCCGGTCTTCCGGACAGATGATGAAGATTTTTAAAAAAGTCGCGGATATCATTCGTTTAAAAAAAAAATAAACACCATGGAGCGATCGGTGATCACGAAAGCTCCCAACTCCCCCCCCCCTCCTTCCTCTATCTCCAACTAGTGATCGGCAATCAAATGTTCTGCAGAAGTCTTTTATTTCTTAATCTTTATCCATCTGCAACATAAATGATAATATTCTTTTTAAATTTGCTTCATTTGATTCTAAAAGTAGAATTTAAAGAATTTAATATTTCTTACTCTGTAATTATTTTTGAATCCCCCCCCCCCCATCTTTCCCTTTCTCTGGATAAATTCTAGAAACAATAAAGCTATAGAAGTGCTCAATATTTCTGACGTATGTAATTATTTTTAGACCTTATTTCTGAATTTAATGGATTTGTTTATTTTTCCTCTATTACATTAAATATTTGTTTGTCATATTTATACCAAATGTGTAAATATGGGAAAAAACAAAGAATAGATTTTTCAGGTAGAAAAATTTTTCGAAAACAATTTAAGAAAATTAATACTCAGTTGGTTTTATGCATGTTTGAAACTGATTATTAACTACTGCTACTTTTTTTTTTATATGTATGATTGATGTACATACACAAAAATCGTATTCTATACTTGTTTTTCCGTTGGCATGGAATTTTAATGAGGTTTTATGTGGATATAAAAGTTATTGCAGTTGTATTAAATATTTTTCTTTTTTTTTTTTTTTTTTTTAATGTTAATGAAAAAATTCTGAAATTGCTTAATGTAGTTAAAAACTATATATATAAATGTTTGTCATCAATTTATTGAGAGTGACTTTATCAATGTTCAACTAATCAACCAAACAGTCATGTTAGCAAAAACTTTTCAGCTAATTTCTAATTTTAGCAATCACATGTCTAATTTAGGGAGGGGGAGGGAAAGCTTGAAACAGCTAATGGAAACAAACTAAAAATGTTTAGTAGAAAATATTTGACAGCAGCTTAGCATTTCTTTCTACACTATTAGGTATCAATTCTCTTTCTTATTTTATTTACTTTTTTATTATATACTTGACTAAGTTTTTTAGTCAATTGTTAAATAAATTTCTTACAGATTCTGTTTTGTGGTTATTTATATGTTGAATAGGTATAATTTCATTTCAAACTTTTATGTATTTAGTATAATCAGTCTATAGTAAAACATTTTTGTAGATTGCTTCAAAATATTAAAAGTGTAAAACTGTACTGTTTAACACATCGATTTTTTTTTTTTTTTTTTTAAGAAATCTTCCCTTTTTTTTTTTATGAAATCTTCTGGTTTTTCAACAAAAATCTTTTTTTATTAAAATTGGTTGGCAAGTCTGCAAGTGTAATTGCGTGTAGAATTTTTTAATGTAGCGTGTCAAGTTCCTTAAAAAAAAAAAAAAAAAAAAAAAATAAAATAAAATAAATAAATAAATAAATAAAAATGCTTTGCACTGGGTTTAATACCCGGCAAGTTATAATCGAATATATATTTAAGAAACTAACATGTTTTCGGGACAATTTATAGTGAACTCATAAAACTGTACAGATAATCAGAAAAAGCCTTATAAACCAAATGCTACAGAAAGAAGCATTACATTTCAAGCATTACATTTTACAATGTGATCCCAAACATTTTGAATTTTCTTTAATATTTTACTGATACCATTTTTTTTTCTCTCTGGACAAAACTTTCGCTGAAATATATGAGATGTGAAACATGTTTTGCACTCTGAAGTTCCAAAGTGATTCGTGCAATAAATACTTTTTTAAATATTTGATAAAACATTTGTAATCAGAAGTGGCATTTATGGAAAGGTATAAATTCGCTCATAAAGTACGGAGCATGCAAGTCCACGTAATCTTCGTTTCCGGTTAATTAGAGAATAATGAACAGTGATAAAATAGTTAAATCATTATTTATTCTAAATTACTTGATTCTTGATCCCTGTAATACAAAATGAATAGTTTTTAACCCGTTAGTAGTCGCTAGTTGGTTGATTTGCCGCCCATACTTCATTATTGCCTGATTTTTTTATTCAATAGCCATCAAAAATTTTTAGAAGTGGCATTTGATATACATGAAATGCGAATAAAATCCAAGGCACGTCGGTCACATCACTTCTTAAAATTATTGGTGACAGTTAAATAAAAAGTGCGCAATCTGTAATAGGTGGCGCTGTTTATAGCGACTACTAACGGGTTAATATAAACAGCATAGACAAATTTGCTGTAAAAGGACAACCACTCCCCGCATTAAAAAAAAAAAAAATAAAATAATATTATAGTTTTAAAAAATTAAAGAACACGCTTTAATTTACTTTCCTTATTTTAAATAAATGTAATTTTTATTGTTCACGTTTTTTTTCTTTTTTTTTTTTTTTTTTCTGTCGAAAAAATAATGATAATTTTTTTGGCAACAATTAAATTAAGGAATAATATTAAATATTTTAAATAAATGTAATTTTTATTGTTCACATTTTTTTTTTTTTTTTCTGTCCAAAAAATAATGATAATTTTTTTTGGCAACAATTAAATTAAGGATTAAAATTAAATGGCCAATTTATCAGTAATTAGAAGGTTTTTATTTTAACATTTTAATTAATTAAAAGAAAACTAAAACAAAATTCGAAAATCGGGCTTCGAGGTGCATCAGGAGAGGTCATTACGAACCACCATGCAAATTTTTGTAGCTCAGCCATCAGCCGTTTTCTTAAAAAGCTCTGGAAACCATACACAATGGTTTTTTGTTTGAGATATGAAGGATTTTGTGCAATCACGTTTTGCTCCCAGAGAATTTACAAACATACATACATACAGGTGAAGCTAATATAAGCGTGTTAAAAATAAATAAATAAAGCTGCTGTTGAATGATGAAGAATTAAAACTTAGTAAGCAAATACCATACATTGCACAATAACTAAAAAAAAAATTTCGATCGAAATATTTCAACTTGATATCTCTTCAGACTTTTATTAATTTTGTTGCATCATTCGTGCCTACCTTAGTAATTAGTTCTTCGCTACTATCATTTTGTAGCCGTGTTCCCATTTTTCTCCCTGGTGAAAGGTATTATTTAGTTATTTATATCAGAAATAAAAGTCTCTCTCTCATTATTATTATTATTATTACTCATCTAATTTACATAGCTTAAATAAAAAATAAATGAGCAATCGAAAATATTAAAAGGCTAAAGAACTTAAGAAATCGTTGCTGTGTAAAATATGAAAAGTCGTCTTTATTTCAGATGATAATTTGTCAAGCCCTGCATGTTTAAGGAAATGATCTCTCTTTTTTTTTTTTTTTTTTTTTTTTAATTGCCTTTTCATTTTATTGCACTTGTTCAAAACCATCCGTACAATTTTATTTTATTTTTCTTAAACCAATGTTGCAGATATGTCCTTACATTTATGTTTAATTATTGTTTAATAAAGTTATATTATTCGCTTTAAATCATGGATAAGATTTTATTTTCTTCATCTTAACTCTTGCTGTAGTTACTAAATCTTATGCCGTATAGCTCATGCTGGATTCGTGAACGCAAAGAAATTAATTCTATTCTTATTATAAAGCATATATACATCTCTCTCTATATATACGTATTGATAGCTTGCCTAAATATATATACATTTCTATATAATTTATTTAGACTTAAATTAATTATATTAATTATTTTAACTATTTTATAGGCTATGTATACTATACATACAGAAACTTTTGTATCATGTTCCGTTTTAATAATAAATGTGATATACTTATTTTTAAATATTTCTTTTTTGATGAAGGAAAACTCATGAAGGAAAAATTTATATTCCTACAGGTTGTTCATCAAGTTTTGCCCATCCAAATCGGAAATGTCGGGAGCATCCTAATGAAAAATTAGTACACCAGAGGGTTACAGAAAAGACGTCCAATGTAAAAAAGATGTCTACTAAGTAAGATTTTTTTTTTTTTTTTTTTGTAGTAGTTGTACTACTATATTATCACCCAGCGGCCAATACACGACCAGTTTTTTTAAAAGTAAGAGTTTAAAGTATAAATATAGAAATTAAGATTTTCTGCGTTAATATGTTCTTTAGCACTCTATCTTTCAAACGGAAAGAAATCCTTCACTGTCTGCATCTTTATTTACATGACCACGCATATCCCTGTGAACTTCTTTACCTATTGGCTTCTCAATTTCACCAATTAAAGCTCTTCTTCCAGTAATTCTAAAGCAAAAATACACTGTCTATATCCAAACAAAATGTCACCCGTTCGAAAAAATTAAAATGTACTCACTTCTATTGCCAGAAAGAGCGGGGGGGGGGGGGGGGGAATCCAGAACAAAGCTAAATCACGAACCGTGCTGTTGCATAAAAAAAAAAAAAAAAAAAAAAAAAAAAATGCGCATGGATTTGTATGAGAAATTTTAGATAGATTTCTTATTGGAAATCTTGGAAATCTACCTATTGCATTGGTCCTCATGACACGACTTCTGGAAAATTTCTTCATATATTCACCGATCATGACCCCTAGCACCCAAAACCACAATCCGTTCAGAAGTTTATATATATATGTATAACGCCTTTTCCCATGTTACGTTGTGAACACGATAACTGGAGTAATTTTTATTTAAATATAACCAGCTCGGGATATATTGTCAGAGCAGTAAAAATCTCGGTCGAGTTCGTAGATGGGGGATCCAGCTCAAAGGGGGTTGAAAATTTCATTTGCCCATAATTTCTTTAATATTGAAAATAAGAAAAAACTTCAAATCAGGCGAATTACCTCTTTACCCTAAAGAACAATTTTTGTATTTAAACTTTTTCGATAGCTTCAATTGCTTGAAAGTTACAAATTAAAAAGTGATTTTTCATGATGAAGCCGACTTTTTATATAGCTTTAATTCCTTAAATTTATAATCTGATGCTTACGTTACGTGCAAACGATAATAAAAAAGATCACTGAAAAAATAAAAAAAACATGATAACCGCTTTAATTAATCATTTAAAAATATAAAATTAAAATTATACGTCAGTCTTAATAAAAATATCGTTTATGGTGAATAGTTCAGAACGTCGGTTTAGGCAAGCATTTAAACTTTACGTTTGAAATTGAGAGTAATACGTTGCAGCTTCCTTTGACTTTTTATCTTGTTGGAAACAAGATATTGGCCTGTGAAGAGATATGAGGTTTTCACGTGGAATGAAAATATAATGACGTCAAATCTGCCATTCTCCATCGCCAAGCTCGCCAAATTTTGTCGTGAAATAACGAATTTTGTCGCCAAGTCAAAAATTTCATCTTCAGCTATCAAATTTTGCGACCAAATCACAAATTTCATTGCTAAGTCGCAAATTTTGTCACCAAAATCTCATCAAATCATACAATTTACTAAATTCGTAACAATTAACATTGAAATTTAACTGTGCCCAATTTGTCCAATGTTAACTAATGTTAATGTTAATGTTATAATTGCAAGTTGAAATCGTAATTCCATACAACGTAAAGGAATCTACCTTTGCCTTTAAGCTTGCCGGAAAGGGATTTTTTTTTTTTTTTTTCTTTTTTTATTGCAATCCACATTAATCATAATTTTCAAACAATACTACTTCCCTCCTCTTGACTAAGAATACATTAAAAGCGTACGACAAATTTCATGTTTATCTGCGTAATGATGTAAATAATACTTATCTATAGAAATATACTAGTGACACAGGCATATTCTTTTTTCCTATTTCTACCCGCTATTTTCTGTAATCTTCATATGATTGTAAGAGGATTTTAGATTCGGCTGTCTGCCAATTACCGTTAAGCAAAGCATCTGTCTAGCCTTCATAGTTTATATGTACTATAAAAAATATTAGAATACATGAAAACCTATAATCGAAAGCCAAATTTATCTATAAGGTTCTAATTATATATATTCAGTAATATTTAAAAGAAATATTAATAGTCACAATACTTATGATTTACTGAACAGGAATATCCACAAACATCAATAATAAAACAGATTAAAAATATCATACTGATATGAGAAGAAAATATTCATCCAGATTGAAATCTTTCGCAAAAAAAAAAAATATATATATATATATATATATATACAGACATGACATTATTTCATTATTTAAAACATGAAAATCTGACATTGACAGATTTTAATTTAGTGCCAGAGGCCTACTGCTAAACTTGTTAATATCGACAAATTCTTCTTTAGTTAATTCGTGACGATCTAAATTCCATGATAAAGTTTTCATTAAATCAAACCAATGTGTTTCAGCTGCAGATATTGTAACAAATAACGTTGGAAGTCCAAACTGTCTTATAGCCGCAAAACAACGTTTTTTCTCTTTTTCCCAATGAGGGGGAGGTGTGCCTTGGGGGGGACTCATGTCAAAGGTGTGCCTTGGGGGGGGGACTCATGTCAAAGTTGGGCCTTGGGGGGACTCATGTCAAAGTTGGCCCTTGGGGGGACTCGTGTCAAAGTTGGGCCTTGGGGGGACTCATGTCAAAGTTGGGCCTGGGGGGGGACTCATGTCAAAGTTGGGCCTTGGGGGGACTCATGTCAAAGTTGTACCTTGGGGGGGACTCATGTCAAAGTTGGGCCTGGGGGGACTCATGTCAAAGTTGTGCCTTGGGGGGACTTCATTCAATAAATCCCCATTCAATAAACCGAATGAAATGGCCCTTAGCACTATTAAGAGTGTATTATAAAAATTCGACAACGCTGTACCGACTGAAATAGGGGTACCTTGGGGGGGACTCATGTCAAAGTTGTGCCTTGGGGGGACTTCATTCAATAAATCCCCATTCAATAAACCGACTGAAATAGGCCCTTAGCACTATTAAGAGTGTATTATAAAAATTCGACGACGCTGTACCGACTGAAATAGGGGTACCTTGGGGGGGACTCATGTCAAAGTTGGGCCTTGGGGGGACTTCATTCAATCAATCCCCATTCAATAAACCGACTGAAATAGGCCTCTAGCACTAATTAAGAGTGACCTATAAAAATTCGACAACGCTGTACCGACTGAAATAGGGGTACCTTGGGGGGGACTCATGTCAATGTTGTGCCTTGGGGGGACTTCATTCAATAAATCCCCATTCAATAAACCGACTGAAATAGGCCTCTAGCACTAATTAAGAGTGATCTATAAAAATTCGACAACTGTACCGACTGAAATGGGCCTCTAGCACTAAAAAAAGAAAACGAATTTAATTACAAGTGAGAAAATGCTTAAAAACAGAAGAATTTCTCGTCAGAGAACGTACATTCTTCAGAGAACAAAAATCGAAACTATACTATTAACTAAGTGAAGTCAATATTCTATAGTGTACGTCCGATCTTGCGATAAATATTAAATTTGAAAGCAATAAAAAATAAATAAATAAATAAATATCCCCCCAAATAATAATAATAATAATTATAACCGGCGTGTCATTGCATGAAAAAACATTAAGAGTTGAGGTGAATCTTTCATTCCATAAAGTTGAGTAGCTCAAAAATGAAATATGCATAGCATTAGCACAGTTGATCTTTAATTATATAAATAAATATATGTAGTCATAATTCATCATTACAATGATCAAACACCAGGAAGGAAGACCTGAATTAATCTGTAATGGAATCTCATATGGAAGTGATGTCTTATACAAAGCAAAGAAATATTGAAAATATTAAAACGAGTTGTGGCTGATATAGTTCTTTCTTATTCATTCTTTTAAAATCAAATTAATTTTAGAAAAATAATCAAGTGTGACACCCACACTACTTTTTCTTATTCTACATTGCTTTAGATTATTATTATAGCTTAAGTATAACTTATGAGGTAATATACCTGAACTTTTTAGTATATCTTGATTAACAGTTCAAAATAGTTTTAGAAAAAGATTTATTTTTTGATGATAATTTTTGTATGAGGTTGGCAACCGCTCTTTCATACAGAAAAGAGAGTGAGACCCGTGCTCCTCTTAAAATATTGCAGCAACACTCATAAATCATTTAAGAATATTATTTATATTTTAAATATCATCATGTCAATATTTTCTTATTTCAAGTACTATACTAATGCCATTCTTGCTCTTCATGTAAGTCAAAATTTATGTCTATAATCAATTTCTGTGGAAGTCAGTGGTAAGTGGCAAACTAATTCATCGTAAATACTCTCCAAGTCCTCATAATGATGGTGATAATGATGACGATGCTATTTCAGTAGTGATTAGATTTTGAATGCAATTATTTTAGAATAATTATTTTTTATTTATAAAATTATTGGATGATTATTCTTCAAAAATATTGTGCTCAAAGATCGAGACACAATCCCCGCTGCTTTTAGAACATTTTAAGTTTTGATCCGAGCACAGTCAATTAATCACCATTTATTTTATTCCTTGCTAACGCCAATTATAATTGAACATAGTACTTCGTAAAGCTTACCTTTATTTATTTTTGGCATTTTCTTTCAATATTCTTTTTGCCCGTTTGATATGTTCCCCTTTCCACTTTAATGACATTTGTATTTCTCTTTTAATATTAATATTAATATTATTATTAATCTTTTATTCCCGATCCATATTCCTCAGACTATGATGATAATAAATTTTCTCAAAAATCGACACGATTTTTCAATCAATCAAAGCTCATGTATATGTCATTAGACGGCTTTAACTATTTTTAATGAAAACCAAAGACGCAGAATTTTAGGCGATGAGAAATCGATTTGGTACATACTAAATTTCAGAGAAATTTTGATTTCACTGATAGCTTATATTGCTTAAAATTATACAAAATACGGCTTAAACTATTTCAATAATAATCAATAATAAATGAAAATATTAGGTTAATAATTAGGCATATGTATAAAAACCACTATATTTATATGAATAAAAGAAAGAAACATATCTAGTAAATGAATATAATTTTCTTTCACAAAATTAAAATCGGTCGTAAAGATACATTCTACTATCTTTATTATTATTATTATTATTTTAATGATAAATGATGATAAAATGTTTTACATATGTATTTAGGTTGAAAAGTCCTTTTGAAAGAAAGAACACTTCATCAGATGTCACACTAGAGATTGATGCATCCTCCTCAGGGAGATTCTTCAGAAATGTTTTGAGCATCTCACCCACGCAAGATGAATATTATTCTTTGGGTAATATTATGCAGCAAGCCCAAACTGAGACATATTTTCAAAGAATTAAGAGTGAGGAACAAGCTAAAGATGAAGCGAAAATAGATAATTTTATAAAGGATAAAGAAGGTGATTTTGAGAAAGAATGCACTTCTAAAGAGAATAATCCTCTACCTCACTTATGCAATACCTCACGAATAATATCACCCACGCAAGTTGAAGTGGCACCTTTCATGGATAATACTATACAGTATGAGCAAGCCCAAACTGAGATACATTTGCAAAGTACTAAGAACGAGGGACAAGACAAAGATGAAGCGAAAGCGGATTTCTTTATAAAGAACAAAGAAGTTGATGTTGAGCCAGAACAAAAATATCTCACTAAAGAGAATATTCCTCTTCCTAATTTATGGGATAATGTTGATTTTAATGTGGCTTTGACACTACTGGCATTGAGAAATAGTGTGGAGTGAGAAGTCAAATTAGTTTAATTTTCATTCGAGGTACGTATGTCTCGAAAGGTAATTTTTTTTATTTTGATTTCTTCTTCTTCTTCTTCTTTTTTTTTTTTTAAATTCTGTAATACATTAATTAATGAGAGCACTTAAAAAATTTACTTCAGATTGTGAATTTTAAGTACATGTATCCCTCCATTAGTGGGATTTTAAGCTTATTTTAACTCCATGTTATACTGCAGTTATGGGAAACTTACGTACTTGGAAATTTTTCGAATTTATTTTATTATTTTATTTTATTTTTTTATGTTTATACACGCTTTGAGGTTTGAAGAATCCGAAAACTACAAAATCGATGGGCTGTGTGCCTGTAAGTTTAACCAATTTATTAGTCAGTTTGTTCGTTTGTTAGTTATTTCATTAGTTAGTTTGTTTGTGTAGATATTTTCTCACGAAAATTATCATAAAGAAGTCGGACTAGTTTTAAAATATCACTTATAATACTAGAAAAAATCTTATTTATTTCTATTATTATAAACTTAGTAAATTATTGGAAATTTACAATCTTATTAACATGTGAGGATAACCAAATTTTCGCATAAATAGGAGTTATTGCGATTATTTTCCTCTTAAATAAGAAAGACCAGTTTTAAAATATCTTATTCTATATTATATTGCAATGAACATTGTCACATGTAGATATTCACCTTTAAGAGATTCTTAAGTTATTCGAAGTTAAAAAAATTTATAACATGGCAAAATAAAGTAATATTTCCTAGTTTCGCAGCGTTCTTAAAATTTTTCGTACAATTTATTATATCATTATTATTTTCAAAAAGAAAATTTTCCTTGCAGGTTTTAGAGCCGTGATAATTTAAACAAATATTTTGGAAAACAAGACAAAAATAAAATAATATAAAGTAAAATATTTTAGATGCTCGAAATATTCAACATGCGCTTTCAAGTAGATGTGCTTGAGATATGTCTATAACAGACGCACAGAGAAGCACACAGACACTTACACAGACAGACATTGCGAACAACAACCAAAAATCTATTTTTAAGGTTCAGTGAATCTCGAAACGTGTTGATATAACCGAAGCTAAATTTCAAAAATTCAGACACAAACAATACTTCTTATCATGTATACATGGATAATTTAAAGTAATAAACGATTCTGCAGAAGTTGTAGCATTTCTATGTTTTTAAGTGCGTTTTATTATCTGGTCACCACTATTTCAGAACAGTATTTTTGAAAATTATATTATAGCATTAAAACTTAAAAAAAAAAAAAAAAATGGCCTTTTAAATAATAAAATGGACGTAAAAATTTGAGAACACAGCCACTCTTCGAATGTGTTCGGAGGGTTAATGGTATATTTTCACCTCTTCGTCCACGTATATTTCACCTTTTATTACACAAACTACTTTTCCAATTTTCGTGAAATGAATCGGTATTCCTAATTATTTACGCATCTTAATCTAATTAAATGTCAATCTTATACACCATCTTTTTCTCCAATTTTGTGAACAGAACCGTTATTACTTATTGTTTATTGTACATTTGCATAATTGATTTTTTTTTTTCTTCCGAAGTCTTAGAGTAGGTCTCCTCATTGAAACTCAAAAACGTTTTGGTTTCCGTGTGTGAGTGCCTGCAGCGGTCGGAAAAATAATTCTATTGGCTTAAAATCTTTCTTTAGAACCATCAATTTCTGTACATGGAGGATGCGCGGTCCATACAAGATTTCGACGAATCTAGCAACTTATAAATGTTTTCAGATTTTGTATAATAATTTTGTATAATGTACGAAAACTTGTATAAAATTTGTAATGAATTTTTCCATAGTAATAATATTTATATTTTTTCCTATATTTTTTCTTATAAGGTGAATTAAAGGATTGAAAAAGAACCATTATTGGATAAAAGATGAAGAGTTCACAAACAGTCTCTGCAATTACTGAAAGTTGGCAGTTGGCATTTAGGAGTTATTCTAGTCTACAAAGCACATCACTGAGTCAAACTGGCAGCTGTAATTGGGATAACGCATAACGCACATTTTTTCCAGAATCGATCTGGTATCATGTTATCTTTTTTATTTTATTTTTCCAGTTTTCCGCTTTCTTATAATTTATATTGTAACAGTGTAATTTTTGTTTGTTTGTTTAATAATGCAATAAAAGATAAATCTGCTTAGTTGTCAGTATATTTTTATTTACATAGAATAAATTATTGTGTAAAATATAAATACCGTACAACTTAAGAAAGAATCTCGCGGAAACATTCCTATAATTTCATATAGAAACATGAGCAATCAGGGCCAGATTAAAACACCGAAGCCCATAACTTGAGGGACCCAAAAAGTCGTTTTCAATTTTAAAAAATGTAATGAAAAATACATAATGATGATCCTGAAAACAACATTTCATGCGATTTTTACTTCTAAAATCAAAAGGAAAAATTTTACAGAGCAAATACTTTACTAAAATATGCATTTTGCTAACTGAAAAAAGATTTTCTAAAATTTTAAATGCTATTATAAAACAGAAAATGTTTATAACTGTTAATCTGTAGCAATATATTTCAAGAAATTTTAAATTTACTTCATACCAACTGAAATCATTGTAAGCATACTTTTATACTAAGGCTATCATTTTATACTAAACTACCTAAATTTAAGAATATTTATTTGAATTTAAAATCCTAAGTAATGATCAATATTTTTATAGGGTATTTAACCGTTAGCCGATTTTCAATTTATATGTTTAATGACTCATTGCACAATACAAGTATGAAAATTTGATATTGTATTTTAATAAAAAATTGTATTTCTTTCTCCCATTGTTTAATGGTGTTTTCCATTACCTGTGGCTTATTTCTGTCGAGCTATCTATATGATAGACCAGATGTTTCTGCCTAAAGGACCGTTCAGAGACTGGCAACTTAGAAATCTGCAAGTCGGCTCTATTGATATTTCTTTCATGTGGTTTAGGAGATCACGCTGGCTGCAATCGATGCTCACAAACCTCCTAGTGCAATAATTGCATGAGAGGGGGGTCTCTTTTGTAAAAGAGCAATAAAAAGTAATGTCCTTCATTGTAAATGTGTGTAAATTTTCAAGTGTCACTTTCGGACAATAGATAATTTATGAGTTTTGACGCTCTGTATGTTGCCAGTGTTTGAAGGGTCCTTAAAGGTTGTCTGAGTGAGTAATGCCGACCGGTTTGTCGGCCTGGATAGCTCAATTGGTAGAACCTTGACCTTGTAAGTCAAAGATCCGGGGTTCGACTCCCGGTCCAGGCATTATTTTCACTCAGTCGGAAAAATAAAATTTCAATAAATATGATTCTCTTCCAATCAGTTGATTGTGTGATTTTAATTTAAAAAAAAATATTCAGAAGCCATACAATTTATGAAAATTGATGTCTCTGATAATAAGAATGGAAACTGGTTTCTACATGCTATCAAGGAAGAATCTCTAGCTTAAGAGTAGGTTTTTAAAAATGCAAAAGTCTTTCCGGATTTGACAAAATGTTTTCAGTAGCTTGGAGGATAAGGTTGATTTTTTTGTAATATAAACTCATCAGCCGTGAGAGTTCATTTTAAGTAGTTTGGAGTGTAAGGTTGATTTTTTTTTGTACCAACTATGAGAAAAATGCCAGAGCCGAGAACCGAGCCCCGGCCCTCTGCTTAACTTGCGGACGACCCTCCACTGAGCAACCATGGCTGATAAACAGCACGACATTTCTCACATAATAACCGTTGGTATGGGTCACCGTATCTACGAACGCAGGTGTAATGGTTATTATGTGAGAAATGTCAAGCTCGTTATAGTGGAAGTGGAAGGTTACGCTGAAGACCCAGGTTCAATTCCCGACTCTGGCATTTTTCACGTAGTTGGTATAAAAAAACCCAACCTTACACTCCAAACTAAGTAAAATTAGTTTTCACGGCTGATGAGTTTATCAATATAATTTTTAAATATTTTAAGATAGTTTAAGTGGAATACTGCTGGATAGTATAGTGGAATACTGCAAAATGGTAACAAAGCAAAATGGCAGATTGAAAGAAATAGTCCTGTCGTATTAAAAAGAAAAGAAAAGAAAGAAATAGAGGAAGGAACTTGGAGGGAAAAAAAAACAGAAGAGAGAAGAAAAAGGATGAAACCAAACATAAGTAAAGGGAAAAAAAAATTAGAAAAGCGAAAAAAAAAAAAAAAAAAATAAAAAATAAAGAAGGAAAGTTTTTCAAGAACACATTAATGTGACAGAAGAGATTGATTCACTTTTTATTTTGCCCATTTCTGCAAAAATTCAAAGTGTCCAATACTGGAACAAAATAGGGTACACTCCTGCAATAAAATGACGCTCACAACTGGCGCATTTTAAGCTCTCCGGATATTATATATATATATATATATATATTCCGCATATAAAAATGCTACAGTCAGCAACTTTCAAAGTGCAGTCGTGCCAAAGAAAAAGTTAATCGTGTTATGAAACACTGGTTAATTTTACAATTTCTGAAATTAAGAACACAAAATATGGCTGGAAACCATTGCTGGAAACCATAGTGACCATTGCTAGTGCAGTAACCCTAAAAAATATTATACAAATACAGAATTTTAAGTTATTGTAATAAGTGCACATAATTTTCAGTATACAAAATTTTAAGTTATTTAATATAAGTTATCGTAATATGTTATAGAATGTCTCAGACAGAAAATTATATAGATAGTTCTAATTGTTCGTTAATAGAATCTTAGAAGAAGCATGCGATACATCATGCAAACCAGAAGTTTACGATACAATGTAATGTCAAATTTTATTGCAAAGGCATTTAATGACATAAGCCAACTTCACCATGGAAGATAGTATATGTTTATATATCTTATATATATATAAATGTGAATGTCCGTGAATTTATTTGACTGAGTTTCACGCCAAAACTGCTCGACGGATTTCGATGAAATTTGTAATGGAGATAGCTTATACCCTAACTTAAAAAGTTGGCTACCTTTTATTCCGAAAAAAAAATTGTTTTTGCGATTTTTATGCATAAAATAGCAATTTTGTAAGCTAATAATAGCAAAAAATTAGCCATTTATATTTTTCCATAATTTAATTGTTGCCAAAAAAAATAAAAAAAACGAATTTATTTATTTTTTTCAACAGGAAAATAAATACATTTATCTAAACGTGAACGATAAAAAATTATTAAAAAAATTATGCATCTCACAAAAATTGACGTCATTTTTAATTAAAAATTTCTTTTACACATTGATAAAGTGCTAATACGCAAGCGAAGTGATGACGTCACTGGCCGTTCGTGGATGCAAGAAAAATATTTCTTATGTTAAACGTCCATTGGATTTTTTGTAAAAAATTATTAAAAATCGCGGGAAATTATTTTCCGATTTTAATCCCCATATTTAGGTACAGGTATGTATTAATTATCATGTCCATGCGTTAGATTAAGTTATTTTTGTTGTAAAATTGACAAACTTTGAATTTTTAATTTCAAAACTCTAGGGAAAAAAAAATATGGAAAATTTCCATATTCGATTGAAAACACAAGCATTTCATTTCAAAAGATGATATTTACACAATAAATATCCAACTAATATACTAATTAAAAGGAAAATGATAAATATTCTATCATAATTTGAAGTCAAATTTGTTTTCAAATGTCTAAATAAAATATCTGATATAAGATACTAATATGTTGCAGCGGAATAGATTTGATATCGGTCATCCTTAGCAGAAAAAAAAAAATATCGCCAAATTATTTGGCGAACATAATTTAATTCCTTTCAAAAATCATGGTTATTTTAACAACTTATATTAAGAGAGTAATGAATAATATGAAACAATATTTCGTACAATGCATATTACGAAAATATACATCTGGCATGCATATTTTCGTATTACGTTTTTGATCACCAAATACAATAAGCGCCAAGAACGACAGAGTTTTGGAATTCAAAATTAAAATTTTGTCAATTTGACAGCAAAATAACTCAATCTAACACATGCACATGATAACTAATCTATACTAATATTATAAATGCGAAAGTTTGGATGGATGTTTGTTACTCAATCACGCCACAACGGATAAACGGATCTGGATGAAATTTTGTACAGAGATAGATAATAGTCTGGAATAAAACATAGGCTACTATTTATACCGGGAAAAATGTAAATTTTTAATTAATCTTCTATATAATATAGATATTTCTTCTATAATAAAACTTTAAAATAATTTATTTTAATTTTTAATTGTTGCCAAAGAATATTTCACGCGAATAATAATAATAAAAAATAAATAAATAAATATTAAATTTGCTTAGGCACATGACAACATAACGTCATTATCAAAATTAAATAATAAGAAAATGAAAGCTAATTCAGATCTGTATTAAAGAGCTTTATTAGTTGATAATCCTGGGTATATTTTCAAATTTAATACTAAAGTAGATAGAACATTTTACGCCAAGGACTCTATTTTTGTGACAGCAACCTTAAGCCAAGTACTCCATAAAAAATATAAACAAATCTGTACATATAAAAGAGTAAACTCACTGATTCACTGACTCAACACTGCCATGACGATTCTGTGGGAAAGAGGGTCACAAATTTTAGTGACCAGGTTGGTTTTCGGAGCCTGACCCCAACTGAGACGGAACTTTGCAAAATATCCCCCTCCCTGTCCCCCTTGGGAGGCATAAGGCTTAACTCGGCTCCAAATTACTTAACGGTGAAGAAATTGCAGATGGAAAGGCCAGACTTGAGTACAAAAAATTATTTTCTGCGATTTTGGAATTTTGGATTTTTAAGGGGGGGAGGGAAGGGAAAAGGTTTTGGAAGAAGGGTACTCAACACACGAGGAAATCGAACTGAACACACACTACAAAGGGATTTTATGAAATTCCACCCTACCGCCCTTTGGAGAATGGGGGGCAAAAACATGTATTCATGCGTAACGCTGCACTAAATTATCTAAGGTTGGACATTTTTTATGTAAGGGACGATTATATGTATCTAACTCATAGTATGAAGAGATTTTGCGAAATTCCCTCCTTTAAGAACGGTGGGGAGATTAAAAAAAAAAAAAAGTTTTAAAGCATAGCTCAGCTTTAAATAATTTCATGATCTCAATTTTTTGATGTGTCGGTTAGGTATGTGTATGCAACATGCAATATAAAGTAATTTTTGAAATTTACTCCCCCCCCCCTTCCTCTTGGGGCGGGCGGGGCAAAAACCACATTTTGAAGCTTAAATCCGTCCAAATTACCTAAGAATGGCGAATTCTGGTGTGTGGGTGTTAATTAAGTGTGCGAAATATGCACTTTGATGAGATTTTGTAAAATTTTCAACTGTAACCGCGAGGGAGGGGGAGTAAAAAGCAGGTAAAGGACTGCCGAAGGCATTGGGCAACTTAAAATTAGATTTTGACGGATTTCAATGATTTTTTTTTTTTTTTTTTTTTTTTTTTTAAGATATTTTATTATTATTAATGATGTGCTGTTTTGGGGATTCATTTCAAAATAATGACCAGCGAAGCGGGCAAAGCCTGCTAGTATATATATATATATATATATATATATATTATAGAAACTTCCTATGTTATTTTTAAAACTTTCCAAAAGATGAATATTGTTGCTTATGATTTAGGTTAATTTACTCTCCGATTTTCGTAATTTTTTAGAATGCCTTGAAACATGCGTATGTCATTCAGATGCACTAAATAACATTGCTAGGTTGTTTACGGGAACTCCCAAAAGATTTTAATTAGATTACGATCTATGAGAAATATTTTTTTTTAATAGCTGATTTTGGTTTTTAAACTGTACAAACATAACGAAATTAAATACATTATCCAGATGTACAGAAGCATGTTTCCTATGGAAAAGGTTTTAATTAACTTTAACAATTAATTTACAGGATCCCACAATTTTGTCCAGACAATTTTGACATAATATACTTCGAAATTACCCCCAGCATTTTCAGTTAATTTGTGCTTTTTCTTTCACTCTTAAAATTTTAATGTAGGAATTTTTTTTTCACAATATGCATGGATGAATAAAACAATTTATTTTATGTTTTTCTTTAAAAATAAAAAACTATATTTTGCCAGATTTTTTTTTTTCTTCTATAATTGGAAAAATGCATGATAAGTAATACAATTAGTGTACAGAGACTCATAAAAGAATTTAAGCACATTATAGTCTATCAGAAGTAGTTCTTTAAAATATATTTAATAGCTTTTGATTTAAAAAAACATAACAAAGTTAACGTATTGCACCCGGTAAGAGGAATGACAAATCCAAAGCAAGCAATTTTTTGTTTATATAATTGAAAAGTGCATATGAAATATCCAAAAGTGCACGTAAAACATTACATCGCTATTTCGCTTTTTATAAACCTGAAATGCAGTTATGCCAGTTTTATTATAGGCTTGTCAGCGCTTTATGAATAGCTAGCCAAATATTTAAGTTAATTTTTCTCAAACACTGAATATTTGAATTTTGTCCCTTTTCTTGCCATGGTGCAATATATTGTCAAATGTAAAAATGTACGTTTCTTGTAGTTTATGGTATAATTACCATCAATAACTAATTAACAAGCACATACAAAAATCTTTAGATACATGTTTGTGCATTTTTTATTGCGTTATGTGTTTTTATACTTGGAACAAAGTTGAAAAACTGAAAATCAAATAACGTGAAATTGTTGCATAATCTATTCAAACCTCATGATTTTTCCTTCTTTTTTATGTTACGTATTAAAAGAGTGTTCATTTTATTTTCAGTTATGAAGCTAATGCAGCCTGAAATTTTAAAGAAAAACAAATATAAGAGACACAAATATAAGTACTTTTAGACCGATTTTAAAATATTTATTTCCTTATAATTAATTTATATGCTTTTACATTATAAAATATGAGATACAAGATGAATTCGAATTTCCTAAAACATAATCTACTATTACATGTAGTTTTTCTTATATATGCAACACTCCTTTAGAATTTCAAAGAGAAATTTATATACATTACCAATAAAGATTTGAATTCGAAGTGTTATTCAAGTTTAACTTTCAAGTGGTAATGATGACAAATATGCAGATAGAGTGTAATGAATATTTATGTAACATTTTCTAAACACCGTGAATACACTTTCGTTTAAATTGATATTCCGGTTTCATTTGGCAATTGTTTGAAAGGTATTAAATTTCAAAGCAAGGCTGTTTCATTACCAATTTGCACTTTAGTGAATTATAGGATCTGAAATAGATTAAAAATTGCATTTCTTTTTAAATTCAGTTTTGAAAATTGAAATAAGGAGGAAATTTATGATCAAAATCAATATCTAAATTAATATTTTTTATTAATGTGAAACTGTATTTTTTTTCTTTAAACTTATATAAATATATATATATATATATTAATAATATTAACTTATGTGGTTTAAAAACAGAAGAATAATTTAACATTTTAATTATAATTTATATATATGTATATATACACGCACAATATTTTACGAATAAAAAATTTAATTTTATATAAAAATGTGTGTTTTAAAATAATAAACAAAACAACATCCATTTATTATTATCCTAATTATGCAGTTAGTGTAAGCTTACAAGCAATATTCGAAAATATTATTTCACAAAAAAACAGGAAACTTATGATGCAAATAATGCTATTAGTAAATTCTGGCAACGGAATCGATTTATTTTGAATTTTTGTTGTTATTTATTTCTGTTTATGATACTTGATTAAAAAGATCCACAGATCTAACTCATTTTACACAATAAGTTAACTTTTGTAGAAACTTTGTCAGTAATAATAATAATAGTTAAAAATTAAAAAATGGCTGTTATGTCCATAATAAAACTTTCTTCCATATACAAATTAACGTAGTACAAGCCTGCGAAATCGTACTTTTTTTTTTCACTATGTTGTGTGTCTGTAATGTGTTTTGATACACTGAATTCAGAAATGCTTGTCTTTTCTTTCTATCACGTAAGGGTTTTTCTTACAAAATAAGGATAAAGATAGGAAGAATTTACACAGAGGCTGTAACAGAATCAAAATTATTTATACATAAAATACAGTAAAATAGACTATTATTTACACATTCAAAAAGATGTCTTTTTAAATTACAAAATCCCCATATTTCTCGTCCTTCTGCATCTATGTCCTCTTCTAATATCAGTATTGTTTTACCTTTTTTCCCTAAATCTATTTTTGCCAGAGATAAAGTTCTTTAACAATATGACTTTAAAATAGTTTTCTCACCCACAAACAAATTAGCCGTTTCTAGATTAAAAGCCCCGATAGATACACACAACTCTTGGGGTATGTGCAGTATTCCTTATCAAGGTGGGCAATCATATATCGGTCAAATAAAACGTAAACTCAAGTTTTGTCTTAAAGAACACATGGGGTATATTCAGAAACAAGAAATTAACAAATCGGCCTTCGAGCATTGTTGAGAGAATAATAATTTCAACTTCAATTCGGCTAAAATAATCTGTCAGCTAAACACATGCATGAATTCTATTTTCTACTAGCTTTCTATGTCTATAAAAAAAATCATAAATTGCGATTTTGTTGTACCCCATCTACAGGATCGTTGGAAATTTTCATAAAATCCATATTCTTAATTTTTACATAGCTTTCTACATCCTAAATGCCTATTGTCTTACAGCACCCGTTTCTTAAATTCTTAGTGGTTGCTATTCCGACTCTAAAATCCACTTCTTTACCTATATATATGAACAATGATCCACTTCGTCATTCTCCGCTGATGAACAATCGAGCCGACACTCGAGACGAACAGTTTGAGCACACGCGAGACCGTATGAAGGATCCGCCTGACGAGCAAACGATTATTCGGAATATCGAAAACCTTGTGAAAGGTCATGGGGTATGGGAAGGATAAACCTTTCCCCATCCATTGTTTTAGTTAATACTCTAAGTATTGCTCTGCACCTCATAGAACAGCATATGGTTGATGCACTTCCGGATGAAGAGTATGAATCACTTATGGAAGACTAAGTATTTTTCTTTGATATGCAAGCTAAGCAAGGGAAGTATGTTCCTCTCAAGAATTTCACAATCTCTCAACTTCGTGCCCAAGATCCCAATTTCACTGACTTCAGACCCAGCTATGGAACCGTGGAAATTATGAACTGGACTAGGACCGAAGAAGAGAATAACGATATGAAATGAAGGTAAACAATTGTTCTAACTCTTTAAAATTTGATGTAAACTTTTCTGCCCCTCCTCTAGTTCTAATAGTTCTAAATTTAAAACTGTTAAACGTAAAGCTAATAGCAATAGTCCAAATTCTAAAACTTCTGAAACTAACGAATCTGCTATTCCAGTCAAAAATAAATTTGAAAATCTTAAAGAAACTGTTGTTATGGATAATTCTGTACCTCAAGTAAGTGTTAGCAATAGTAATAACAATCAACTTAAAAGTCCTAGTAAATTAAGCCTCCTAAAGACAACTTTTTTACAATCAAATGTAGCAATAAGATTCAGCTTTTTAAAAACCTTGGCAAAAACCAGTCTACCCAGACTTCCCTAAGGAATACGAAATTGTCTTGTCAAAGCTAATGGAAATGAATGTTCAATATTATCTAATGCACGACAAAGTCTCCATCCCCTCTCCAGTTAAGGCTATTGTTCGGGGACTTCTCGTTTGTACAAATGTTCTCGATATTGAGGATGCTCTCATTTTAATGTTAAAAAAGTAACCCAATTGATCAGTTTTAATACTAAGAGACCTAATTGATAACATTTTCTACTTCAGGATACAGGTCGAGAATTACAGGAATCCATCCCATGCGATTCAGAGTTTTAGGTGTCAATTTTTCCATCATTCTGAAAATAATTGCAGAATGAAGCCAAAATGTGTCAGATGGTCTGGGAAACATGAAACTAAAGAGTGCGAACTTGGCAAGGATAAAATTAAAACATATTTGTTGAATTTTTATTTTTCCGACTGAGTGAAAATAATGCCTGGACCGGGAGTCGAACCCCGGATCTTTGACTTACAAAGTCAAGGCTCTACCATTGAGCTATCCAGGCCGACAACCGGTCAGCATTACTCACTCAGACAACCTTTAGGCAGAATCATCTGGTCTATCATGTAGATAGCTCGACAGAAATAAGCCGCAGGTAATGGAAAACACCATTAAACAATGGGAGAAAGAAATACAATTTTTATTAAAATCACACAATCAACTGATTGGAAGAAAATCATATTTATTGAAATTTTATTTTTCCGACTGAGTGAAAATAATGCCTGGACCGGGAGTCGAACCCCTTATCTTTGACTTACAAGGTCAAGGTTCTTTGAGCTATCCAGGCCAACAACCGGTCAGTATTACTCACTCAGACAACCTTTAGGCAGAATGGCAACGTTTAGGCAACCTTTAGAGCCATGATCTTGTAAGTCAAAGATCCGTGGTTCGACTTCCGGTCCAGGCATTATTTTCACTCAGTCGGGAAAATAAAATTTCAATAAATATGATTTTCTTCCAATCAGTTGATTGTGTGATTTTAATAAAAATAAAAATTAAAACACCAAAATGTTGCAATTCTCGTGGGGACCACCCTGCTAGTTACTGAGGGTGCCTATCCTTCCCTGAGAATAAGAGAAAACCATTTACCACCAAAAAAATCCAACCCCAAATCAGTTATACCAAAGTAATCACTCCTATTCCAAACACTCACACCCCGAGCATTCCTCAAAACCCTCCTAATAGTGTCAACAAATTTTCTAATATTCTGAATGAAATTGCTAAGAAATTAAATGTGAAAAACTTTTCGAAACTCTCCTCCAAATTAAAAATTGCCCTTAATAAAATGAAAAGCTGTCGGGAAATCGTTTCCAAAATTGGTATTCTCTGGGAAGTCCTTGAAGAAAAGTCTACCTAACTAGTGTAAATGGAAGTTGGCCTTTTATGTTTTTTATGTAAAAATGCACTGGTTTCTTTATTTTAAAGTTTATTTTATTTTATTTTTACTTTATTTTATTTATTTTACATTATCCTTAAACTCTTTTCTTTTCTTTTTATCTTATATTTATTTTTATTATATAATTTTATTTTTAATTTTGTGTTATGTCAGGTGGATAGAATTCAGTTCTGTTATTCATACCAAAAAGGAGCCTTTTTCAAGGCTATACTGTCTCTGATAGACCGAGTGCTGGTGAATGCAAGCTGTTTGTGATTCCACTCTCCCCTCCCTCCTCCCCATTCCCTGTTAGATTCTCTTTCCATTATTTATTTATTTATTTATTTATTTTTTAATTAAGAACCATTTTGCATCCTAATTTATCCATCGACACAAATGATTTTATCTACGTCCTCAGAACATCCAAAAGGAAAATTCACGTTTTTCGATGCGAATGTGTTAGTAATCATCGATTCCAAGTACATTTTTTAATATTTCAATTTTATACTGAGGAATATGCGAGGTACAGCTGCCTTTTCGCTCTACTTTCTAACATTTATTTATTTTTTTATTATTATTTATTTACCTTTTTCTAATTTAATGGCAATTTTTATTTCTAGTAAAGCAAAAATATTTATATTGAAATGGTGATGCTAGGAAAACGTTAAATTGACAACTTTAGGAGTGTAAAAAGATTAGGTGGCTGCAAGATTAAAATATTTCAATTCACTACTGTGGGTAACATATGCACTTCATAAAATTTTCTTTCATCTATACAGATTTAAAAGGGATGGAGCTTCCGAAATGAATGCAAACAGCAGGGGTCTCCGTCTATTTTTCAGGACACTTTCAAGATTGAAAAATTTCTTCCTCTTTTGCCACCACTTTTTTCTTAGAGAAATTTTTATTGTATTTTTAAATTAATGTGTCTCTGTAACTTACAAAGTCAAGGTTCTATTGAGCTATCCAGGCCAACAACCGGTCAGTATTACTCACTCAGACAACCTTTAGGCAGAATGGCAACGTTTAGGCAACCTTTAGAGCCATGATCTTGTAAGTCAAAGATCCGTGGTTCGACTTCCGGTCCAGGCATTATTTTCACTCAGTCGGAAAAATAAAATTTCAATAAATATGATTTTCTTCCAATCAGTTGATTGTGTGATTTTAATAAAAATTAAAATTAAAGCACCAAAATGTTGCAATTCTGGTGGGGACCACCCTGCTAGTTACTGAGGGTGCCTATCCTTCCCTGAGAATAAGAGAAAACCATTTACCACCAAAAAAATCCAACCCCAAATCAGTTATACCAAAGTAATCACTCCTATTCCAAACACTCACACCCCGAGCATTCCTCAAAACCCTCCTAATAGTGTCAACAAATTTTCCCATATTCTGAATGAAATTGCTAAGAAATTAAATGTGAAAAACTTTTCGAAACTCTCCTCCAAATTAAAAATTGCCCTTAATAAAATGAAAAGCTGTCGGGAAATCGTTTCCAAAATTGGTATTCTCTGGGAAGTCCTTGAAGAAAAGTCTACCTAACTAGTGTAAATGGCAGTTGGCCTTTTATGTTTTTTATGTAAAAATGCACTGGTTTCTTTATTTTAAAGTTTATTTTATTTTATTTTTACTTTATTTTATTTATTTTACATTATCCTTAAACTCTTTTCTTTTCTTTTTATCTTATATTTATTTTTATTATATAATTTTATTTTTAATTTTGTGTTATGTCAGGTGGATAGAATTCAGTTCTGTTATTCATACCAAAAAGGAGCCTTTTTCAAGGCTATATTGTCTCTGATAGACCGAGTGCTGGTGAATGCAAGCTGTTTGTGATTCCACTCTCCCCTCCCTCCTCCCCATTCCCTGTTCGATTCTCTTTCCATTATTTATTTATTTATTTATTTATTTTTTAATTAAGAACCATTTTGCATCCTAATTTATCCATCGACACAAATGATTTTATCTACGTCCTCATAACATCCAAAAGGAAAATTCACGTTTTCCGATGCGAATGTGTTAGTAATCATCGATTCCAAGTACATTTTTTAATATTTCAATTTTATACTGAGGAATATGCGAGGTACAGCTGCCTTTTCGCTCTACTTTCTAACATTTATTTATTTTTTTATTATTATTTATTTACCTTTGTCTAATTTAATGGCAATTTTTGTTTCTAGTAAAGCAAAAATATTTATATTGAAATGGTGATGCTAGGAAAACGTTAAATTGACAACTTTAGGAGTGTAAAAAGATTAGGTGGCTGCAAGATTAAAATATTTCAATTCACTACTGTGGGTAACATATGCACTTCATAAAATTTTCTTTCATCTATACAGATTTAAAAGAGATGGAGCTTCCGAAATGAATGCAAACAGTAGGGGTCTCCGCCTATTTTTCAGGACACTTTCAAGATTGAAAAATTTCTTCCTCTTTTGCCACCACTTTTTTCTTAGAGAAATTTTTATTGTATTTTTAAATTAATGTGTCGTAATTAGACAATTATAGAAATTATTGTATAAAAATGATGGTAAACAAAAGAGACACAAATCTCTCATTTCTTAAGTGTCCTAAAAATAAAAATAAATAAAAAATAAAATAAAAAACGCGGAACCTACGACCCTTGAAACGGTATTTGTAATGAGTACTAAAATAAAACATAATTTTACATGACGTAACAAATAGGTTAATAGTCCTTGGTATATTTTAATATATGTAGTCAATGCATCCGACACCCTCGAAATCCTGAAATTTACTTAAAACTGAAATCGGAATACTATTTTTACTTGTATGTCAAATAATTTTAAATAAAATAATAACATGAGGAAAAACATAAATATAAATTTAGATTAACAACATCTATTATCACATGGTTCAGTTCCTATAAACATACATAAAGGAATAATTGAAATTATAATTAACACTTTACTTGTGGGCAGGGATTGTACTCTTCGATTTTTTTTTCTCAGAGATGAGAAATTTTTTAATATATTGCTACGACTAATTTTATAAAATAATCTCTACCCTGTACAATTATGGCGCATTTTCTTGAAAATTGTTACACATAAATCCCTTTTAGATACCCTTTCTCATGTATTATGCAGTTATTACAGAAAATTAATGGTCATTCTGAATAGATAATTTAGTTTTAGATCTTGGAAATTGATGTTTAAAAAAAAAAAAACTCTATCATCTTTTTTTTTTTTTTCTTTTTTTTTAACTCGTTGTGTAAATTCTGTTTTATATGTCCTTACACGTGTGTCAAGTTTCTCTTACTGGAAAATTCCAAAAAATGCATATAATACGTGTAATAGTGGGTAATGGAATTCATGTGGTTGTTTCACACCAGATTTTTAATAATTACTTCCACCATTAAGAGCTTATATAAATAATGTGGATTTAATTTCACTAGTTATACACTAATTGTCACCAAGGACATTTTCAGTCAGGTCGCATAATCAATTGTGAGGTTATTAAAACTAACATTTAATCCTCAGTAGTTATAACAACAAATACAGGTAAAACTCTTATTGAGAAAACAATGAAATTTTCCCTTAATTTGTATTTGATTCAGCAGGTGACGATGTCTTCTAGCACGTAACCCTTCAGGGCATTCGTTAAGGTAAATCCGCATTGATCTTACAGAGTATTATTTTAAATTAATTCAACGAATGCAGTTTCTAATTGATATAAGAATCATTATTATTAATGTAAATGGCTGTTGAAGCAATCCAATTATTATTAATGGATTTATTATTATTGATTTTAAGGAATGAGTTTTATGCATCCTTTCCTGTTGGGAACTTACAACACATTTATTCAAGGCCTGACTATCGCAAGGGCACCTGGGGCTAGTGCCCTGGGTACGAAATTTCTGAAGGGGCACAAAATTTTACTAATAGCTAAAATATATGGTCTAAATCTTCCTTTTTTATTCTTTTTTCTTTTCTTTTTTTTTAACTCAACCGTGTTTCACTTACATTAATGAACTTTTAAAATAAAAACTGTCGTTAAACTGACTGTGGGTAATTTTATTTGTCTGTAGAACCTGGCATAAAACAAAATCAGATTAAATTTTTGATCAAATATTTTTATTTACTTATTTTTATTTATTTATTTATTTATTTTTGAGGGAGGGGGAGGGGGGGGAGAGCAGGCGGCACGAAAATTTTAAAGTGCCCTGGGCACAAAATTTTCTAGTCGGGCCCTGCATTTATTGCAGTACATATACTAAAAACAATGTATTACTTCAATACAACTAATTCAAAATATATCACATCAAAAATATCCAATTAGTTATATAATATCATCTGAGCTTTCCACTCTTTATCGTTGAGTCTTCTTCAGATATATAAATATAATAAAAAAATCTTTCTATCAAATATACTAGTGGATCTGCAGATCAGGAGCCTCAACGTCCTATTTGCATCAGACATTATTCAATAGGTCATTTTTATTTATTCCTTATTATATAATAGTATATATTGATTCGATCGACTTGTTACCATAATCAGATACATTCCTGAGGGGGTCTGCCGCCCCCCTCAACCCCCCGCTGTATCTCTCTTTGCATACCTATCTGTATATCATATAAAGTGTAGAGAATAAGCGGATGCCATATTCTCCATTTTAGATCTTAACTCCTAGATCTTAGATCTCACTAGATCTTAAATATGAACTTAGGTTAACTTAATTAATTCATGAGCATGAAACGTGAATCTTGCTTATTTAACTTTAAGTTGAAGCTGAAACTGAAATACTTAAGTAAACTATGAAGAGAAGACAAAGTCAGATTTAATAAAATAAATGAGCTTTTATTTGAGCTTAATAGAAAAAGGTGGGCGTTGGACTTTAATCATAATTAATATCTTTATAAGTTTAAACGGGCAGCCTTCACAAATACTTTAACTATCAATAGATAACCACAATTACTCTCAACTACTTTATTTAAATTCATTAGATTTTACTGCTGCTACTAGTCTTTCGTACTCGGGAAGATTTGCTATACCACGGTACTACTCGACAGCCATCATCTAATACACTACTCTAAGCAGCTAACTCAACAGCCTACCTTCTAATCGGCTACCATTCCTCGAACTAACTCACTACCATCCTCTCTCTCTCCAACTCTCTTACTCTCCTTCCAACTAACTCTCCAACTAACTCTCTTTCCAACTAACCCTCTAACTAACTCCCAAAAGCAATCTTCCTTCTCCTTTTATATCCATCAATTTCCAAAATACTTTATAAAATTAACATATTACAATTTCGTTCATTATAGGAACTAACTCTATTGATCAACTGAATCCTAAAACCTTCGTATTCATGTGTTACTCTTAAAGTGTGAATTTTAATTGTAGCATTACGCTAATATACTACTACCTCACAGTTCCTCCCCAAAAGAAAAAATTTTACATAAAAAACCCCAACGGGTTTTTACCCGTGAAAATTTTAAAGTTAATTTAAAATAATGCTATGTTAATTGAAAAATAGCCGCAGTTACTTACTGCTAAAATTGAACTGCATAAGACTTTAGAAAAAAAAAAAAAAGAAAAAGAGGGCGGGAAACTTAAATTAGACTGCCCAAGAATAACTATTTGCTTTTAAAATGTAATAAGGAAAAAAATTTTAAGAGTACAGGGCCAAAAAACCGGACACTTAGCCTGAGCTTTTTAAAAAATGTTTCTTATTATGCTAAGTTAATTTACACCGGAAAACCGTTTGTACTCATAATAAGTCCAATGTATTACAATAGAGGAATTACAGATCAACTTTCCTTACATGGAAAGGAGAAAAATTTCATTAATTAAAAAAATTTTAGAACAAAAGGATCGCTTAAATACAGAAATGCGATCATTCATCATTCAATTTAACTTGTGTAAAATGATAGCAAAAAAGAAATTCTTTATTTCAGATGTTCATTAAAAAAAGTCTATAATCCCTCTGAAGGTCTGTCTAGACCCAGAAAACAGCTTGAGCGTGCAAAAAAAAAATTTCAGTTGTCCACTATGATTTATCGTGAAAGGTCAATCCCCTGCTCGCACGCTTCCAAGAACTTTTTCGACTTCAGAAAAGAAGAGTAGCTGGCATCTTCTAAGTCAGAGATCCAAAGTCTTTGGCAAATGTCCAAAAATTAACTCCTTTAGCATCAAAAGTAACATTTGTAGAAATCAGCGTGGATTTTCAGCTCAACGACTGTACTTCGGGTTTGAATCATCAGAGAACTTCTACAATACAAAAACTCTTTTTACAGTATAAATTAAAAAAAGGACGTGAACTACACTTGTATATAAATGACATAATAAGTAAGATAAATGACATAATAATTGTATAGTTAAGCAATAGTTTCAGCTAGCTATTTGCATACGGAAAAAACTAAATTGTTAGTGTATTAAGGTTAATTGTTAAACGCGAATTTACATGCAAAATAGCTTTAAAAAAAAATCTTTTAACCCCATATTAATATATACATACATAGAACTCTTAGTTAAAATTCAAGAGTTTAAAAATAAGAAATATTCATTTTATACAATTTACAACATTTAGAAAAACATAGATAAGGATACAAAAGATTTCAAAAAGTTTTCAAAACTGCAGTTGATGGCTGGGAAATAAAAAAGATTCACGTACATACATATAGATCATTTACAAAACTATAGAAAAAAATGTTTATACACTTATAAAATTTCATTGTAAACAATTTATAAGACATTTAGAGAAATATAGGTAATGAATATATAGAAATTGTTGAAAAAGTTTTTTCAAAACTGCCGTTGTTGGCTAGGAAATAGAAAAAGATTAGAGTATATACATATACATCATGTCAAAAACTAGAGAGAAAATTTATATACAAAAAGGTAAGAAAATTTATCGTACTAATCACTGCAGGTGATGGCTAAAACAGAAAACATTTAAGTACAGATATATATAGATCAGTCACAAAACGAAAGGGGGGGGGGAATTTATATACAAATGTTCAAAAAGTTTTTTTACCAAAAACTGCCGGTGTTGGCTAGGAATAAAAAAAAACATTAACGTACATACATGCATATATTATATACAGAAAAAAATTTATGACATGTAAATGATACATGAAATTTCGAGAGTTGAAAGTTCATGCTATAAGTTTAAATTTTGAATTTTGATTTTTTAGAAAGTTCATCTCTTTCAGATAGTGATTGAAAGTCCAAATGGCTTTAATACATGTCCTAGATTTTATAACTGCTGTGATAGAAATGCACTTTACAATGGAAAAAATAATTAACCATAGCACCTGACAGATTGATTCCTTGATATCAGTTAAATCAGAGATGCGGGTCAGACTATCCTGTGGAGTTGCTGTTGAACTTTCAGCGCTGGTAGCTTGTAGAGCGGAGTCCGGCATCGGAGAGGCACTTTTCTGGGATGGACTCGAGCCCGGTACCTTGTCACTATCCCCAGTTACCACAAAGGACTGAGTTCGCTCCGTGCTTTCGAATGCAAGGCTGCTAGACTTTCTGGAAACTTCACAGGAGGTTAAATACACGTTTGAAATTGCCGTCTTTAAAATACTTGCATTTTTTGTTGGTTTAATCGGCGGGTCATTTTGAAACTTTAAGTTCACGTTCGCATTAGAAATATTTGACTGTGTCGGCTGTATAGATTTAAAACTGTTATCTAAAGGCGGGTAACAAAGATTAGCCTAATCATTTACTGATTTTACACTTTCACTTTCTTTTACCACAGTTTCTGTGAAAATAAAAGAGTCCGTCGACTTGACTGTTTTGGAACTTAATTTATCAGGAGATGAATTTAAATCACTAGAAAAGTTAGCCGCAACATTTATTAATTTATCACTGTCGGTCCGTTTAACGGTTTCAGCGGCCGCAGTTATTTTAGTTGTATTAATTTCAATTTCTGTTACCCGAGCTTCAGTTACATTTGATATTTCGGCTTAAACCGGTTCAGCATTTAAATGCGAATGAGGGATATATGAGGCTTGAACAGTAGAATTTAGCTGAACATTCGTTTCATTTAAAGCAAGGGATTGATTTACCCAATTACGTTCAATCGTATTTTTCTTTTCCACCGCCGTCGCTACGCTAGATATTTTATCGGATTTTTCATCCGTAGCTAACTTCTGAATAACAGACGTAAATTGGTCTGTATCGCTGTTTGCCAGCGAAGTTTGTTCATTTGGTTTAACTTGTGTTTGACTTTTGTGACAAGGATTAACGTTTTTGTCGTCAGTTTTAGGTTGATTTAAATTAGTAGAGCTTTCTTCCTGTAACTTAATAACTTCTTGTGGTTTTTCCACTGGGTTTATTACTGCTTCCCACTGAAGGTTGTGAGGGGGGAGGGAACGGTCATGTCCCAATCTAAAGCTTCCTTCAGATACTAGCAACATGCAGCGCGTCAAAACTCATAAATTATCCATTGTCCGAAAGCGACCCTTGACATTTTGCACACATTTACAATGAAGGACATTACTTTTTATTGCTCTTTTACAAAAGAGACCCAATTTCGATCGCAGTAGGAGGTTTGTCAGCGAAGAAAATCTCTCTGCTGCTTCGCGTCAATTCGATTCCCACATCAAAGGAATATCAAAAGATACCGAAGTTGCAGCCAGTCTCTGAAGGGTCCTTTAGTCTGTCATACCGAGTGGCAAAGAGGTCGATGATCCGCCTTTTTAAATCCTCATAAGTTGGATTTGGCCCAAGTGAATGGCAGGCGATTAATCTATGCCACTGTCGTGGTTCTCCTTTTAAGGAATATGCTAACCAAGCATATTTTTTGGATCGATCAATGTTATAAAAGTTAAAAAATATTCAAGCGCCTCAAAGAATTGAAGCACGCTATTAGTGCCGTCGAAAAATACTTGCTCGGGGGGGGGGGGGGAGATTCGAGCGAATTTGAGCGCCAGTGTAGAGAATAAGCGGATGCCATATTCTCCATTTTAGATCTTAACTCCTAGATCTTAGATCTCACTAGATCTTAAATATGAACTTAGGTTAACTTAATTAATTTATGAGCATGAAACTTGAATCTTGCTTATTTAACTTTAAGTTGAAGCTGAAACTGAAATACTTAAGTAAACTATGAAGAGAAGATAAAGTCAGATGTAATAAAATAAATGAGCTTTTATTTGAGCTTAATAGAAAAAGGTGGGCGTTGGACTTTAATTATAATTAATATCTTTATAAGTTTAAATGGGCAGCCTTCACAAATACTTTAACTATCAATAGATAACCACAATTACTCTCAACTACTTTATTTAAATTCATTAGCTTTTACTGCTGCTACTAGCCTTTCGTACTCGGGAGGATTCCCTATACCACGGTACTACTCGACAGCCATCATCTAACACACTACTCTAAGCAGCTAACTCAACAGCCTACCTTCTAATCGGCTACCATTCCTCTAACTAACTCACTACCATCCTCTCTCTCTTCAACTAACTCTCTTACTCTCCTTCCAACTAACTCTCCAACTAACTCTCTTTCCAACTAACCCTCCAACTAACCCTCCAACTAACTCCCAAAAGCAATCTTCCTTCTCCTTTTATATCCATCAATTTCCAAAATACTTTATAAAATTAACATATTACAATTTCGTTCATTATAGGAACTAACTCTATTGATCAACTGAATCCTAAAACCTTCGTATTCATGTGTTACTCTTAAAGTGTGAATTTTAATTGTAGCATTACGCTAATATACTACTACCTCACAAAAGTGTTACGGAATTATAAATAATTATATTTATTTTTGTATGAGTTCTTTTAATGAGACTTAGTAATTTGATAAAAGGCTAATTTTGTGTATTTCTTGTAGTTTTAGCGTCAAAATAGCCTAATTTTCCCATAAAAACGCATTAAAATCTCCAATAAGGGAAGAAATGGATTTGGTGCCAAATTTGGCGACTATTTCCCTTCTTGGCGATTTTTTTTTGCGACGTTGGCGAAATAATCCTTATTAGAAATATACCAATTATGGATGCTCTAATCTCATTGGCTGAGGACATACGAGGATTTTCCAGAACAGTCTGGGTTCGATAGACAAGTATAAAAGAAGCATTGTTTTCGCCAAGGCGGTCAGCCTCAGATCTGTGTTAGTTTCGTCAAATACTTGTTTTGCTTTGAGCCTCTTTGAATAATATTTGCTGTATGTGTTATTGCTAAACATTTTGTACTGTTGTTTTGCTGTTAACGACTGTTGTTTAAGCTGTGTTTACTGGTTAAATTGAAGCTGATACTTAGTTTATAGACCTGTATTTTTCTGGAAATTTCTGCGAATAAATCACTGAATTTTTGCAAGTTTCGCCTTTCATTCTCGGACAACTTACGAACTCCCAAATACGCAACAATATGTATTCTTAATAAACGACGATCTTGTATTATTTCCCTGAAATTCATAAATACCAAATTTCATACAAAAAAAAAAAAAAAAAAAAAAAATTACATAGCATAACGGAAAAATTGTGCGTAACCTTTAATCTAATTACCAGTTCTATGCCCACAATTTTCAACAGGAAAATATGCTTCTAAAATTCTAATAAAATTTCATTATATTTCATGGAGTGTAACCATGTTAAAATACACATTGAAGAAATAACGACTATAGACCGTAATAGTACGAAATTCTTTTATGTATCCCGGAAAAGTAGCCACAGTTATTATAAACGCCAATAATAAGAATAAATTTAATTAACTAAAACTCATTATTTTTTTTCAAACTAGTTTGACATCATTTGGATGATTACAGTACATACTCGGAATTATTTTAAGTGGTCCCATAAATTATTTAGTCTGTACATACCCTCTTTTAAGAGTAAATATGATTTTAAGCATCTTTATAATGTATGTTAATTTTATTAAGTCCGATTCAGCATAAACGCATCAAAGTGCGCACTTAAATAAAAATTTGTCCATAGGCTCTAATGTTACGAAATTCTTTTGTGTGTCTCTGTAAACGAACCATAAACATTTTATACACCAGTAAAAACTATTCAGCTTATTTTGCGTTTAACATTAATAATTGTTCCAAATTTAACATCGTTTGGATGACTACGGGACATTGTCAGAACACTTTTGTAAGGTCCTGTACATTAATTAGAAAGCTTAAGAGCACATATTTCTTCAAACAACATAAGTTTAAGCATCTTACTCACGTACAGTAGTTTCATTTTCGTCATTGCAAAGTAATGATATTAAAATGCGTTTAAACGAAATTCACCCACTTCGCCGTAATGTTAAGAATTTTGGCATACCCCTGTACACAGTTTATAAACAATATAGCAATAAAAATTATACAGCTACTTATATGCAAAGCTGGAACATGTGCGCCAATTTGCAAGTCAATCGAAGGATTTTTACGGTCGCTATTGCGGTACATACAAATTCTTCCCATAGGCCGTAATGATAAGAAACAATTTGGCGTGTCCCTGTACACGAACGACAATTGGCATACACACCTAACACTATACAGTTATTTATGTTGGGCTCATGAACATGTGTACCAAATTTCCAGTGAATAGTGTGATTTTTGGGGTCGCTTTCTTGGTACATATACATTCTTCCCATAGGCCGTAATGATAAAAAAAAAAATATTTCGTGTCCCTGTAGACGAACTACAAATGGAATGCACACCCAAATCTATACAGCTAATTTCGTGGGGTTCATGAACATGTGTACCAAATTTCAAGTCAATAGAGTGATTTTTGCGGCCGCTATCGCACTACAGACAGACAGACAGACGGACAGACGGAACCAAAAATCCTTTTGAGTCTCAACAGAGGGCCTCCACTGACGTTTCGGCAAAAATTTGAAGTCAATAGCTTGAGTTTTGCGGTGGCTATCGCAGTACATACAGATTCTTCCCATAGGCCGTAATGATAGAAAATCTTTGGCGTGTCCCTGTACACGAACTACAAATGGAATACACACCTAAAACTATACAGCTGATTCCGTTGGGCTCATGAACATGTGTACCAAATTGCAAGTCAATAGCGTGATTTTTGTGGCCACTATCGCGGTACATACAAATTCCTCCCATAGCCCGTAATGATAAGGAAAACTTTGGCGTGTCCCTGTACACGAACTACAATTGGAATACATACCAAAAACTATACAGCTAATTTCGTGGGGCTCATGAACACGTGTACCAAATTTCAAGTCAATAGCGCTATTTTTGCGGCCGCCATCGCGCGATAGACAGACAGAGACAGACAGAAAGACACACAGACACAGCCCAAAACCGTTTTGAGCCTCAACAGAGGGTCTCCACTGACGTTTCGGCAATAAGTTCAAAAATATATAATAAAAACATAAGTCCAATAATATAAAGTTCATTAAAATCAATTCATTATAAAAAGGGTAAAATTCATATGCCATGTCTTACTATTCTAAAAAGTTCACATTTATAATTTAACACTTCTTCGTAATGAAGAATTTCTTCGAAAATTTTCGCTAAACACTTGAATAATTTCACAAAAATTATATGTTTAAACACAATATTCATCAAAACAATTATAAATATACTATTGGATAATTAATATATATAATGACCCTGTCATTCACGATTCCGGTTTACACCGCTTCAAAAAAGAGACTTTTGGCAGCCATTTTTTTTTTCCCCGTTTGTTCAATTTAACTTACGAAAACATACATATCATTTTCAGACATGTTTTGTATCGCACATATTGTTATTTATTTCCCTCTAAAACCTTGAAAAACTATTCAATTGTAATGTTTAAATGTTTAATTAAATATAACGGATCACTGGCTATTACAAACATGAACCTATAAATAGAATTATGTAACTTCATGATTATAAACAACACAATGTCAAATAAAAACAAACATTAACTGTTGCCATTCAGAAAATACAAATTCCAAATGGACAACTCTTTAATTGCGAATGAACGACTCTTTGACTGTTTCATTAAAAGAAACGCTTAAAATATTTCTAAAACATATAGACAATATTCCTGTGACGTCACAGTAGGTAAAATCGCCGAACACGTGGCCGATATTTTGTAAACAAACTAGATTCAAGATGCTATTTTATTGTTACGCATAACATTTTCCTAAATATTTCTCCAGTGAAACTTAATAATCAGATATCTGTTCAAACAAGAACAAAAGAGAAATGTAAACAACTGAATCAAATGAAAAAGTTAAGACTATTCCATATCGTAAAACTGCAGAACATTTTATGTACACACACACACACACACACACATATATATATATATATATATAATGGATAAAAGATTAATAAGAACATTTTATACAGACACGCATATACAACCTCTGACAATAAAGTTCGGTGAATGAAGTCAGAACGGCCAATCTGGCAACACTGGCGAAACAAAACGCTGCACCAGTGTAGTGGCAGATGTTGACCATCTGCCCCCACCGTTGTTCAGTTGAGCGTCGTTTGTGTTCCGTGTAAGATTTGTTTTACAAAGTGCTTGTTTAGTGCGTTAGTTCTTAACTGAGAACAGGAAAATGAAAAGATCAATTTAAAGTTTTGTTTTAAGCTTGGTAAGACACCGAAAGAAACTCATGTGATGCTGGTACGTGTTTATGAAGATCAAGCACTGTCCATGAAGTGTGTATACGAGTTGTTTACCCGTTTTCGAGAGGGCCGGGAGAGTGTTTCTGACAACTCCCATAGCAGAAGATCGGCGACCTCCGTCAGTGACAAAAACATTGACAAAGTGAGGAAATTAATCATGAAAGATCGTTGGTTAACTGTGCTCATGATAGCTGATGAACTGCAGATAACCGTGAATCCGTGCGACAAATCCTTACCCAGAATTTAGGGATGATAAAAACGTGTTGTCGTCTTGTGCCACATCACTTGACTGACGATCAGAAGCAGGCACGTTTAAAGGGTGGTGCAAATTGAACATCCACCATACTTGCCAGATCTCAATCCTCCAGACTTCTTCCTATTCCCACGACTCAAACTCACTTTGAAAGAAAAGAGATTTGACGATATTCCTGACATCCAACGACACGTGACGAGGCCTTTAAACACCATCCCAAAAGAAGACTTCTTGCAAAGTTTCCAGGACATGTATAGCAGATCTCAGCGGTGCATAGTTATGGGAGGTGACTATTTCAAAGGACAGTAAGGTAACTTTCGTTAATATTTCATCTACGTTAATGTTACAGGACTATTTACCGAACTTTATTGTCAGAGGTTGTATATAGACATCAAAGCTTAAATAATTAGAATTTCAATCACTTTAATAAAGTAATTTATTAAATGGAACATCCATTTAAATTTGTTATCATCGCCACAGTTCACATGGCAACTTTTAATATTACATATGTTGATTAATATTAAAGTATATTACTAAAACTGAATTAAAAACAAAACAAAGGTATCACTATATCACTCTTACTTCAATTTCATATAATCTGTAACTCTTATAAATAATATTGCAAGATAAAAATTTTCAAGCCACAATGCTTTTCTATGGTAGAGTTGAGGATTGTTTGCCTAACCAGCTGATATTCTTGTAGCCTGGAACCCAAAGTGGGAATATGGTCCATTAAAGCCTTAAAAATCTTAAAATATTTGTAAAAACATATTAAAGTCTTTAAATATTTTTATCAAGCTTCATTATTTGTTTACATTGTAAGGTATGATTGGCGTCGAGTTCAGTACGTAAATGTCACCAGTTGATTTTAGTTTTGAAATTAGTGTAAAGTTATAGTTGGGATAGAATGTTTGGTTGGGCAAGTAAAGGTCACCAGTTGAAATGAGTATTGAAAGTAGGGTAGTCTAAGGTGATAATGTCGAGTCAAGATAAAATGTTCGGTTGAGAATGAGAAAGTCCCTAGCTGGATCCTGGATATTTTGGCGATGTTGTGGGTGAGATAGCTGGTTGGGAGTATAGAGTAGAGGTGAATTTGGGTTAGTATGGAGTGTATGTAATTATTAGATAGTTAGTTAGAAAATACGCAAGCAAAGTGATGACGTCACTAGGCGTCAGTGGATGCAAGAAAAAGCTTTCCTATGTTAATCGCTCATTGGATTTTTTGTAAAAAATTATTAAAAATTGAGGAAAATTATTTCCCGATTTTAATTCCCATATTTCAGTATAGATATGTATTAGTTATTGTGTGCATGCGTTAGATTAAGTTGTTTTTGCTGTAAAATTGATAAAATCTAAATTTTAAATTTCAAAACTTTAGAAAAATAAAATAGCAAGCTTCCATATTCGATTGAAAACATAAGCATTTCATTTCAAAGGATGATATTTACACAATAAATATCCAACTAATATAATAATTAAAAGGAAAATGATAATATTCTATTATAATTTGAAGTCAAATTTGTTTTCAAATGTCTAAATAAAGTGTCTGATATAAGATACTCATATGTTGCAGCGGAATAGATTTAATATATGTCGTCCTTGGCGGAAAAAATATATCGCCAAATTATTTGGCGAACATATTTTATTCGTTTCAAAAATCATGGTTATTTTAACAACTTATATTAAGAGAGCGATGAATTATATGAAACAATATTTCGTACAATACATATTACGAAAATAAACATATGGCATGTATATTTTCGTTGTATATTTTTAATCGCCAAATACAAAAAACGCCAAAGATGACACAGTTTTGAAATTTAAAATTTTGTCAATTTGACAGCAAAATAACTCAATCTAACACAGGGATACGATAGCATATCTATACCCAAATACGGGTATTAAAATCGGGAAATAATTTTCCTCGATTTTTAATTATTTTTTACAAAAAATACAATGGACGATTAATATAGGGAATCTTTTTCTTACATCCACGGACGGTCAGTAACGTGACACTTCGCTTACGTATTTGGAAACAGGATCTTCGATAGTCTTAAAAAAATGTATTTTGGTAAAATGAAGTGAATCGTTATTTGCTTCCTCTTACCCATAGGGTCGAGAAAGTATTGTTTTAGGGTCAAATTTTCGAACGTGAGTTTTTGTTATACTTACATGTTCTGGGGTCCCCTGAATACGAAAATCACGTTTTTAGCGAATGGTCTCTGTGTCTGTCTGTCTGTGTGTCTGTTACCAGCATATCTCAAGAACAAATAGTAGCAGAAATTCCAAACTCGGTATTCTAAATGTGTATCATATAGGGATGCTACAGTAAGCTTTTCGTGAAGATGAAGCAAATGGTTCGTGTACAAGGACAGTCAAATACATTACGTCTATGGGGGAAATTGCAGGTAAGTAGAATTTAACATCTATAGACTGCACTAAACCAAATGAAACGAATACATATTTTTTGTAATAGTCAACTGGGAAAATTTTTTTTTGTGTATGTAGGAGCCTCGCCTCCCCCCTGGGGTAGATGTCCTCCCTCGAGTGGAGTAGATTTTCATGATGGGTATCTTTCAAAAGAGCTCACCAATACCTTTAAAACGAATGGTTGAACCATCGATCTACGATAATTTAAAATAAAGTTATTGATTTTTTTCATTTTTAACATTTTTTTTTTTACTTTAATATTGAGAATAAATTCAACTTTTTTTTGGATATTTAGTGTTATACTATTTCTCTAATATGGAAATCGTCTGTATTATCATACAAGATAACTTTTTTAAATAATAATTTTAATAAATTATTTTTTTTAAACTGAATTATTTTTTAATAACCGAATTAAATTCTATATAAATGTAGGTGCATTAATGAAACGGGGGGTTGAGGGGGGCCAGAACTAATTATCATATAAAACTCTTCCGAAGCCTAATTTGAATTGTTTAACATAGGTTTAGATAACAGTACTCTTTATCTTACCTCTTAATCTCCAACCTGTACTTATAGCATTAAATTTCAGTGTAAGAGAAAGTCGTGTGAGTGACACACTAGATTATTCTTATTATGAGGACTTTAAATAGAGCACTTAACGGAACACTGGGATGTGTTGTTGCTGTTGTGTTTTCGGGCCTATATTTTTTGTCAAACAGCAGTTTTTTTATTGTCATACATATTTATTGATCGGGTAGAATTTTTTTAATTTCAGAACGAAAATTATAAAATATCGAAACACATTTGATTTATAAACAAAAACTGAAACTACATTTAAATGATCACGTGGCAATCTTCATGATCTAAACATTGTTTTCAAGATTTATCGTTCACATTCCGTCATTTTTGACGGGGTTATATACTAGTATATATATATTTAAACTCTATTCGCACGCAATTCATATTTTAAGTTATAAATATTATGGTTTAAAATATTTCTTGAGGATTACATGAAAAGTGTTAGCTTATTGCGCCACCTAGCAGGAAAATATGAAATGAAGTAATATACGATGGTTTTATTTTATTTTAATAGCTCTATCCAAAGATTATGAATAGAAAAGCAGGGGAAATCATTACACACTTCTTTTTCTCTTTTTATGAATTCAATGGTTTCTCTAATTAAAGCGATTCGTTTTTTATTAGTTTGATAAATTATTTTAGAATCTTCAATTAAACTTTTTATGGGATTTTTACTAGCAAACCTTGCAAGCGCTGATTTTTGGTAGTTATTTTTTAAATCTGATATATGTTCTTGTATTCTTTCTTTTAAAGAATGGGTAGTCTATAAGGACGGTATATTTATATAATATAGTTGTTGGTTAGATTCATTTAGGAAGGGAATTTGATAACCTGACATTAAATTAATTGGTGGTGGGTCGCTTTTCTATGGGTTGTAGTGTTAGTAATTTTAGGAGAGGAGGGGGTAGCAACGATTTCAAAATTAAATGTTTTACAAGTATAATGTAATATTTCATGAAGGCTTTGCCAATAGACCACCAATTAATTTAATGTTAGGTACTTATAAAATTCCCTTTCTAAATTAATCTAACTAACAACTATATTATATAGGTATATTTCTACCTGTCCTTTAAAAGAAAGAATACAAGAGCATATACCAGATTCAAAAAATAACTACCAAAAATCAGCGCTTGCAAGGTTTGCTGGTAAAAATCCCATAAAATTTTATTTGAAGATTCTAAAATAATTTATCAAACTAATGAAAAACGAATCGCTTTAATTATAGAAACAATTGAAATCATAAAAAAAGAAAAAGAAGTATGTAATGATTTTCCCTCCTTTTCTGTTCATAATCTTTGGCTAGAGTTAATAAAATTAAATTAAATTAAATCATCGTATATTACGTCATGTCATAGTTTCCTGCTAGGGAGCGCAATAAGCTAACACTTTTCAAATAATCCCCAAGAAATATTTTAAACCATGGTTATAACTTAAAATATGTACTGCGTGTGAATAGAGTTTAAATATATTATCCAATCGTATATTTATAATTGTTTTGATGAATATTGTGTTTAAACATATAATTTTTGTGAAATTATTCAAGTGTTTAGCTAAAAATTTCGAAGAAATTCGTCATTACGGATAAGTGTCAAATTATAAATGTGAACTTTTTAGAATAGTAAGACATAGCATAGGAATTTTTCCCTTTTTATAATGAATTGACTTTAATGAACTTTATATTAATGGACTTATCTTTTGGTTATATATTTTTGAACTTATATATTTGACAGAAAGAATTTTTTATTATATTTACAACTCTAAAGAAGACTCAAAGATAAAGAGTGGAAAGCTAAGATGATATCATATAACTAATTTAATGTTTTTAATGTGAGATATTTTGAATTAATTGTATTGAAGTAATACATTGTTTTTAGTATATATACTGCAAAAAATCAATTTATACAATGTAATCAACTTATAATTTTACAATAAATTGACAAAATATATTATTAAAACACATTTGGCTCTCTATTTTTAGATACATTAAATCATATGATTCAATTAATACATTGCAGTATTGAGTGAAATCAAACGATAATTTACTTCCTAATTTTTATAATAATAAAATGTTATATAAACAAAAAATGTTAATTTAAAATTTTTTTTTTAAGTAAATTATAGTTCGTGTATGTCTATTCAGTAATACAGAAAACAGACAACAGAGTTCGTTAACAGTTCTTAAATCATTTCGCCCACGCACATTTCAAAACACACAAATACTGTACAAGATTACATTTGATTATAGTGAATAACTTTGCTTTTCCCGTTGGAGTAGATGATTCTGACAAAGAAAATGGTTATGAGAGATGAGAGATGTCCATCAACAACAATATAAGATAATGCTTACATGAAGCAAATGCAGACTTTTGTATTAGATCTGTTATTATATAAAAATATTCTTGAAATATTAAAGATTTAAAATGAAACATATAAACACAGTTGCAACAAAGTATATTTTTTATATTAAAAACGCTTCTTTCTTAACTACAATTGAGCATTTTTTTTTTTGCATCTTATAAAAGGATCCAAACAAACCTCTAAAAATTACAAATTATAAGGTGACTAAATGCTTTTAAATTTAATATTCGTCAATTTTTGGTTGCCAGTCTTTTTCTGAATTAATAACTGAGGAATTAAAATAAAATGATTTTCATTTATTTTCATATGTTATATCATTTGTATCTTTAAAAAGGAAATGTCTTTTCTTGCAGAATGAAAGTCAAATTTAATTGTCAGATTTAAAACAAATATTGAAATATTCATTATTATTTGACAGAAAACAATATCTCAAATGTTTCTATGATCATCTTGCTTCCACCTGCTGTTTTTAAGGAATGCCTCATACAATTTTTTTTACGGTTTATTATATATTTTATCTTTTATTTATCGCTTATTTTAAAATTTATGACAAGATTGCAAAAAATTTATATATATATATATATATATATATATATATATATATATATTTACTAATTAAAGAATATTTTTCCAAGAAGTATTCTGTTAAAAACTGATAAGTCATAAATGTGTCTTGAAATAATTGCAACTAAGCAATCTGTAAACCGATAAGAATAACTAAGTTTTATTTATGAAATATAACTTTTGAAATTGGCAATTAAAACTGAACTTTTCACAAAAGTCGTCAAGTCTTTTGAAACAATAATGTTGATTATACATATATATATATATATTCTAATAATTCTGTACTTTTCTGTGTTTTTCATTCAACTATTTTTAAAATTTACTACTAGACAGTTTAATTTCATGGAAAAAAAAAAAAAAAGTAAAACTTATATGAAATCATTATGGGGAAAATTGAAAGAAAAAGAAAAAAGAAATAAAAAAGAAAAGAAATAACAATTTATATCTTATAATTTAATTATTATTATTATTATTATTTTAATGAAACATCTCTCCCGGCTCCTTCGGAAGGGTAGATTGATTTCCATTTTATTATCATATAGCCGTCATTTTGTTTTGAAATGGCGACTATAATTTATTAGTGGGCTTGGTGGAGATATTGATGAGGGCTATGTTCATATGGAGTTTTAAGCAAATCCGTTAATAAATATATTTTTTATGTGGATTTGAAATTTTCCAGTGGCCAGCACTTAGAAACAAGATGGCAGATCTAGTTGACAAACAAACTTATTAATTGCACTAGCAGGCTTTGCCCGCTTCGCTGGACATTAAACTTAAATGAGTTGTCAAAATCCCATATTTTATTAATAACCTAAGTTCTCGCTGTGATTGGTACAGGTTTTCTCGCTCGCAAAGTGAGGAGTCTGGGTCTCCACTGTCTTCGGCACAACTTACCCTCTTCTTACTTCCCCTTCCTCAGCGGGTGAGTTCGAAGTTTTGCAAAATCACACTAATGTACATAATGCGTACACTTAATCAATATCCGCACACCAAAATTCGCTATTCTAAGATAATTCAAAGCGAATTCAAACGGAAAGACATGTTTTTACACATGTTTATTGGGCACAACTTCAATATAACCCCACAACGATATTTGGCGATTTTTTTGTTGCCGATTATGGGTAAATCATAAATCTAAAAATCATAAATCATATATGATAAATGATAAAATCATAATCTAAATCAGAAATCGTTATCCTTCAAAACTGCGCCAAAGAAAAATCGCCAAATTCAGCTGTGGGGTTATCCTGAAGTTATACCGTTTATTGCCCTCCGACTCCGAGAAGGGGGGGGGGGGGGATTTCGAATTTCGTGAAATCCAGTTACAATAAGTGCCGGATGCAAAAAAACAATTTACGCACCAAATTTCGTGACCACAGAAGTCTTTAATAGAAAATATTATAAATAAATAAATACAAAACGCACAGGCTATCTCAATTGTGGCAATATACTGCAATTGTGCAATCTCAATTGTGCAATTAAAGATCTTGGCGAGAAACGTCCAAGCTACTTTGGTTACGAATTTCAAATTGTGCCAAAGGGATCTAATACTAAAGCTGTTCCATACACAAAATAAATAAATAAATAAAATAAAGTAAAATAATAAAATAAAATAAAAACTCTTTTCTGATATTTACAAAATAAAAATAAAAAATCTTGATAAAATCCAAATTATAATCATTTACAATTAAGAGGAGAACATAAAAAAACCTCATAAGGTACATAATAACAACAAAAATTTTTGTTTTACTGCAGGAAAGAAAAGTACTGCTTAATTAAATAAAAATATTAAACTAATGCCAAATATCTCCATGAAAATATTTATCCACGTGCAAATTCCTCATTTAAAAAAAAAAAATCACCAACTTTTGTAGGTATTTTTCTCTCTAATTTTTATTATTCACGTGAAATTAAAAATATTTCATTTTATTTCTGGAAAATAAAAAAATATATAAATGCCTATATATAAATATAAAACCTTTTACCGAATCTGGGTTAAAAACAGAAAAAGGGTAAAATAAATTAGAAATATCAGACCTATATTTATAAATTTGATACCAAATGAAAGGGGCGATTTTTCTGAATCCAGGGGTGCTAACAGTTTTTCGATGCGACAATTAGATTTTAAAAAAATAACTAAAGAATGAAATTTAAGTGGAAACGGAAAAACGTAAAAAGGGAAAAATAAATTAGAAGTATCATACCTATCGTTACCAATTCAGTACCAAATGAAAGTGGTGATTTTTCTGAATCTTAGGGTGTAAACACTTTTTCGATACGACAATTAGATTTTTTAAAATTAACTAAAGTATGAAACTTAGATGGCAACACTTCATTTCAATCTTTTCATAATTTGTAGTGCGAATCACGTGAATAAAAAAGTCTTTGACTTAAAAATTTATTTTTATATTTTATTTTTCCATTCAAAGCGTTTTAGTGAAAAAATATTTATGGCGCATGCGCAGGCGTTTTTTACACACAATTTAAACACTAATCATAATTTTGAAAATTTCTATAGATATAATTTCAAGTTGGGTGAAGACCTAAGTTTCTGCCAAGCGCCGTTGAATTCCGTCCAGCCGTTCTCGAGTGATGCCCGGACAAACGTGTTTTAGTCTTTTACCCCCCAGGGGGGAACGGGGAGGAATTTCTGAAAAGTTGATAGATATAATTTTAAGTTGGGTTAAGACCTAAATTCCTGCCAAGCGTCGTTGAATTCCGTCCAGCCGTTCTCAAGTGGTGCCCGGACAAAAAAAGCGACATTTGGACACGATGACACACACACACACACACACACACACACAGGCAAAATTTTCTGAAGTCATTTTCGTCTTTCATGGGGTGTGAAACGTGAAGATATCGCAAAATTTTTCGATTCCGACAAATTTACAGACAAAACTCTGATTTTATTAATATAGATTTCTAAGATATGTCTAATCAACAAATTTAATACGATTTAATTCAGTATTTTAAAAGTTATCCTGTTGACTAATTATCAAGTGGGCACCACTTGGAAACAAAATGGCCCACCAAATTGCCCAGCGGACGCGAACTTATCCAAGATATTTGCAGTTTAAGTTCATTGTCCATCTTTGGTTCGAATTACTTCAGTATTTCAGAAGTTTTTGTGATGGAAAATTTTCAAGTAGCATCCTGATTTTAAGTCGCCGGAACTTGGAAACAAAATGGTGGCGCACCTTTCCCAGCGAAATCATCGAAGATATTTGTATGATAATTCCACTGTCCAACTTTGGTTCGAATTAGTACAGTATTTCAAATGTTATAGTGATAAATTTTCAAGTGGAACCCTTGATTTCAAGTGGCCATTACTTGCAAACAAAAAAGTAAAGTGAGATGCACAGCAAACTTATCTAAGATATTTGAATGATAAGTTCACTGGGCAGATTTTATTTGAGTTAGTTCAGTATTACAAAAATTATCGTAATGACAAATATTTAAATGGCCGCCACTTGGAAACAAAAGTGCAGGGCAAATTACCCAACGATCTTAACTAAGATATTTGAACCGCAATTTCACTATCCAAATCTGGTTTGAATCAGTTTAGTATTCCAAAAGTTATCGTAATTGAACATTTTCAAGTGGCCGCTTGGTTTCAAGTGGCTGCAACTTGAAAACAAAATGGCTGAACAAAGTATTTCAAAACTTACCGTAATGATAAATTTTCAAGTGGTAGCCTGATTTCAAGTGGCCACGCTTAAATTAAGATTACGCCATTTTGTTAAATGTAACGAATAAAATTCATTATCTTGGTTAAAAGCCTTATATGATCTATCTATACATCAAAATTCAAACAAATCCTGTCATAAATACGTCTTTTACAGTATGGATTAAACATTTTCATGTGGGTGCTACTTGAAAAGAAAATAGCGAAAACTTGGTTAACGAACTTAACCAAGATGCTTGTCAGAGAAGTTCGCTGTCCAAACTCGGTCCAATTTGAAGTATTATTTCGGAAGTTATCGTGATGACAAAATTTCCATTATATATATAGAAAGACATATAGATAGATATGTATTCATATAGATAAACGAAGTGATTGCAATAGGTCGATTTCTAAGGAAACCAACCTAAAATCCCATTATTTACGCCTATTAAAGTAAAATGCAGCAAAACGCCGATGTTTGATGAGAAAAATAAGAAATTTGCATACATATAACTTAATTAAAAAAACAAATGTTGTTACGTTGTTGGTTGTTTTCATGCTGCACTCGCACCTAAATTTTCTTTTACCGATATAAATTCATTTCGACGCAATAAAATTCTTGGATGATTTTACAGTTAATGTTATTTTCTTATTTGTGTGTTTATCGCCCAAGATGTGGCATTGTTTAGGCAGTTTGTTTTTTTCTTCAAGATGTGTTTGTCAGATTTTCCTCTTCAATGGTACAGAATCGCATTAAATTTAATATGTAAGTTATTATTTGTAAAAGATTTGTAAAGTCAAAGGGAACAAATTTTTTAATGACCAAATACTCGTATTTTTCAAAAGGAGCTTGAAAGACCGACCATTAACAGGAATGCAAAATTTAAAACTGAAATACTTAAATTGACGTAGATTACAAAAGTACAGATACATGACAAGCATTTCCAAAAGTAGCAGAGAATATTTTGACTAGATCTTCATCAAAGTGATTTTCATAAACCACGCTTTTAATGGGAACTAAGAAGTAGGGAAAAAAAGAAGATTCAACGATGGATTCGTCTCGAAATCCGTCGGGAAATATTTACAACCAGCAAGACGCTTTCTATACCGATCTCATCAGCACAATCTACCGCTTGAACGTACATTTCCTCATCAAAGTTCCTTTGTAAAAATACTATTATATCGATCCTCTGTAACAGTCTTTACATTTTAGAGAGGTATTGTACCTGTATATTTGTGTCAGTTCAGTTAACTTTCAGTTTATCAATAAATTTGTTTCTTGACAAATTTCTATATAAAACAAAATTTCCACCTAATGTAAACAAATGCATAAAATATTAAAGCTCCATCCATCTATTCTCTGTTTTATTTTTCAAAAGCCAAATTAATAAAAGTTAAAATTAATAATAAAAATATTTACAATGTATTATATCACATGATGGACATTACAAATACAGGAACAAAATATTAAAACTCGTGAATTCAAGTTATCTCAAAATTCTCGAGTATTGTATTTAATTTTCATTAGGCAGTCTAAAAATAGTAAACTACTCCAACGAGACATTTTACACGTGGACGTATTATAATTATTTTGTATGTCCCTGTACACAAAACCATTTCTCCGATTTTAACAAAATGTTTCAAGTAGTATATCAATACGACACAATTCTAAACCAAATTCGGGCTTCTTCTAATATCAGTTTTTTAGTAATGTTTATATCAGTCACACACACACATACCTACAGCCATATACACACATACAGATAGACAAAACAACCGCTAAAACCCTGATTTTCGGATATAGGAAACCTCGAAAGGGATGGAAAATTGGCACAAAACCCAAAGAATTGGCACAGAAACCAAAACCATACCGGTATTGGTTTGAAATTTTTTTCTTCTTGTAATATCGTTGATTTAAGAAGAAAAAAAATTGTTTCATAAATACCGGTATGAGTACTGTATCAATTTTCCACCCCTGCTCTAAGCATGTAACAATAATTCAGTTGTGAAAATTTTACGTATAAACAATATTTTCATTATCATATATGGGTAAGATAAAGTAATTACCGCATAATTCACATGATATCAATATAATTTATTCAAACATTAAAAAAAAAATTTACATATCTTAACAAGATCAAATCAATAGAAATGATTTAAATAATAATTAGCAGACACAGGAAAACGCTTCGAAATACTCACATAAATTGCGCATTTGAAAAAAAAAAAAAAATAGTGAAACTTTTTTTTTTTTTTTTTTTTTTTTTTTTTTTTTGTCAATTGTAAAAAAAAAAAAAAAAAATCCCTTTTTGGCAAGTTTAAAGGCAAAGGTAGATTCCTTTACGTAAATGTTACAATTGTAAAGAAATTTTACATATGCATTAATACTTAGCCAGTGGCTTTGTTGCCACACATTGCATTATTTACGTCGCTATTCTGTTTTCAAGAAATTTAATTTTCAACTACAAAAGGGTTTTACTTAAAATTTTAGGCTAGATTTATTGGTTTGTAAATGTTTCAATTTTTTAAAATTCAAGCTCATAATCATCCAACAAATAGAAACCTTAACGATATACAATCATAGCAATGGTGAATCCCGGAGGGGGCTATTGGGCTACACCCCACCCCCCTTCCCACCCAAGCTAAATCAAAATTATAATTTTTATTTTAAATTTATATAACTGTTGTTCAATATCTTTCCTTTAAAAGAAACAATAATAGAAACGTGAGAATGCACTTGTGATCTTAGTATGGTCAAGCTCTGGTAAGCCTGGCGTTGCTATGGTCAAGTCAAATACAGATAAGTGGTAGCGGTTTTTGGATAGTTATTTCGTTGTAATTTTTATTGAATTATTGAAAGTTTTGTATTATGTTTTTGTGATTCTTCTTGTCAGATGAGTAAAAATTGTAAAGTGAAACTGTTTTCGTTCACATAAGCTGGAACATTAACATTAACATTAGTTAACCTTGGACAATGCGGCACCGCTGAATTTTCAATGTCAATTGTTATGAATTTAGTAAATTGTATGATTTGGCGAGATTTTGGTGACAAAACTTGCGACTTAGCAATGAAATTTGTGATTTGGCGGCAAAAGTTCATAGTCGACGATGAAATTTTTGACTTGGCGACAAAATTTGGCGAGCCTGGCGATGGAGAAAGGCAGCTTTGGCGTCATTATATTTTCTTTCCACTCGAAAACATCATATCTCTTCACAGACTAATATATTGTTTCGACAAGATAAAAAGTCAAAGGAAGCTGTAACGTATTTCTCTCAATCGTAAATTTTAAATTCTTGCCTAAACCGACATTCTAAACTTTTCACCACAAACGATATTTGTATTAAGATTGACGTATTATTTTAATTTTATATTTTTAAATGATTAAATAAAACGTTTAACATGGTTTTTAATTAACACACTTTTATTAACTTGATATGATGCAACTATTAATGTATGTAACGGAATTTTGCAATTCAATGTCGTCCGAAGGACCTGAAATTTTGCACACGACTTCATAATCAATGACAATACTAGATACAAGTGTTTCCAGGCACTTTTCCCATCAGGTTCCAGGTGCAAACAAAAAATCTATACTTGTATAAAACTATCGTATGTGACACAGGATTTGGATGTATTTGTATAATGTCGAGTGGCAACAATTAATTTTCTTTAATAAAGATTTAAAAGTATGTAATAGTTTTCTAAAACCTTTATTAGTTCATTTTTCAATAAAAGAATGTTCATTATTTTTTTTTAAATGGTATAATTTTATTTATCAAAATAAAGGAATTCGAGTAATGAAATACTCTAATTTAAATTTAAGTTTTCATGAAAATAAACTTCAACGGAAAATCCATTAAAATCGTCCCAAGTTCATTTGTTAAAGGGATAATACCTAAATGTCCCTAAAGTTATTACCTTTTCTACCATGCCAGTTTAATTCGTTTAGCGTTGATTTACACAATTTTTTTTTTTTTTTTTAACGATGACATTTATCTTTTACATTATAGCATCTATGTCATAAATTTAAGTCTAAATCTGCTTAGCCCTAAGATATGTTGATTTTATTTACTTATTTTTTTATTAACTTTAATTTTATTTGCAATCACGGATAAAATTTTATTTCATTTTTCTCAGTATATTGTTGTAATTGTGACGTCATATTTTCTGTTAAATTAAACTTTTTTTAAAAATCAGATTATTATATTGTTTAAAAACATGATTAAAATTTTATTATATTTTCAGTGATTTTTTTTATTATGTTTTGCACGTGACATAAGCATCAGATTATAAATTTTTGCAATGAAAGCTATCCGCGTTTGTAATGATCGATAGATGGCGCTCTCTGAACACTGCAGTTGTTAGTAAATATAACAGCCACGTGTAATTATTATTCTTTCTCCGCCATTTCATCATGGAAAGTCGATTGCATAATATGAGAATATGCAGTGGTGTGATAATTTCATCTTAGCCCACCAGAGGGCGAGCATTTCATTACAATCGCGGATAGAAAATGTTCATCGAAAATGTCGAAAAATCACTTTTTAACTTGTAACTTTTAAGCAATTGAAGTTATCGAAAAAGTTTAAGTACAAAAGTTGTTCTTTAGAGTAAGGCGGTAATTCGCCTGATTTGAAGTATTTTCCTATTTTCAATATTAAAGAAATTATGGGCAAATGAAAATTTCCACCCCCTTTGAGCTGGACACCCCATCTACGAACTCGACCGAGATTTTTACTGTCCTGACAACATATCCCGAGCTGGTTAAATTTAAATAAAATTTACTCCAGTTATCGTGTTCACAACTTAACATGGGAAAAAGCGTTATACATATATATATATATATATGTATACCTATATATATATATATATATATATAAACTTTTGAACGGAGGGTGGTTTTGGGTTCTAGGGGTCATGATCGGTGAAGATATGAAGAAATTTTCCAGAAGTCGTGTCATGAGAACCATTGCAATAGGTAGATCTCCTATAAGGAATCTACCTAATAGGTATATCTCACGCGAAACCGAATATTTCAATTCTTTTAATATAATACATATTAATCTTAATACACAATTTAGATTTTTAACGGAGGAAAATATCCTGCAACTAAACTATGATAGAATCTTTAATTTTCTGATTGACTTTAAGAAAATTTTATTTTCTTAAAGAAAATTTCCGAGTCTTAAACCAAGATGTATAAAAGCCTCAGGCACTTTTAGAGAAAATTTCAACGAGTTTTAAAGTACTTGTTTACTATTCTTGAAGCGTTAACAATTCTTTATTTATCTAACATTCTTTGATCAAACTAAAACTTTATTAAAACTAATTCATCCAAGGTATTGACATAAGCTCTAAAAATTATTCAAAGCTTTCGTATTAATAACATCATATGTTCAGTAAGTATCTCATATAAATATTATATTATTAAGCACATTTTCATCTGGTATTGTCTTGAGAATATATTTGATTAATTTCATGCAAAAAGGAATATCCAGAACATTTTTTACTTTTTAACTAACCCGATTAATTTTACTAGTCTTTCCCGCGCAAAACATCTGCGTTAAGCGTTATAGTACCTACATACCTAATATGATTTATAGAAAAATATCATAACTACAGCCATTGGAAAATTTTAGTTCCCACCCCCTTCTTTTTATTCCATAAAAGAGATTTAAATATATATATATAAACGGCTAAGAGATTTCCTTGGACTCTGTCTGTGTGTTGACGCAAGTTGCCACCAAATTTTGATACTTTAGATAATTTAAAAAAATCTAATTGTCCGATCGATAAGCTAATTAATCCAACGAATTCAGAAAAATCGTCCCTTTCATTTGGTAACTTATTTGTAATGAAATTTTGATTAGATTTTTTAAAATTAATTTAAATATGAAAATAATAAACAGATAAATTAGCTTTAAAATTGGACATTTCAATTCTTCATTGCTGAAAAAAAAAAAAAAAATAAAATACGAGTTATTATTATTTCTTTTTTTAGCATAAAATGAAATATGCTCTCATGCGAAAAATAAAAAGTTATAAAATATTAAATTTGCTCATGAATATGAAAATATGAAAATGGAGTGAAAAAACAACCATAACCTTTTTTAATATGCCTCAATTTTAGATTTTTTTTTCTTTTTTGTTCTGTTTAAATAGTATGTTTTTGGTATGGATGAATCGCGCTTGGCATCTATTATATAAACGGCTAAGAGATTTCCCCGCACTCTGTTTGTCTGTGTGTGGACACAAGTTGTCACCAAACTTTCATACTTCAGTAAATTTTAAAAAATGTAATTGTCCGATCGATAAGCTAATTAATCCAACGAATTCAGAAAAATCGCCCCTTTCATTTGGTACCTTATTTGTAATGAAATTTTGATTAGATTTTTTTTTTTAAATTGATTCAAATATGAAAATAATAAACAGGTAAATAGCTTTAAAACTGGACATTTAAATTTTTCATTTGCTGAAAAAAAAAAATAATATTAATAAATAAAAATAAATAAATAAATAAATATTTACGAGTTATTCTTCTTTTTTTTTTTTTTTTTTTTTTTTTTCCAGCATAAAATGAAATATGCTTTCATGCGAAAAATAAAAAGTTACAAGATATTAAATTTGCTCATGCATATGAAAATATGAAAATGGAGTAAAAAAACAACCATAACCTTTTTTAATATACCTCAATTTTAGATTTTTTTTTTCCCTTTTTGTTTTGTTTAAATAGTATGTTTTTGGTACGGATGAATCCCGCTTGGCATCTATTATATAAACGGCTAAGAGATTTCCCTGCATTCTGTTTGTGTGTGTGTGGACACAAGTTGCCACCAAATTTTCATACTTTAGTAAATTTTAAAAAATCGAATTGTCCGATCGATAAGCTGTTTAATCCGACAGATTCAGAAAAATCGCCCCTTTAATTTGGTACCTTATTTGTAAAAAAAAAATTAATTAAATTATGAAAATAATAACATGGTAATAGCCTAAAAATTGGACAGCTAAATTTTTATCTGTTAAAAAAAAAAAGTAAGGTTTTTATTTTTTACTTTTTTACCCAGCATAAGATGAAATATGCTTTCACACGAAAAATAAAAAATTATAAAATATTAAATTTGCTCATGCATATAAAAAATAAATATATGAAAAATGGAGTAAAAAAATAAATATATTAATAATATACCTTAATTTTAGATTTTTTCCTTTTCCTTTTGTTTAAATAGTATGTTTTTGGCACGGATGAATCGCGCTTAGCATGAAAGCTAATTCAGCATTACATTAACTTGCTTTATTTATGGCCCTGGGTAATTTTTAAAAATTCTAATGCTGAAATAGACATTTTTCGCCAAGGACTCCACTTTCGCAAAAGCCACTTTAAGCCAAGAAGCGCATCAAAAATATAAATAAACTATAAAATATTGAAAATTAGAAAAGAAAGAACAGATAAGAAAAAAGAAAAGAAAAGAAAAGAAAAGAAAAGGAAGAAACAGAAAAAATAATCACATAAAATATGTATAATGTGTATATATGTAAAGTGTTTATGTATATGTCTAAAGTGGCAATAAAATTTCAATAGTCGCCAAGGAGAGCTATATCAAGGCTGTACCATGATCATGTTTACATATTTCATTATTTATTTTTCTATATACCAACTACTATTAACTAACTCAAATACTATTATACTATTATAACTAATTATTCGAAATTCAAAACATTCTGGATGAGGTGCTCACCTGCAGGGTTCAAGCTACCCGTCTGCTAAATTTTGTAACTCTGCGATCAGTAATGTGGGCACAAAGCACTGACACACACACACACACACACAGGTACTTCTCTCTCTCTGTCTCAATATATATATATATACACATACACACACAAACACGCACAAGCACACAAAATGCACACACACTCATACAAAAGTTTCAAACAACACAGAGAAGCATGGAGCGATGCATATAAGAATTGATTCGAAGAGACAAAAGGCAAAACACATGGGTTAGGGAACAAACCAAAGTTACTGATGTCATTTGTAGAGTAAAGAAGTTAAAAAGGAGCTGGGCAGAACACTTTGCCAGGAAAACGATGATAGATGGACCATAAAGTCCTAGTCTGGATACTGAGCGATAAGAAAAGACTGAGGAAGAGACCACAGTGCCGGGTCTGTCAAGTTTGGAGAGGCAGAATGGAGAACTAGAGAAAACAGGGCAGACTGGAATCACCCAGAAGAAGCTTTCGTCTTGCACTGGTTTGATAAAGACTGGTTGGTTGGTTGGTTGGTTGGTTGGCTTTTAGTGGCGCAAGGTCCATTATGGGACATACTGCGCCAAACAGTTTGATAAAGACTGAAATTGGTGATATATATATTGCAACGAAAGACTTTTCACCTGTGAACGTAGTGGTTGTGAGGCAAAGCGCTGGGCTAAGAAACCAAAGGTCGTGAGTTCGATCCCACTCGAGGGGAAGTGGTTAAAAATGGTTTTTGTTTAATTCTAAACTGTGCATTGCTTATTTATTCATTATGTTTATGCTAACTATTCAGTTATTGTTATGTAATTTCTAGACTTTTCGTATTCCAGAAGATTTTGTTCTAGAAGATTCATCAACTGTATATAAGCTGATGTAAAATTCAGTTGTGTTGAAGAATAAAATCTCGAGTCGAGCTTTAAGTGCTTTGTGTTATTTCGCTCTAGTATTTCTGCACAAACATTTATCTAAGCCTAATCTACGTGACAATTTGGTGGAGGCACCAGGTATGATAAGTACAGCATACAACGGAAGAGCTACGCGGAAGTAATCGGCTTCAAAGACTAAATCCGAAGTTTGAGAGCCTTCCCAATCCAAGTAGAAGAAGGATGCCGAACGAATCTGAACAAAAGCCTGAGATTTCCACCGTACCAGTCTTGACGTATCGACTACCTATAAATCCACGTAACTTTAACGGAGACGACCGGCAAGATGCTAGCACGTGGCTGAAGGACTTTCAACGTATTTCCGCCTACAACCGCTGAGATGAGCAGACGTGCCTCGCAAACGCAATTTTCTACCTTGCCGGAACAGCTAGGCAATGGTTTGACAACAACGAGGACACTCTTACCAGTTGGACCGTATTCCAGGGTACATTATACAGTGCGTTAAGAAATTATAAGACCACAAGCGTATTGGTGCATTTCTGAAGAAGAGATCATAATATTGAAATTTTTAGTTGCGTATTTAAAATTGATAGGAAAACGCATCCTATACTAATTCCAACCTTTAAAATTAAATTAAATTTCATTAAAACTTATTCATTTTTCTAAAAATTAAAGACTGTGACTGTTAATAAATTATAAGACCACCTGAGAAAATTAGCATATTATACATGACGTCAAATTCAATATAAAGCACATGCGTCAGTATTTCGTAAAAGCATTACCTAAGAAGCAAAGGCTCAGGTTTTGAATGTGTTATCTTACGATTAATTTGACGATGCCTCGAGGTAAAGAATTATCTTGTGCGAAGTAAGAAAAATTTTATTTTGTAAAGGTTATGGTAAATCTGAAAGAGATATTGCGAGGTTAATGAACCGTTCTAAAACTGCCATTCATAATGCCATAATTTGAAAAGATTATTCAAACAAAATAAAACGATCTAGTAGAAAAATATTTTGACAGCACGTGATAATAGACAAATTTTTCGACTGTCAACTAAAAAAAGTCTTTCAACTCGTGAAATTTCGAAACGTTTCAGCAAGAAAACTTCACATGTAACAGTCTGGAAGAGACTTAAATTAAATATTAATACGAAATTTAGGAAATTGAAGAAAAAACCAAAGTTATTGAAATGCCATCGAGAAGAAAGATTAAGATGGGCTAAAAATGTCATGTCATGGAATGATGAGTGGAAACAAATTATATTTTCTGGTGAAAAGAAATTTAACCTTGATGGTCCCGATGGTTACAAACACAATTGGCATGACTTGAGGAAGGAACCAAAAGAATGCTTCAGTCGACAAATGGATGGAGGATCAGTAATGATTTGGAGAGCTTTCAGTTATAAGGGGTTCTGTGATTTACAGTAGATTTCAGGTCATACGAACTCTCCACAATATCAGTCTATGCTATATGATCATATGATACCGTTTGGACCTTTATTAGGTGGTGCTAACTGGATGTTTCAACAGGACAATGCTGCTTGTCATACATCTAAATCCACACAGGAGTGGTTTAAAAAAGAAAAAATTGATGTTTTGCCATGGTCAAGTCGAAATCCAGACTTCAATCCCATGGAAAACCTATGGGATATATTATCTCGCAAGGATTATGCTAATAATAGACAATTTTTATCTGCCAATGAACTGAAAGTAGCCATTGTAAAAGAATGGTACAATGTTTCCATAACTGAACTTAACCACCTGGTTACTTCAATGAAAAACAGAGTGTTTGAAGTCATCAGTAAAAACGGAGGACCAATTTCATATTAATTTTGTATACAATTTTGTTTTTTGACAAGTGGTCTTATATTTTATTAACAGGTTATTTTTCACTTATTTCTAATATATATTTTAATTAAACATTTATTGCATTATACCAAGTTATTGCAAACTAATTATAAAAAAATATAGAGCAATATGTTATTTTATGTATTTAATTATGATTAGAATCTTTATTTTTCTTATAATTTACAAAATTAAAGTGGTCTTATAATTTCTTAACGGACTGTAGAATACATTCTGCCGAACAGGACGTACGACGACAAGCTGAGAGGCAACAGCAAGTTGGGGAGAAATCTGAACCCTATATCCAAGACTCTCTGTGCGGTAAAGTGAACACTTCCATGAAGGACGAAGAAAAAGTGGCCCATCTCATGAAGGGTATTGCAGAGGACTTGTACCAGATCACGTTGACGCAAGATTATAAGATAGTAGAAGCTTTTACAAAATGTTGTCGTCAGATTGAAAGTCTTCGACGAACACGGATCAGTCGACCAAGATTCCAGGGATTACGTATTGTTGCTACAATGTCAGCTGAAATGGACATTGATGACACGAGGGCACTGATGCGCAGTATTGTGAGGGAACGGGAAGAGCTCCAGAAAGTTTTGTCCGGAAGTCGATACTGCCAAGACAATGAATCTGTATCTGTAATGAACATTGCCTCGGTTGTCCAAGATGAAGTCATGGAAGCTTTGGCACACCTCACGGGCAAAGAAGACGTAATAGTCCTCGACAACCAGTTCCAGTTAGGCCTCAGCCAAGAAGAAGATCAAGAAACGACACTACTGGTCAACGTAAGACAGACGTGTGGAGAACTTCCAGTAATGTTCCAATCTGCTACCATTGCGGGCGTCTAGGATATGTGCTGAAATACTGTAGAGAAAGACGACAGATATTTGCAGACGCAAGAAATTCCAGGTTATCCAGACTTCGACGAGACATCGACAACGCATCTCTAAATAGTTTTGACGACAACTACATGCAGACCAGGTCTACCAATTATAGAAGTGCTTCACCCTATCCTCGCCGTTCCTTCATCCACCGACAGTTGCAGTCACCTGTACATCGCTCGAGTCGCTCCCCACACCGACCTGACGAGGAAAACTAATTCAGGCGACCTGTGAAGGAGGTAACTGTAGAAGGAGCAACTGTAGAAAATCCTCCGACGTATACAAAGTCAAAGTTGGAAAAGAACACCACCTATGTTACAATAAGTGGACAACGTCTAAAGGCTCTTGTTGATTCTGGCACCGATTATTCCGTAATCTCTGAAAAATTTCGCAAGCAATTAAATGCACCGATGTTCTCTGAAATGAACCTATATTGAGAACTGCATGTGGAAAACCCATAGCTGCCTCAGGAAGTTGTGTGCTAAAAGTTACTCTAAGTGGAACTGCGAAACCATTTGAATTCCGGGTGTTCTCAAGTTGTTGCCACCAAATGATACTTGATGGGATTTTTACAGTGCCACAGACGCCATCATAGATTGTATAAATGTAGAAATTCAACTTGCAGACATTCTTTCATACAATGCTACATTAACTGAATCAGACTGCCTTTTGTTTGCTGCAATTTGGACTGTATCGAGTAAGGAGACGGCTATCTGATGTGACATGCGAAGTAGAATCCACGGAAGGACATAGAAGACGAAATCCTAAAGACGTAGTCCACGTTCTATGGTTAAAACCCTACTGTAATTCGAAGGAGCAGTTAATTGACGAAAGATAGCAGAAAAATTACAGGCAACCGGTTATAAGAAGCCAGACAAGATTGCAGCGGAACGCTGCTTTCCCATAAAGGAGGGGAAATGTAACGAAGGACTTTTCACATGTGAACGTCATGGCTGTGAGGCAAAGCGCCGGGCTACGAACCTGTAGGTCGTGAGCTCGGTCCCACTCGAGGGGAAGTAGTTAAAAATGTTTTTTGTTTAATTCTAAACTATTTATTGTTGTTTTTACTCCTTATGTTAATTATGTTTATGTTAATTATTCAGTTGTTGTTATTTAAGTTCTAGACTTTTCGAATTCTAGAAGATTCATCAACTGTATATAAGCTGATGTAAAATTCAGTTGAGTTGAAGAATAAAATATTCAGTTGAGCTTTAAGGGCTTTGTGTTATTTCGCTCTAGTATCTCTGCGCAAACATTTATCTAAGCCTAATCTACGTGACAATATATATATAGTCAACAGCAAAATTATTCAAGCGCTATCAATAATTCCTGTATAAAAAAAGTACACTTAATACTGATTTGTTAAATAAATCCTTGTCGAATCACTTTCTTAGACTGACTAAGAACATGATTTACTTGACTAAGAACTCGACAAGGATTTATTTAACAAAGCAGTATTAAATGTAGTTTTTTTATTTTACATAGGAATTATTGCTACCGCTCGAATAATTTTCCTGCTGACTGTATATATGCATATAATTTTCTTATGAGCATAACACAAATTTATAGAAAGTTTTTTTTTTTTTTTTTTTTTTTTTTTTTTTTTGGGGGGGGGGAGGGGGGGGGAATTATTTTTCATACATTTTATTTTAACTTTGTATATTGTGTTGTGGGTTAATTCCAATTGCTTGCAGGAAGGATCGAGGCATGAATGTAATAATACTCTCTGCAGTGTATTTCTAAGGTATCCCAGCCTGTGTTTCAGAAAAAAAACATGGAAAACTCAAACGTCTAAGCCGACGAACGTAAGCTGGGATTGAACCGGGTACCATACGTCTCCCAGCTTTGAACGCGCGACCTCTAGGCGACTGGTGCGGTTTTTCTACGTGGAATTTTCTTCTTATGAGCCACATAATAGGTGATATGTGGACTTGTGATCTTCTCCAAATTCCTTCGACAAAATGTTTATTTGCGTCTAAAATAAAATCAAAACCTACTGGATTTTTTCTTTTGTCTGTTTAAAATAAAATAAAATAAAAAGCATTTTTAAATATTTTGTTGTTCGATTTTATGCATTATATTTGTAATTTTATTAAATCTGGGTTTTTAGGGATATTCAGATTTATTAGAAAATTGTTCTGAATCATAATTCCTCACTATAAACCAGTACATCTTTACATTGCATTTTAAGGATGTGTGAATGCATGATCATATCTCGATTTCAGACTCTACGATATTTTTGAGGATCATAAATATTAACTTGGAATTTTATCGTAGAGTTAAAATTGTGATACATCGCTAACTAAGTAAAATTTCAATAATTTTTATAGACTAAAAAATAATTTCTAATTTATATTCTTTTATAATTATGTATAGTTAAATAAGTAGGTTCTAAATTATTTATTTATTTTGGAGTGTGGGTGCACATGTCTTCAAAGTTATTTATAAAAAATTACCTATCCATCGCCAAAACATTCTCCTTATAAACATTCTCCTATCTGGTATGTGGATAAAATATGACAAAAGTAAAATCTGCGCAATAATTTTATTTTTACTTTTTACATAACTTTATTTGTTTTGTAATTTTTATAACCATTTTGTATGAGAGGTGTTCAGAAAGTAATACTTATTTGGGAATCGCGCATACGCAACTTGATTGCCTGAGATCTATTTTACGGTTAGCTATTCTTCATTACCGGTTTTGCTGTTTATCCCCATCACGTCAACTTTCACTGTTTTAGGACCACTGTTTTTGTGTCTGTTTCTATTTACAATGAACAAGAAAATAGATTCTGCCGCCACGTGTGAGGTAAGCATTGTATTCTTCAACCACATTTCTTACGACCATGGAAGCCTCTGCGCAAGTGCGGAGTCAACGAGTCCACTGTTAAAATAGGGGTGATAACCCTTAAAAGGGAACACCGAATGACTGGATGTCTGCTAAATCCCAACCTGTCACCCCTCTAAATCTTTATACTCGTCCTCACTGCTAGGCGTAGAATACGTGGTTATACTATAACAAGAATTTTGAATACCAAAAATGTGAAACAATATGTGATTCATCATCACCAAATAACAGAAATATCTTATGAACAAAATATCATTTTGATGATGATCTCGACAGTTTAATTCTTTAGCGTTAGTTGGTTTCGCATTTAACATTATTTTTATGTGACAATTTTTCAGTATTTTTCTCCTTATTTTAATCGATTTTTAAACTTTTGTTCTCCTCTTTTTGACAGATAAAAGCATGACTCCAACATTTAATAAACGATGTTTCAGAGGAAGCCATATGCAGAAGTCACGCTAAATTTCTTTGTAAACACGAATGCACCTTGTTGCTTTGATGATGCACTATCGCCATTTTTTTTTTGGGTCGATGAAGAGTCGTGCTATTGTTTTGACTTGAAACAAGTGCTACGAGTTTTTTATAATTTAGATTACAATTTAGTTAGTTATTAATTTATTAAATTAATTAATTAAAGTAGGTTAACATATTGATTTTTTGAATAAAAAATTTCTCGAAAATTTAAAAAAAACTATATTTTTCTTTTTACATATTTATGATAATTTATACATCTCAAGCAATTATTGAAATTAGTTTAGCAATTTTCAAAAGGAAATATGTAGTGAACGGTTAAGTGGTTAATGGAGGAAGGAAGAGTGTTCATGTTGGTGAACGAAGGATGCATCCATTTGTCATTACAAGATAATTTGTTGCGATATTGATGAATTCGTCCAATAAGATCAACGTTACACGCATAAGGAATTTTTGAAGGAAATCTTTTCAGGAATGACTGTGAAATCATCATGACAAGTAATTTCAACAGAGTAACAAATTAATTAAGAAAAAATAAATGAAGTTACAATTTACTTGTTACATGAGACATTTTAAATAGAACTGATAATCACACGAGCGATCTCTAAGGCTTGTTAGCTCCGCATAATATCTATAACAGTAGGACCATGTAGACGCTAGCGATTTTAAAGCGGTAAGGGTGGGTTCTATTCAAATTCTTTTAATGTGATTTTTTAGCTGCCGCATTCGTCGAAGGGATATTTCCTCCTCAAAAGCTGCCTTCAAACTCTGGCAATTTGCAAAGCGTCAACGCGGTCTCTTTTGATATTCCTTTGATGTGGCATTTGAGAGTCGACGCTCGCTGGAGTCATAGCTCACAAACCTCCTAGTGCGATAACTGAATAAGGACTGGGTCTCTTTTGTAAAAGAGCAAAAAAAAGTAATGTCCTTCATTGTAAATATGTGCAAAATTTCAAGGGTCACTTTCGGACAATGGATAATTTATGACTTTTGACGCTTTCCATCGTTGCCAGAGTTTCAAGGCAGCTTTACAAACCTTCTGTTACGATAACTGGCATAGAAAACTTGGTTTTCTTTTCTAAAATTCTTCAAGGAGCAATAAAAAGTAATGTCTTTCATTGTAAACATGTTCAAAAGTTCAAGGGTCACTTTTCGACAATCGATAATTTATTACTTTCCCGTTCTGCTTGGGTCGCTATACAGCACCGACCTAATGTGAAGTGTGTGTTGATCGCTAGTGTTTAGACGCACCTTTACTTTCCGAACGCTCATCGCAGCATGTGCAGATGTTTTCTAGAAAACCGTTTCTAATGTCATGGATATATTCACATTTGAAAACAGAAGTAAAGTTCATTTACTTTTACAATTTGAAATATTTTTAATAAGATAAAATAATAAAAAAGTATTTCATATTATATATTTTATATATACTGCAAATACTTGCATTTAAAATAGTTAAAAAGAAAAAAATCTGGAGTGACTGCACTCGACTTTCCGAACATTGAGTAATTAACAGTTTTGTAGATAAAGTAAAGAAAGAGGAGTTGTTAAACAAACAAAAGAGATAAAACCATAATAAAGTGTTTGAGTATTTTTCTCCATATATTACACGATGTTTTATTTAATGCTACTGAACTTTGAGCCCATAGATCATAATGATAAAGAATTTTCGTTGTGTCCCTGTAAAAAACCTATAAATGCTAGATTCACCAAAATGCTTATAGTTAGAGCAACAGTGATTTATAATATTCATATAAATTTTCAGCTCAATTGAATAAGGCGTTTAGATGCTATCGCACTTTTAACTAGTATGTTGTGGCCACCACATGACTTTCTTCTATATTTTCCTATACAAATTCACTCAGTAAAAATAATTTATTAAAATTATTATTTAAAAAAATTATCTTCCATGATAATGCAGATGATTTCCATATTAGAGAAGTAGTATAACACTAAATATCCAAAAAAAGTCAATTTTATTGTCAATATTACATTTAAAATATATATATATATATATATATATTTGTTAAAAATGAAAAAAAAATCGATAACTTCATTTTAAATTATCCCAGATCTATGGTTCAACCATTCGTTTTAAAGGTACTGTCGAGCTCTTTTGAAAGATACCCATCATGAAAATTTACTCCCCTCGAGGGGGGACTTCCCCCCAGGGGGGAGGCGAGGCTCCTACAAATACAAAAATATTTCCCAGTTGACTATCTCTATTATAAATAATTCTGGTAAATTTCATAATGAGTATTAAAAAATAATTTTCTTTATGCACATTTATACAAATTTTTGTACTAGACCACCATGTTAAAAATTGGGAAAAAGTGGGATGCCAACGCAACCTGTAAGACAATTTTTACCAAAAGTTGATAGACACTAATTTATGTCAAGGTGCAACTACATACCAATTTGTATGAAATTCTGTTCAGTAGTTCCTGAGATACATTTGCCACAAAAGTTTGTCACACCCACGCAGAGACTGGCAGACAAACAGACAGACATTTTCTAAAAATGGTCAAATCGTGTTCTACAGCTCTCAAAACGTGGAAATCCATCAAAAACCCGAGGTCGAAAATTTTTACGAATCCAATACTTTCTTCGATTGAATATAGAAGAAAGTAAAAATTTGGTCCCACAGGCCATAATGATAAAGAATTTTTCTTTGTGTCCCTGTAAAAAAACTGTAAGTGCTAAATTCACCAAAATCTATACAGTACGTGGAACTGTGACGTATAACATGTGTACAAATTTTTTGTTCAGATTAAATAAGCGTTTAGACGCTATCGCACTTTTAAAAATTTGGCCCCATAGGCCATAATGATAAAGAATTTTTCTTTGTGTCCCTGTAAAAAAACTGTAAGAGCCAGATTCCCCAAACTCTATACAGATTAAGTAACTGTGACCTATAATATGTGTATAAATTTTTTGCTCAATTGAAGAAGGCGTTTAGATGCTATCGCACTTTTCAGATTTTGGTCCCATAGACCATAATGATAAAGAATTTTTCTTTGTGTCCCTGTAAAAAAAACTATAAGTGCTAGATTCACCAAAATCTATAGGGTTCATACTATGGTGACTTACAATATACGCACCAACTTTCAGCTTATTCAAACAAAGCGTTTAGACGCTAGCGTGTTCATCACAGACATACACACATACATACACACATACATACACACATACACACACACATACATACATCATCGTAAAAATAGTGAAAACGGATTCATGGGACCTCGAAACGTATAGAAACATCAAAATCTTGAATTCGGATTTTTGACATGATTACAATACTTTCCTCACTATAGTGTTCGGAAAGTAAAAACAAAAAAAAAAAGGAATCTAAAGAAATAAGCAACACATTTCAAACGTCATCAGTTTATATATCTAGTTACATTTTGAAACACGTATCACTATACACTGTACCGTTTTCTTTTATTTATAATCAACAATAATCTTTAAATTTATTAAAAGTTTAACAAAAAAAAAAAAAAAAAAAAAAAAAAAAAAAAGGAAAAGAAAATAATAATGCTACTTTTATTTTACTTTATATGTTAACGATGCATCTTTCGTTGTTCAAACTGAAAAAAGTAACTATACTTTAAAAAAATCCTATAATATGAAAAAAAAAAAAAAGTAAATAAAGATTTTTAATAACGAAAAATAATTGGTCTATTGGACTTTAAAAAAAATTAATTTTTACAGAAAATTTTTGTCATATCTGATTTTAGAAATGGATATCCTAATTATAAATAATTAATCACATGTTTACGTTTTTAAGTTTTTTTCTTTCTTTTTTTTTTTAGTATTTCATTATACAAAATCATAAGAAAAAGAGAAATAAAGAATAATAACTAGTAAAAAGTATCTAAAATTACAACTTTTTCCAAACTTTAAGCATTAACGAAAAAATTTCTTTAAATAATCAGTGACAAGAAGTTAAAAAAAAAAACGTAAATTACTGCATTCTCTTCTACATTTTTAAAAATTTGGGATAATGTTCTAACTTTCTGAATTCGATATCTTTAGCAGATTTTTTTTCCTTCTTTTGCAGAAAATGATTTTCATTCTAAACTAAACTAATTAGAATAAATAATGCGCGAACATTTCTCATTTTTTTTTCCTTTTCTTTATTTAGTTTTTCTTTTCCAGAAAGCAATAACTGTAAAAAGGAATCATAAGAAAAATATGTAACTTTCCTTTTTTATTTATTATATTTTTCATTGAAGTGATGATATTAGTAAATGATGCTCATAACTGAGCTTATATGTACTTACACAAATATAGAACAACTACGCTATCAGAAGTCATTTATTCATGCCTGAATATAGACATTTGAAATTAAAATTATAAAACCTCATCAAAAGGTTTGTCATCATCAAAGTCAAAATATCTTAAAAACGTCATCAAAAGTAACACACAAACACATACGCATATACACATATATATATACTGGGTGATCCAAAAGTCACAGAAAAAAAAAAAATATATATATATATATATTATTCGAAAAGTACTAACTGTAGCTCTAGGCTGCAGCTAGGCTATATTCCTCTCTTTTTTTTTTTTTTTTTTCTGTACAATGCAGTTAAATATTGAAATGTGCAGTGTATGTAGAATTTAAAATTTGAGTTTTTTCTTGTAGATACTATTTTATACTAAGCATTTCAGTTGGAAAGTAACACACAAACACACACACGCATATACACATATATATATATTGGGTGATCCAAAAGTCACAGAAAAAAATAAAATATATATTATTCGAAAAGTACTAACTGTAGCTCTAGGCTGTTTTCACTATAATGTACAGAAAAATATAGGATTTATATATATATATATATATATATATATACTAGCAGGCTTTGCCCGCTTCGCTGGTCACTATTTTTAAATGAATCACTATAATTACTGAATTCTCAAAATTGCATTAATTTTTATCACGTGAAAAAAAAAAAAAAAAAAAAAAAAAAAGCGAAACAAAATCTGATTAGGAAAAATGTCGCACCGGGTTCTCACTGCCTTCCGAAAAAATTCCCAAAATGCTCTAACTCTTATTTCCCCCTTCGACCCGCCCCCCCCTCCCGTCTATCCTAATAATTTTACAAATTCAAAAATATCCGCAATCGATTTGTAAATATCAAAAACCTCTATGCACCAGTTTTGAACGATCTATCTCTATTTTTATTTTTTTGCCCCACCACTCTCCCCCTTCCCAATAATTTTAAAAATTCGATAATATCCGCAATCGATTTGTAAGTATCGAAAACCTCTATGTACCAATTTTGAATGATCTAACTCTATTTTATTTTGTTTGCCCCTCCGCCCCCCTTCCGTCCGTCCTAATAACGTTACACTTTCGAAAATATCCCCATTCGACTTGCAGGCATCTAAAACCAATCTGTACCAATTTTGAACTGCCTAACTGCATTTCTATTTGTTTTTGCCCATAGCCCCCCCCCCTTACCGCCCCTCCTACTAATTTTTCAAATTCAAAAATATCCGCATTCGATTTTAAGTATCGAAAACCATTTCTGTACCAATTTTGAACGATCTAACTCTATTTTTATTTTTTTTGCCCCACCCCATCCCATCCCCCCCTTCTCACCCCTCCTAATAACTTTACACTTTCGAAAATATCCCCATTCGACTTGCAGGCCTTTAAAACCTATCAGTACCAATTTTGAATGCCCTAACTGTATTTCTATTTGTTTTTGCCCGTAGCGCCCCCCCTTCCCGCCCCTCCTAATAATTTTACACATTCGAAAATATCCGCAATCGATTTGTAAGTATCGAAAACCTCTATATACCAAATTTGAACGATCTAACTCTATTTTTATTTTTTTGCCACCCCCCCTCTCCCCTCCCCCCTTCTCTCCCCTCCTAATAACTTTACACTTTCGAAAATATCCCCATTCGACTTGCAGGCTATTGAAACCTATCTGTACCAATTTTGAAAGGCCTAACTGTATTTCTAATTGTTTTTGCCCCCCCCCCCCCCTTGGGGATCAAATTTCGAAAATTCCAGGAATTGGTTTTTAGACATTTATATTAGCTATATTTTAAAGCAAAAATTTTACGGATATCTGTTTCTTTGTTTGAGCTATGAAGGATATTTTGAATTCACGTTTTGCCCCCTCCCCCCCCCCCCTTGGGTGCCGAATTTTTTCAATTTTTTTTCTTTCCTAAACCATCCCTGACCTATAAGGAAAAAAACAAAAAAAGAATGATCGAAATCGGTCAAGCCGTTTACAATTTTATAATGGACATACAGACAAACATTCATTTATATATATATATATAGATTATAAGAAAAAAAACTTTTTATAAACTGTGTTTTTAAATTTTCTGTTGAATCATAGAACTAACTACATTAGCACTTTATCAATGCGTATGAAATCTTTAAACCGATAGTGACATCAATTTTTGTGAGATACATAATTTAATTTTTTACAATTTTTTAAAGCTCACGTTTAATTAAATTATTTATTTAATCACGTTTATTTATTTTTATGTCGAAAGAAAATGAACTCGTAATTTTTTTTTTTGGCAACAATTAAATTATAGCAAATATTTTAATGGCTATTTATAAGGTATTAGGAGGTTATTATTTTCATATTTTAATTAATAATAAGAAAACTATTCGAATTTTTTCGAATTTTTTTTTTCCTAAACCATCCCTGACCTATAAGGAAAAAAACAAAAAAAGAATGATCGAAATCCGTTCAGCCGTTCTCGAGTTTTAGTGAGACTAACGAACAGCAATTCATTTTTATATATATAGATATATATATGTAAGAAAAATATTAATTACATTTTTCACTAACATATCGCACTGTATTCATAGTATCCTCTCATATTTTAAACAGATACGCCAGTTCAAATGACGCCATATTTTAAATACTGTAGCTTATTTAGAAGAATTTCCAATTGCGCAACGTCTGTCGGTCATTCTGATGAATGATGGCCGCCACATTGAGCATTTATAGTCCTAGTTCTGTTGTTGAAGGTACTGCACCACTGTAAAAAAATAAAAAATAAAAAAAATAAAAAAATACAACTAAAGCGCCACCGGATGAAGGATATTTAAACTGTTTTTAATAACTCTGTTGTTAGCTAAAACCATTCATTGTCTTTTTGTGCGTTTCAGTGAAAACCGCATAGTGCTACGGCCAGTACTTTTTGAATAATATGATTTTTATTTTTTCTGTGAGTTTTGGATCACCCGGTATATAACTATAAACCGAAAAATAACAATAAACCAGAAAAATAATTAAGCCATAAAGCAATGAAGCTATCACCAGAGAGATCCCCTTAAAGTTTAGAACTCCTGGAATAATTCAAATGTGAAGCATTTACATCAATTTCAGTAGAAAATACCTACGATGGCTTCAAACTTCATACCCTCCATCTGCATTCTGCATGGGCATATGCGGGTTAACTTCCCCAGGTCTCTGAACTATAGAGAATCCAAATCAAATGTAAAACGCACTCCGATGCCCATTTTTGGTTGTAAATTTATATGGGAGATCCCAAACTAATGTCTACCCTAGGATAAAATCACCAATTAGTCTAAGTCCTTTTCCGTCATGTTATTTCTGGTTACGATAGCCATACCGAATCTATTTTAATATGATTTGATTCTTTTTATGGAAAACAAATGTTTCAAAAATTAAAATACATAGCACTGAGATTGCAATACAGTGTATTTAAAATTCAAGACCTGCCTATCCAAAATACCATTTGTTCTATCTTTCTGTTTAGCAGTGTTTCAAAATTATTTTATCTTAATGTTGAAGCGACATTTTTAAATGCCCTGAATATATATATGCATGCATGTATAAGTAATAAGAACTTTCCATTTTTCATATATTTATTAAGAAAGTTAGATAATGTTTAATACTGCATATTATCTCAGTTCTGTTATAATCCATCATTTTGGTAATGTTGCAGTTTGTAAGTGCCTGCTATATTAACATATAGCATAGCAGTTATTTTATATTTATAACCAGTTTTATACATTTAAAAATTAATAATGATTATCAATATCAGTTATGCATAAGCACAATGTTTCCTCAATATGTCTCTTTAATATTTAATGATTTGAGAAATGACTTTCAATCGCGCCCTAATTCATGAAAGCATCCTTTAGATCGATGTTGAAATAAATTATGAATACACTTATGATTGTATATAAATGTAACAGAATGTGCATTTTCATTGCTATCATTAATGCTTCAAAATAAGTTTGCGGAAGCTATTATCGTATTCACCTAAAGGGTAAACTTCAATTAGGGCTTGATAGATAGTATTAATCAAAAACTTAATGTGTATCAAGTAATGATTTTTTTAATAAATAGTGCCTGTAGAGCCGACCTGGTGTTATTCTTTTACTTGTTTTTTGATGATAACCTAGTGATATAAATAATTATTAACTTTACAAGTGTTATATTTCCTACCTCTACTTCATGAACAACCTCTAGGTATATTGTAGGTGTCGTTAAAATAGTTAAATAAGAATAATTGAAAATAATAAATAGTTTTTCATAATTTGATCCAAAATAACTAATAGCTATAAAATTATCAAATATACCATTCTTATGCCAATCAAAATAAAATGTTTTCACCTGTACTCTTTTTAATGTAAAATAAATATATTTATTTACACGTGAAAAATAAAACTCCATCTAAACTTAAACTTGACAGTTTTGTAAGACTGACATTGTGTTCAAATTGTATTGAGTCCTTAATTTTTTGATTGCATTTGTAAATAAACTATGAATGCTATATCCTTTTCATTGGAAAGAGTGAGTGCATTTAACGTCGCAAAAATGTTGCACAATGGGATATTGGCTATGATCTGGGATTTACCCCCAGAGATGACCAATTTCATTAGAAAACATGCTGTAAGATATCTTAAAGAACGATTTATTTTTTGTATTTTTCTATGTAAATATACGAAAATTATTGTTTAAAAAAACAGACGGATGCTCGTTTGAACAAGAGAGATTTTTTCGAAAGTAGAGTAAAGACACCAGTATTCACCACTTTTAAAATTTGCAACAGCGTTCGACACCCTCACAAAACACATGTTAAAATAAGCGTTTAATGATACCTATGAATATGAATCTGCCCGCTCTAGATTCCGTAGAACCAGAGAATTTAGCTCGAGCGAATTCAGATTCATAGATGTTAATTAATGGTTATTTTAACATATCTTTTGTGAGGGTGGCGAACACTGGTGTTTTTACCTTAACTGCTGGTTTAAAATGTAGCTGTTATCGTAGAATAGCAAACTAATAAAAGAAGCGCAAATAAGGGAAGCGGCGCCTAAAATGCGCCATAAAACCAAAACTAAACAAATGCAAGCGATGTTAAATTGTCCGATTTATAATAACAATTTATGACTAAATTTATAGCAGTCAGGGAAATCGAGGCAAGAGACCACACACAAAATATCCTCCAGGTCCCGCAATGGTCCATTTTCCAGAAAAGGCAACAAAAGATACAACACCAACTAGTTTGGAAAGGCTAACCAACAGAGAAAAAAAGCCAATGAGAGACATGCACCAAGAGGCAATCAAAGATGAGTCACTCCCACTAGACTAATAAAATGCTAATTTTTTCAAGAAGACATCAACTATCTATTCGTCTTTGAAAAGGGCAAATTGTAATGTTTTTCTCACTGCACATATTTTTCAATGTACTAAAACAATTCTTATTTCAACTTGAGATTGAAACTTTAACCACGCACAGGATTATAATGCTCATGACTATCATTTAAGACCTTCAAGCTTGTAAAACCAGCTAAATATCCTTAAATATATAATTTTAAATTACAAATGTATTGTAAAAATGAGAACAGATCAGTGACCGAATATATTCGTCAGCGGCGGTCAGTTGGAAATTTAATTAAACAGATGATGTGTAGATTCCCATGATGCTAGCATAAGATATTTCTGAACTGCTAAGAGGCTCTGTTAAAAAAAAAAAAAAAAATGGACGATGCTCTATAAGAAATAGATTTGATCTATTTCCTGTGTCTATTTTATTTGTCCTATGTGGGACCTAGCACTGTTCCTTCTTTTAACTGAGCATTAATAGGGCTTTCTAGACAGATAGAAGTAAAAGTTAAATATAATTATATTATTATTGTATGTTGCGGTGCTCTGAACTAAATAGGTTATATAACTGAATCTCTGCTTCTGCAAGCTTATGATGCCTGAAGTGAATGATGAACAAGGTGAGACTGTAACCAATTTTACCTTTTAATCTGATTTGGTCAATCTAACTGTAGTGTAAGAGTTTGGAAGATTAAATATTTGGTCTCACTGTGATGCCTTGTGCTGAGTTAAAGAACTTTAAATCCAAAAATCAAATGATATTCATGAATTAAAATGCCTAAGGATTAAGTACCAACTTGTGTTCACTTAGCATTGAGAATTAAATTTGTTTATCTAAAGAAGAATTACTGTGAATAATAAAAAAAAACAATGTCTGAGTGGAAATTACGTCTGATGATTTAATAAATTTACTTGTCATATGTAAATAAAAATTGTTATGATATTTTTTAATTATGTTTCAGGAAGTAACTTTTGCATTTACATTTTAATATTTAATTTTAATTCTTTAATTGTCACAGGCATTTCACAACACAAGTTCAGTTATTATTTAATAAGTAAAAATATACTGATAGGTTTAAAATAACTAAAAATATACTGCTAGATTTAAATTTTTGTACCATCATAAGTTTAAAGGCCGATTTTAATAATAATTTTGAATAATAAAATTTTCATGAACGCATTTCTACCAACAGTAACGACCCAAGCTATATTATTTACCGATAATGAATTTCTTTTAAAAATGATATATTTAAAAGTAATTTAAATTTTTAAACCGACAAATTAATGTCTACGTAGGATTCAGTAAAAATTGCATTTTTTTTTTTTTTTTTTTTTTTTTTTTAAGAAATTTTTAAATATAATTCTGAAACACAAGTAAAAATTTTACATTTAAAGACAAATTAATAAATAAAATGGTATTATTCACCTCGATAATATGTGAATAAATTCATTTTCATCTAAAACAGTAAAATTTTGGGATTAGAATTAAAATAGCTCTCAATTTTCATTCAAAAACAACTAATCGGTTCGCTGAAGGTATCGCAAAAATCCTAATCGAAGTAATTATAAGTATTCACTGTATTCTTTCAAATATCAAATCTCTAAACTGTAAACAAAATATCAATAAAAAGATTTCTAAAATTCTACTTTGTAACTAATTGATTTTTTTTAAACTAATCTATCTCGTGCAAAATTTCTCATCCCCCCCCCCCCCCATTTTTATTTTTATTTTTTACTCAAATACTCCAAAAAATGTCTTGATTGATCAGGTTCGATAACAGTTCGCGTTCATCGATAAAACCTTTCGGAGTTTTTCGTGGTTTTCTCCAAACCTCGGACCTTTCAGAAAATACCCCCACAGAGGTTACACCACCCAGGCATAGGATCCTTAAGGTAGTCAATCAGTCTTAAACACCTAACACCAATGCACCACCGCGTATGCTAATATTATCGCTTCTTTTCCAACACATGTGCATCATATTTAACAATTTTCCTTGAATTCGGAAAATTCTTTCAAAATGTGTAATTTATAATGTTTGCAAGCCTCGAAGCGTTTCTGAAATTTTACCTACATTTTATTATACTCCTACCAGTGTAGTCAATAAGAAAGTTTTCTTCAATGTTTTAATGCTAAATCATGCGTAAACATTATGTAAAAAAAATATTAGTTTAATGGAGTGGTGTCAATATAATAAAGTGAATATAAAATTTTAGGAACGCTGCGAGGCCTGTGTTTGGTTAGAAAGTTTGTGTTTTTAACTTCTCAATACCAGTTTTTCGGTGAATTTGTACTGAAGACCTCTTATTAGTAACTAAAAACAATAATTATTAACTTAAAGAAAAATAGAATTTGAATTAAAGAATAAAAATGTTTTAATTCCTTGAAGCATTATCAATAATATATATTTTATTTTCAAATTTATATTATCCTTATCTCTTTCCCTTTTCTACAAAAATAGTTTTTAATATGAAAGAACTTAATTAGATAAGACCTTATGAAAATACCTTCATTTAACTTTGAATAAATAAGAAAAACTCACATACTTTAAAGAAGATTGTAGCGTATGTTAATAATAGACCATAATCACTTTAAAAGATGTTGCATAATTGCACTCTATCAATAATGAAAAGTCATTTGAACTTAATGTGCTATTTTTAATATTAAACTGAACTAAATACTTAATCAAAATAAATAGGACATTAATGTGCGACACAAATTTAAAAGAATGAATAGCCAAGAATAAAACTGTTTTAAATGTATTTTTTATTTTTCTGATTTTTCAAGTTATTTAACTTAATATGACTTAAGGAAAAGAAAACTAAGAGAGCACATTTCCTTTACCACGAAAGATTAATTGATGTTTAACTTTATATTGTATAAACCAAATAATATAAAGAATTATGCAACAATTTAAAAAAAACTTATCCCTAATACTCATTTTTAAGTATTATTGATGCAAAAATATTTAGTCCACTTTGTTATGTATAAAGTTTTCCTCTAAGAAAAATAATTCTATTTTTCATAATTAAAGTACATTTTCTTTTTTCTTTGACTCTCATGTAAATGAAAAATCATTTACAAGCTTGACAATAAAATCGTTTTATCTTATGAAACTTGGATAATAAAAGACATTTCATGCCTAAATTTATATCCATTTCATCTCTTTTTGTTAAGTTAAGCAAATTCTTTTCTAAACGAGAGCACTTAGTCTTAATTAGCCGCGACCTTATCTTAATTGCCATCTCATTTAGATTTTAGCTAAGGAAAAAAATATATAAATATTCTCGTAATTTAAAATAAAGAAAATATTAAATGCATTCGCATGAACTCATCTAAAAAAGGAAGAAAATATTCTTTGAACCTTAGTTAATAACTCTTAATAATCCTTTGAACGACTAAAGAATTATTATTTATTATTATTTTTTAAAAGGAAATTTACTTAAATGGTTTGAGGATTTTTGTTTCATAGAATGCGTTCTTAATTTCTTTTAATTAACATTGAATACCGGGTGTCCCATAAGTCTGTAGACATTTTAAAAATTCATAAAAATTGAAAGAATTGATAGACCTGAACGCGGTTTGATAAAAAGTTATTATCATGAAAGGGGATATTTTATTATATTTTATTATATTACTAGCAAACCCGTGCGAAATATTCGCACTTTATTTTTCTTATTTAACTTAAAAATTTGAAATTCATAAATGTTATACCAAGTACAATACCTAATTAAAATTTTAATTTACCAGAAGCCAAATTATTAATAAAATCAATTTAATATTGCACAATAGTGAAACCAAAATCTTTCAAAGAAAGGTTTCCAAATAAAATTCATGCTTCACGAGCCAATTTCATACTTCCACAGGCAGTGCAGTTTTAATATAGGACTCCCACGACGCCTTTTAAATTTTTGTCGTCATGTTGACGATGATTTTTTATTAATTTTGGTATATATATATATATATATATATATATATATACAGTCGACAACAAAAGTGTCTGAACACTAGCAAAAAATCCTACGTAAAAAAAGTACACTTAATAATGTTTTGCTAAATAAATCCTTGTCGAATTCTGTTCTTAAACTGACTAAGAACAGGATTCGACAAGGATTTATTTAGCAAAACTGTATTAAGCGTACATTTGTTATATAGGAATTTTTGCTAGTGTTCGGACACTTTTGTTATCGAATGTATATGTGTATATATATATTTAAATAAATAAAATAAAATAAAATAAAATAAAATAATTCCTATTTTGATTATATGTTTTATGATTGTGATTTTTAGTCAATTTATGACACAAAAGTTCATATTTCGAATATATCTTTAAAATATTGCTAGGTTTAAAATGACGCTTGCAAAGATTCTGAAGAAACAACTGTTAAAAATATATTTTTTTTTTTGTAAAATAATCTCATCAGACAAATGTCGTCATTTTTTCTTATTAGTCTATTGAGCTAAGTCCGCGTGCTTAAATCTTGTCCATGTATAAATATTATTTTTTTTATCCTCGCGTATCGTATCGTTTCGACAAAAAATAATTGAAACTGGTCCACGTTAGAGAAATATTATATAGATTATTATTATTATTGGTAAAGAAAAATATAACAGTCAACATTTTCATCAATAGAGGGCGCTGTACGTGATCAAATCACACATTTCTGTAGAAATCTATATTTATTTGCATGCAAATGTTTACAGACATGTAAATCATTTTCTAAGAATCCGCCATCACAACAGATTACAGTTTGCAAAAGAGTTACAACACCGCTAACTGGAACATCAATCATCGATTCTTACCTAAGGGAAAACATCTTCACTAATAACGCTTTATTCAACAAGTCAGCATCGCAATTAAAACTTCACGTATGTGCAAGCTGGAGGCAAAATAACAAATAAGCTGTGTTAATCATAAAGTCATGCAATTTATCAAAGCTTTCCAGTGTAAGTGCATTCACCTCAATAGAGCAGTGGGTAGCATTAAGAGCTCTAGGTAGCGTACTTAGTTATGATTACGTCATGGTTACGTCATTAATTTATGACTAAGCCATCTGGGGCTGGCAATACCTGAACCATGAAGCTAGAGAAGCCCTCTATCTTCATGACCTGAACTCTCAGGCTGACACTGCGCATGCTCGGGTAGAATGTTTACTAGCGCGATGCTCCATATTTAAAATTTTAAAACAGAATTGTGTTTGAACGAATTCACATCTGAATGGAAAAATTCATGTATTTTTAAAATTATTCATATTTCGCATATTTTCCCGTACCTTAAGGTAAGTAATATATTTTAAAATTAATTTTAACTAGTATGTTGTGGCCACCACAAGACTTCCTTCTATATTTTCCTATACAAATTCACTCAATAACAATATTAAAAAAAAAAAAAAAAAAAAAAAAATCGATAACTTTGTTTTAAATTATCACAGATTTATAGTTCAACCTTTCGTTTTAAAGGTATTGACGAAACCTTTCGAAAGGTACCCATCCTGAGGGGGGGGGGGGGGTACTTCCCTCCCAGGAGGGGAAGCAATGCCCCCCATACACAGAATTTTTTCCTAGATAACTACTACTATTATCAATAATTCATATTAATTTTACAATCACAAGTTAAAAATAACTCTCATTATGTACATTTATACGAAATTTTGTCCTATACTGCCATGTTAGAAATTTAGAAAAAATGCGATCACATCGCCACCTGTGGAGCGATTAATCCCCAAATCTAATCAGAACCAGTTTATGTCACGGTGCAACTAAATACCAAGTTTGGTTAAATTTCATTTATTGGTTCGTGAGATACAGCGTCCACAATAAACGTGATACACACAGACAGACAGACATTTTCTAAAAACTATCAATTCGTGTTCCATCCCAAAACGTGTAAATCCATCAAAAAACGGAGGTCGAAGATTTTCACGAATCCAATACTTTCTCTATATTACATATAGAAGAAAGTAAAAAAGTACTTTTTGAATACTTCTTACAATTTATATAATTATTGAACTCTCGATTTCTTCAATTTGTCCTTCATTACGGATGAAGAAAAAATCTGTGAAATTTTGAATTCGGTTGCTTTGGTTTGTTATGAGGTTAGAACTAGTTAGTTTATATTATATTTGTTCATTCTTAAATGTTATTTTATCATTGCTAAATGTTTTATTAGAATATAGATTTGGTCTGAAAGCGATTAAAAACACATTTTGTTGTTTAGATGATAAAAGTTTTGCGAATGATTTCAACTACTCTGATTGATTTTATGGAACATGATATAGTGAAACTTGAATAATTCGAACTTGTTTAATTCGAAATTCTGGATAATTCGAATTTTTTACTCGGTCCCTTGAATTTTGTATTAAAATAATGTTAAAAAATCAGGGATAATTCGAATTCTATTTTGGATAATTCGAATTTTTCACACGATTATCTTTAAAATATTACAGTAAAATTTGTTCCCGAGATTTTTCTCAGATAAAGTTGCATTATTTTTTCAACAGTCTTTCAAAAGAAGGATAAGGAAATACAAGAGTATTTCCTACCTAGTGCATCAGAAGATACCGTCCATATACATGAACTTTCAGGAGTTTTTTGATTGAAAGTCATGTCTAATGTAGAAGATTCTATTTTTGTATCAATTGATAGGTTGAAGTCATATGCTATGACACAAACATTGTACTTAAAGAAGCAATAAAAAATATCTGACTATTTTTAAAAAAGTGTTGGATAATTAAGCTCGTAAAAAAATATTGATTTAATAGGGGTGGGGTGGGGGTTGAATGTTATTAGTATTCTTAGATATAAAGTTTATTTGTTAAATAATTGATCGTAGAGTTTTATTTTTTTAAATTATCTCTTCTTTTTGACAAAATAGTATATGTAATTCGAAGTTTTGGATATTTCGAATTTTTCTCCGGTCCCTTCAACTTCGAATTATCCAAGTTCTACTGTATAATGATTTTTTTAAGAAATCATGATAAAACCATTTTTTATAACAGATTCCTTTTCCAAAATTTTAATGTCTTTTTTTACCAAAATTTTAATTTCGAAAATCGCGTACATTAACATTTTCTTCTTAAATCACTAATACATGAATTTTTTCGTATTCACAATACAATTTATAACATTCGAAGATCAATTAAAAAAATATATTTTACATTAATCAATTCCGGTTCTAAGTAAACAATATAGATGTGATTAATTACTTGAAATTATTAGCGAACATCTAACATTTTGTATTTAAAGTCAAATGTACACTAATAATTTCAAGTAAATAATGACATCTATATAGTTAATTTAGGGCCAAAATTAATTCGTGTTTTCATTAAAAACATAAGAGATAACATTTTTAAAGACAGCACAATAGGGACAGGTTTTTTACGGCTTTTATTTGGGTACCGCAGCCACTGCAAGACGGGAAGCGCTGACGTTGAGTTTACTTCGCGACATATTTTAACATTGTGTGAACAAGCTTACTCTGGAAAGCTTTGGCAATTTATAGGACTCTGATTTGCATATTTCTCTCTACGCCTCAGTGCAGCGCACTCTATCGACAAAAAAGTTAACTTTTTTTTTTTTTTTTTTTTTTTTTTTTTTTTTTTTTAACTACAACCAAAAAAAAAAAAAAAAAAAAAATTTCCCCTTCATGAGAATAACTGTTTTGCAAACCGCGCTGAACTCTACTAATTCCTTCTATTTTTACGAATTATAAAATATCTGCAGACTTATGGGGCATCTGGCATTTATGTTATTGCTGCTTATTATAGCTGGAAATTTACTGTTATATTTTTTAATGGAATACATTTTGTTATTCTACATGCGTATAAGAGTAAATTTCAATTGTTTTAAATTTCAATTCAATACAACATTCACAATATCCTTAACGGATTTAAGATTTATTTCGGAAAATTACTTAAATGATTTGATGCTAATCTGTATTTTAACAGAAAATAGTTGTAAATATTTCCATTATGATAGATTAGTTTCAACATAGTAGTACAGAAATGTAAAACAAAGACTAAGCTTTAAAAAAAAGTAGCAGCAACGTAACCCAGAAAGTCGTTAAAGATAGAGAACGTGCCACCTAGATATGAGAGAAATACATGTGTGATTCTGTCGATGTATCAGAATGAATATAACAGTCGATCCAGTTATAAGGGAGTAATTGCTGGGAGATGTTGTAGCGAACAGTGTCGTATTTACTTCTAAAAGGCATGTTGTAAAAGGTAATCAGCTTTCATGAATTGTTATCAAATTTTTCTCTATCAAATGTTCATCTAAATGTTATTGAGGATTACTTGGAGTTTTTGGGAGAGAAATTGCTACCGTGTAGGATGGCTAGACGATGGGTCAAAGCATTTCATACGGTCGGAATGAGACCGGATTTGGACAGCATAAGTCAACTGTCTATTCATCAGCATCGAATGGTTTCCTTTTCATAGACGATGAATGGATCCTCAGCTAAATATCCGTAAAATTTGACTTTAGTCATCTAACATTGTGACTTAGAGCGGGCAGAGGGGAGCTCCGTCGGTGACATCAACGCTAAATAAAACATATATCCTTTAATGTGCTATCAGACGGAAGACGGTATATTCTAAAATATAAGCTATTGCCACTCAAAAGCGACCAAACGACTTCAGTAGGGTTGTTTTTAAGCATAAACGGAAGAACGAAATCCAGAAATGTAAACAACGCACCCAACATTTGGCTATTATTCCCCCCCAAGAATGTTTAAAAGGGAAAATAATAAAGGGCGTTCTGTAATCGCGATTCTCTGGTTGGAGAATTTCGTTCTAAAGACTACCGTATGTGATTTAAACAGTCGAAAATGCGTGATTGACGAACATACGTTAGGCAATTTGTATCAAACGGTATATTTGGATCATTTCCCGCATGAGAAACCTGTTTATGAGGTATTTTGTGCTAAAGACTATCGTATGGTTCTTCGTTTGATAGCGGCTTTACAACTTAAATTTTTGTTTATAAATTTTAAAATAAACAATCCATACAATTCCCTTTGATAATGTTTAAAATTGCCCTTATTATACACTCCAAAATAACATAAAATTGCAATGGAGTGTTGCTTTTGCTCTATTTCTCTTATAACACCCTAAGTCAAGCATCTGAGACTGCGGTCATTAGTAGCGTGCATAGACTAGATTGCGAAGACATGGAGATGACGATTTATAATTCTCATTAATGTGAGCTGCGCTTTCAAATGTCGAGGTGGTTCAGCTGCTAAAGCAGGGAAACCATCCTCTCCTAAAACTCCCTACTACAGTGCCTCGAATATACAGTGTGGCAAGCGTTTATGCTCGAATGTTAAAAATACTTCTAAAAAAAAATTAAGCTTCCCAGATGGCGCTGCGAAATTTTTGCTCAAATCGAAGAGCTGATTGGTTTTTTTTCAAGTTTCGTCTACTGAATTACGTGATCTAAGCACATAATTAACCAACAGGAAGTTTTTCAAACAATAAACTCGATCACATTGACCTTTGGTAAGAGGCTTAATTTCACTGCACTGCACTGCAAAAAAAAAAAAAAAAAAAAAAAAAAAAAAAAAAATGATCCCTAATATTATTCTTGCTGAATCTTATGTAAAATATCCTCCTGAATCCGAATGTGACTACCATTTTGCCCAGCTACCCCCCGTTTTCTCGGGACACCCCCCCCTACCCCAATTTTTATCACTGTTAGGTAATTTCATGGCCATGAATTTGATTTGAAGAATGAAAAGGATTAATTTAACACTTAAAAACAATATATATATATATATATATATATATATATATAATGTTTAATAAATAGCATTAATAACAGATTACAAAAATATAAGAAATGTAATACATAATTTCATTGGCAAGTCATCCCCCCCCCCCTTAAGTTTTCCCCTTGCCGCAAATGTTAATGTTTTAGAATTTTCCAACTGTGCAGTTAAAATTATTGGTGGCAGTTGAATGAAAAAGTCGCACAATCTGTAGCAGGTGGCGTTGTCTATCGCTTTAACTGTTGTCAAGTTTCCTAACAACGCGACAGGCATCTAGTTTAGGAGGCTATGTCCACACTATGTATTCTAGGCGGAGTATCCCGACTACACATAGGAGATTCCAGGTGAATCCTAGACTATCGCCAATTGACTAATGCTTAGTGCAACCTGAAATCCCTCTAAACTATAACCGCTACAGAAAACAATTAAATACATTATTGCATGTACAGTCGGTAGAAAAATTATTGAAGCACACATCCACATTGTTTTTTTTTTTTTTTTTTTTTTTTTTTCTAAATGTGATTGCTAATTTTCATCATTAACTTACTTGTTTTTATAAACAGCATAGAGAATAAGATCATGACTCGACAAATATTTACTTAACAAAACAGTATTAGGTACACATCTTTTGAACACGAATTATTGCTGGCGTTTCAATAATTTTGCTGCCGACTGTATCACAGCGTTGATGGCCCACTGCTCTAGTGTGACTTAGTTTTGTTAAATTAAACTTGAATGGAATATAATTTATCAAAGATTCAATATTTTAGCAAGTATAGGTAATAATAACATTACGTTATAATTTACGAAATATATTATATAACCAATTTGTTTATTTAATGTATTTTGGATTGGCTTCATTAACGTCACACTAGAGCTGTTTAGTAAGCTGTTAGCTACTAATGTGTTTTGAAAATGAAATTATGAAAATATAAAGAATGGGGCCTTCATGTATTACACAGTAGGGTTATACCTTGGAAGCCATTATACCAATCAATACAATATTGCTATTTTTAAATATTTATCTTTGTATACAGAGTAAGATAGATCAGAGTAAGACAGTATTTTATTGTGTAGATGAATCATTTTCAAATGTACTATTACCGAAATGAAACTAGCAACTGAAATCAAAGCTAATTCAATGTGCTATTTTAGAAATTTCTGTTAAACAAATGAAAAATTCTAAATAATAATAACAGAAATATTGTGTAAATAGATATGTAGACTAGTAATAAATAATTTTTTGTTATATAAATAATGCATTGGAACTTTACTTTGAATAAAGGAATTTTTAAATATTTCATAAACCCACTTATAGTTCTTTTGTTAGAAACAATAATTAATTATAGATATAAAGCAGTAGCTGTTCCGGCATAAGTTTTTTCTTCTGAAAGGATTACCAGAGGACTAAGTAAATTTCATAAGGAATCTGGAAAGAGTGATATATGATTTTTCAGACAAATTAAGATGCTTAAAGGGAAATAATAATAAGTTTTAAGTTTTTGTTTATTTGAAAATCATTCATTGATAAGTATTATAATTAATAAAAGGCCAATGAAACATTAGTTGTTTTCCGATTTAAAAATTTTTATGCACATTATGCATTATCATTTATGTAATATTGAAGTACATTTTATCAGTAATAATAATAATAATAATAATAATAATGCAGAAAGTGCAAAACTTTCCCATTATAAGTATATTGATCATGTGCAATATAAATTACCATGCTAAAAATTTTACCTTTCTTTTTTTACTTATTCATACCAACGAACTGTAATTTTAGTATAACAAAAATGTTTGGTATCTATATAATTCAAGTATTTATTTAAAATCGTTGTTTTAGAATAATTTGTTTTAAATTTTAATTTTCAAATTTAATGCAGACTAAGCTTAAATGATAAATATTCTCGGCCTTTTTTATCGTACTTATAGCATTATGGTATTTTTTATTTCCCTTTTTACTTTCTCTTAGCACTAAGGTAGAGAAAGTATTGTTTTTGGGTCAAATTTTCGAACGCGAGATTTTGTTATACTTACACGTTTTGAGGTCCCCTGAATACGAAAATCATGTTTTTGGCAAATGGTCTGTGTGTATGTATGTGTGTCTGTGTGTCTGTCTGTTATCAGCATATCTCAAAAACAAATTATGGCAGAAAGTCCAAACTTGGTATTCTAAATGTGTATCATATAGGGATGCTGCAGTAAGCTTTTCGTTAAGATCAAGCAAATGGTTCGTGTACAGGGACAATCAAGAGAATTCTAATACATTACGTCTATGGGGGAAATTGCAGGAAAGTAGAGTTTAACGTCTATAGACTGCACTAAACCAAATGAAACGAATATATATTTTTTGCTATAGAGATAGTTAACTGGGAAAAATAAATTTGTGTATGTAGGAGCCTTGCCTCCCCCCTGGGGGGGAAGTCCCCCCCTCCAGGGGAGTAAATTTTCATGATGGGTATCTTTCAAAAGAGCTCGCCAATATCTTTAAAAAGAATGATTGTACCATCGATTTGTGATAATTTAAAACAAAGTTATCGATTTTTTTTACTTTTAACGAAAAAAAAACTTAGAAAAAAAATCTTTTTTTTTTTTTTTTTTTTTTTTTTTTTAATATTGAGAATAAAATGGACTTTTTTTGGATATTTAGTGTTATACTACTTCTCTAATATAAAAATCGTCTGCCTTATCATAAAAGATAATTTTTTTAAATAATAATTTTAAAAACATAATAAATTCTATATAAATGTAGGTGCATTAATGAAACGGGGGGTTGAGGGGGCGGTAGCCCCCCCTCACACAGAACTAATTATCATATAAAACTCTTCAGAAGCCTAATATGAATGGTTTAACATAGGTTTACATAACAGTACTCGTTATCTTACCTATTAATCTGCAACCTGTATTTATAATATTGAATTTCAGGGTAAGAGAAAGTCGTGCGAGTGACACACCAGATCATTTATATTACAAATAGGGCTGCACAACTGAAATTTAAACTTAGCTTAAAATGTTTATTTTAAACTAGAAATAAGTATTTAACTTAAAACGCAATTTATTTTGAAGGTATAACAAACCTTAAGGGATCGTAAAAGTTATGTATAGCAATAAGAAAATATTTTTAGAATAATTATTTTAAAATCCGGCATCTGCTTTCACGATCTTGAAATATTTAGCTCATTCTTCATACTGAATAAACTCTAAATTCAGGAACAGTTAGATTTCCCATTCTTCGATTTACGGAAGACGTGAAAAATGTCTTTCTGGAATTTAAACTGGAATTCAAACATTTCCAGTCTTCGAGTTTAATGACCGTTCTGTAAATTATTGAGACAAAAAAGAAAGTAAAATAATTTGCAGTAAAACTCGTAATGAATAAAAATTCAAAAATGTAAATAAGTGGTGTTTATGGAATTTTGAAATCAATGAAAGAACTGGACAAAAGTGTAAAATGTAAAGAGAAATGCATGGAACATTTCCCGAAGTCTTTAATAGGAAATATTACAAATAAATAAATAAACAAAAAAATAAATAAATACAAAAGGCACAGCTTTAATATGGGACCTCATTGGCGATTTATTTTATTTTTATTTATTTATTTTTTTTTTTATCATTTTTGCGATGATCTGAAATGGCTATCACAATTGCGTAACGAAAGACCTTGTACAGAAATATCTGAGCTAGAGTCCTGCATCGGGTCGGGTTGACAAAAATTTTTTTCTCACCGGTAAGGGTGGTGCAAGAGGCAAAACCGCATTTGTGAGCATAACAAGGTTCGAAATTATTTCACGATAAAGAAATTGTGCATGGAAAATCTAAACTTGAGGGAAAAAAAAAAAAAAATCGTGATTTTGGAATTTTTAATTCTAAGGGGAGGGGATAAAAATCGATTTTGGGAAGGAAATATCGTAAACTCCGGGTTTTTAAGAAGTAGAACTCTACCTAAAAGGGTACAAAGATTTCAGAAAGCTGCGCGTCTTCTTACGGATATTTCCAAGAACCCATTTTGGATTTTTAGAATTTACGATTTTAAGGAGGTGTTACGAGGAATCGAATTCAAGAGCCCCCTTTTTTGCATGAAATTTGTCTTGGAAAATCTATGGGTGCTGCGGTCACAAAGTTTGGTGTGTGGATTGGTTATGTGCATCAAACACCCACTTTGACGGTATTTTTCGAAATTCCTCTTCTTCTCTTAGGGGCGGGCAAAAGTACGTTTTCTAGCGTAACACTGCTCTAATTTATCACAGAAAGGCGATTTTTGACATGTAGGTTGGTCATGCGTATCCAACACGTACTATAAAGAAGCTTTGTGATATTTTCCCTCTTCCTCTCCACCCCTTTAAGGGCAAAAAACAAAGAGTTACATTACTCAAAATTATACCAGGAAATGAATTTTTGGTGTGTCAGATGTGTTTTAAACATGTAGGTCAATAACTAAACAGGAGTTAAGGAGGCAATAGCTCCCTTATGCATAAATGTAGTACATCTAAAACAATCTCTAAAACTATAAGTGTAAGACAAAGTAATGCGAGTGCCACAACAGATTATTTATGTAATTTATAAAGTTTTTTTTTTTTTTTTTTTTTTTTTTTTTTTTTGCGGGGGCCCTAAGCTATTATATAAAACTATTTATAAGAACAATAATCATTTATATTAATGGAATAATTGATGACATATAGTTCATTATTTTAATTATGTTTACTGTAACAAACACACAAAAAAATATACTCAGCTAATTTATCAAAATCTAGCTCCTAACTGTTTCTCTAATTACGTAATGCAATGAAGAAATTAATTTAATGGATTTCAATAAATCGAATTTTTCGTAAAGGAACTTCATTTTCATTATCAGAGAAATAAACTAATGATCCATAAAAATACATTCAACAAATATTTATAAAGAATTATCAAATTAGCTCTGAATTTTTCGATGAATTAGAATTTAATGAAATATTCTTTGCTGGAAGTTTGTGAAACAAACAGCAATAATTTACTTTAAATTAGTAATAATGCATTTTAGAAGATAATGTGTCTTGTGTTAATTGATTTATTTACTTTCGATATTTATTTCTTGAGAAAAAAAGAGAATAGGTACTTTATTTACTTATTTATTTTATTTTCTAAATATAGTCAGAAAAAAAAAATCCCCATTCGACTAGATTTACCGTAAATTATCGTATTAACATACGGCTAATGCCAATCGATTGATAATAGCCACTAGTTATTAATGCTATGTGTAGTTGAATTTTTCTTAAGGGATCGTTTGCATATTAAAATTTGCACCAACTTCATTCTTTCAAATGGTAGCACCCATTTTTGAACTTTTCAGATCAAAGAGGTTCAGAAAGCGATAAAGTTTATATTCTATTAATTAATTCTTGATAAAGTTATAAACGGAAATGCATTATAAGTTCATCGATACATTTGAAAAAATGAAAATTAACATCCTGTACAGAAAAGTATTATATTCGTTCAGATAGTACGAGAAAAAATTTATACTAATTTGAAATTTGAAATAAGCTAAAGTAATGCTAATTAGGTAAATTATTTATGCATATAAACTTATTCGAATAATTATTTTAATCCCTATATATACAAAGTTATAGATATAAATGATAATAAGCGAGTGCTCCCTAATGTAATAAGAAATGAAATATTACTATAACTCGAAAAATAATAATAGGAATGAGCTAAATTTGCAAACATATATTTTTAACGGTTCTTTTTCTCCAAAATTATTTATTTGTGCAAAAATTATTATAGATCATAATTCATGTTTATTTATTTATTTATTTATTTATTTATTTTTTTTTTTTGAAATAGGAATTATTTAATAATTTTCTGAATTAAAATATATATTTTTAAATGAAAAATATGTATGGAGTATGTTTGGGTCGCTTCATTCTAATGCATGAAAAAATAATGAATTTAGTATTATTATTATTTTTTTAAGAAGATATGTCTGTCTCATTCATTTAACGTTAGTATCCTCAGATTTTATGAGCTTATAACTTTAAGAAAATTTAAGTGAAATATATAAAATATGTCATTTTCTGAGCTGATATAACCAAAGTATCCTAAAATAAAGTAAATAAACTGTTGAAAATGGGCATTGTTATTTGAAAAAATAAATAAATAATAATAATAATAAATAAATAAATAAAATTATATTAATGCAAGTTTCAATATGTAGACGACACCTAAGCAAAATCTATACCATTATTAGACATTATTGCTAATCGATCCGCACCAACCGCATATCTATATGACACTCTGCGAAAAAATTAATTGGAGGGTGACTATTTATTTATTCATTTTATTTATTTATTTATTTTCCTAACAGTATATGAGAAACAAAATTATTCGATTCATTGAAGTTTACTGAATTTCTGTTGCCGATGAATTTATAGATTTTGTGATCTACTGAACATTATTCGATCATTTTTAGAAAAGGTCTATCTATCTTTGAACGTTCTGCGTTTTTGCAAAACGTTATGGACGCTGCGCTGTATATCCTGAACTAATTGATGAAATTGACAAAAATTAGTACTGATTAATTTTCGGCATATAATGCTCCACAGGTGATATTGCTATGCTATAATTTTCTCAATTTGAAGGAAGGCAATTTTTGTGGTATATAAATGTATATAATGTATATATTTAATATTAAAATAAAACATTTTTTTTTCTCCTGTATGATTCTTCAATTTCAAATATTGCTGTCCGTGAATATAAAAATTCTTTCTGTTACTCAATGTGGAATCACTGAAAACAGATAGAAACAGATAAAATCTATCAATAAAAGCAATTTTTTAAAAGCTTTTATGTTTAAAAGAATAAAAAATTGTCATGAAAAAGTTTTTCAAAACATGTTTTTTCGATACTTTGAATGCTGAGCATTAAAGCTTTTATCGGACAAAAGTCTTTCGCGAAACAAATATAAAAACTTAATTTTTTGTTAAAGAAGATACTTTCATGTGTTGCTTTAATTTTGATTTCTAAAAATGCCTACGTTTGCGATAATTAAAACGTTACTTACAATAGCATATTAATATTCAAGTTTTTATTATTTATTTTTTTTAATAACTATTTAAATCAATTAAAATGTTTTATAGTATATAACGTTCATTTACACGGAAAAACAACTTTATCTTTTTCCAAAAAATAATAACAATAATAATAATAATAATAATAACATATATAAATTTGCATGAAAACTTTCAAAAGTGGGCAGTTCTAGGTTCCTAGGCTTGCCCTCTGTGGAGGTTGGAGTTTAGACACTGGAAGATCCTTTAGAATTTAGGCGTTGAAAGTTGTATGCAACGTAATAATATGATATCGGCACTATACCATTTTTAATAATTTCATCTAAAATATGGCTTTCTTAGGTGTGGTTAATGTTCTAAATCGAAAAGTCATTCTCGTTCTTTAAGCAAATAAAAATTCTTTTTCTTTTTTTTTTTTTTTTTTTAATTAGTTGATTCCAGTAACCTCTTTGACTTTTTATCTTACACACACACACATGTATATAGGTAGATAGATACTAGGCAAAGAGGGAGGAACACAGGCAGATTTGTGTATTAAACCAATTCATGAATGCACAATCGAATGCAACATTAAAACAGACAACAATATTATTTTGTCGTTTTATTGTCGAAACGTCATTGGAGGCCTATGCGTTGAGAATGGGGACTCGAAATGCTTCCGTCTGTTAGTCTGCATGTGTGTATGTATGTTCCGCGATAGCGGAAGCAAAATTCATTCTATAGACTTGCAATATGGTACACATGTTCATGAGCCGCACATAATTAGATATATAATTTTGCGCACTGAGACAAATAATATACCGCCTTCCACTAAAATGAATAGGTGACCATTTTCTAAATCCCTTAACTAGAAATATAGATTACCGAGCTATGCGCATAAGGCACGCCAATAAACTGAATAGACGAAATTATCGAGAATTTCTAGAGTACTCATTTCTAGATGGGGAAACAATATTCTGAATACTCTAAATATTCTGAATCATTTGTATTGCGCAAAAATTCTCGCTTGATTTTCTAGAATTTTGTAACAAACCAAGATTATAGTTGCTGAAACCCGCTTCTTGTAGTCTCATTTATTTGCAGAGATTTTAAATAACTTTGCCCTCGAGAATATAGGCAAACTCTCTGGAATTCTAATAGGGGTTCTAGAACTCGCTTTCCAAGGGGAGTAGAATTTATAAGGATGGCATGAACTATTTTTTCTAGAGCCACAATTTCAATTCTAGATGTCAGTTACAGATATTTTTTTCAGTGCGTGTGCATACTATTTGTAGTTCGTGCACAGGAATACATCAAAGTTTTTCATATTATTACGGCCTATGGGCAAAATTTGTGTGTATTGCAATAGTGGCCACAAAAATCCCCCAATTGACTTGCAAATTGTTGCATAAGTCTATACAGAAATAGCTGTATAATTTTTGGTGTACATATTGTTTATTCTTCGTGTACAGGGACACACCAAAGTTTTTCTTATCATTACGGTCTATAGGCTGATTTTCGTTAAACTCACATTGACTTGGTTACGCTGCATTTAACAAAAGGAAATAAACGTACATTATTGAGATGCTTTAAATCATACTTTCGGAAGAAAATGTGTGCTCAGACAATAACTAATGTACCTGTACAGGACCTTATAAAAATCTTCCGACAATGTCACATAATCATATAAATTATGTCACGTTTCGTTATACACATTCTACATACTGGAATTAGCATACATTATTAAGATGCTTAAACGCATGTTTTTTCTAGACAAAAGGAATGTATAAACTAAATAATTTATTTACAGGATCACACACAAGATATCCAATGATATTATGTAATCATCCAAATGGTGTTAAATTTTGTTGAAATATTAATGAGTTAGAAATATTAATGAGTTAATGAATAAATTAGTTTTATAGTTTTTATTAATGCATATAATTACTGTGGTGCTTGTGTTAATGAACACATAAATGAATTTCGTACCATTACCGTCTATAGACAGTATTTCTTGTAAGTGCTTAACATGGCTGCACTCCATTAAGCATAATGAACTGAACATATGTTTTTAGAATATTTAAAGCAATGTTTCTGTAAAAAAAATTATAGACATAGAATTGGTGGTAATTTGTTTACAGGACAACACAAAATAATTCCAGTTTATTATGCAATAATTTGTTATGAAATTTAGTAGAACTATTTATGAGTTACAAGAGGTTAACACAAGGCTATGAGTTAGAAGGAAATATGTATATATATATACACACACATGTAAAGATGATACAGACAGACACATACATCGGGGGTTGAGAGGGCCAGTAGCCCCTCTCAGAAACATATTTGTTTACTTAGAGAGTTATTCATACATAAGTATGTATATATATAAAAGATAAACTTTAAATATAAGATGGAATAAAACACCTTGAATTTTTAAATATAGAATTAAAACAGAGTATTTATAAACCAATGCACAAATGAAGCTAAAGGAAATATAAAAACATAATAAATAAGCAAAATAACCAAGGATAAATGAAAATGAATCCCAAAACACACGATGGCCTTCTTCAGGGCAGCTTCCCCATGTAGGGATGAGAAGTTTCTGACGAAACGTTGTCTATTTAGCCAAAAAATACGTTTCTAGCCCCCAACGTCTCACAGATGGAAGCAAGACCATACAGCAAACGAATTTAATTAATACCAAGCATAAAAAGCAATTAAATTCATAAATGAAGTACAAAAGCAAACACATCAAAATAAAATACATGAATATTGATGGAAGAATACTATATAAATGAATGCATGAGTTCGCAGTTTCCTCTAATTAGTTATTTTAAATGTATTTTATAACAAATAATTCTTACTAATAATTCTTTGTAAAAAACAACAGTCGTATAATTAAATAAAGTTTTGCTTACCTGGGTTGTCACAGGTAATCGTATATTCCATTGGTGAAGAAAAATCCTCTTAATTTATCATCAGATCGTACACTTGAATTAGATGAAAAAATACATGGATATATATTTTATATGACTTCTGTATTAAAGCGCTGCAACTTCTTTTCCTATAATGAATGTTGATTAGACTGAGAAATTCTTACATAATATGTAGATCAATTATTATTTAGGATAATTCACACGTTGCTGCATAATGAAAGAATGCCTAGATGTTTTGCCTTTTTATTTATTCATCTTAGACAAAAGAAAAATATTATGATTAAATAGAATAAGAAAATGGAACGTCAGTTCCGAATAACAAAAATTACATGATTGAAAAAAGTATTACAATGTACTTGTAGAGAGACGCGACACATCGTCACGTGATGCGGCAGGTGCACCGAACAATCAGTTGGCGGGAAGCAAAAAACAAAAAAGAAAGTCCGGAACAAGAAAAACGAAAGTCAATAAAAGAATGTTCTGAGATTAAATATCACAACACCCCCTCTTAAGCTCAGAAATTTTTCAATTGTTCATTAATGCATTTCTATGTCTATTAAAATCAGTTTTTGGCAGAGCTTTTGTTAGGGTATCAGCGGTCATTTCTTTGGTAGGTTTGTATTGAAGCTTGATTAGGCCTTCTTGTATTAGGTTTCGCAGAAGATGATATCTCAGCTGTAAGTGTTTTGTTTTGGACTGGAACTTATCATTTTCAGCAATCTTGATGGTAGATTGGTTGTCCTGGTACAACACTATAGGACATTGTTGCGGCAAATTTAAATCATCCAGTAGTTTGTTGAGCCACTGTATTTCAAGTGCAGCACTCGCAGCTGCGACGTACTCAGCCTCTGCTGAAGACATGGACACACAGGACTGTTTCTTCGAAGTCCAAAATATTGGATTTTTTCCTATCTTAAATAAATTTCCAGAGATGGACTTTCTATCATTTGGATCATTGGCCCAATCCGAATCCGAATATGCTCTAAGAACAGGTTCACCAGAGTTACAAAGTTTTAATTTAATATCTTGGGTATTTTTCAAATATCTAATAACCCTTTTAACTGCCTCCCAGTCTTTCGCTCTAGGATTTTCGTTTCTACGGCTTAAGATGCCAACGGCAACACTTATATCAGGTCGCGATACTGTAGAAATGTAAAGTAACGCGCCTATAGCCTGTCTATACATTGTGTTGTTTGGTAAGAGATTGTCATTATCAGTTAATTTTATATACCCTGGTTCCATCGGTGTGTCAGAGGGCCGTGCGTTATCTAGCCCAAATTTGGTTACAATGTCTCGTATTTTATTATTTTGATCAAGCGTAATTACCCCTTTACAAGGTCTTTCTATATTTATGCCGAGGTAATATTTGGCTTCCCCAAGGTCGGTTAATGGATATTCTTCCCTAAGTTGATTAATTAGTATGTCAATATTGTGATTTTTACCAGCTATAAGTAGGTCATCAACATACACAAGAATGTAAGTTTCTGTGTTATCTTTGTTACGGATATATAAACACTTGTCATGCTGACTTTGTTTAAATCCTAATTTACACAATGATTCATTTATTTTCAAATTCCACGCTCTAGCGGCTTGTTTCAAGCCATATATCGCTTTCTTTAACTTACATATTTTATTTTCTTCGCCCTGGACAACATAACCCTCGGGTTGATGCATGTATACATCTTTTTGCAAATTTCCATGTAGGAAAGCAGTTTTGATATCTACATGCCTTAGATTCAAATTTTTATATAGTGACATGGTCAAGAAACTTCTTAGAGTGGTATGCGATGCAACTGGTGCAAAAGTTTCGTCATAGTCCACCCCGTATTTTTGAGAAAAACCCTTGGCAACAAGCCTGGCTTTATATTTCTCGACTTGTCCTTGGCTATTGTATTTGGCCTTGAACGCCCACTTAGACCCTACTACTTTGGTCCCTGGTTGAGCGTCAACAAGTTCCCAAGTATTGTTTTGTCTGAGTGAATTCATTTCGTCGAGTGTGGCATTCAGCCAATTTTCTTTTTCAGCTGGGTTTTGAATTTTTAGTATATCATCAAAACACTTAGGCTCATCAATTCTTTTGTCATTTATTGCAAATGCAAATCTGTCGGGCGGAACACCTTTATTTAATCGTTGTGATCGTCGCGGCAGAGTTTGCGTGTCATCCGGACTATCGTTATCGCCCGCTATATCTATATTTATATCAGTATCTAATATTGGTAATTTGGACACCGGAATTTCATCATTTGAATTTTCATTCTTGATTTGTGATGTTTCATTATTGTGGGATTCTCTGTTCTCATTTTCCAAAAATTTTACTGCTCTGCTAATTATTACATTTTTATTATTTGTGCAAATTCTGTAACCTTTGCTACGATTATCATATCCCACAAAAATTCCTTCTTGAGCGGTGCTATCCAGTTTTCCCCTATGTATTTTATGTACATATGCGTATGCGCGACATCCGAATGTTTTTATATTTGATAAATCGGGTTTACGGCCGGTCCATTTTTCGTAAGGAGTTGAGTCGCATGAGGAGGTCGGGAGCCTATTTTGTATGTAATTTGCAGTATTTACGGCTTCCCCCCAAAAGGAATTCGGTAAATTGCTGTCTTTAAGCAGACAGCGAGCCATTTCGGTCAGCGTACGATTTTTACGTTCTGCCACGCCGTTCTGAGCACTAGAGTAAGGAACGGTAAACTGGTGCTCAATTCCTTCTTTATTCAAAAATTCATTTACTTCCATACTAGTGTATTCACCCCCGTTATAGGAGCGAATTGCTTGCACTTTTCGGCCAAATTTGTTTGCGGTCATAGCCACATATTCCTTTAACTTAGAAAATACCTCAAACTTATTTCTCAGCAAATATATAATAGTATAACGACTGTAGTCGTCTATAAATGTAAGAAAGTAATATTTTCCACCTACAGTGGGGGTTTTCATAGGGCCACATAAGTCTGTGTGGACCAGTTCGAGTGGTACGGAGGCTCTAAATTGTGCAGCTTTGGGGTAAGGTGAATCAGTTAATTTTGACATTATGCATGTTTTACATTCAGAATTATGTTTGCAATCATTTAATTTTATACCCACAGCCATGTCCTTGTTAACTAAATCTTTAATGTGGTTAGTATTTCTGTGGCCAAGTTTCACATGCCACTTGTTTATGCAATTTTCGTTATCACAAGTTTGTATTACAATGTTCGCTGTGTGTTTGTTTTCAGAATAATTTAATTGACATTCATATAAGTTATTTTTCACATATCCCTCAATGCATGTATTTCCCTGATTTACAATTTTACAGGTTTTATCATCAAATACAGTGATACAGCCATTCTCTGTTGCTCTTTTTATAGAAATTAAATTAGTTTCTATTTCAGGGACATAAAGAACATTTTTAAGTGTTATTTTATTCTGTGTGTTTTCCGAATTTACGGTATACAAATCCACAGTACCGGAACCCAAAGATTTCAGCTGCGTGCCGTTCGCGATAGTGACGTTAGAAACGTTATTTTTAAGTTCGCGAAATTTTAGTTTATCATTGCAGATATGTGAAGACGACCCTGAATCAACCACCCAATTTACAGTTTTATCTCCAACATAAAAAGAATACAATTTATCAGCTTTTGGTTTATTGGTCCCCTCTGCAATTTGAGCGTTATCTGGCTTCTCATTGTTCTGAGAGCATATGTTGGATCTGAAGTTGGGTTTTTTGTTGAAATTTTTACTGTGACTTTTAACAGCAGAATTATTTTTATTTTTTAACTTATAACATTCTTCAATATTGTGGTTACTTTTCTTACAGTATTTGCAGAATTTCTCCGATTTGTTATGGTATTGGACTTTTAACGCTGAATTTTGAATAGTTTTGTTTTCAAGCCTTTTGGCATATTCATCAGCTAATTTGTTTCGTATGTATTCAGGTGTCAATTGGGCTTCGTCTCTCGATTTGAGACTTGTTATGAGAACGTCATACGAAGGAGGGAGTGAGCATAGCATTAATGCAGCTAGGTGCGATTCATCTATGACTTCACCTATGGCGGTGAGTCTGTCGCGTGTTTTATATATATCAGCTATATGTTGGTTAACATCACCACCTTCAATTAATTTTATGGAATAAAGTTTCCTAAGTAAGAAAAGCTTACTGGTGAGCGATGATCTTTCGTGGACTTGGCGCAGAGCATTCCAGCACTCTCGTGCTGTATCTAGATTCATAACGTACACTATTTGTTCATTATCAATAAGTAAATTGATAATAGCTCTGGCTTTTCTATTTTTTGAACGCAACTGATCGGTTATTGGGTTGGGAGGATCGTCAGTAATGACTGTAAAAAGATCCCCTTTTTGCAAGTACATTTCGATACGAAACTTCCACACATTATAATTTGTGGAGTTCAGCGGTTCAATTTGTATATCTTTTGTTGCTGACATACTTAAACAAAATTTTTGTAATAGTTTTGTTAATATTTGTTCAATTCGTAAATATTCATTTAATATTTTAAATCAACACAGTTTGGATAAATAGTACTTGAAGAAGAAAATAAAATTAAATAGTTTTCATAAATATAAGTACTTTTCAATACTTTCGATTTAGTGTCACTTCAGTTTTGAAGAAACAAAAACAAATATTTTCGCTTACATTTTCATTTTTTATTTTATTATTTTAAATGTAGCAATTTCTTCCAATGTGCAATGAAAAAACTTTTGTCAAGAATAAATCTAAATTTTCAATTCAAAATTTCAGAATCATAATCTGTTGGAAGAATACTATATAAATGAATGCATGAGTTCGCAGTTTCCTCTATTAGTTATTTTAAATGTATTTTATAACAAATAATTCTTACTAATAATTCTTTGTAAAAAACAACAGTCGTATAATTAAATAAAGTTTTGCTTACCTGGGTTGTCACAGGTAATCGTATATTCCATTGGTGAAGAAAAATCCTCTTAATTTATCATCAGATCGTACACTTGAATTAGATGAAAAAATACATGGATATATATTTTATATGACTTCTGTATTAAAGCGCTGCAACTTCTTTTCCTATAATGAATGTTGATTAGACTGAGAAATTCTTACATAATATGTAGATCAATTATTATTTAGGATAATTCACACGTTGCTGCGTAATGAAAGAATGCCTAGATGTTTTGCCTTTTTATTTATTCATCTTAGACAAAAGAAAAATATTATGATTAAATAGAATAAGAAAATGGAACGTCAGTTCCGATTAACAAAAATTACATGATTGAAAAAAGTATTACAATGTACTTGTAGAGAGACGCGACACATCGTTACGTGATGCGGCAGGTGCACCGAACAATCAGTTGGCGGGAAGCAAAAAACAAAAAAGAAAGTCCGGAACAAGAAAAACGAAAGTCAATAAAAGAATGTTCTGAGATTAAATATCACAACAAATATAGATAATACAAGAATACAAATATAAATAAATACATACCTGGACAAACTCGAATAGTCAGTAGAATGCGGAAAATTGAAATCCTCCCCCCCCCCCCCATCATAAACATAGAGCCCTTTTCAAACGAACTCTCTGTCGAACAACCTCTTGACTATATACTAATTTAAATAAAATATTCTCTTTATAAGTAAGGAATACATGAAATTTATATTTTTCTGAGAAATTCAAATCTCTTGCGTTCCATTATCTCTAATAGAATTATCTCTAAATTTCATAATTTTTACTTCTATTACCCTACTACCGTAGGTAATGGAAGTATTGTATTCGGTCTGAAAATTCGATATCGGGTTTTCACCTGATTTACACGTTTTAAGGTCTCCTGAGTCCAAAAAAGTGGTTTTTGGCAATTGGTCAGTGTGTATGTATTTGTGTGTGTGTGTGTGTACGTATGTGGAGAATCTTCTGGCTATTATAGCTCAGAAACTAATAAAGATAGAGCTACGAAACTTTAGAATTAAAATACGTCTGGTGTACAGATGAAATTTCCAAATTTTGGTGAAAATTGAAAAACCGGAAGTGGGACATCGGAAACCGGAAGTGGGACCGTAAGTCCGTATCTCAAAAACGGCTCTAAAGATTTTCTTCAAACTTGCTATATAAACACTCTATCAGATGTCCTTTCGAATGATATAGTTGGTTAGTTCAGGAAAATTGATAGGCGTCCTGTATAAATAGCTCAATTTCAGGCCTCGCAAAGGCATTCCTTTAAAAACGGTTGTACGGTTTTTTTTCAAACTCGCCATTTTAACTCACTTTTAAATATGCTTTTGTATGTAATTATTGTTTTTCGGTCAATAATTCAGAATGCCAAATTTTGGTAAAAGTTGGTATCTCAAAACCGGCTCTAACGATTTTCTTGAGAATTGTTACATAAACCCATTTTAGATATCCTTTCTCGTAAAATACGTGGTTATTACAGGAAAATTAACAGTCATCCTGCTAAGTTAGGTCACTTTTAGATCTTGGAAATTGGTGTTTCATAAAATAACTCTACTATTCTTTTTTCTTATTTTTTAACTCGCTATGTAAACTCTGTTTTACATTTTTATGTATCAGCTTTCTCTTATAGGAAATGTGTTAGGAGTCTACTTCGTTAGGTCAATTTTATGTCTTCTGATCACATTTTTTAAAATTGCATATAATACGTGAAGTAGTGGGTAATTGAAGTCGTGTGGTTGCTTCACACCAGATTTTTTAAATTATTTTCTAAATTATTTATTCATTTTCTACATTATTTATAATGAAACATAATAAAAAGCAATAACAAGAAGCATCTGTTTCGTTTGAAATATCTAAGTACGACATTTTATCAGACGAACTAAAAAGTAAACACATGTTCTCTAAAAGCAGAAAGCTAAATTGGGAAGCTATTATTCTTTTCCAGTACTACAGAAAGGGCCTATTTTATATGGTACATGAAATTTAATAAGTATTGTTACAAATTTAAATTTTATTCAACATAATTTATGGCCTACCAAACTTCCAAAGGTTCTGATGTCAAAACTGCTAGAAAGAAGGTGCCGGATTCAATTGAGTTGAAGTCGCGCTCTTTGTCTTAGCCACTCTAAGCTTTCCATGACTATTTATTTATTTATTTTTAACTCTAGTAAATATGGAAAAAATCTCCTGTAAGAGGACATTCCACCTGTGTCTTGTTTCCTAAAGTAGATAACTGACCGTGATTCAAATTCCAAGACCATCAACCTAATTTATTTCTAATATACAAAATTTAGCTAAAACATAGCACAATCATCCGGTTCAAAAGTTATGTAAATTAATCTTTAAAAGAAATGAAAACATATGTTAAATAATTACACTGCTCTGCAAAAAAAAAAAAAAAAAAAAAAAAAAAAAAAAATCACGTTCTGATACCATTTTTGTTGATTCTTAGGTAAAAGAACCTCCAGAATCCAAATATGACTCCCATTTTGCCCAGTCACCCACTGTTTTCTAGAAACACAGCCCTTTCTAACCCAATTATTTTTCCTGTTCATTAATTTTATGACCATGAATTCGATTTGAAGAATGAAAAAGAATTAATTTAACACCTAAAAACAAAAAAATATATATAAAGTTTAAAAAATAACACTAATGACAGATTAAAAAAAAAAAAAAAAAAAAAAAGAGAGAGAGAGAGAGAGAGAAAGATATGTATTAAAATACATAATTTTAGTGACAAATCCCCCCACCCCCTACCCCCAAAAAGTTTTCCCTTGTCACAAATGTCCATGTTTTAGAATTTTCTAACTCTGTAGTCCCTCAGAAGATATTTAACGGTTAATATAATCCTTTCCCTCCCTAAAAATCAAATTTATATCCATAAAATCACTGAAAAATGATAAAAATAGGGGGCCATTCCTAAAAAACGGTGAGTGATAGGGAAAAATGGGCGTCATATTCGGATTAAGGAGGACATTTTACATAAGAATATGCTGATATAGTGTCAGAAGCAATTTTAATGCCGAGAAGTGTTATCAGTTTTTACATAAAATATATCAGTAGCATTTAAATTTTATTAAACATCATATCAGTTTATATTATTAATTTTTTCAAGAAATCTTACTTTTGCAATTTCTTCTTTATTTTTCTGTGATTCTATAAAATATAAACTAAGAGAAGGGAAAATATATGTGTTTGGTTCAAATATATTTCAATTTTTTTTTTTTTCTTTCTTTCTTTTTTTTTTTTCTTTTTCTTCTTCTTTATTATTATTATTATTATTATTATTATTATTATTATTTCGTCGTAAGCCGTGCTGAATATTTTATTGTTCAAAGAAACAAACTACAATCAGTTTTTCTTAGTATAAATAAGCAAATAATTGTTTTAAATGAAACCAGAATATATCTTACTTTGTATCTATTGGAAAACTATTAGTGTCCTTTTCTGAACACAGATGTTTCACAGTTTCCTTTTTTTTTTTTTTTTTTTTTTTTGTGTGTGTGTGTGTGTGTGTGTGTATCTTAAGCAGACCATTGTGTTTTGAAAAGAAGAAAATATCGGTAACATATTCATAGAAAATTCGCTATAGTTCACAGAAAATTTATCTAAGAGGAAAAACATTGTTCATGAATACATTTTTCTTTTTTTTTTTTTTTTAATCTAGCATTTCAGTATATATATTCTGCTAGTAATAGTAACAGACAATGGTTTTATTCATATTTAATTTTGACTATCCAGTTTCTAGACTTGTTTAAATTTGTTTTGTATACAATGGAATTGCGTAAAAAATGTGAATTAGGCAGGATTATGTATTTGTTTAAACATTACTCTATTTATAACCTATAAAAGAATAGTAGTTTGTAATAAATAAACATGTTAAATTAACTATTTTTTCCTGTAATGGGCTACATTTTACTTTATATAAATTACGTAAAATATTTTCCATGTATTCGTTGTATTTTCTAATTCATTTTTTTATGATATATTATTATTAATATTATAGTTTTTAAATATGAATCTGATTACAGTTAAAGCATTAAAACCATTATAAACAATATTCCTTTATATATTGTTTATAATGGTTTATTATCCTCTTTATAATATACCTAGGTTATTTTGTAAACTAAATTATTTCTTAAATGCATGTTAAGAATGTTATGACACTTATATTTTATGACATTGCATTTTTTTTTTTTTTTTTTTTTTTTTTTTTTTTTTTTTTTTACTTTTCAATCAGATATTTCATTTGTTTATTTATTTATTTATTTATTTACTCTTTAACTACATTTCTTGCGACCATGGAAGCCTCTGCGCAAGTGCGGATTCAACGAGTCCACTACTAAAATAGGGGAGACAAGCTTTTCGTTGAGAGAAAATAAGCGATAAGGGAATACCGAATGACTGGATGCTTATTAAATTCAAACCTGCTGGTCAACTTGGAAACCCTCCAAGATTTTCGACTCGTCCTCACTGCTAGGCGTAGAAAACGTGGTTACACTATATTTATTTTTATCTTTTTAAAGCTTTGAGTAATGGTTAGTTATATGATGTTCACTTTTAAATCAGTTATTTTTTTTTTTTTTTTTCTTAAGTTTTGCGTAATGGTTAGTTACATGATATATATATATTTATTAAGCAATTGTGTTTTATATAATTTTATTTATATTATTATTATCGCAAGTAAATATACTTGCGTTTAATTTTTTTTACAACTAAATATTCTAAATCTAATTATATATGTAAGTAATTCGTATTTTATAAAACATTTTTTCAGTATATCCTAAATCACGGCATAGGATTTTTCATAACAATTACTATTATTATTATTTTCATAAAATATACTTGGAATAAGTCAAAATGTCTATCTCCAGTAATATTTTATTTAAAAATAAAGGGAGATTCAAAGATTTACGCATAAACAGGTTTTTAGACAGATAAACTTGTAAAAAAGCATAACACCTTATGTTTTTATTAAGCACAGTGGAGTCTTTTTAACAATTTTTTAAAATACATTATAGATTGTGATAAAAACTGTTAAATAATGCCCCAAAATGAGTACCAGGGAAATATTTTTTTATTACACGTGTCATGTTTACATTTTTTAACGTCAGGTGGGGTAAAATGAACAAGTGGAGAAAAGTGAACAAACCACGAGAAACAAAGAATAATTATAAGATTTATTGTTTTATTGATAGATTTTTTTTTTTTTTTTTTTTTTTTTTTTTTTTTTTAAGATTAGCTATAACGTAAGCAGTATTTTTAAAGTAGTTTTTTTTTTTTTTTACTGCACAGTATTTTTAACCGACTTCAAAAAGGAGGAAGGTTCTCAATTCAAAGCGTATGTTTTTTTTTTTTTTTTTTTTTTTTTTTGTTAGCTCTTAACTTCTGAACGGGTACTCCGATTTTGATACTTTTTTTTTTTTTTTTTTTTTTTTGTTGAAAAGGTCTTGGTCTGAAGTAAGCCCCATTGAAATAGCTTTACGTTCTAAAGAAAATACAGGGAGCCCAAAAAAGTCAGTCCCAACTCTTTTAACTGACGAATGGCTGCAGCTGTAGTCATAAAAGTGGTATGTAGGTATAGTGAAGTGGCCATGCGCTACAAAATGAAACCGTTTACAGTGCCACCTGGTGGAAAATAGCGGATTTAGTGTTCCTATCTTGAAAACGGTTCAAAATGGAGAAAAAAATGAATTACAAAGTTGAAGAGTATCATCGATTTAGTACAAAAAGACAGTTTGTAGACATTGATGCCAAAAATAGAACGCTAAAAACGTGCATTTGTTTGTTCGCAATTTCTTACACTATGCACACTTGAACTACATTGCACACGTATGCTACGTAGTTCAAAATACGGTTACTGTAAGTGGTCACATTGTATAACGCATTGTCGTTTTTAATCGAATTAACAAAGGAGGGGTTCTTAATTTAAACTATATATTTTTGTTGTTGCTGTTGTTGTTTGTTAGCTTATAACTTCATAACAGATGCTCCAATTTCATTACATTCTTTGTTGTAAATATCCCTGCATGAAATAGGTCCCATTATGATTTCATTAAGATCTAAACAAATTATAGGGTGCTAACAAAAGTTCGTTTACATTCTTTTAAATACTGAACGGCTGCAGCTACACTCATTATAGTAGTATATTAAAGGGGCCATGCACTACGAGATGCAACGACTTACAACGCCTTCGGTAGAAAATTGCAGAAATAGCGTTTCTATCTCGAAAAAATTATGAAGTAGGGGAAGAAATGACACAAACTTAAAATGCAGTATTTGAGAAAAATTAACTTTAAAATAAAGCACTGACTTTAATAAAACTGACACAACTGCCTTTGAAGTGGATAATTTTCAAGATGGAAACGTAACGTTTTTTGTGCACAATGGGGCACTTCATCTTTTTTTTCAGTGACATATACTCGAAATTATCATTTTTAGAGCTTCTCACTTTCCTTGCAAGTTCCGGTATGTGAGACTGCCATCGAATGCCTTCGTATTTTCTGCTATGAATACACTTCCATTGAAAGGAAAAAATATAAAGTATTTTTGTAAAAAAATAGAACCGACTCAGCAACAATTACTCAAACAACTAAAAATGAAATGAAATCGAAAATTGCGCCTAAAAGTATGAAGTAAATTCTTTCGCCAAACAACATAAACACTACAATTAATCGTAACTTTTGAAGTCGGTGCAAAATTAAATAAAAATTCACAGTTTTATTCAATAAAAAATCAATTTTTTTTTTCGAAATATACATCTCACTTTGACATCTACAAAACACAGCTGAAAACTATTTTATTTCAAATACAGTTAAGATTTCTTAAGCTGCAAGAGTTTTCGGAGTTGACATGGTATCTGTCACCCCTGGCTAAAAGAAAAGAGATCGCCAAATTATCTTGCGAACATATGTAATTCCTTTAAAAAATCATGGTTATTTTAATAAGATATATTAAAGGAACAATCAAGAATATAAAAGAATATTTCGTACAACGTATATTACGAAAATATACATCTCGCGTGTATATTTTTGTATTACCATTTGATCGCCAAATCCAAAAACTTTCAAGAACGATAAATATCAAAGCCCTGCCATGTTTGTAAAGAAAACTCTTGTAAGTCTCAGAAACATAATTACTGAATTTCGAAGGAGGTTGACTGTTCTCTGTAGGTGTAACTAAGGAACCAATTGTATGCAGTGATCTATATAAATAAAGAGAAGTGTCTGTGTGTCTGTCTGTGTGCGTGTCTGTCTGCGCTCTGGTGCTCACACTATTGATCGCAGAGCTTCCAAATTTGGCATATAGGTACCAGGGACCTTGCAGGTTGAGATTTTTTTTTTACCTCATCAAGATTTTTTTTTTTTTTTCGAATTTGAATTTTTTAAATTAATGTTTTTTCGATTTTAAATATTGGCTCTAATGCTTCATTTTTCATAAATTTAATTCATTGATTGTAATCGTCTGCGTATCTTAGCAAAGGCTGTTTCACTATTTATTTTTTATTTAATACATTCATTTGAAGGCGAAATTCTTTTTTTTTTTTTTTTTTTTTTTAATATATATATATATTTATTTATTGAAAATCAAACGGTAATGCTATATAAATAAATTGCTATGTTTATGTATAATTTTTATAGTATTACAACTTTTTATTTTTCATTTTAAATTAATTCCTTAAATATATATATATATATATATATATATTTTTTAAATATTTATTGAGGGGAAAATGGCAGAATATAGTGGAAAAGGATTAAACTGATTAAAATCTATTTGGTTTTATTTAATTCCTTTTAAAAGAAAATCTACTTTTTATTTTATTTTGTTATACTGGTCAGAATCAAATCGTAATACAGTGTAAATAATGGGGGCTATAAAACACATGGTTCAAAAACAAAAACATATAATAGATGCTGAGATACAGTCACTTTAAAATCGTAGATCTTAAATAACAGAAGATCCACATGTCGTCGATAAATACCCAGATTGAAGTGCCCGGGAAAGACCTTATTGCAGACAGAGGGAACCTGGACCCCCCGATGCAGCAAGGGCGGAAAAAAGAGCTGCCGTAGGCAGCGGGTACTCGAAGCAAGGTCTAGAGAAATTTCAATGTTTATTTATTTATTTATTTATTTATAAATTATTATTATTATTATTATTATTATTTTTAGTTTTTATTTATAATGTGATGTAAAAAATAAATACTGATCCAATACTTTTGAAAATTCATTTAAATATAGTGACCAGCGAAGCTGGCGTAGCGTGCTAGTAAAATAATAAATGAAACTATGAAGATGGATCATTCGGGGGAACAGCGTTTGTAGCTATCGATCTTAAAAAATCTGTTAAAAAATCTAATTTTGCCTAATTTTGCACCGACTTCAAAAGTTATGATTAATTGTAGTGTTTATGTTGTTGTTGTGCGAAAGAATTTATTTCATACTTTTAGGCGCAATTTTCGATTTCATTTAATTTTTAGTTATTTGAATAATTATTGCTCTTTGGAGTCGGTTCTATTTTTTTTTTTTTTTTTTTTTTTTTTTTTACAAAAAGATTTTATTTAGTAATTCAGCAGGAAAGGTTTAATTTTATGTAGGAGTCTTCTGTGGAATCTCAAAGTTAACTTCCCTCCAAAGTTTTATCACCGAAAGCCATAGAAAATTTGATGGTATATATATATATATATATTTATATACTGCCCGTATTTCTAAACAATATATTTATATATTTAAATAAGTTGTGTGTATTTCATTTTATTTTATTTCATGTTTTTAGAGCAACTTAAGGGCACATGGCATCTTTGGTATGGCGCTACTGAGGCTTTTATGTTAAGCTTATATTTCCATTTAATATTTATAAATTGAAACAATTAGATTTGTTCAATAAAATATATATATATATATATATATATATATATATATATATATATATATATATATATATATATATATATATACGTATATATATATACGTATGTATATATATAGAGAGAGAAATTATATTTTGTAAGGTTGGGTTTGGTTGTGGGGAATAAGGGCCGTTTACTGCACTAGGGTCCTAGGCCAGAAGAGTATAATCGCGAGCACAGCGCGCGTATTCCTTCGCCCACTTTTCCCATCCCTCGTAATTATTTTATACTTTCAAAAATATCTACAATCGTTTTCTCGGGCTTGTAAATCCAATAATAGTAATTCCCAATATTCCAACTGAATTTCTTTATTTTTCCCCTGCGTTCCCCCTTCCCGCCCATCATAATAATTCTACACTTTCGAAAATAACCGTAATCGAATTATCGGACCTTAAAATCTAATAATACCAATTTCCAACGCTCTAACTCTATTTCTATGTGTTTTCCCCTTCGCCCCCCTTTCCCAGCCGTCTAAAAATTTTACATTTTCGAAAATGTCCGTATTCGATTTGTAAGTCCCAAAAACCTCTATGGACCAATTGTCAACGGTTTAGCTTTTTTTTTTCCCTTCGCCCCCCCCCTCCCCTTCCCAACCATCCTAATAATTTTACACTTTCAAAAACCAGTTTTGAACGGGCTAACTCTATTTCTATTTTTTTTTTTTTTTTTTTTTTTTTTTTTTTTTGCAATTCACCCCCCTTTCTAATAATTTCCTGATAATTTTACACGTTCGAAAATATCCTCATTCGACATGTAGGCCCCATAAACCTATATGTACCAATTTTGAACGGTCTAACTGTACTTTTATTTTTCGCCCTTTAGCCTGCCCTTCCCGCCCCTCCTGGGATGGATTTGAAATTGAAGAAATTGATTTTTATTTATTTGTGTGGGCGCCGAATTTCTAAAATCTCATAAATTGATTTTTTAGGTACTTTTGTTAGCTATATTTTAGAGTAAAAATTTTAAGTATATCTGGGTTTTTTTTTTTTTTGGTTGATGTTATGAGATACAAAGGAAATCTCGTTTTATGTATGTGAAATTATGTTTTGCCCCTTCCCCTCCTTGGGAAAGGATTTTTTTAAATTCCAGAAATTATTTTTTAGATATTTATGTTAGCTATATTTTAAACCAAAAATTTTACGAATATCTGTTTTTTTGTTGTTGTTGTTGTTGTTGTTGTTGTTCTTTGAGTATAAAGGTTTTTGTGAAATCAAGTTTTGCTCCCCCCCCCTTCCTTCCCCCTAGTGGAGTGAATTTTGTAAAATCGCTTCTTTGTGGATGTCTACATCACAGAATGAATGTTTTCACCAAATTTCATGCATCTAGGTCCAGGGGTTTGGGCTGGACGATGATAAATCACTCCACTCAGAACAGACGATTTCATATAGAGCTATTGAATATTTCTCATCTTTCATTTTTAATTACATATAGGTTTTCCTTCCTTTTATTTTTCCGCTTTGTAAAAGAGTGAATATGAATTTTATATGAAACAAGAACACCCTCGTTACACATTGTCCCACTTCATCAACTAAATACAGTCACAGAATCTAGATATAGCAATTACAAAATATTTTAAAAATTTTATTATATTGATTTTTGATGACGGTAGACAAAGTAACCATATGATATATTGTAAGCAACTAAGCAACTGTCAAGAAGAACAGAACAATTCAGAAAATTTATAAGAAATAATTTAACATTGAAGAACAATGGCGCCACTTATGGATAAAATAATCTGATAGATATTGAGTGCAAGTAAATTAGTTCAAAAAAAAAAAAAAATCCAATAGAAACATTTTTTGTTTATAATTTGTCAGAAGAAAATGATCCATTTTCAGTTAGATACCTAGTAAAATCTTCTTTTGCCGAGAAATACAATTTTATAGAAAATGTTGATGTAAATTAACTGTCAATTAAATAGATAATTTAAATTCGGAATGAATCAGTGCTAGAGAGTAGGGACTTTAGCACGAAATGAAATATGAAAGGGTAAAATGATGAATGTAAATGAAATATGAAAGGGTACGTATATGAAAGGGTAAAATTCTACTTTAATGTGTTTAACAAAGAGTATGCTATCTGTTTTGGAAAGCAACCTTATTAATATATATATATATATATATATATATATATATATATATATATATATATTATGAATTATTCCAATTTTTTATCAATAATAATTGTACTTCATAGAATGAAATTGAACATTATTATTCATATGCAAAAAAATAAAATAATAAAATAAAATAAAAAATAAAAATGTTTTACCATAGAATAAGATATGTTTAGCGTTATCATCTACAGGGTCACCCTAAAATATTCAGATACATTAAAACAAACAATTGAAAATATCTGGAGTTGCATTTCCGTTTGTGTTATGTGTTAACACTTTCTAACAAAATTTGAGAGTGATTATAAATTCAGCTAGTCTATTTCTCTCTGTCTTTCTGTCCGTGTTGTGTGATCACGTGGGCAAAGTACATTAAAAGTTAAACGAGGAGTTGGAAAGTGTTAATAACCTTCGCGAACAGCATATTTTTTCATTCTTGTTTCATTGTTTAATTTGTCATTAAAAATCTGACTAGTAAATTTAATTTAAAATATAATGTTGTTTAATATCGATTTTTTTATGACTACCGTAAAGAGTATACAAGAAAAATTATTCTTTCACTTATATTTGAACGAAATATAATATTGATTAATTTGAAATGCATAAAAATATTTAAAATAATTTAGTGTTTTACTCACATGACTTTCTCTTGCCTTGCATTTCAATACTATAGAAACAGATTGCAGATTACAATATTACTTTATTTATCTTACGTCTTAATGTTCAATCTAGTTTCAAAACGATAATAAATAGGATTAGGAACATTATAAAAAAGCATCAAAGAATTGGCATTTAAAAGTAATAAGTACAAATCTTTCAATAAAACCCATAAAATGCAAGAAATCACAACAATTATTTTGGGTCGAAAGAAGATACGACCATTCATCAGGCGAACAAAGTAGGCACCAGTACTGGAAACGAGTGCGTTGCCGTTTTGTTTGCAGCATTCATGCTTCTTTATTCGCTTGACTAAGAGTGGTATCTTCTTTCGGTTCGAAACAATTTTTGCGAGTTCTTGCAATTTATGGGTTTTTTTTCAAAGATTTGTACTACTTAAGTTTAAGAACAGTTTTATTTAACATATGTATAATTCAGTGTGAGGAAGGCTACGGCCCCCCTCAATTTCCCGTCCAAATATAAAGTCTACATTTATTTAAAAGAATAATAATAATAAATAAATAAATAAAAAGTCAAGGCTGTTATTAATTTGCCCTGAAATTCGATAATCTTGATCAACTTTTCAAGTGACAACTACATACCAACTTTAAACTAACAAAGTTGAATTTCTTGCAGATATTTGTTTTTCAACTATGCTGATAACAGACATACATACATACCAACAGCTAAAAACTGGTCTTTCGTATTCAGAAGACCTCAAAACATGATATTATACAAAAATCTAGAGTGGGAAATCGAACTTAAAAAAATACTTTGCTTACAGTATGAGTATGAGAAATTAATTTTCCTTCCTGTGCAGTGTTCATCGACAAAGTAGAATTTAGCAAAGCACTTCAGTTAATTACATACCTGCCAGTATCCTAATTAATATTTCGTAGTACTGTTAGCCCCACCTATTTTTTCATACCAGTATGTTTTTAGACTATTTTTCTTCTTACTGACTTGTAATTGCATTTGCAGAATATTACTCTACAAATTTACTAGTGTGAAAAAAAGGGCGGGACTAACAACACTATGGAATATTAATTAAGATAGTGGCAAGTATGTAATTACGTTCAATAGAAAAGAACGTTATCTTAATTTTAGGTAGCCCTGTATATTGTCTATAAACTGTATGCATATCACGTTGTGTACTTAAATTTAGTCTTATATAAAAAATATCTAACACAAAATGAATTACAATTCCAGTAATTTCCAAGTACAGTCCGACGTATCCAAATACTTTAGGTAGCAATGTAAACGAATGATAAATGATTTCCCACAATCTATACAAAATATGATTTTATGCATGTACAAAAATATGTTCGTTCCGTTTTGTTTAAGGCAGCCTATATATGCTGTACTGTAGTTACTAGAAATTGCTCCCATTTGTGTTATGTAGCATCACTGTATCATACAGATTTAGAATACTAATTAGTCTGGTCTTTCTTCTATTTGTTCGTGAGATATGCTGATAACACACACACACACACACACACACAGAGAGAGAGAGAGAGAGAGAGAGAGAGATCCAGACCAACCGCTAAAAGCATGATTTCGGATTCAGGGGACCTCAAAACTCGTAAATATAATAAAAACTCATTTTCGGAAATTTGACCTAAAAACAATACCTTCTGAACCATGTATATGGGTAAGAAAAATTAAAAATATAACATCAGTATAGTACAGATTTTATGCTGTTTAATCTTCATTAAATAAATACTTTTTAAGTCAGCCACACATCATTTGTAAATTTTTTAAATAAATAATGGATCTTTTGGTAGTTTCTAAAATTTCCTTATTAGTTTTACATTATTGATTTAAAGAAAAAAAAAATAATAATTTTCCATAGCTTATTTTAATAAGATTTGTATTATATATAATATAAATTCAGTCTTTAAACAAATAATCCACAAATTAAAAAAAAAAAAAAAAAAAAAAAAAAAAAAAAAAAAACTTTATGACGCATAATTTGACGCATTATGTCAGATTAAATTGAATATTCGTGTTTGTTATACTTTTCAGGCGTATGAGAAAGTTTTCAATGAAGACAGATGTCTTACGACAAGTATCGAACAATTATATTTACATAAAAATGAACACATTTTGGGTACAACTGTGATTTAAATATACTGTTTTTTCTTTTTTTCTTTTTTTTTTTTTTTTTTAATTAAGACCTTTAAATTTTGAAATAATAAAAATGTAAATGAATTAGTTATAAAATAATAAATGTACGTTCTTAAAATGCATTCATTGGTCTAGTAAATAATATCTACATTGTATATATATTGTGCAAAAATCATTATATGAATATGATTAGGTAGCGTTTTTCAGAAATGTATAACAAATAATTTCTGGCATATTTGAAAATTTAATGAAAACAGCAGAGATGAATACATGCAATAAGTAGATTAAGGAGCATTATGACAATAAATATATTTTTTAATTTCCATTTTGTAAGATTCGGAAACTTTTTAAAATATATTTACTACAGCATTCAAAATTTAATAAACGCTAAACGAATATAAATGAATTAAAAAAGAAATGTATCTATATATTTTAACTGCACATTAAATTATATTATATAAAATTTCTTTATGTATGTATAAATAGAAAAAAATATATCATTAGTTATAAGTAAAAAATAGATATATATACCTAAAAAAAAAAAAAATACTTCAGGGTGTACCGGAACATGGGCTTAACTCGGCCTTGATCCGGATCAAAATTTCAGATCCTGCTGGTGCTGCCATATTTCACCAACTTCTGTAGATAAAGTCGTTCTTCTTCCCTGGTTGCGCTCCTTTGAAAAGCGGAAGGCGCATCCCTCTTGCTTTAATCCGGATAGTTCCACTACCGGGGCTCGGAATTTCCGAATGGCATACGACAACAACAATATATATAGACATACACCAAAATATAAAAAATCATGCAACATTGTTTTGAGTCGAAAGGATGAAGCCCGACTCTTCATCAGGCAAAAATATATAGGTTCAAATGCAGCATAAAACTAGCAAAGAATAGTCACTGTAACTATGCCTGCATACTTTCGCCCAATGAAAAGTCTTGCAAAATTATTTTAACTTGAAAATATTGTGACATATTAACATAACTTTTTAGTGTTCGTTTGAAGTGTCTTATTATTCATGTTTCAACATCAGGGGGGATCTATTCTCCGATCCGACTATATCTCAATTTCGACTGTGGCAGTCGTTATTTTGATCACGTGACGTCACATTCTGACTTTTGATTTGACGGCTGTCGTTGTTTAAGGACGGTCGCTATGGCAGTCGGATCGGAGAATAGATACCCAGGTCTTTCAGTCATTTACTATAAAATTTTTAGTGATTTCGCTACCTAAACAAAAACAAATAAACATTTTAATTTATCTTATTCTATTTTATTTTTATCATGTTTTTATTTTATTTTTCATTTTGTGGAAACAATTATACCATTTATTTTTCGTAGTTGGATGTTACGTCTAACAATTTGTGGAATAATTTTTGAATATGGGATCCCATTGATTCTAAATTGTAAAATGACTTTTTCTATTAACAATTAATGATGTGATAATTTCTTGTTTCAGCCCTTTACCACGCATATTCTCGCCGCGAGGATGCTATTGCCAAATCCCAACTGCAAAAACTCATTCCAGATGTTTTTTTTTTTTTTTTTTTTTTTTTTAAGTATGTAACTTTGATAATTTAACTGAAAAATATCATTTAATACTTTTCTTTTAACTCTGTTCCTAAATTCTGCTGTCTGTTGACATTTAAAGAGCGTAATTACTTTGGTCTCCTTGCTCTTCAAAAGGGTTAACGGCCATCATAGGTGTTACGATAAAACTAAATTAGGGGTAAAATAGAAAGTTCTTTAAAACATTATAATTATTTTAACTATTTATTATTTAAATTACGATAACTTAAATGTATTTATAAAATTTAGTGTAATTAGTATGGTTAAAACTTAATTGTTTTCACATTTCTGCGCGTATACAGATTATATTTTTAAATTGTAAGTGGGGCATTAATAAAGCTGAATTTTCTAATATGCATAAAAATTAACTTATTATTAAAATACGTACATAAATACTGATATTCATGATTTTACTAAATTTTTAATAACAATACCTTAAATATCAAGGCACATTAAAATATAAATATGTAATTTATAATACGAAATATGTATATATATATATATATATATATTATTTATTTTATTTTATTTTATTTATTTATTTATTTATTTTTCAAGTTCAATTAAAAATTGTTTCGACATTGTTATAAAATTATATGCTGATGATATAATATTTACTAAACGTTCTATTTTATTGTATTAGAAATTTAATTGCGTTTTTTATTCCTATAATCTCAAAAAATGTCCCTTTCCTATTTTTAATATCATATATCTACTTATTCATACATGAAATTCAAAATTACATCTAACAATAAGTAAAGTTTTTTTTAACTAATCATTTTTGAAAAATGAAGTTTTTTTAAAATTATTTTCTTAAACTAATTAGGCTAATCTGACTGTTTCACGAATGTGTAAAATGTTAATTTAGCAAACTCTTCTAAATGATTACAATATCAAACGAGAGAATTGACGTAGTCTTAAAATTTTCTTAAATACGTGTACAAATTTTTATACGAATTTTATCTATTTAAAATTGTTTAGTTATTTTTTAATTGTTGCAAATAGAATTATTAACGCTGAAATAGCTATAATAGCTCTCTGTTTTCCCTGCATATATAAGATTAGAGAAAAACCATTTACATGTGGAAATTAATCTAGCATCCATTTTTTCCACAATTTTCTTCTTGATTATTTTTGTGTAAGTATTCTTATAAACGTAAAATTTTTAAAAGCATAATATTGTGCGTAAAATGCTCTTTTGACAACTTTTTTATGTGTTTATATGTTATGACGGCAAAAAATTTATTAGATTTATTGTTTTCTAAAATAACAGTAAACTTTTACTTTATATCTCTATAAAAAAAAAAAAAAAAAAAAAAAGGTAATTAAAAAAGTATTGTTTAAAATTTTCATGTAAATTTTTCTCGCTTATATATATATATATATATATGTGTGTGTGTGAGAGAGAGAGAGAGAGAGTAGGGTGACTTCTTCTTCTTTTTTTTTTCCATAAATGAGAAACATTTGTATTGCTTTAGTAATTAAATATAAGTAAAAAATAAACCTATATAGAACCTATAACAAAATATTTTTTCTCAAAAACTATTATTAAGGCATGATTGTATATATATATATTATTTATTTATTTATTTATTTATTATTATTATTATTATTATAATTATTTTAACAGCACAAAAAATTTGAATTCATTCAAATGACTACAAAAGAAACAACAAATATTTCAAAGAATAATATTTAAATTTTAGATTTTGCTGGAGATTTTATTTAAGTCAATATTTAAGAATTTTACTACTTATCTTTAGTTAAATGACAGAATAAATTATTTAATGAAAAATATAAATGCTGTATACATTCCAATTTCTTAAAAAAGAAAAAAAAGAGAAAGAAAGAAGAGAAAAAAGTAAAAGAAAGAAACGACTTTATTTGAAATGTTTTAAGCTATTGAAACATTCATTCTATTCTATAAATTTTATTGTTAAAAGTAGCACAAAATAAGCACGCTTCAAATACATTTGCATTTTATTCTAGTTTTTGATATCTGGAAATTGAAATAACAATAACAATGCCATTCTCCCAAATAATTTGTTTACATTTTTTTCAATCAAATTATTTTCTTTCTATTTGCTGCTGTCGAAAATTACATTCATTTTGTAGACTTACTTTTTGCATAAATGCATTTAAAAATAATGTTAAGAAAAATGAATTAATTACTAATAAGAATTTATTACTTATAAATATTTTTTTTTTGTTAAAAAATTAAAATTTTAATTAAAAGTTATTTAAAAGCGCGATTTACATTCTTCTTTATCTATAACATAAAACTATTTGAATAAAATATACCGAAAATTGATGACGAATAAGAAACTTACACAGACGCACATAATCTTTAACCACATTTCTTGCGACCATGGAAGCCTCTGCGCATGTGCTGACTGAACGAGTCTACTGTTAAAATAGGGGAGATAATTTTTTCGTTCGGAGAAAATAAGCCATAAGGGAACACCGGCGAACCGAATGATTGGATGTTTACTAAATTCCAACCTGCCAGTCAACTTGTCATCCCTCAAAGATTTTGCACTCGTCGTCACTGCTAGGCGTAGGAAACGTGGTTGCACTGTACATACATGTATATGCATAGTAAATAACTCTAAACAGAAAAATAACACTATAACCTGAAAGATAATTAACCCAAAACGCATTGAGGCTATCACCGTTGAAACCTCTCAACAGCAGGAATGAGAAAAAGCAGTAAAATGTTTCAAGAGACACTAGCAAAAGCTAAAAGTAATTTGATGCCCTACATCTTATCAAGAGAAAAAAAATATGCTTTTATTCCGAAAAATATATTTTCAGAAGTACCGTCCGATTTTGAAACACCATGTATTGAACCATGTGTTTTGAAACACCACATCCAGTTATTTTATCCGTTATCACAAATTTTATCACTGAAAAAAAAAAATGGGGATTTTCCTACTGTTTCATTATGAAGCAACAAAGAACATAATTGTGTTCAAGAAAAAAGTCAAAAATGTGAAAATATCAGCAAATTTTTAGTTTTATTTTTTTCATAAATATACTAAAACAAAACTCTTTATAAAATAAAGGGAAAAGTTAGCATATAACCAAATTAATGTATAGTTTAAATAGCTGTAGTTTTAGTCAAACCATTTTCTTTGAGTAATTTTAAGAATGATTAATAACACTTGGAGTATGATTCCAAATAGAGCAAAAATTATTTCTTTTTTTGTGATTTTTGCAGAAAATAATCGTTATTTACTCTTTTGACATTTACTTCTCATTTATAGACATTGTTTTTTTTTTTTTTTTTTTATAAGATTTCTGAAGTTATCTTTCCGATAATGACTGCGTTTCTTTTCTTACAAATTAGTACTACACTTTGTTGCAAATTAGTGATAATCGGTTGAACACAAAGGAAATTTCTTTTAAGCGCTGCTTTAAAAACTACTACAATATCAGAGAATCGTTTTATGTATAAATAATCTAAAAAAGGGAAAAGAAATAAAAGAAATGAAAAATAAAAGTGTATTTGACACATTTTAATTTAATTTAGTACCCGATAATACTATATTCATTTAGCACATTAGTCTAAATGAAGCGAGTCTTGCTTTTACTTATTATTATTTGAAAATTTATAAAGGTTCTTCATAATTGAATTTAGAATTTCATTAACAGTTTTGATAAAGATAGACACGCCACTTGAATTTGTTAAAACTTATTTCTTGTTTATTTGACGACTTACACTACCTTGGAAAAAAAAATTTAAAAGAATATTAATCTCATTCGCCAGGTTTTAAATCCCAGAATTAAAAAAAAAAAAAAAAAATGAGCATATGTTGGTAATGTTATTAATGACTTACCATTATCGAAAATATATTTATAATGGAAATGCTTAAACCTGTTTACTTTCTATATTGTTAATTTTCATGAAAATTTTAGGGCTACGAAAGGATACTCATTTCTTGAGAAATTTATAATGTGACTGGTAGATTAAACTTCTATCAGGCGCAGGTATTATTAAAAGAGGTGAATTTCATTGTATATCTTTAAACCATAGAGCATTTGTAACAATTGTCCTCAACTATTCTCCTAGTACATATTGATCTTTCAGTTATCTTCTGAACTTCAAGACGTTAATTGGTTATTGTTAATCTGCTATTGTATTTGAGAAATACGCACGACCATTTAAATATATATATATATAATATTTTATAAAATCTTTATTGTTTTGATCTAAAATATAATGATTGGAGCTAATTTTAAAATTTATCACTCTTTATTTTTACGCCTTTTTTTAGTAAAGAGACAGAATAGTGTTTCTACTGTGTGCAATACAAATTGTAATAACTAGATTCTTCAAAATCTAATTTTCATCAACATATGTAATTCAAGCGTGAACGGTTAGTAACCTTAGAAAATCCTTGTATGTGATTGTTTTGTTTTTTCCCTTAAAATAGATAAAGCGTTAGATAAATATGAAATCCGTTATATAACCGATTAAAATAGCGATTTAAGAAAAATTCAGAATCCTCGTAGTCTGACGATTATTTGGAACGGTGACAGTTTAAGAAAATTCGACGAATGTATGAAAGTCATTATACGAGGATGAAAGCCAAGTGTTAAAGTGAGGCAGGTTTAAGGAAAGTTTAACATAAAGCAGAAAGATAGAGCGAAAATTCGAGAAATTAAAAAAAAAAAAAAAAAAAAAAAAAAAAAAATCTTTTACTTCATAGTTCAAATGTGGAAATTCACCGCATATATGAAAAATTAAAAGCCTTTTTGTTGTTTTCCGATGAAAATTCTTCAACATTTTTCCAAACGTCAAGCGAAATTGCTTGTCTAAACTCAAGACATCTAAATAATAAAACCAGGAAACTGAGATTATTTCAAGTTTAACTAATCTAGAAATTAGATTAAAATAAAATTGGTCTTAAAAACAAATAATAATAATCATTGTGTTCAACAAACAACTGAAAAGCATTTTTCGTTAAAATAAACTATATTTGAGCGGACAATATAAATATATGTTTAATCATATAATTTTTTTCCTTTTTAAAATTATGATAAAATGATGTTGATGCCACATTTTAAAAATAAATCTCGTTTTATTTTAATGTGTTTTATTTATTTGTTTTTGAATAGCATTTTTGCGCTGTCCTTCACTTGTGTTTGTCTTTAATTACATTTGTGAAAGGATCGTAAGTATTAGAAAATGCATTTTATTTTTTTTTATTTTTCCTAACAATTTTTTATTAATATTTTTATGAACGCTTTTGCTAATATTTCTCACTTTTCCTGGAAAAGTATTTCTTGAATCGCTCTCATACTTCCCAATCAAGGTTATTTTAACATTTATGCTTTAATTAGAAAAGCAAGAGTCCTCTAAATTGTACAAATTTCAAAAGGTAGAAAATATTTTTCTTTTCTAATTGATAAATAAAATTATTGATGTAAATGATAAAAATAATAATTTTTATATTTACATTGACCCAAGTTAGAATAAGGAGAATGATATTTCCCCATGTAACTATAATAATTATTTTAAACAAGTGATAGATTTTAATTTAATAAAATTTAACATAATCTATAGTCTCATTAATATATTAAAACCAAGCAACTTTCAAAAGAAGATAAAGAATACTAAATTTTTTAAAAAGCATATTTTAATTAAAAAATCAAAAACACAGGACAGACGTTTCGGCTAGGCCCTCCTCAGTGTTATATACATACAAAACACAACATTTACAACAAAGTCATAAAACATCAAAACAATATTAGGTATTCCGGGGGAACAGCTTTAGCCTCGTTCAAGGCAGAATGTTGTAATTTAGTATAAGTGCCCTCTAGGAAAATACGGGCAGGGACCGATTTACTCACTTGGAGGCCCAGGGCACTCATGTTCAATGGGCCCCCTTTTTCTCGTACTTTAATAGTACAACAAACACAACAAACCGCTTATTTCTGATTCAGCCGTCTAAAAATTCACAACACTTTTCATTTTGTTGGTAAGAGTAAGGCTAAACAAGATCCATGGCTTATCTATCGGATCGACGTACGTCGCCCTCATGTACCTGCATTGCGATGTGTGCCTCGGATTTAGTTGCCCTAGTAAAAGTTTGGAATGCAAATGCAAGTATTGGTAGTATGCAGTTGTATTTGCATTTAGCGAAAAATATTGCAATTTTTTTAATGAGTTGATAGTTTCCTTGAAAGATCATCACACCGATTTATAAAACAGCGCAGTAATTCCTCTATACATTGACGAAAAACAAAAAACTACTATCATTACAGCAAAATTTGGAAATTTTTAATTTTAGCTATTTTTTAAAATGTATGATGGAATTTCTTGGGGCCCTTCACTGTGAGGGCCCAGGGCACATGCCCCGAATGCCCTGCCTTAAATCAGGCACTGAATACGGGACTCGTACAAATTTACATTTGAAGCTAAAAAAATTTTCATTCTCTTGACAGCGATAATATTCCTGATTTTAACAACATTAAAATTTTAGCTTCAAATCTAAATTTGTACGAGTTCCGTGTTTTCCTAGAGGGCGCTTATACTAAATTACAACAATCTGCCTTGAACGAAGCTAAAGCTGTTCCCCTGGAATACCTAATCTTGTTTTGATGTTTTATGTCTTTGTTGTAAATGTTGTGTTTTGTATGTATATGACACTGAGGAGGGCCTAGCCGAAACGTCTGTCCTGTGTTTTTAGTTTTTTAATTAAAATGAGCTTTTTTAAATTTTTAGTATTCTTTATCTCATTTTGAAAGTTATTTCGTTTTGATATATTTTAACTTAAATTTCTTTTTACAAACAACAACTGCTTATACTGCTATTAATAACCAGGCAGTCGATATTTTCAAATGAGCTTACTTACAAATTTATCGTATTCGCTAAATAAAAATAGTGGCCAAACGTCTTAAAAAAACAGCCAATAATCGAAAAAAAAAAACATTAAAAATGTAATTATTATTATCCAAACGATGGAATTCGAGTCATGAAATGCTATTTAAATTAAAATATTTATAAAAATTAACTTCTAAACATATTCAACAAAATCGTCGCTAGTTTATTTGTCTAATGGATAATATTTAAATACCACTAATTTATTATTATTATTTTATTTTACCTGAAACTGATCCCGATAACAGAAAAGGACATTTTTTTACCGTTTATTATTATTTATATTATTTCTTAATATTGTTACTTTTTATTATTATTATTATTATAAATATATTTATTTATTTATTTTTTTTTTTTTTTATAAGCATCATAACTATTTTTTATTTATTTTTACTTTATTTTTAGGCTTTCCTCTAATTTACCTAAATGTTTTTACCCTAATTTAGCAGTTTGTGTTGGTTCTGGAAACAGAAAACCGCCACATTGCCAAAATGTCGGCCCTTACATAGAAAGCCATATATTTTTTAAAATTACTTAATTTCTTATTTTATTTATTTCAAATCGAGGGTAAAATTTATTTTTGCTGAATACATTTTTGCAATTGCACGTCATTTTCATTCTTAAATTACCCTTTTTTCGTTATCTAATTCATTTGAAATACATGTATTGATAAAATTTCGCTTTCTATATTTCAATACATTGTTGATGATATCAGTTTTCTTATGATATCTGTTTTCAGCATCAGTTTTGTGAAACTTGGGCTTTTGTTATTAAGAAGATAATAGCAATAATACTGTTAAATTTTCCAAATAAAATTCCTTGTTCACGTGTCAAAGTAAGGGAAACTAGTATGGTTAATTGAAACAAAAACGTTTCAGCAACATTGTTTTAAACTGTTTTCACACTACGTTCGTCCCAAAATCCCCTCCCCCCACCACGCTATTGAAGATTCGTATTCAAATATTACGACGTGAAGCATGTTTTTCCTGTTTATTCAATTAATAGTTTTTCATTAAAATATTTTTATTGTTCATGTTCACGTATACTTTGACCATTTGACTTGCAATTAACATAAAAGTTTCAAAGAAAAAGGTTCTAGAAAATTATCAAAGTTTTAGGATAATCTGTCTGAAAATTGCATACACTTGTAACTTAAAATGTTGTTTGGTTGGTTGAAGTTACTTTATAAGGTAAAATAGAAAGCAAGTTATTTTTAAATTGAATTCGAAACTGTTAAATATATATATATATATTAAATATTGTTTGCTTAATAAACTAAAATAGCGTATAAATAAACTAATAAAAGTCAACACATATTCAGTTTTAATAGAATTCATACTGATTTAAATTATGATCTTCATTAATATTTATTGCATTTCGTAAACGTATTCAGTTACTGCAAACGGATCATTAGCGGATGTAGAAAGACCGATAATTACTTTCCCGATATTAATATTTGTAATCGATAATTTTATTTTAATCGTTTTGTTTAATTTTCACATGCAGATTCCATCTATCATTTGTTAATTAATTGGGATTACATATTTCAAAAATTTCAATTAGAAAACTAAATAATCGTTAAGAAATTATAATCGATATCATTTTGATGGCAAGTTATTTAAAGACATTTTTACTTTCATATGACATCGAGAGTGTTTTATTATTCTTACTTTCTTCTATATAACTAAGAAGAAAGTATTGAATTCGTAAAATTTTTCAACCTCCGGGTTTTCCATGGCTTTACACGCGTTGAGATATCCTGATTGCAATTCGTTCATTTTTAGAAAAATGTCTGTCTGTGTGCATTATCAAAATTTTGTGAATGTTGTATCTCACGAATGCTGAACCAATCCAAACTTCATATCTAATTTAAAAACTTTTAAAATCAAACTCGAAATGTACAAATACGCAAGCGAAGTCTGACGTCACTGACCGTCCGTGGATGCAAGAAAAAGATTTCCTATGTTAATCGCCCATCGGATTTATTGTAAAAAATTATTAAAATCGAGAAAAATTATTTCCCGATTTTAATCCCCGTATTTGGGTATAAATATGTATTTGTTATCGTATGCATGTGTTAGATTTAGTTATTTTGCTGTCAAATTGACAAAATTTTGATTTTAAATTTCAAAACTCTGTCATCCTTGGCGTTTTTTGTATTTGGCGATCAAAAACGTAATACGAAAATATACATGCCAGATGTATATTTTCGTAATTTGCGTCAACACACAGACAGAGTCCAAGAAAATCTCTTAGCCGTTTATATAGAGAGAGATAGAATATTAATATTTTTGCTTTTAAGAAAAATATTTACTGAAATCGATTCTTTGTTTTTCAATATCACGTGATTGAGCAGACGACTATTTTATTTATTTAACGATCATTTATATTTCCATTAATTTTTGGAACTCTCGTGCAACTGTAACTAAATTGTTTTTTTCTCCATTTTCATGTTTTCATTTCTTCATGTGCATGAACAAATTTAATATTTTACCAATAATTTATTATTTTTCGCGTGGAAGCATATTTAATTTTATGTTGAAAAAAAAAGAAAAAAAAAATTTTTTCTGGTAACAATTAAAAATTTAACTGTCCATTTTAAAGCTTTTACCAGGTTATTATTTTCATATTTTAATTAATTTTAAAAAATCTAATGCAAATTTAGTTACAAATAAGGAACCAAATGAAAGGGGCAGATTTTCTGAATCCGTCGGATTAATTAACTTATCGATCGGACGGTTAGATTTTTTTTAAATTAACTAAAGTATGAAAATTTGGTGGCAACTCGCGTCAACACACAGACAAACAGAGGCCAAGAAAATCTTTTAGCCGTTTATATATATATATATATATAATATTTGATATGGTAGTATGATTCATTTTTAAGCTATCTCTGTAAAAGTAATATGTATATATATATTGAATTTTTTAAACAATGATGAATTAAATCTGTATAAAATAAGCGCTTAAAGCAGCTCTTAATTTCAGTACTAAAAGATACATTTAATTTAAATTATCATGTATGAAAATGACAGTGGAATGTACAAACAACAAAAGAATAAAAAATATAACAGTGTTAATAAACAAGAAGAAAAAGTTAATTTTAAAAGTATTCAAGCCAAAAATTCAATACAAGCTGTATTATCCTCATCGGCAAGTAGGAATACAGTTTATTTACTTTCTTACTGTTGTACAGATCTTGATCAAAAATATAATGATATATTTAAAAAAATATTTTATGTAAATAAAGTTTATTGTATAAAGGAAGGAAATTGTTTAAAAACTAATCAGGTATGAAACGCATTTCATTAAAAAAAAAAAAAAAAAAAAAAAAAAAAAACATCATGTTTTATCACACAAAACTGCTAAAAAATATGTTAAAACTTCCTATTAAAAATTTCCGATATATAAAAAAAAAGTACAAGTTGGCAGCTATGGTAATGTTTATAAACATAACATAAAATTAAACTTTGGTCTGAAAATTTACGAACATTTAAAAATTAATTTAGAATATATATATATATATATGCAATTGCATGAACAATTTACAAATCTAAACAATTTAAATGTAGTATTAACATTAAATTATTAGCATAATACGTATCTGCACTCGGATATTTATCTTTAAATATTGCTATCTTTTAGTGAAGTACTTGGATGAAATACTTTGCATTGGCTTTCAATGGCAACAGATAATTTAATCTGATGATTTATATTTCTTATTTCAAACAAGAAAGGCTGTAAAACAATGTTTCGAATAATAAAATAACTTTAAAATTTTAGACTTTCATCATTCCTTTTCCTTACATAAGTTTATTAAAAGCTTATTTAGTAGTTTATTACCTGCAATATTCCCAATATAGTTTTCAAAATTTTATCTAATAAGTTAAAATTTCGGGTTTCTTTTAAACTTTTATCACAAGATTACTACTTTACGGAAAAAAAAAAAAAATTCATTATAAAAATAATGTAAGTGAAAACCCAATTTGGAATCGATATCGAATTAAAATGAGCTAATTTTGTTTGAAAATTTACGAATTTTACTCTTTAAATATTTCATGGGCGTCCATGGGTTGTTTAGAAAAGCTTTTAATTAAAAACTTTCTGTTTTGTATAGAATATCGATAAGTACTCAAAACGCTATTATAAATTGACACTCAAATTATTTCGATGAAGCTATTGTTATGCAAATGTTAACCTTTATTCCATTTTGTTATTACAAAACTTAAATTCTGAATAATTCAGCTACATTTTTATCATTCTAAACACATACGCATAAAATTTTCTAAATTTTACTGAATTATTAACAGATAAATATCAATATTGTTGATAAGATTTCTTTTGATTTAAATAAAATATAATTATGATTGCATATTATAAATTTGAGTTGCATGTAACTTCAAAAATATTAACAATATTCCAAATAATATTATATTTATGCCTATGTATGTAGTTAACTTTTAAAGTAATAGTAATTATTACGATAAATATTAAAATAATTTTTACATACAATTATTATGATTAAAATGTTTTACTCCAGTAATAAAAGAACTAATGAAAATTTAAGGCTGTTACATGTATGTTTTACTATGAGATTAAATAGTTTTTATTGAAATTTTAAAGCTTTAATCTATTTTTTAATAAACAATAAACAATTTGAATATTTGTAATTAATGATTTTTTTTTTTTTTGTCAAAAAATTGAAATTCTAGAAGCTTAATGTTTTAAAAATTTTATTTGTAATAGAATTGAATGCGATATCTTAAACTAATATTAATATAATTATTATAACTAATAATAACAATGGTTTAAACTAATTTTAATGATAATAAGGAAAATTTTTGCTATCTTTTATAAAGATAATAATTAAAGCTTTAAATAGAAAGAAATTAAAACTTCTTCACACACCATACATTTTAAGTCAGCACAACTTGCTCAGTGTCTTGCTTTTGCCTCCCATGCAGTAGCACGTGTTTGCACCTGATGAAGAAATGCTACGTCCTTTCGAAACCGGTTGTGCTGACTTAAAATTTATGGTGTGTGAAGAAGTTTCAATTTCTTTCTATTGATTGTACGCCAGTTTTTGAATTTAGTTTTGGTAAAATTTTAAAGTTTTACTCCAGGAATTGTTACTTGCATAAATAAAACGGTTACTGCAAAATTCAAGTTAAAACTTAACCTTTCAATACATTTTTTTTTTTTTTTTTTTTTTTTTTTTAAAGCGAGATTTAATATATTGTTTCGAATATTTTTTTTTCCTTATTCTGTTAAACAATGCTCGAGTATTATAAAGGTGGGGGGATTGGGGGGAGTTTACTTACTTACAAAAAAAAAAAAAAAAAAAAAAAAAAAAAAACTTTTAAAAATTGCATCTGAAAAAAAAAAAAAAAAATATATATATATATATATATATATATATATATACAATGCCGCAAACTATATTATATATTTTTTAATTAACACATCCTTGATTTCCTACATTATTTGAATAGCAGTTTCGCATTTTTAACTCGGTTAAAACATAAATATTTGCATATTTAAATATTTCTTATCATGATTTTTTAAAGAGTAAATTTTAAAATAAAATAATGTTCGAATCATCTAAAATTAGCGACAAAAATCTTGAATTCAAATGTATATTTGCATTTTAACTAAAGATCTTTTGAAAATTATCTTTAAAACTTCCAAGCAAAATAAGTTAAAAATTTCTTTATAAACATTGTTCAAATATCATTCTTTTTCTTTTTCTGAATTAGCATTGTTTTACACGGTAAATACAAATAACAAAAGCAAAGTCATTTCCTTGTATTTATTTTTATTTTGCTTCAAAATGACTGAAACGAGCGTAAAAATAATTCTAAATATATTTGTTGCAAGCGCACTGCTTAAAAATAAGATTATTTTAAAGTTTACAATAAGATGAAAATTAAATGTTTAATTCAAATAATTACAATTCAAATAATACAGGAATACATATTTAATTCAAATAATACAGAAAAAGTAGAAAATTTAATGATTAAAACATAAAGAAACTTATTTTAATTTCACTTTTCAAAATTCGATTCGTCTGAATGCCTTCTGTTGACAATTTTTTATATTCAAAGTATACTTTATGCAGTATTTGAAATTGAATTATTTGAAATAATATTTACGTAATTTCACATATTTTTTTTTTATATAACTTATAATACATTTTTTTTTTATAAAATTTAATTGGCATTTTGATATTAAAATATCATAAACGCGAATACTGTTTCATACGATAAACATACTTTTTCAAAATTAAATATTTTATTAACAAAATACTGGTATATTTCAAAGACGTTTATTTATTATTTCCTATATTAGATCTTTAACACTTCGACTAATTAAGCAAGAATATTGAAACATAACTAACCTATAATACATTCTATAATGGTCTAAACTTCAATGACATTTGAAACAGAAATTAATCCAAGTTACTCAAGGAATTTAAAATTGCATATGGAGTATGTGCGCTACACACAAGTGCTAATTATAACAAATATGCAAACAGCTTACATAACACAGTGCAAGATATTGATGATGGCAATATAAACACACTTTGTATTAGATAATGCACATATTCATATTTCATTTCGGAATTATTGTGAAAACCGTTGATTCCCTGTGCAAAATATTTCAAATACATTTACCATTTTGATAAATATTTAAGTTGGGATAAATTCGACATCATAAGTTTTGCGTTATCGCTCTTTATTTTGATCTCTTTAATTAAATAAATGAGTTGAATGATCATTGAAGGGAATATCTCATGAATATTGACAGGTATATAAACAAGAAAAAATATATATACTCATTGGTCTTAAAGCACTTTGAAGCACAACTTACTTGTTAATTTGTACCTTTAAATATACTTTGCAGTGTCAGGAAATAGCCGTTATAACTTTATATTTAAAGAGAAATTATGAAATATTTCTTATGTGTAGCCCTGAATATTTTTTAAAATTTCGGTTTGGATCCTATGGCGCACTGAATAATCCGTAAAGAAAATAAATAATTAAATAAATAAAATCCTTTATAACTCTGAAAACCAACTTTGAGAAATTTCACGTTATATTTCATAATAATTCTTTACATTTTTTGTGCGCCATTGTAAAGCAATCATTGTTGACAATATTATAATATTCTATAAAAAATGTGTTAATAAAGATGTTAAACTATTCTTAAATAACAATCTGTCATAGATCATAAGGCAACCGAATCCTTTTGTTAGTTCCCGTATAAAAACTATTAGCGTTATTTATACGCATTTTTCGATGTATCAAACAAAAAAGAATTGAAATTTTTTCAGAACTGAGTTGTTATTCGAAAAATCATTTTGACTGTATGTGAGAAAGACAGATTTTACTCAAATTTGATTTTTTTTTTTTTTTTTTTTTTTTTTTTTTTTGGGGGGGGGGATTCCTCTCAAATTATGGCTACAAATATTGGGTTCATTTTTCAGTAAGCAAATCCAATCACACATTTTAAGAGAGTAAAACTTTGAAGTTTATAATACGTATGCATTGAAATATAACAATATAAAATGTATTCAAATATCTCGAAATGTATTCAAATTTAAAAAACAAAATTACGTAATTTTAATTTTTTATAGTATTTTAAAGTACTTTCTGCTGTCTACATTTTAATGTTTTCTCTCTATTTTACATTATTATATTCTAATTATATATTCTAAACATATTTGAAGTGAGTACAGCACTCCTCTATGATTTATAATGGGGATAAAAACTTAAGGATAAAATCAAAAGTGCAGAAAAGAAGCATAAGATAAATAAAATAAAAAATAAACGCCCAATCACAAGTACGAAAAAAAATGAACTGACACCAGTCCGATTATGCTCTAAAAATAAATAAATAAATAAAATATTTCGAAGAGCCAGAAATTCAAATCTCAGGCCTCTGGAGCCATCAGTAGCATTATCACAACGAATAGCACACCGAATAAATCACACCAAAAAGTTGAAAGTTTTCAAGAATATTAATGTTCCAGTAATATAACAGTAAACTAAAAAGTTAAATCATAAACAGATACTATCCCACTTAATAATTTATGCCACATTCATTCTAAGTGTCTGTATTAATTTTATTCTTTTACAAAACATTGCAGCACTTTCTCTAATACTTTTCTCTTGCGGCTGTTAAATATATAAGGAATTTTGTGTTGTGAGATTAAAGACCAATTGCTTTCATTTGGCACCTAGGATTAGGTGGGATACCCTTCCTTGGAATCTTTCTAAGAGGTTCTAATCCATATTCACGCGAATTTCGGAGCAAAACCTCAGAAACGCTGAACGTATAGGGCGATCTGTGTTCGAACCTAGCACTTCCTCCTTAACTGCTATAAGAGCAGAAACTCTCAGCTACTAAAGGGGCATATGAGAAATGAAAACGAATATAAATTTCCTATATAAAATTTCCTTTTCTGTTGTTTTCCTTGTCATTTAACGTGTCATTCATTATATTCAATAGTAAAAATTTAAATATATTATCAAAGCTTGATTTTTCTATGTACCAACAAAATGAATAAAAATTAAATTGAAACAAACTTTTAGGTGTCACTTATTAAAATGGAAGTATTGGTAAATGGTTTTAAATTAAAGTTTTCTTTTTATTTTGACCAACTAACCTGGTATGAAGATAGAGTTTTTTGAATCTATTAAAATAAAATTTAAATTTAAAAAATTGGGCTAAACTTCTACATTATTTAATATTTCATTAAGAATTTTAAAACATTAAAATAAAGTATGTATCTATTTTACTTGTTTTTTCTGTGTCGCATAATTAAAGCGACTGTTAAGAATAAGAAAAACGAAACTTGAAAGAAGATAACATTTGTTTGATAAACGTTAAATAAATAGTAAATGGTAGACAAAAAGTGAAAAGTTAACAGCTTTGTTTATGTTGTGTTTTTAAAGGATCTTTTATGAGAATAAAATTATATTGTAATAAAAATAAATAAATAAATAAAGACTATTAAAGATTAATTAAAAAAAACACCAGTTTGTAGAGCTTTCAAATTGGCCATTGTATATACTTTTTTATTAATTTGAAATAATATAAAACATATTGTGATGATTCTAGTATATAAGACGTTGAAAAAGCATGAAGCAATTTTCCCAAAACGTTTTACAAACGAGTTTCTTTCTTTTTCAGTTTATATATATGTGTATGAAATAATAAATTACAGCAATAATTAAAAAATTCACTTGTGAGTGTTTATTTATTTAAAAAAAAATAATCACACATATTCATTACGAGCCGGTGAGCTTCCCCCTATGTTCTTAATGTATGTTTATTCAACAAGAGCTACCTGCCAACTAAAAAATTACCTCTATCTCAATGTGAAATTAGCCTACAAAAAGTAAATAATGATTTTGTTTTATAATAAATTAAAAAAGAAGAGATTTAAGAATTTAGAACAAATTAGTGAAGTTGGAAATGTTGAAATACTTTAGAAAATAATTTAACACATAATTAATTACGGCGTAGAAAAACTATATTAACAGGAGGTAGGACAACATAGGATTGGAAAATGGAGCTTTTGAAAACTATTATTTAAGGAGAGCTTTTAATTGTATTTCATATATGTATCGCAAAACATTCGCAAAAATAAAATAAATGTTTAACCTTAAAATAAAAATAAAAGTTTTAAAACATTTCTAGACATTGTTTCAATTAATCTTTTGGAGTTAAATTTAGATGTTGTAGATTTGGAGATGTTAATTAAATTGAATATTTATCACAGTTTTTGATCTTTATGCGAATATTTTTCAGCATTTCCAAATTCATGTTCAACTTTATAATTGTTTAATAAAATATCAAAAACTAAACTTTAAATTCGACAAATTTATTGGAAAGTTTAATTAATTTCTATTTATCCACATTAAGTCATAATTTATAGAAAATGTTATAAAGGAAAGAAATGTTTTTAAATGTATTTCACTTTCAATTGCTAAAAAATAACATATAAACAATGTTTTTTTTTTTTTTTTGTTTTTTTTATATATATATATAAAACTGAAAATACAGAATTCTTTGCTGTGTTTTATTTAGTATTATATCTAAATCTCACGAGGTGCATTTGTGATTATGTTGTACTTTTTCATTTGGAAATACAACTCTTTTCCAAACCAGTAAACCAATAAAGAAATAAATTTTCTATGCTCTATAGAAATGTAACAAGGACTATCTTCTATATGAGAAGATCAGTTACGGGGTTTGCAGCTTCTTTTTTTTTTTTTTTTTTTTCAATCATACTTTGCTATAAAATTTTTACTGATAAAAATAATAATTACGTTTTATTCACTTCAAAATATTTCTTAGTGGATAACTCAGATCTTTCAATTTATAAAGCAATAAAATTCTTCAACTTTATTTTAAATTGCTATCGAATTTATTAAAGTCAGAAGAGAAGATATGTAATACAATTTTTGATTATGCATAATAATCAAAACGGTTTAAATTATATTAGTTTCTAAAAATTGGATAACAAACAGACTCTTTCTTTCTTTCTATGTTTTTTCTTTCTTTTCCCTTTTTTTTTCTGCTCATACTTGTTAGGTAAATGAACGTATGAATAAAAAAATTACATGGCGTATTCGTCATCATATAATTAATCGAAATTCGCATTATTTGATCAACAAGAATGAATTTTAAAACTGATATTAACAGCAGTTATATATTTTATTATTATTATTATTATTTTAGTATATATCATTTAAAAGAAATAAATGAAGAGAAACAGAAGAGTACAGAAATAGAACAAAAGGTAATTTATAAACTTTTATCTCTTTTTTTTTCCCCTACTTAATATTATTTAATTATTTGATATAGTTTTATGAATGTTCACTTAATTCGTTTTAATTGTTTTTCATTTACTTATTTAATTGCTACGGCCACACAGGCCCTGATCAAAAGCATATTTAAAAATGATGTGAACATAATCTGGTAATTTGTTTTAATGAAAGCGTACAAAGTTATAATCAGACATGAAAAGGATTTTATTTTAACCAAAGAAAGTTTATATATATATATATATATATATATATATATATAACCATAAAAAAGATTTCAAACGGTCTTCGTAGGCTGAATAAAGAAGCTTTAGCAAGCAAGATGTGTTTTGTCGTCAAATTACAAACGAACCTTTTGTTGAGAAATCAGAAAAAGAAATCGCATTTTTCCCCAAAAATTGGAAGGTTAGAATTTTTCGAATGATGTAAAAACTTTATAAATTTAAGATATATCTTGAAATATAGAAATAGCTCATGCAATTAGGATGCATCGTATTATTTAATATAGAAACACTACTTTCTCAATATATAAAAATTTCTGTTTCCTTATGTATAATTTCCTATTGAAGAAGTGGTAAATCTTGTTTTATATACTGGCAGATAAAGGTATGCTATCATATTTTCTTTTAAATGATTCTTTGCATATTATAGAATTCAATCAGTAAGTAAATCAGTTCATTAAAAAAAAAAAAAAACTTTGTAATTAAAGGCTGTTTAATGCAACGCCCTGAGCTGATAGCACCTTAGTGATCACCGGGTGAGTGTTTCCTAAGGTAAGAATTTTCACGGGACATGAATAAGGGAAGATGGTACTGGAAGCACATGTGCGGGAGAATTAGCTCAAAATTAATAAAACTTAGTTAAAATTTTCACGAGAATTAGTTAATATCACGAGACGTGAACACAGTGATAGTGTATTCTGCAATCAGAATTGTTCAAAGCAACACACTGGATTGAGTACGAAACAGGCGCCACCGACTGTGATTTTGCTACAGCGAGAAATTCAGCGAGTCGCGAACCAGCTGGTCACCGAAGGGAAATAGATAGTAATAAAACATTAATTTAAAACCACACATATTTAAAATAAACTTTCAACGTTCAGTCCATGCCAGTTATTACACGTACACAATAGGTAATAAAGATTGAATAAGAAAATAAATTTTAAAGTACTTTTACCTGAGCAAACGCATGACTCATATTTAAAACGTAGGCATTATTTTACATCACGCGTTGGATAGAAAATGAGTGTGGTAAAAAAAGCTCATAAATAACGTATTGCAGAAGATTTGTCAGCTACTTGAAAATAAGCTACATGTTCACTTGTTTAGTTGATACGTATTTTGGGCCTTATCCAAAATAGTGTTTGGCGTACACATTGTTTTACTTCTAAAAAGTTGTTATATATCCTGGTGTTCTTTTTATTGGCATGAGAATATTATTCAACTCAATTGAATGTCATGGAAAATAGAAAACAACCCAGAATGAAAAACATGTTTCAATTTCTCGAAATATTTTGGAAGGTTGTCAAAAACATCGCATTTCAGCAAAAAACGAGATGTGTTTAGCGTTACTCTTAACCTTATTGAGGTTGTCGATCTACCGTCATTTTTTATCCATTAAGACGGAAATGAGACCAGAATTACATTAGACCAGGACCTGCAGCTTAAAATAAGTACCGAAACACTATAAACTTGCATGTCTGGATTTAATCCTTCACCAGAAATACTGAGAGCTGCATAATTTTTTTGTTGACGTGCATCGTATCGTGATTTATATCGAAGCTTTAAATAGTTTTTTTTTTTTTTTTTTTTTTTCTGTAAGTTTCGGGTAGGCATTTCAGTTAATTTCGATAACGCACTGGTTTTTGATTGGTTCTTACCCAAAAGTTATCTGATTATGAAGGTTTACTAGGAATTTTGGTAACTACGACTTGTACAAAATTTCTAACAACTTAATCCTTATTTTCAAGTACTTTTTAGCAATAATTAATCAGAAACCAATATTTTTCCAAAATTAACAGAAATATCATTCAGAAATATGCAAAAACAAAATTTTTCTATTTTCGTATTTCATTATATGCCATTTTTGCATATGTTACATATATAAGTAGTTTAAATAACATGCATTTGAAAATTCTTCAGGACAACCTGTTATAAATTTAAAAAAAAATGTTCAAAAAAGGATGACAAAATGTTTTTAATACAAGAATTGCAGCACTTTTGATGTGCCTAAAACCACTGGCTTATCAGTTGGAGCCCCATTTATGAGCTTCATTTTAAAATGTAAATGTAAGTATACATAAAATGTGATGACATTTTATTTTTAACACTTATATTAAAGTTATTTTTTTATTAAAATCAAAATTTCTGATTAAATGCCATATGCAAACATTTTTGGGAAGTTTTAGGTCAAAAAGACACATTGGCACAGACATTTAAAGAAACAATAAAAATTATGTGGTGTAGTACTCAAATGGCTTTGTTTTACCTTCATTTGAATATTATAAGGAAATTTACATATTAAGATATAAGGTAACAAGTACAGCATATAAGTGTGCTTTAAAAAAAGTCAAAATAGTTTTTTATTTTACATATATTTCTGTGTGAGGGAAGCTAGTATATTACCTACATTAATAAAAAAATAATAATTAAAAAAAAAGAGGCTGTAATTAAATTAAAAATGATGTTTCCGATTATTCAGGGAATTTTCAAAAATACCATTCCTTAAAATTTACCAATCTTGGTCAAACGTTTTAAGTGGCAAACTTGTATGATGTTCAAAATTGCAAATTTGAATTTCCTGCAGTTATTCGTTTTTAAGTTATTTTGATAGAAAATATAAACACGAAACAATCGCGAGTAGATTGATTTTTGAGTTTAAGGGAACACCAAAACGTGTAGTTATAGAAAAATTCGATGTTAAAATCTAGAATTAAAATTAATACTTTACTTACCATACGATTATAAGAAAGTAATCATCCTTGATAGTCTAGTCATTTTTTCTGGGTTTTATATGATTTATTAGAGTACTTCAATCACATTTAATGGAGATATTCTATTCCCTAAATTTTGGGTAACCCTGTATATTGTGTATCATAATGTCTATCATATTGTCTGCCAAACACATAATAAAACTTTTATGCACTTTCCAAGCAATTGCCAACAATTTCAAAGGATAGCTGTAACATAAAAAATTTCTTTTACGTGGCTCTGTAAACAAAGAGTGAATGATTTTGATACCAGATCATACAAAACCTGTTTTCGTAAATACACTCTTTATTTTACTTTGTTTAGTAAATAATTTAAATATATTAAAATGTACCTTCAAGAAATTTTGTTTAATGAGTCATTTAATGTATTGGTGTTAAATTGTTAACTACCAGAGATTTTACCCGTATACATAATGTATTTGAACTATGTTAGGTTTTCCTGTTTAATAACTATTAATTCGATTTCAACAAAAAGTTTCATCTAGCATCTCCATATAATATATATATAGAATACTGATTTTTAGCTCTTTGCTAATATTTGTTTTTGGGTTATGCAAATAAATATGCATACAGACCGACACACAGACCAAGTGCTAAAATATAATTTTTGGATTCAGGAAATCTCAAAACGTGTAATAATAACAAAATCTTTTTTTTTTTTTTCTTTTCTTTTCTTTTTTTTTTTTTTTTTTTATTTGACACAAAAATTTTTTGAATGATATAGAATTAAATTTTGCGACACTCAGTCCATAATATTTGTTGTTGTTGTTATTCCGTTTGTGTCTTTTTGAGAATAACGGAAAGAAAATTAGTTTGGGTCAAAATGGCCCATTCCGTGGTTGTAATGTTAAACAACTTATCCGAGAATTGAAATGTAAACTCATTAAAAAGTATTATTCAAATTATGCAGTTTTTAAATTAATTTTTATAAAAATTCATAAGTTAGGTTTACTATTTGAATTTTCTGAATTTCAAATTGTCTCACAGAAATATTAATGCTACAAATATATTGAGTAGAAAGTTTTACATAACAAAAGTAAAGTTTTATATCATAAAAAATACAACAATTTTCAATTTTCTCTCAAATTTATATCCTAGAACCATTTCCGCTTAATTTCATTTTGCTGTGAAATATAACTTGTACAACTGAAAAACAAAATTTTAGAGTACAAATTACCGTCTATCATTGTCGTAACTGTAACTTAAAATTGGAATGTGTTTTCTGTATATTTGTTTATTTTCAGGACTATAATTCATAACTTTCGATTTAAAACAAAATTAAGACTTCTTTAAAAAGAATGCCTCAAATTCTATTTTCATACTCAGGCGCATTGCATTATCTAACATTTCAAATTTATTGCTCGTTCTACATTAAAGATTTTTTTTTTGTTGTTGTTGTTTTGTTTTGTGAAGGGAAAATAAACTTACAAATTCTTCGAGTCTCAGATAAACTTACAATTCTTTTAAATTATATGTTACAGTTTAATGACTATCCATATAATACATAATATAACAGATGAATATATTAATTAAATTTAATAGATAATATAAATATATATAATATGTATAATGACTAAATATACAATAAATATGAATATAAAACAGTACTAAAAATTAGATAGACTTTTATTAAAAAAAAAAAAATACCACCATACAATGAGTACAAATAAACTCAATCATTAATTATACAATTTTTTATTAAAAAGACAATCAACTGATTGGAAGAAAATCATATTTTATGAAATTTTTATTTTACTTTATTTTATTTTATTTTATTTTATTTTTTTTTTTTTCGACTGAGTAGAAAAAAAAAAAAAATCATTAATTATACAGTCTTTTCTAATTGACAGAAAAATAGTTAGTACTTTTATTACAGGAAAGTTGCTTATTAATACATATCGCTAATTTTATTGTAAGGAGTTTTTAACATTTTATTTTAAGCTAAATCTAAATTACAATATTAAAGTTTTCTGATGTGTTATTTAAATTCAACTTGTGTTAAAAAGAAACAGAAGTACAATTTTAACAAGAAAGTTATTTAAACGTACACGCTTTTAAAAATGAGCGAATTAAAGTTGAAATAAAAAGAATTTATGCAGGTACCTTGGGCAATAACTTAAATATTTCACTACATGCAGTGTAGCAATTAAATAATTTAAGTTGTTTAGATAGACACGAAAGTTGAAATTTTGCGTTAATTGCCAGTGATCAATGGACTCTTTTAGATTACTGCCATATTTCGCAAATTTTCCAGCTCAATACAGAAATAAGTCTGTACAGAAGTTTTTGAGGAAGGGCCCCTTTTAAGTTAACCGAATTTTGTAAAGAGTGCATCTAAAAGAATATTACTTTCTGACCTTCTTGTTTTAAAGAATGCCGATTTTTAGGAAGAATCCAAAACACAATTTTCTTTGATAGACCTTTAAAAATATCAACTTTCTGTTATCAGTTATTGAAAATATGGCTGATTTTGTCGCCTATTGACAAATAAAACATAATTTTACAACCGATTACTGAATTTCGGAACTATTTCGATACTGATTAAATTAACATTAATTTCAAATTAATTTTGATAGACATGCACGTTTTTTTGCAGATAAAGGCTGAAATAAGCAATCATTTCACAGATAATCAATAAAATCCTCTCTTTTTTCAAATCTAAATCTTGAAATACATGATTATTTCATAGGAAATGAACAAAATTTATCTCTCTCTCTCTCTCTCTTTTTTAATGTCCGATTGCGTAAATAAGGGATACTTTTGCAGACTATTTGCGAAATGCTTAATAGTTTCGCACATGTTTCACGCAATTTATGTTTAATCAAATGATTCTGCAGAAATTAATAATTCTTTGTCTTTGATTACAGAGAAGTACAAATATTTTGTTTGTAATATTGTGCTTTTATAAAACTGATTTTCGAAACACGAGATTTATTTCACTGCAAATAAACAAAATTTCTACACTAAGGTACAAAAAAAAAAAAAAAAAAAAAAAAAAAGCCGCACTGCAGAAACATTGACTTATACCTCTTTTATTTGTAATAACTTCAAAACTAATTGTTTAAATAAATAAAACTATCATGTTTGTATGAAAAGAGATGAAATGATACCTATGTATATTTTCGATTTAGAAATTCCCTTTATTACACTCTACGAAGTACTTAAAAATCTACATAAAACTTTCTTTTTAAACGTAATAAACATATACTTGCTATTCTATTATCATTTATTATATGAAGTAGGCAAGTTATATTTTAATACATGAAATAAAACTATTTATTTGTTAGATCTCTACAATTACTCAATAAAAATATGTATTCTGCATTTATATGGAATTGCTGCTTTAATATGCAATGGTATAGAATTGTACATTGTTTTAATATAAATCTCAGAAATTTCACTGTGCCAAATATCATACATAATTTTTTCTAGTTCTTGCAGAGTTGAAGGCTGCAAATTTCGAACCCTCCCCCTCTCCCTTTCCGTTCCGCCTTTTCATAGGCTAAACATTCTCGAGTGGATTGAGATTAGGACTATTTCCAGGTCTGGTAAACAAGAAATTCTGCGATATTCTTTGCGCCATTTAACTTAAAGTGAAAAAAATATGATTATTTGCAGAATTATAAGTGCCCATGGGAATGGATAAGTAATTTTAACAATTTCAAGCAGATATACATACCGCAGACGCCGTATATCAAGGTGCATTATCGTCTTGAAGTGCTGTTTGAGGAAAATTTTGAGATACCTCCAAAATAGTTGGCCAATTGCTACTTTTATAAGGGACGCTTTTTATTTCGAGTAAATTTATCCCTTGAGCATGAAAATTTGCACAATTCCTTGAAAAGTTATATGCCTCCGTACCATAATGTAAGGAGAATGTGTCACTGTTCTAAGAGTGCAATTTTCATTAAGTCGGTCACATTTTCGTCGTCCTACTAGATTTTTTCATCAGTTCGAAATAAATTAAACTATATTAATCAGATATAACCAATTCAACCAATAATTAACTGATACATATTTTTAATTTTTGGTCAACTGAAGACTTTTTTTTTTAATTTATTCTCCTTAATAATGGCTTTTTTTTCAAATCTTCTGGTTTTTAACCTGCTTATTTTAATTGTTTCTGCGCTGTTTTTGAAGAAAATATTTTGCTATACACTTTTTTTTTAATCTTTTTTAAGTTCTGAACATGATACAGATCGATATTCTAGAAATATGATTTTTAACTTGCAATCATCTCGCTTGGATGAACAATGTGGCCACCTAAAGTCAAATTTCCAGTTTAAACAGCCAAAAAATTTTATATCTTGCTAAAAACCATCTTACCAATTTATCGTTAACATTTAATTATTTTGCAGTCTCATGTATTAAAATATTTTTTGATTTTCATTTAAAAATTAATACATTTGTGGCATCGTTAATTGCCTTATCCTTACCATTTTTGAAATATTTTCTAAAATTGCAATGTTCCTGACAATTGCATTTTCTGTTTAACTCTTGGTTCAATCCTAATGTACATGGAGGACGATGTAATAAAACTTGTTCGAAAATTAACATTTTAAATGTAAAATTGACGGTTACAGGAAGAGAAAAAGAAAATATCCAAATGCCGTTTTTTTTTTTTTTCTTTCGTTCTCATTCGTTTCGCAACAATGCTCTGTGGTCTTATTCGAAGGACTCTCAAGAATGAATCAATAGTTGTTTACAAGTTTAATGGATTAGGTATGGGAAATAAGTACGCTGTAATTTAAAAATTGCAGCTCTCAGAACTTCAAAACTGATATTTTTTAAAAAGTTATTCATTATTCTCTAATATTAAACTGTTTTTTGTTTAATATTAGACTATTATTTTAGATAAAAGTAATCGAATGATATAGCGTTGTGAAACTTTGCAACGCAATATATTTAAATCTAATAACTTGATGTACATAGGGTCTTCGCAAAAAATAAACAGTTTTTAGAGCTCTTTTAAACAAGTACAACATCTATGCAGTAGCTTTTTTAAAAAACATTCACCAGTTTTTACTAAACAAAATTGACCGACCTTCATCAAAAGCAACTGAATGATATCGCGTTGTGAAACTTAGCAACGTAATATTTTTAAATCTAATAACTTGATGTACATAGTGTCCTCGCAAAAATCAACAGTTTTTAGATTTCTTTTAAAAAAGTACAACATCTATGCAGTATCTTTAAAAAAAATTCATCAGTTTCTAATTAAAAATAAGAAAATGGCCTACTTTCATCCCCAAAGTAGGTAAATCTAGACCAATCAAAAACAGGAGTGGTCCGCCCGGATGTGTTCCGCCGACAAACTCTTTGCGTTATTTAGGGGAGAACCGTGTAATATGAACCGTCGTGTAATACAGACTTTGAGGAAATTTATATGTTCAACACGAGATGGTGAAACCATCTCAACGTCTTTAGTGAATATTATTGTTATCCAAAGCAAGAAGTGACTTGTACATGCGGACCTGTATTTGGACGATTATGAAATTGAGTTTTCAGTTTATATGATCATTGATGTAACAAGTATGTTAAAATGAAAGTATTACTATCTACTGTTAGGTAATTGTAATATAATTTTCGTGTTAATAGTAGCAAATGTACGTATTTTCTGAATAATCTGGACATGTGTTTCATTGGCGCTAATTTGCATAGCGATATATGATTGGAAACAGCGTTGCTCTATTTATGCGTTCATATGAACCATGCTCTGTTGTGTAATATGGACCAGTGGTCTATGGTAAAAACAGAGGTTTTGTTAATGCTCGGGTACATACGCCGCACACTGAAAATCTTGAGGCTATCGAATAGGCCAGCGAAGCAGGGATAATCAAGCTATTACTTCCTTCGTATACAACCCATTGAATTTAACCATTGGACCTCCCTTTTTTTCGTCCATTAACTATTATTATTTTCGCCCATTTCTACTATTTCCAAGAGGACAAGTGTATGAGGGAACATGCTGGACAGTTCGTTTCACAATTCCCAGCGTGTCAACTGTTCGGGAAGGACCACTTGGTCCATATTACACGAACGTCTTTGTAATATGGACCACCGATACATAAATAAAGTAATCATTTCCTGCAATTATTAATACTTCACAGAGTGCTTTACTAAGCTTGAACCATGCAACTCAGTTGTAATGAGCAACCAACAAATTAAATCTTTTTATTTTAATAATTTTAGTTTTATGAGCATTCTTGCTTAGGTGTCCATATTACACGGATCTCCCCTATATAGATTTACAGGGACACAATGAAAAATTCTTTATCGTTATGGCATTTGGGATGAAAATATTTAAAGTACGATAGTGTCTAAATGCCATATTCGATAGAGCTTAAAATCTACATATATGTTATAGATCACAGTCGCACAAACTGTACAGATTTTGGCGAATCAAACATTTAAAGATTTTTACAGGAAAACAATGAATCATTCTTAATCATTATGACCTATAGCCTCAAATTATTTGAAATGCAATAGCGTTAAATTAAACAACATACCGTTTGGGGAAATATACGCAAATAACAGCCTTATTATAATTTCTCTTTCGTTTGTTTAACGACTTCTCTTTTTTCTATTTTCGTTAACAACCGTTGATTACTTAATGTTCGGAATGTCGAGTGGAGTCACTCTAGATTTTTTGAAGTGGAATTATTTCACTTCGATTTGAAACAAGTTAAATTATGCAATTTTCATTTTTATGAGGATCGCAGATACATCTGCATATGCACATGGAAATAAAAAAGTGGTAAGAAGTTTAGTTTTTTTTTTTTTTTTTTTTTTTTGTCATTTTATTCAAAAAATTTCACATTGTTTTAATAAATATTTATAACCCTCAAATTTATAAATATAAAACAATGATAGCATAAATTTGGAAATGATTTGCAAAATGGAATTTATCTTGAATTCTTTGAAAGTGAAATTCAACAAATTCGCTTCAGTAAGAAGATAAATAAAACAAATTATGTAATTTTCTAAAATGTCGCCCTTTAATGCCTTCTTAATTTTTTTCAATTTCAAAAATAAATGATTAGTAATCACATATTGTGTGAGTGTTTTATCAAAATAAATGTATACTTTCTGACGTCTGTATTTCATAAATATACTATATATGTTTTTCATAAATATAATTATGCAATTAAAGTGTGTGTTTTGATTATTTTAATATCAAGAACATAGTTTTCAATTAAAAAGAGACGTTAAAACTTTTTTTTATTAAATGTTAATACCATATTTAATCTTATGAAATTGTTTAAAAAAATATATGAAAGGTTTCCTTTTTAAATTTCTGATTAATAAAAACCGTAATTGGCCACACAGATTAATATTTTTGCTTCGTGGTGATCTCCTAACAATAACCACTGTAAAAGAAAGATTTCATAAATTATATATATATATGTACGTCGGTAACAAAAGTGTCCGAACACTAGCAAAAAGTCCTATATAAAAAAATACACTTAATACAGTTTTTCTAAATAAATCCTTATCGAATCCTATTTTTAGACTGACTAAGAACAGGATTCGACAAGGATTTATTTAACAAAACAGTATTAAGTGTACTTTTTTTTATATAGGAATTTTTGCTAGTGTTCGGACACTTTTGTTACCGACTACATGTATATAACAGAAAATGGGTAATATTTTACGAAATTTATAGTTCTAAAAAATAATAATCAATTTTATGTCATTTATAATTACTCGCACAAAGGAAGCAACAATCAATCTTAGTTAACAATAAAAGTATTATAAGCTTCATTTAATTTAAAATCCATGAAGCGTATTAAATAATGTGGATACAAAGTATATGCATATAATATTTTAATCAATTTAAAAGCTTAACCTTTTATGAGGAAACATTATTCGTTGAAAGTCATTATTTACCACTTTCTATGTTTATTATTTGAATTGTATGGTGCATTGTGTAGTTGGAATCTCTTGTTGTTTTTATCGCTTTTAAAGCATTTGATTTCAAATTCAATAAAATATTTTAAAGCTTTTCTTTATTTAATAGTTAATAATTATTATTTTGAATTGTAAAAATCTGGTGTGTCACTCACACGACTTTCTCTTATCCTGAAATTTAATACTATAAATACAGGTTGGAGATTAAGAGGTAAGATAACGATGTTATGTAAATCTATGTTAAACAATTCAAATTAGGCTTCGGGACAGATTTATATAATAATTAGTTCTGTGTGAGGAGGGCTACCGTCCCCCTCAACCCGCCGTTTCATTAATGCATCTACATTTATATAGAATTTAATTCCGTTATTAAAAAATAGTTCTGTTTTTAAAAAATAATTTATTAAAATTATTATTTAAAAAAATTATCTTTTATGATAATGCAGACGATTTCCATATTAGAGAAGTAGTATAACACCAAATATCCATTTTTTTTTTTTTTTTTTTTTCCGTTAAAAGTAAAAAAAAAAAAAAAAAAAAAAGAAAGAAAAAGAAAAAAATCGATAACTTTCTTTTAAATTATCGCAGATTGATGGTTCAACCATTCATTTTAAAGGTATTGGCGAGCTCTTTTGAAAGATATCCATCATGAAAATTTACTCCCCTCGAAGGAGGACTTCCCCCCCCCAGGGGGGAGGCGAGGCTCCTACATACACAATTTTGTTTTTCCTTGTTGACTATCTCCATTACAAAATATATATATTCGTTTCATTTGGTTTAGTGCAGTCTATAGATGTTAAACTCTACTTACCTGCAATTTTCCCAAGAGACGTAATGTATTTGCATACTTTTGAGTGTCCTTGTACACGAACCATTTGCTTGATCTTAACGAAAAATTTAGTGTAGCATCCTTATATGATAAACATTTAGAATTCCAAGTTTGAACTTTCTGCAATAATTTGTTTTTGAGATATGCTGATAACAGACAGACACACGCACAGACATATACACAGACCATTTCCTAAAAAAATGATTTTCGTATTCAGGGGACCTCAGAACATGTAAATATAACAAAAACTCGCGTTCGAAAATTTGACCCAAAAACAATACTTCCTCTACCTTATGGGTAAGAGAAAGTAAAAATATGTGTTTAAAATTGATTATTATAATAATAATCTAAATTCAGAATTTAAAAAAAAAAAAAAAAAAAAAAAGTTAATATACAATTCCTTACGTCTGTAATACAAAAAATTCATAAAGTTAAATTAATACTTCTTTTATTTTTAAAATATTACATAAAGTTAGTTCTAAAGTTTTTAAACAAACGGAATCTTGTACTCATCTTTCTGTCAGAAGTTCTTTTCACATGAAATTTTGCTTACATGCTTTATTTATTTTTTTTTTTTTTCTTTCTTCTGTAAAGAATAAAATTAAATAATTTTACTTCTTTAAAATAATAACATTAGTAATTAGAAATGCTGAAATAATTTTACTGATTTAAATTTGTGATCCTTCAACGAAGATAAAAATACTTTTTCATTTTACACTGTTAAAAATTTCGTGTTAGTTTGAACCAAAACTTGGTACTAAAGTAGTTGCAACCACCGAATAGTTTAACCTTTTACCGTGATTTGGTAATTTTATGTTGAACCAAATATTGGTGTTATGTTTTACATATATATATATATATATATATACATACAGTAAGGCACCGTTTATACGTCTTTCAAGTGACTGGCCTAAAAGGACGTATAAATGAAAAGGTGTATAATCGAAATTTTAATAATAACGCTTTCATTACTACAAATTTAATTACACTTAAGTAAAATTTATGTGAAAATACTAATTAATAAAATATCTTAGGTTAGTAAATGTACATTATAACTTTTTTTTTAAACAATAATTAATAAAAAAAAAAAAAAAAAAGATTTATTATAAAAAGTGGGAAAAATCATACTATTAATGCATGACTGGGTACTAATTACATATATCACATATTGAGTATTATATTACATTTCTTAAGAGCTTTATATATGAACGCATTTTGAATATTAATTATATATATTGCGTATAAGCATACGATTTATGTTCATACAGATAGTTATTCATTACATAGGCATTAAAAATCTTTAATATTCGTCTGATTTGCTGCTTGTTTGTGAATATTAAAAATTCTACTGTGAATTTAATTGATTCTTTGATCTTTCCTGTGTTCCTCCATTTAAGATGCTTTCTAGGAAAAATCCGTCTTATTTAGAATGGAAAATAACGACAGGTCGAGAAATTTTGCGAATTTTAGTAAAGTGGAAAAAAACGTATAACCGATATTAGCGACGTATAAATGAAAAATGTTTGCATTAAAATTAATAGGAATGAATTGGAACTTACATTTTTTAGTTTCTTATCTTGACCTATGTGTGAGTTGTTTCACAAAATTTGCACTTCACGCTATGTTTCGACCACGTTCTTTAATTTAAGCTTGGTACGGTTTCAAAAAGAATATTACTGATTCGTACTTCCTGGACAGTTATAATAGATTTTTCTCTCTTCTTAAAAGGATATACTTCAATAAACTTTCTTATAGTAACATTTGGTTAATGATCAATTGAATAAAGAATTTTTTTTTTCTTGTAATGAATGTTGGTTTTATGACATAATCACACACGTTCTCACTTCACAGATTTTATCTTCATTCTCCGGCATACAGCCGTTGATTTTCAACGCGCTGGTGGCGCCATCTTCTGAATAAAATGGAATTACAATTGCATGTACGCCGAAACACTTCCCTTGTGAGTGGATATACGGTAGCTCCAAGTTTTGGTACAACTGAAATTTAATAGCAAGAAGTAGAAAACTAAAAAGAAAGGTTGAACCATATTATGTTATTGCTTATAACTTTACTCCATATAATGGTTCAAGTTTGATCTAGAATTTATGACATAGTAATTGTTTACACTTAGAATATAGGCCTGGGTAAGGGGTCGTTAATGAGGTCTTTCTAAGAGGGCCAGGTCCGAACTAATGCGAGTTTTGAAGACAACCCTGAAAAAAATCCAAAAGGCGAGGCTAACGTGGACGACCTGCATTCGAAACCTCCATTTTCTTTCTACCATCTTCGACACCCAAACCTCTCGGCCTGGTGGGTCTTCCAATTTGCAGGAGTTGAATAATATTTAAATATGAATCTTCAAAGATCAATCGTTTTAAATTCAGAAATTGTTATTTTATATTTTAATTATTGGAAAAATGTTTTCAATAGATTCATTAAGCGTATGAAGAAGTCATGGGGCGTTGTCATCTGATTTGTTTAATTAAAAAGATCTGGTACGTAATATATCCATAAAACTGTTAGTTGATAACATTTGATTATTTATGTACAAGGCTTTGAACATAATTACTATGGATTTCGGTTAAAAAATTTTAAGGAGTTAAAATTGAAAAATTTTAAATAGCTTATGGACTTTGCATTCGTTAAAAAATTAAACACATGTTTTTATCTAATTATAATTAACATTAAATAAAAACCTTATTATTAAGCACCATAAATTAGTAGTTGAAAATGCATTGAGGTACTGGTGCTGAAAACTAATAAATAAACAACTTTTAAAGCAAAAGCTATGAATTATAATTTATGGTGTTTCCTTACAAAGCTTTTATTCTTTACAATAAATTGTTTAAGAAACATTTATTGATTATAATTCAACACCAGTGTCAGTAAAATTTTTTGTAGATTTTATTTAGTCGAAATTTTTCCGTTAATAAAATAAAATTTGATAAAAAAATCATTTCGAAGGACTTGCTTGTGCCTTTTTAGACACATTTAATGTGATTTTACAACAGCAAATTTAGGCTCTTTGTAGAAAATAAATCTTCATTTTATAATTATAACCTATAACTTTAGTAAAATTGCAAATTCGTTAAAAATTCTATAAAAAATATATTTCACGTTTTCCCTAAATTAAAGGTTTAGGATGTTGCGCTAATAGAACAGTATATAATCAATGAAATGTAATAATGGGAACTCGATTTTCAAAAATGCAACGATAAATTTCCCCTTTGAAATATTTTTTCAAAATTATTTTACTAAAAGCTACATATCCTGTTTAATTAAAACATTATTATTTTTCACTCTTTCAAAAAATTGTTTCTTGGAAAATGTTTCATACTTTACAACTGATTCATTTCACATTCCTCATGCAAGGTAAACATTGTGTATAAACAAATAATGATAATAATTTGAAATGGTTATACTTCTAACATAAAAGTAGGGTTCTCAGAAGTCGCTATTTTCAATACCCCTTTTACATAAAGCAATGTTTGTATTATTATTATTATTATTATTTTTATTTTTTATTTATTTTTTGACAATATGTACTACAAACAATTAATAAAGATTAATTTAAAAGAAACTGGTATTCAAAATAGTGATCGCTGAGAACCCTTTTAAAAGTTATCTACATTTGTGTATGAATTTAGTTTATTGGTTTATTGAAAAACACTAATAAATTTATGTGAAATAAGTTTTAAATCGATTCTAAATGGCGTATTTTCAAATTCAGTCAAACTTTTTGTGTAATACATTTAAAATATTTTTGAGACGTTCGTTTTTTATTCGAGTTTCACGTGGGATTAGATATTATTATTTATTTACTTTTTTAGATTGAAAAGGTTTTTAATTGTCAATTTTAATCCAGTTTTACTTAGTAAGTTACTCTTTAAAAAATTATAACTTTTATTTTATAAAAACGTATAACTCCTATTATTGTTATTTTATTGAAAATTTATAACTTCTAAAATATTTATAAATTCTTTTTCTTTTTTTTTTTTCGACTGAAAGTATATTGCCCATAACGCAGAACTAGTGCGACGTAAAATACAACCAACCAATCCTTCGAATAAAAATACTTTTAAATAGAAATTGAGACAAATTTTCTTAAAAGTGAACGCCTTTTTGTGATAGAAAACATTTTTAAAATAAATTTTTAACTTTTAAATGCATGACATTAGTTATTTAACATTATAATTACTTTAAAATCAATGTAAATTATAATTCTTAACTTGTAGGAAATTTATTTAATAACTGCATATATTATTTAAAAAATAAATTATTTACGTTTTATATTTTTAATGAATAATAAATAAGAGATGTTAATCCTTTTTTCTGAACAAATATATGTATATATATATATATATATATATATATATATATATATATATATATATATTCAATAATAGCATAGTAAAATTCAGCTTTTCATTAAAAAGACTAAAAGAATTCAAAATGCTGCTTATTTAAAAAAAAAAAAAAAAAAAAAAAAAAAAAAAAAAAAAAAACATATTTTTCAAAGTACACTATCTACCAACAAATATTTGGACACTTTTGAATTTAGACATTTTGTCAAATATCTAGGAATGTTCTTTTGCAATCATCTTGAAACTTTAGTAGTGTAAAGAACAAATTATACCTCATATTTTTCAGCAAAAGTTGTGTCCTGAAAAGGAAAAGTGGAACAACAAAACAAAAAACAATAATGAAAATGTTTTGGACCACCTTGTAAAAGATAATGCTTTAAATGCGTTTTGATTATAGAAAGTGATTATGAATATTTTTCTCATTATGTGTGTAAAATTTTATGAAACTACCACATATATTCATGGAAATATAACAATTTCTTTAAAAAATTGCGAAAACAATTTCCACTTTTTTAATTATAACACGTAGGGTATTAGACCCAGGTCAAAGCCATTTTTAGGAAATATGGCATACTACGTTAGACACAGCATACAGCAATCAGAATGAAAAAGTGAAAATATCTTACGAAATACGAGCACCTTTACTAAATAAATTTTAACTAAGCATGCGCAAGCTTTATAAAAAATCCGGTTGAATAATTTAAAAGCCAAAGGTACTGAGCCACTTATATAACGCCCCCCCCCCCCCAAAAAAAAAAAAAAAAAAAAAAGTAACTCGTAAAGTCAAAACGTTATGAAAGATAAGAATAAACAGAATTTCAGCTCTCTCAAAATAAAAGCTAAACTATAGTGTAACCACGTTTCCTTAAACTAGCAGTAAGGAACAGTCTAAAAGCTTGGACGGGTGTCAAATTTACCGACAGCTTGAGATTTGGAAAACATCCAGTAATTCCTCGCTCTCTCTTATCACTTATTTACACTGAATCAGATGACTGTCTCCCTATTTTAATACTAGACTCGTTGAGTCAGTATTTGCGCAGAAGCTTCCATGGTCTCAAGAAATGTGCTCGAAGAATATAAGGGGTTTTACTCAAATTTTTATTTTGATTCAATCAATGCGCAATTGTAATACAGTGTTTTCGCTAATTGTGAATAAATATTGATAAAACTCCCTAACTTTTTTTTTTTTTCTGAGAAGAACATAAATTTTGTTCATTCTATATGTCGTAACGTTTTGAATTTACATGATATTTGTTTGGGGTTTTCGTGTAAATTACTCAATACCTTTGGCTATTAAATTATGCAGATGCAATTTTTATAAGGGCTCCGCATGCGTTGTTAAAAATTGTTTAGTAAAAGTGCTCGTATTTCGTAAGATATTTAACATTTTCGAATTCTGATTGCTGTATGCTGTGTCTAACGTAGTATGCCATATTGTCTAAAAACGGCTTTGACCTGGATCTAATACCCTACGTGTTATAATTAAAAAACTGGAAATTGTTTTCACATTAAAAAAAAAAGTCAAATTCCCATGAATATATGTAGTAGCCTCATAAAATTTTATGCACATAATGGTAAAAATCTTCATAATCACATGCTACAGCCAAAATGCATTTAAAGGGTGGTCCAAAACATTTTTATTTTTGTTTAATTTTTTACTGGTCCCCTTTTAACACGCTTTTATTAGCTTCACCTGTATGTTTGTATGTATGTTTGTATGTACGTTTGTATGTTTGTAACCGCTCTGGGAGCAAACAAAAAAAGATATATTGTTGAGGTATAGCTCCGCGCTACAAACCTAAAGGTCTAGCGTTCGATCGCAGTAAGGAGAGATTTTTTAAAAATGGTTTTTGTTTAATTCTAAATTATTTTAATTAAAGATTTAAATGTATGTACATATTATGGTGTGTCACTCACACGATTTTCTCTTACCCTGCATTTTAATACTAAGATACATATTTTGTGCTTTCTAGTTCCCATTTCTATAAAAGCGTGTTCTTTAATTTTTTAAAACTATAATATTATTATAACATGACTGCAATAATACAGATAATCTAAGTCTGAGTGCGTTATTTTGAATCATTCAATGGACTAAATTCAAGTTAAGATGAGTGGGCCTTTTCCTTTTGAGAAATGAAATAAAATTAACTCAAGTTGAGTTAATCTTATAATTCATTTTATAAAAGTAGAAAGACATTTGAAAAAACATAATATACATTCTACGAAACCAAATTATTTAATGTGTATGAAACATTCACTTACCAGCATGACTTAGTGAAGGAACATTATGCACAATAAGATCTTTTTTTCCCAAACTTCTAAATCCGGAACTATCAATTTCATCAAAGTTTCTTTTGTCATCATTCTTGAAAATATCGCTGTCTATTTCATTAAAGTTCTTTTTGAATATGCTTCCGAAACCTGCACAATCTATTTCATCCATTTTTTTTTTTTTTTTTTTTTTTTTTTTTTTTTTTTTTGCTTATATTGTCTTGTCGAAACTCGCTCTAGAAATTTTATCGAAAGGTCGTTTGCCCATATTTCGAAAGCCAGCTCTATCAATTTCATCAAAGTTCTTTTTGTTCATGCTTCGAAATCCGGCTCTATCAATTTCATCAAAACTTCTTTTTCCCATGCTTCTAAGTTCCGCTCTGTCGATCTCGTCAAAATTTCTTTTGCCCATATCTCGGAAACCAGCTCTATCTATTTCATCAAAATTTCGCTTTCTCAATAATTCCAGATCAAGTGGAATTTCAAATTCTCTTTTTCCCATACTTCTAAAGCCAGTTCTATCTATTTCATCAAAATTTCTTTTTCCCATGCTGCGGAAACCAGCTCTGTCTATTTCATCAAAATTTCGTTTTCCCATACTACGGAAACCAGCTCTATCGATTTCATCAAAATTTCTTTTTCCCATGCTGCGGAAACCAGCTCTATCGATTTCATCGAAATTCCTCTTTCCCATGTTTCGGAATCCAGCTCTATCTATTTCATCAAAATTTCTCTTATCCATGTTTCGAAATCCAGCTCTGTCTATTTCGTCAAAAATCTTTTTTGAAATACTGCGAAAGCCTGCTCTATCTATTTCATCAAAATTTCTTTTACTTAAATCATCCAAACTAGCTGGATCTTCAAAATCTCGTTTGCCCATGTTTCTGAATACTGCTCTATCTATCTCATCAAAGTTTCTTTTCAAATTATTATTTGAATTAGAAGATTTGCTGTTTCTAAAAGATAATTCAAGCTTATGAATATCTTTATCATTAGAGTCTTTAGAATTTTCTGAGCTCTTTCATGATGAGTTTGAAAGTTGATCCAGTTCAACATTTTCAAGCTCTCGAATACTGTCTCCAATTTTATCTAATGGGTGTCCTAATCTTATGTTTTCGAAAAAGGGGCCATGCCGAGACGACATAAAAGGATCCTCCCAAGAACGAGTTTTGATATTCTTATATTTAAAATCGCCTTTAGATTGTACCTGAAAAAAAAAAAAAAAAAAAAAAAAAGCACAGAAACTTAAAAGTATTAAATAAAATACTGAATTTTAATTAAATATTTAATGTACACATAAGTTAAATATCAATAAATGATATATGCAAAGGAGCAAACCTTCCAGATTATTTCATTCCTGTAATTTTTAATGGAAATACTCTCTTTATTTCTTTTCAGGACACAACTTTTGCTGAGAAATATGAGGTATAACATGTTCTTTACAGTACTAAAGTTTCAAGATAATTCCAAAAGAACTTTTCTAGAAATATGACAAAATGTCTAAATTCGAAAGTGTCCAAATACTTATTGGTAGATAGTCTATTAATTAATCAAAAATGGTTAATTAAGATGTTGCTTTTTTTTTCAAACTAAAGTAAATATAATTATTTGATACTGCGTTAATTTTTGTGATTAAATACTCTGTAAACTCAATTTTTATGCTTATACTCGAAGCTTCTTCTAATGTTATTTGAATTTTTGCCTTCTTGTAACATTCCTTAATAAATGTAAGTTCTTGTTTTATGTCATCTATAATAAGCGATAAACAAAGTTACCTATCAGAAAAACTTACTTGTAAATTACAGTGTTGAAGATAACACAACATGTTTGTAAATCTTAACTTTGAAAACCATCTACATATTTTTTTATTATTAATTCTTGTTACTGTCAAGTAATGCTTGAGCTTCAGGAACACTTACATCTTAAATTTTCTTTCTTCATTTATTTTTGTAACGATTTATCAATCTTCTAAGACATTTTTATGAAAATTGCACTTAAAGTATTATATTAGTTTATTTTCTACACATTTTTTTAAAGCAAATATTGTATAGGAGAGATTACATCAGTACCTTGATTAATTGTTCTTTCATGTTAAACGTTGTTAAATAGAAATACGGACATTGTTTATCATTATTTATTCAAACAGTTGTTTAAAAACAATAACTGATTATCAGATACTTAACAGGATATTTTACTAAAACATTTAATTATATTTTTAAGAACATTTATTAAAAATAAACGATCAAGAAATTCATGATTATGTGCATGAAAAATTTTATTCAGATTTAATTTTATTTTAACTTAATTTTTAAATTCTCATTTTCTACGAAGTTCAAAGTGTCGTTAAATTCGGTTTGTTTTTATGGATGTATTTATTTTTATTCAATAAAATTTATAATTTTAGATTTATTTGAAAATTATATCTGTTAAATAGGTTTAATATACTTTCTATTGTAATTGATAAAAATAACACTATTTGTGTACATTTACAAAAAAATATTCCGCTGCAATACGGTCTTTACGCGGTATTTCTTTAACGCTTTATATTTAAGAGATATATATACACATGCATATATACCTTTGAATCGTCCAAAAAATAACGAAAAAAATCCTATGTTATTCAAATACTCAAAAGTATGTTTTATGAATTAAATGGTACGAACAGAAGCAATCATCAATTAAAAGGATTTATGCAAAGGAAAATATACATACTTAGTATTGCCATAAGTTCTGTTACAACTTTTAGGTTTGTAAATGAAAACAAACAAGAGCCCGCAGAAACCTATCCTTTGCCCAGTATTTATGTTTGATATATAGCTTTAAAATGCCACTCATTTCTTGTCCATCTTTCATTGCAGAAAAATGGAGCGAGACATTGAACAGAACCATCATGCAGTTATTGCTCTAAATTGCAGGTAATGAGCTCTATTTGCAGGTAAATCCAACTGTGAGATTTTCAAGTTGCTTAAATCTTCGGGTATAAACCGTATGTTTGTGTGGGGCACCATAACCCGTTTCGGAGCAACCTAATCTGTCAAGGATAGGCCCGGATCAGGTCGTCCCAGGTCTGTGAGGACGAAAAATGCCATCAAAGCTGTGGAAAATCGAATTCGGAGAAATCCACTCCGAAAACAGAAAATCATGTCCCGGGAGATGAATATATCGCCAAGATCCATGTCCAGGATAATTAAAGGAGACCTTAAGATGAGTGCATATCGTAGAAATACGGGACAAATACTCACAGTGTCCCTAAAAATAATTAGGGCTGAAAGAGACAAGGTTCTCCTGAGTCGGTACGCTAATGGTCTCCGCCACAGCATCTTGTTCTCAGATGAAAATATTTTCAACATTGAAGAAAAATTTAACCGCCAGAAATTTATGCTCATAACTCTTTGGAAGCTCAGGAAAAAATTGGGAGAGTTGAACGAGGCCATCATCCAACCTCAGTGATGGTGGTGTGGGGAGTCAGTTTTGATGGCACCACAAAACTCCATTTCTGTGAACAAGGGGTTAAAACTCCAGCCAAAAACTATCAAGAAGATGTTTAGAACAAGTAGTAAAACCCCTGAGTGGAACCCTCTTTGCCGGAAAACATTGGGTCTTCCAGCAGGACTCGGCTCCTATACACAAAGCTCGGACGACTCAACAGTGGTTGGCAATGAATGTTCCAGAGTTCATTAAGGCTTCAGATTGGCCTTCAAGAAGCCCATATTTAACCCCCCTGGATTATCAACTGTGGTCTCACCTTGAGGGGATTGCTTGCCGCAGAGGACACACCAATTTGGAGAGCCTAAAATCTGCTTTGGTAATTGCAGTGGACAATTTCCCGCAAGAAGTGGTGCGTAATGCAATAGATGATTGGCCCCGGAGACTCAGAGCTTGTGTCGAAGCAAAAGGGGCACATTTTGAATAATTCCATTTTTGTTTTAACTTATAAAAGGTTGTAATTTAAAAATTAAAAATTAAATTCACAATCTTGTGTTGGTAATTTTTTAGAGACATATTTTGGTGTAATAGAATTTATGGCATGACTAAGCACCAGCATTAAAAGCGCTAAAATAAAACTAGTATATTGAAATAAAATATGCTAAAATAAAACTAGTAGTAGCCTTCTGGCAACAAAAACATTTTTCCATATTTTCCTATACAAATTCACGCAGACTATATTATTTATTAAAACCATTATTAATCAAAATTATTTTCCATGATTAATTCTGAAATTTTTCATCACAGAAAACTATAACACTTTCAAAGAAAATCAAATTCATACTATTCAAGAAATATCTTAGGAACTGAATTGTTTAAATTTATTTATTTATTTATTTATTATAAAACAATTTGACAATTTTATTTCAAAGCATTACATACGTATTACTGAACCAATACTTTTAAAGGTATTGACGAGTTCTGTTGAAAGTTACGCATACTGACAAATTTTACCACCGCCTATTTACTTAAGAAAAAAGTGGTATCTATATATATATATAAAAAACTGTTCGAACATTACTATTGTATATATTTATTTTAATTTCACATTGAAAACTTAAAAGTAAATATATTTTTGTGCATTCATAGGAAGTTTTGCCCTATACTGTTATCTAAGAAATAATGAAAAACAAAAGATGGAATGACAATGCTAACTATTGAGCTGTTGATCTCCAAATGCTATTCGCACCAGGTTAGGTCAAAATCAATCCAACTAAATACCAAATTTCGTTTAATTTCGTTCAATAGTTCGTGAGATACAGTGTCCACAAAATTTTTGATACACAAACAGAAAGACACACATTTTTTAAATATAGTCGACAGGTATTCAAAAATAAAAAGTTCTTCCCACACCACAAAATAAAGGGAAGTACTACCTGTTTCGAAAAGACGTGGCTTTTCCTCTTCAGATACAATAAAACATGTGCTGGAGGCCAGAGCAAGATTCTTCCCTTAATTTTATGGTGTGTAAAGAAGTTTGTACGTTTAAATATTTATTGTACACTAGTTCCTTAACTTATAATGGTCATTTCGCGTTCAGGACATCTCATATCATGCAAATCCATTGAAAACCGGATATTAAAAATTTTCACGAATCCAACACGTTCTTCTCGTGTACACAGAAATAAATAAAAATTTGAAATTGGATACTACAGTATGGGTAGCGATAAGTATACCGCCATCACTACAGAGTAGCAAGACGGATTATTGCTCTTAAATATAACAAGGAAGCGAATGCTAGCTCCAGATTAAAATCCAATAGAATGATGAGGATTGTCTAAGCATTATCCAATAGGAAATTGAGAAATACTGAAGTATGGAAATAGTGAATAAAAATTTTAAAAAAAAATGTGAATTTTGTAGAATATATTTAACAATTAGACAGAGAAGGTACCGCGAAATTGCAATAATGATGTGTTTATGACTTTTATAAATACAGAAAACTGTAAGAAAAACAAGTTAATGCAAACATTAAACTTTTTAGATTATTTTAACTAAATTAACGTTTTAAGTATGGTTACTCCCCCAGAAATAGTTAGCAGTAGCTGAATTGTTGATTTCTCGTTTCATAGTATAATTTATATGTTGTTTTAAACAGAAGTTGAATTTTCATGTTTATTTTTATTATTATTATTATAATTATGTGTTTATTTAGCCGATACATGATAGTCTACATTGACTATTTGTCTAGATGATATAGATACTCCAAAAGTTGTGAATATGAATCAGGTCTTTTAACCTGCAAAATAACCGGCTAGTTTATTTGTGTAAGAATATTTTAAGTCATGTTTTTTCAGAACTTATATTTCAAGGAAAAAAGCTAAAACAAGACTGGCATTGGAAGAGGAAATAGATTTAGAAGTACGTGAAGAACCTGGAAGCTATAACTTATAAAGAATTTTACAAATTATAGAAGGATTGTAACTTATGTCAACAGCATTTTTCTATATTAATTTTGATTAAAAAAAATTATAAAAACAATTTTGATGATCATTTCGCGGTGAGCCCTCTGTGTAATTGATAGAAATATTATACATTCCTTTAATTTTTATTTACTATTTGCATAGCTCAGTTTTTTTCAATTTCCTTTTGGCTAATTTTTCTACAATCCCCACACTTCTATTAGTTGTTATTCCAGCCTTAGAATCCGCTTCCCTGTTAACTTTAGGAGCGACAATAAGTCTTGATATTCAGCACTGATGACGGCATAATTAGAGTTACAGAAATTGCTCTGTCCAAATTTTATATTTTTTATTTTTCGTGTTTTTAACGTTGGTGCATATATACTCTGCTATATGTATTTAACGCGAAGTTAAGATTTTATATGGTCATGCAAAATATTCACATATATAATGGAATGTAAGTGGAAGTTGCTAATACTTCACTTTTAGTCGTGTTACGGGACGTGTTTTAATTATACTAAATTTATAAGTACGTGTTTAAATTTAGACAATAGGGTTTCAAAAAAGGCTTTTTTTTTTTTTTTTCTTTCTTTTTAACATTCAGTTTCCAATAGAGCTTTATATAAATTTTGTAGGATTTCTTTCTGCATTCTTGAAAAGAAAATACACTTTAAGATGCTGATGCGGTGATAAAGTATTCTGAAAATTAAAATAGATGAATACAGTTGAAAAATATTTTAAAATTTATGTTAACCGCATGATTTTTCTATTTAGTTTTATAATTCGTATGAGATAACCTACAGAAAATGATTAAAAGGAAATTATATTTTATATCGTTTCTAAATGTAATAAAAATAGGAAAAAGCAAAAAATTAATTTCGAAATATAAAAGTATTATAATACGATTCCATTTTTATCATTACTTATCATTACTTATCATACTTTATTATCATAAATAAATAAATAAATAAATAAAAATAGATTAAAAAAATCTGGCAAAAAATAATCGTACTTCATAACATTTTTCTCTGGAAGTACCCTCATATTGTAGACTTAATTTACTTAAGTAGAGAATTTTTGGAGTAGCTTTAAAGAACTTAAAATTTCAATGAAGAAGGAAGAATCATATTAAGTAAAATTTATTTAAGAAAACTAATTTCAATATTTTGCTTGAGTGCTTTTCTTTTAAAAAGTTTGATAGTGAAAATACATTATTCTGAAAAAATATATCTATGACAGTCTCATAACGTCACAGTAACTACCTTCGTCGAACTAAAGAGCAACAAATTTTAAAAGCAATCAAAATTTTCGACTTAAATTGACAGAATTTTGCTTAAATTTGAAGCTTTACTTCTTTGTAAAAGTTTAAAACTCGAAATATTTCATTTCGCAGTGACAAGTTCTATTTTAAGTAGTCCAATTTTTTACAGGATTTATTCTTATGCTTTTCATTATTAAACTTTTGAAGAAATGGGAAGTTCTTTCAAGAACTTTTTTAATTTTAATCGTTTTTTTTTTTTTTTTTTTCGTATGTCCGTTTTAGTACGGGATTTTTCTAATCCATTTTTGTCACTTGATTACAATTAAAAACAAGTAAAAGGTTTAGTAATCTATACAGATACAACCAAAAGAATAAAACTTAAACAAAAGAAACCTATGAAAAAATAAAAAGACTCATCAAGACTTTTCGGGAGAATATATCATTCTTCATCAAATGCGCAAGAAAGCACGTTCTACCATTGCAAAAGCTTAAGACAGAAAACTAAAATTTTGGTGTAGTGCTGTATTTTAATTATTATATTTCTCTTGGTGATTTTTTTTTTTTTTTTTTTTTTTTTTTGTGTGTGTGTGTGACTTTTATTTTCATCTGTATTTTCGTACTTTTCCATTAGTTATTCTTTCTTTATTTTCATGGTTTGTGTTTCTTTTCCTCTATAGACATGTCTATAAATAACTGTACTGACAAGTATAAAGGATTTAAGTCCATATTCTTGATTTCTCAGGAGACGAAAAATAAAGTTAAACTAAATAAAAACTAATCAGAAGAATCGATTAGGTTGGTTGGTTGGTTGGTTGGTGTCTTTTTATGGCGCAAGGTCCCAAGAAGGACATACTGCGGCAAACAGAGATGTTAAAGAATAAAAAAAATATCCATAGAAGAATCGATTAGGAAAAAGGGATTATGTTGGTTTATACGCTTTATACCATTCAGTGATTGTTAATCTTCATTTAATAGATGGAAAAATTTGAATTAAATATTTTACTAGCTGGAACCCGTCGAATTCGACGATCATTTTATTGACCGTAATGTTTCAAAAAACATCGCATCATTATTTAAATGTATTTCAAGTTAAAACATCTAATATAATTTACGACATTTCACTTAAAAAAAAAAAAAAAAAAAGAAAGTCAGAAAAATGTTTATAAATAGAAATACTATATATGACATCCCTTTCAACAAAGTACAGTCAATGTGACGTCAAACTGACTCCAAATAAACAGTTCCTATCTTTCATTTTCTATTTCGTTTAATACTAAGACTACATGTTAGCTGACCCGTCCAGCGTTTCCCGGGCCCATGGTAATAACCTAAAATGATCCTTAAATTTGTATGGTTTTCCATCTTTAACTCAATTTTGTTTGAATTTCTATTTTTAAATAAAAGCATCGTGAAAAAATAATCAGCTGTAACCAAAAAAATTACCTCGAACCGAACGAAACTCTGCCTTGTGACCTTGGTGCCTTCGGTAGCGCATACGCCGGCTGCTAATAACATAAAAATATTTCCAAAAATTAACCTGGAACCGAACGAACCCGCCAGGTGTTGCCCGGGCCCATGATACCTTAAATAAACCTAAAATTTGTATGATTTTATACCTTTAACTCGATTTAGTTTGAATTTCTATTTTTAAATGAAAGCATCGCGAAAAAAATAATCAGCTGTAACAAAAAAAATTACCTCGAACCGAACGAAACTCTGCCTTGTGACCCCGGTGCCTGCGGCAGCACATACGCGGGCCGCTAATAACATAAAAAAATTCCAAAAAATTATCCTGGAACCAAACGAACCCGCCCGGCAATGACCGGGCCCATGATAATAACCTTAAATGAACCTTAAATTTGTATGGTTTTATATCATTAACTTTTAAATGAAAGCATCACACAAAAAAAAAAAAAAATAATAATAATAATAATATCATCTGTAACCAAAAAAAAAACCTCAAACAGAACGGAACTCGGGCTCATGACCCGGTGCCTGCGGCAGCGTATATACAGGTCGCTAATAACATGAAAAATTTCTCAAAAATTAACCTTGAACCGAGCGAACCTCTGACTCGTGTTACCTCTGCCTGTGACTGCTGCACTGTATAGCAGGCATGCATGCTACACACGCGTTGCAAATTCCACTTTCCTCCACCAGGGGGTGCAATATGTTGTATACGAACATCACCAATCGCCTTGAATTTCCGAGACTTTTCAAATAAGGTGTCACTGGTGGTGTCAACTGCAAAATCCTTTAGTTTCCCTTTCCACCGCCATGGGGCACAGCGTGTTCTATACGAACAACACCAACGGTAAGGAAATACCAAGACCTTTAAAATAAGGTGTAACATGATAGGGTCGACTGCAAAATCACCTAGTTCCATTTTTAACCACCAGGGGGTGCAGTATATTGTGTACGAACATCCCCAATCAACATGAAATTTCAAGACCTCTATCACCAATCGCCTTGGATTTCCAAGACCTTTCAAATAAGGTGTCACATGGTGGTGTCAACTGCAAAATACTTTAGTTGCACTTTCCACCGCCAGGGGGCGCAGTGTGTTCTGTACGAACATCACTAACGGTCAGGAAATACCAAGACCTTTAAAATAAGATATAACATGATAGGGTCTACTACAAAATCATCTAGTTCCATTTTTCACCACCAGGGGGCGCACTATAAATATTATACAAACATCCCCAATCAACATGAAATTTCAAGACCTCTATCACCAATCGCCTTGGATTTCCAAGACCTTTTAAATAAGGTGTCACATGGTGATGTCAGCTGCAAAATCCTTTTGTTGCACTTTCCACCGCCAGGGGGCGCAGTGTGTTCTGTACGAACATCACCAACGGTCAGGAAATACCAAGACCTATGAAATAAGATGTAACATGATAGGGTCTGGAGCAAAATCACCTAGTTCCATTTTTCACCACCAGGGGTCGCACTATATTGTATGCAAACATCCCCAGTCGACATGAAATTTCAAGACCTTTAAAATGAGTTGCTACATGCGTGGGTCTAGAACGGATTTCCCTCTCAAACTAATTTCCCCCATTCCCCCCCCCTCCAAATCTACTTTCCCCCTTCCCCCCCCCCCTTTAAAATCGAAAATTCCAAATTCGCAGAAAGTGATTTTTTAGTATTCGACTCTAGTCCCCATATGTACAATTTCTTCACCGTGAAGTAATTTCAAGCTTAGTTAAGCTCGGAAACGGTTTCCCACCCGTTTCCCCCGGGGGGGGGGGAACCGTTCGACTTTTTTTTTTTTCTCTCTCTCTCTCTTCTCATAGCACATCTACAGACCAAGACCTTTTTTTAGACACCTCAACCAAATTTTTACACCAAGTAGTTCTCTCAATATAGTGGAGACAGACAAAAACATGTTTCAAATTAATATATAGATACCATACATGAATGCTAAATTTCTGACTTGAATCTTTTTTTACCAATGGATTTTCTCAAAGACTAAATGACATGGATTTATATCCTTTATGCCAATAGATAGAGAATTTTTTTCTGAGTCTGACTACGTACTTAACTCAAAATCGACATTTTTGGACTTAAATCCTTTATACTTATCAGTATAGATATATTCCCAGTTTTTTTTTTTTTTTTTTTTTTTTTTTTTTTTTCTTTCTCTCTTACTCGGATCTCTTTACCGTCCGACTGCCTGCCTTTGCAGCTTCCCTTGTGCACCAAATGAAGATAGATACTTTAATTTGAAATGCGTTATGGTTAATGTTTTTGGTGTTGGCAGTGAGGTGAAAACAAATTGCCTAATTGCGGGACCTAGGCCTAGGTGATATATCCTTTTCGGAGGACTTTTTAAAGAGTTCTGGCCCGTATTAATATGAGTTTAAGAAAAAACCATGGAAAAATCCGATCGGCTAGTCCAACGAGCACAATCAGGTTTCAAATCCAGTATCTCCTGTCTGCCAGCTTCAACAGAAGAACTTCAAAACAGTTAGCTTAATATATTTTTGAAGAAGTCCTTAATGTTTCTGACTGTATCATTCTTAGAAACCACTCTTCATTAATCTTAAGAATTAACGCAAAAAATAATAATTTAGAACGCTTAATTTAGAACACTTAAGAAATTTTTAAAAGTATTGTAAGTATAATTTCACATTGACACTTAAAATAAATGAAACCATGAAATATATTAATTTTATAACATATAATATAAAGCACAAAGCAAAATTAAATTAAAACTAGTAACGACAATCTATGCAGAGTAAAATATATTAAAATGAAATATTGATTTGATTTTTAACCATTTCTTTAATATCATTATTTAGAAAGAAATATTAAAAAAAAAAAAGATGAAAGCTAAAAAATAACTTTTCTCTTATATAAAATAAGTAGTTTTATTTCGCATACGTTATATAAGGTAAACTAGGAGCGATTGCACGGTAAGAGAGATTGGGTGCATAGCGATCGACAGGAAGAAGTAGAGTGGGCCCGCTGAGACTCCACGTAGTTGAATAACATCAATAGTGGAGTGTCGACTTGAATGTGCAGAGTCTCTGTATCTCTGTATCACTGCTGATTTCTTCAAGCGTTTAATATAAAACGCGATTACTTTGTCTTGTTTTCAAAAATGATTGCTTGAATTTTTATAACTCTTCGTAAGAATTTCTATAGAACGGTAATATTATAAAATATTTTTAAGTTAAACGATTTTTCTTGAACTAATAATTAACGCACATAACAAGTGGAAATTTTGTTCTCTTAATTTTCTACACTATTTTACATGATGTATCTAAATGCATTTGTATATTCCTGAAAAGCAATCATTAATGTTATTTATACAATATTCTATAGAAAACGTGCTCTTTTTTTTTTTTTTTTTTTTTCATATGAATAATATATGTCTGTGCAGTATAAAGTTATTTAAATATGCTTTATCGAAATATCTTTCGTAGAACTTAATGACTTCAAAATTTCTGAGTTTTCCCAGTTCACAGTCGTGATAATTTATACATTAACAATAGGAAACTTGACATAGTGAACTTTAATAATATATATCAGTTTCAAGAAGTTCAACAGTAAAGACTAATAAAAAGATTTTAAAAAGATTAATAAAAGAACTATATTTAACAATAAACAGTAATTCAACTATTTTGAAATATTTCGTCGGTTAGATTTTAGTTACACGAAAATTAAAAAATAAATAAATAAAAAGTAAAATAAAAGCTCAAACGATTTAGAACAAACATTTGACATTTATTTGACAGCTTTGAGACATACAGTTACAATGACTTTCGTCTCGATCGATCCATATTACAGTAATTCACAGAAACAAATGCACAATATCTGGTATACATGGGACAACACAATCATCCATGCCTGCACCGGGATTCGAACCTGGTAACTGGAGATCCAAAAGGCAGCGCCCTACTGACCGAACGACCAGGCCGACATTTAGAACAAATATATATATATATTAAATTGCGTAAATAATCAAAAACATTGACGGTTCATGGTTATGACATTCCCCAAGCATATTCTTCAAATAATTACCTTAAAAATTAATTAAAAATTAGCTTGTAACCAAAGAAATCAACGCATAGATGGTTCGTGCCACATGACTAGTCTTAGAGCTTGCCAAGGGTTACCATTTATCACTCTACTTTATTTATCTCGTTGTTTCGCCTTAATCACCAAAATAATAATAATAATAAATAAATAAATAATAATAATAAATAATAAATAAAAAAAAAATTCGTCAAACAGGGTATGGACCAATGTGGAAGTTTTTCTCATTTTGAATTTATTTCTCTATCTTAATCATAACTGCAATGATTAGGTATTATTTTAATGGTATATTAAATATTTTCTTTTTTATTGTTTCTTCATGAATTTTTTACACAAATATACATTTTATAAATTGTTAAAAATCTTATATTTTTAAACTTTATATGTAATGAAAAGGAAATTTGCATAAATCAAAACCCTTATTTATCACCTTAAAAATGCTCAGAAGTTTCGTAAGATTTCGTTCCCCTTTTAAAGTATACATCTTCGATATATCAAAAACACGTAAAAATTTTCATTTTTGAAAAGAATATTTTAAACGGACGCGGTATTTTTCATCAAAGAAAGCACCTGGCTGTGAATCTTATCTCGTAAAACTTTTTCTTTTTTTTATATATATAAAATAACGAACTAGGAAATTCCAAAAAATTTCTTTGTAGAAATTACGAAATAATCCAATTTGACAATTTACTAAATTTTTAAAGTTTTTTTTTTTTTTTTTTTTTTTTTTAATTGATACATTTTATATTCAAATAAAAATATTTTTCTAGTTTTTTGCTTGAAATGTATATGGGAAGCTAAATATTTTTGTATAAAATATTAATGTTATCGGTTTTCATTTTACACAATAATAAAATATTTATATAAAATGAATACGGAGAATAATAAAATGCATACCAAAAATATGCGCATTAAAATGCAGCGAAAAATTAATGTTGAGGAATAAATTGGTACTTTTTTCATTTAAAGACTGCCTTTTGCAGTTTAGCAGATTTCTTTTACGGTTGGCGAGATAAACCCAAACTATATTTAAAAAAAAAAAAAAAAAAAAAGGTTAAATAGAATAAACAATAAATAAATAAATAAAATAAAGTAAATGTCTATATAAATTTAAATAAATATTTTAATAATTGCAGCAAATAATATAATAACATATAATTTATAAAGGTATATTGAATGAATAATGATAACATTAAAATCGACAGAGGATTTATAAATTACGCGAAAAGAAAATTTTAGTTAGTCTGGACAAAAATATTATCTTAGAGTTTCGCCGTCTGCCTGAGTCGCCAAATACGCCAGTTAGTGTGAATTTCTTCAAACGTTAATGCTTTCATGCTGCACTCATGCTTTTTTTTTTCCACTTGATGAAAGATTGCGCTTAATTAATTATGGCCAAAATATTTTTGGATGCTTTTGAATTTTACAATTCTTGCTTTTAGACATTCTATTCATACAGTACTTCAACATCCACTCATACAAAACGGAGGTAGCATTGTATTTTAGCTGTTAAAAGTTGTATATATAAACTTAGTTTTAAAAAAACATAAATAAGAATATTAAGAATAAGAATAAGAAATAAATAAATAATATTTTAAAATGTATGAGAAATTTGCTTTTTGATCGTTTTAACTAACAATATTATCATTTCGAAAAAATGCAAAATTTAAAATAGCCTTTAACAAATAACATTTTTTATTTTCCATAAATGTTGTTGTACATTTCATATTTTATATAATATACATATACTATTATATTTATCAATAATAAATATTTCTTATTTTCACTGAAGTGATAAGACGTTGCATTTAATACTATGTCAAATAATCTCGTTATTTTTTCTTTTCTTGAATACTTAACACAAATAACACTTTTACAAATTGTTATAACGTTAAATTTTTCACCATATGTAAAGAAAAGAAAATATGCACTGACGAAAAATGCTTTTTAACACTTTATAAAATGCTCTGAGAATTTGCTAAAATTACATTTTTTGTTACACACTTTTAGTACATCGTCAAAAACACCTAAACATTTACTCTTTTAAATGAAATATTTTAAAAGGGCGGAGTATTTTGCATTAAGTAAAACGTACTCCTCTGATTCTTTCAAAAAGCTTTTTATTTTTATATTTTTAAACGACAAAATTAGAAGTCACAAAAAGTTTCTGGTGTAAAAATTACGAAAATATGAAAGTTATCATTTTACAAAATTTTTAAAGTAATATATATTTTCCTAAACTGACAGATTTTATGCTTAAATAAAGTATCTTAATGTTAAGCTTAAAATATTTTACTGTAAGCTAATTATTATTCTGCGAAATTTTGATGTTATTAATCTTTTTCTTGCACAATAATGAAATTTTCATGCTAAAGAAATAATTTGCACCAAAAAAAAAAAAAAAAAAAAAAAAAAAATTGTTGTTAAAGGATGAATTGGTACTTTTCCGTTTGAGGATCACTTTTTGGTGACAAGTGATCTTCTTTTACGAACCCCGCGATGAACCGACATTTAAGTTTGAAATAGCCAGCTAAAAATAATTGAAACGAATATGAGAAATTTCAGTAATGAATAATGCAATTATAACAACAAATAATTTTTTATAAATAACAAATAATATAATAATAAACAATTTAGAAAAATAATTAATGAATAATAATAAATTTTGAATCAAGAAATGTTCATTAACTACGCGAAGGAAAATTTAAAAATAGTTTGGTCCTTTGATATCACTTTTGTTGGATCTGTTCTCGCCGTACGTATGAGTTGCCAAATGTATCAGATGTTGTCTTCAAACAGAAAAACACTAATAAATTAGAAAATATTATAATGAAACACTATAGATTACTAAAGTGTGTAAGTCTCGATGCGAAATAACTGAACACAATACTTTATCAGACAGAAAAAAATATTCGTAAATACAACATGTGAGTAGTTGCTTTCTTTCAGCACTTGTGCCTAATATTCTAAATTTAATTAAACAACGTGCTTAGTTTACTTAACCGAAAATAAATTTTAGATATCTTTCATTTTACGGTGTTTTCTTGCAAAATTTTTTTAATTTAGAGCTTTGTATCGCTAACATTTAAACATTCACTTAAACAATACAGTTATGATTAACATTACAGAAGAATGCGGTGAAACTATTGAAAATTTTAATAGCGTGAAGCACGTTAAGTATAACCCCCTAGCAAAGCGTAAAGTTCCCTTATTAGTCAACTAATAAGAATAAGTCAAAATATCTCTTTGTAAGGAGCTATCTTTACATTGTTCAGCGTAAGAATAAAATATACTGCTTAAAAAAAGTTAGTGAAGCAAGCAAAACACCCATGCAGTACAAATTGTTTCAGTTATGCTGCAAAAAGCTTACAATCTGTCATTATCGTAACACATTTAAGAATGTTGTCCGATATCTTTCTGAAACATTCGCCCTTTTTGGTGATTGAAACGTTTCTGTTACGTATCCGATTTTTTGGTACGATCGCGTACTTTTCTACGTTTCTGAAATTAATCGGAAAGTAAACTGAACACTTAAAAATCTTTCTGAAATGTTTACAATGTTTCGATGTTATATGATTCTTATATTTCTGGAGCATTTCCTGCTATTCGGGAAGTGAAAAAAAACATGCGAAAAAAACATGCACAGACATAATGGAGAGAGCACATGTTTAAAAAAAATACAAAAAAAAAATGTATGGGAACTTAATTTCTTTTCAAGAATGGTAAGAAAATGAAAACATGCTACGGGCAACTACTCCGTTTGCGTGTAAATAATTTTTTTTTTTTTTTTTATAGAAATAATGCAAGAGCTTTAATATTGCATATGGTCCTCTCCAATTGCAATGACTTCAGCATACCGGGTATGCGATGAGGTTATCGAAAAGACTTCAGAAATATTGTTTCACTCCTCAAGAATTGCAATCTAGAAGTCCTGAACAGTAAAAAGAGTCCTTGTCTCGCTGAAATGCATCGTCCATGTATGACTCCAACATGCTCGATCAGAGTTAGGTCATGCAGGCATTCTGAACATTCCATAGGCTGCAAAGTGCGACGAATTGCAAATCTAGCTGGACAAAACCTCAAAAATCAACTCTCAAAATAATAATTTTTGACCTTTCAGAAACAAAGTAGACACCCCAGACAAATCATTCCCAAAATATTTGCAATAACCGCCCGCCTTTCTCTGCAAATCTTTCTACGAAAACAAGTTCCCACCCTTCATGAAGGCTGTCGTCAGTTATATCCATGGGCTTCATTTTACAGGTCGTGCTGTGAAGATAAGGACTTCCGATACATTTTTTTGAGAATGGCTATTTTACATCAAGGTATGTAGTTCATGCTCTCCTACTTTAATAAATTTCCTTTTCCATATTTATTTTATAGCATTAGATCAAATCTGTGTTAAAAATTGTTTAAATTTAGTCAAAGTTTTGATATCCTTAGGATGCCAAAACTTTTGTACATCTTTGTACACGATAATTCTAGTTCCATTTTATTCCTCATTTCTTGTAGTTTTTATGTAGGCAAATTTTATCTTTAGTCATTTGCATTTTAAGAAGATATTTATTTTTTTACATGTAGACTGAAGGCTGTATCGAGACGGGAACTTTACGAAAAATTAAATAATGTATATAATAACTCTGGAACGGCAAGGTATAAGCTTGAAAATATGCTTGTGAATCACATCAAAGACAAATTCAACTTACAAAACTGTTCTCAACTGATTTTTAAATAATTAGTCGGATTCATTCATGATTGGATTTACTCAAAGATAGAAAGCGTGCCATTGCAGTCAAAAAGAAAAAAAAAATTCTTTCGAAGAAACACAATGATTGGTTGAATACTAGTATGTATTTTGAAATTTAGAAAACTTTAATTTACACAGCACAAGTGGATTATCGAGTGGAAAGATTCCTGGACGTCAAAAAAAAAAAAAAGATTTTGAATCGAGTGGAATTCAGTCTAAAACAAGGAAATTAAAATCACTTGTTACACTAAACGGGTTAACCCATGCTGCCAATATTGAATCGAGACAAAGTGGTAAAAAGGATGCTGATACAATGTTAGAGGAATTGGTTTCAAGTCCCAAAAGAGCAACCAAAGTAAAAAAAAAAAAAAAATGATGATGATAATAATAATAATAATAATTCAAAAACACAGAGAAAGAAATATCTAAGCGTACGCCCGAAGAAGCTTTAGTGTTGATAACTGCAACAAAACTAACTAATTATTAATAATTAATAGTATATAATAATAATATATATATTAGTAATAAAAAAAAATAATAATAAATAATAATAATAATAAATAATAATAATAATAATAATAATAAAAAATAATGATAAAATAATAAAAACTAATAATTAAATTAATTTTATTCATATATGTAGTTTTGTACCATTAGATTAGCAATCCGTCGCACTGTGCGCTGCCTTGTTTTAGCTTTAAGCACATTTTCCGTGGGACGGGCTGTGTGAGAGATGACATTATTATGCATTAAAAGAAAATAATCACCAATGCCTGTAGCGTAAGATACAACATAACTTCTCAGTATCTCGTAAGCATATTTTCGATCTGTCAAATTGCTATTATTAATGACTTGCAGAAGTATCCGCTCACTTATGCCACCAGCCACTATCATCACGCCTCCTCGTCTGTAATGTGATCTTTAATGAACGAATGTGGTGATATATCGAGTACCCTTTTCCCTACACACCAAAACATATCAGATATCACACTCCAGATTGAATATGTAATCATCTGTAAACAGCACTTGATTCCAATCATGTTGCCTCAAATCTCGATGTTTATCAGCCCAACGTCTTCGGGCCGTACTGTGTCTTGATTTCAAAGAAATATACAGCATTGTTTCATTGATGATGAATGGACTTCATTTTGATCATAAGTCGAACTGATTCACGATTAATCCTTGATGCCTCGCAATTTTTTTCATCTACAACTGCAGAGTTTGAAAGTTACGCGTTAGCTGATCAATTCTCAATTTCAGAAAGTATTCACAGTTCTTTTTTTTTTTTTTTTTTTTTTGGCTTTTTCTGCTGCGACTCTTTCATTAAAAAGCTCTTTAAATCTTTTATTAATGCTTTGGAAAAACGGTTTGATATGACGTATGGTGTAATAAAGCAATTTCTCACATTCGCTTTCCATAACGACGAAGTTCTAAAATGGCGTTCCGTTTGTTTGCCATCCTATGAAAAAATAAAAAATCGAATTAGAGCAAAGATCACAAAGTGAAACAAAACTTAGATCTGGCTGATAACGAAAATAAACAAACGTGACTATATTTCTTGTAACCGTTACATTATAATCTATTCACCCTTTAATTCAGATATGTTATCACTCACTACTATTCTTTTCATGTGTATTCTTTTCTTGTATTACTCTGTTGATAATAGTTTTAAAACTGAATACAAATTTGTCGTAGTTCCAAAACATCTGAAAGTTTTGTATTCCTGTCACATTTGAATTAAACAGTGCTTGAGAGATTTTGCTATCAAATCTGGTGAAGGAAAGGGCCCGAATTCCGTTCGTCGGTCTAGCTGTTTGAGATATTCTATGATTTTCTCTAAAACTCTCGAAATTACGAGATAGGACACCTTAGAAAGAAGTTTACGTTCCCATCTCAGACAATTAGCCTCCATATATACACCACCATGTTGTAACAAAAATAAATAAATAAATAAATAAAGATACTATATCGTATAAAATATTATGTATGAAAAAATTTTCGAAACGTAATGACCAAAATCAAACTTAATTTTCCCGTTAATTCTACGTGAATTAACGTAATTTTCTGAGGATTATGAACATTTAAAAACATTACGAATTTTTCTTGAACATGCATGTTACTATTTTTGCAGGATTACCATATGAGTACTATCATTGATAATCAGATACTAGTCTTTGAAGAATAGGTTCGGACTTCTAAAAGCACAGAATGGTCCCAATCTTCTTGAAATTTATTTTTCTTGTATTTCTTATTACTCGATTGTCTGGTCTGTATTTCACACCAGAATTTACTCGAATTGCTAGTCTCACTTGCTTCAGACATTTATCTGTCCTATTTTCATTCTTCACTGATGCAGGTTTATAGATGTGGGGTGTGAATACTTATGTGGAACTCGTAAGAAATAGAAACAAGCATGTTCACGAAAAATTCCTAATATGAAATACATATTATCCAAACAATTTTTACAATTTGTATTACTAGACGCAAAAACAATGTTTCGTATTCGCATATATATTTTGGTCACCTTGTATATTAGATCTATTCTTTTAATGCGCATTTCTCTATGTTTTAGTTCTGAATTTTAAAAGTGAGTACAAATTTGTTGTAAATTAAAACACATTATATAGATGTGAATTTCATTTACACGTGGTCTTATCAGAACCAGAGAGGACTTACAGTCAAACAGGTTAATCATGCTGAAATCAGTGTACGAGTTTTCGGCGATATTTTTTTTTATTTGTAAGAATATGGATAGGACACTTTAGAAAGACATTTAAGAGAGATATTTTCCCAGGTGCAGGTTTTTCAAATGCATATTCGGTCTTGATTGACAAACCAAATCAAATAAAAAAAATTATGTTTACTAAAATTACTGGAAATTAGTAATTTTGATGGTTTCTTAAATGAAATTTACCTAAATCTATAAAGTCGTCTTTAACAAAACTTCTGTAGTAATTTCTTCATAATATTCGAAAGTCTTTCTATATTTCATGTTTTGCGTATGTTTTTATTTATTATAGATGATGAACTCTATACACTACCCACCAATAAGTATTTGGACACTTTCGAACTCAGACATTTTGTCAAATATCAAAAAAATTCTTTAGAATCATCTTGAAACTTTGGGAGTATTAAAAACTTGCTACACCTCATATATTTCAGCAAAAGTTTTTTCCTGAAGAAGGAAAGGGGATCAGTAAAAAATTAAAGGAAAATCAAAATGTTTTGCTTCACCCTATACAAAGCAATGCTTGAAAAGCGTTTTGGCCATAGCATGTGATTATAAGGATCCTTTATCTGTATAAATATATTCATGGAGATATAACAGTTTCTTTAAAAAATTGCCAATTTTTAATTACAAAATGTAAGGTATTAAATCCAGTGAAAGGGTATTTTTTTTTCTTTTGAAACTTGGCATACTACATTAGACAGTATACTGCAATCAACACACAAAAATGTTAAATATCTTACAAAACATGAGCATTTTTAATAAATAATTTTTAACTGCGCATACGCAAGTTTTATTAAAATTTCATTTCCATAATTTAATAGCCAATAGTATTGAATTATTTATATGAAAACTCCAAACAACTATCGTGTAAATTCAAACAGTTATCAGTTATAGAATGAGTAGAATTTCGGTTCCACTCAAAAGAAAGAAAGATAATTGGGACTTTATCAATGTTTATGTACAATCATAGAATATTTTATCAGAAATGGACATTGATTGAAAAAAAAATGTGAATAAAACGCTTTATAGTTTAGCTTTTATGTTGAGAGAAGCTGAAATTCTGTTCATTCTATAACTCATAATTGGTTTAATTTACACGGTATTTGTTTGAGCTTTTCATATATGTAGATCAATATTTTTTGGCTATTAAATTATTAATTTTTTATAAAGCTTGCGCATGCGCAGTTAAAAATTATTTAGTAAAAATGCTCATATTTCGTAAAATAATTAACATTTTGGCATTCTAATTGTAGTATGCTATGTCTAATATTGAATGCCAAGTTTCCTAAAAATGGCTTTGCACTGTGTGTAATACCCTACGTGTTATAATTAAAAAAGTAACTTTTTTTTTTGGGGGGGGGGAGGCACATTTTTAACAAAGCTGTTATATTTTCATAAATGTATGTGATAGCCTCATAAAACTTAATACAGATAAGTAGAAGAATCCATATATTCACATGCTACAGCCAAAACGCATATGAAGCATTACTTTTTTGCAGGCTGATGCAAAACCTTTTGATTTTTCTTTAGTTTTTTACTGGCCCCCTTTTTCTCTTCAGGAAAAATTTTTTGCTGAAATTAGGTGTAACAGTTTCTTTACACTCCCAAAATTTCAGGATGATTCCTAAAGAATTTTTCTAGATATTCGATAAAACGTTTAAATAAGTATCCAAATGCCTATTATTAGGTAGTTTAATAAAATTATTTTGTCTTCACTTAAGCAACCAATTTGGTATATTATACAATTTTTATTTCATCACAAAAATCTGTATGAAATGTTGAAGAAATTTCTCTACTTTTATGAAAAACACTATTGAAAAAATAAAAAAAAAACTTAAGTGAATGCTCATATTAAAATATTCCAATGCAGTATTAATCACAATAAATCTCGTAGCTAAGTATTAAAAAAATCCTTCTGAATTAACGAAGTAATAATGCCAATATTCACTTTATTTTCTAAAGAAAAAATATATATTCAGTCAATTACGTCCCAGTGGTTGAAAAAACTTCCTGTTCGCCTGCTGCTAGCTGTAAACAACCGTAATGATTAGGAATTATTTACTTTCGTCTCAATCTAAAGCTCAAAGCACCAGAAGCGTTTGCTCCTTTGCTTATAAATACCGTGAATTGATGCTGATAAGGTGAAAATGACCAATATGTAAACATACACCATAAAACTCAAAAACACGCAAAAAATTACTCGGCTGTTGGAAAGCAGCAACGAACCGTATAGCAATCGTATCCTTTCATTTTCTGCCGATGAAGGGTCGTATTTAATTTTTTAGACTTGAAATAACTCTAATAATTGTTAGGTGTTTTTTTTTTTTTTTTAATTTACGAGGATATTTTTTCCTCCATCGTTTTTATTTTTAGTGTATATGTTGTTTTAAATATTTTTCTTAAAGAATGTACTTTAAACAAAATACTTGAAACATTTTATATTCAAATCTGAAAACTTTTTTCAAAACATACCACATTTAGTTAGATCTAACATCATTGTTTTCTTCGATATCTACAATATCTCCAGAATATTGCACATGCATTTCTCTTTGAGTCTCAGATAGATTCAAAAGGAACATTATCTTCCGATTCATTCAAATCCATTCTAAAAAGAAATAAACATTTTCGAAAGGATGTTTCGAAAACTATTTGCCTGAAACACATACTTTAAACGATTTTATATTAAAATGTATTCTTTAAGGAAATAAAATGACTCTTTTCTTATAACTTGTTCCAACATTTTCATAATAATATATTTATTTGCAATCGAAGTTTATATTATCTTTCGCAGAAATCGTTTTTGGTATTAAAAAGGGAAAACTGAAGTTTACAATATTTTATTATTTATCGTAGTCATGTGAACACAGCTTAACTTTTAAAAAAGATTTTTCCAGAAAACTGACAAATGCTTTTTAAATTGCATTATGTCATAAGGATATGTATCACAAGAGAAATGAAACAAATTTGCACTTTTATATTGATCTCCTACGGAAAAACTGTCTGAAAAACTACATTAAATACAATTGTACTAGGCTTCCAAACAGCTTCATTTGACAAATGATTCTGTATGAGGGGATGTACGGACCACCTCAAACCCTCAAACCCAGCTGAGGGATTAATGTTAATTCATGAGTAATTTTCCTGGACATGGTAAAATATTATATTAAAGAATTTCCACCAAGCATAGATTGCATTCAATATATTGCTTTAAAAAAAAATTGTTTTTTTTTTTTTTTTTTTTTTTTTCTTAATTATTGACAGCAATATATATTTTCTAAAAATTATGTACATACCACATTCTGCACTTACATATAATCCTATATTAATAACACACAGCATAATCTGAAATGCACTTCCATCAATTTCCAAGTTATTGTCCCACTAAATTCTAGTAAATACTTTTGAATAGCTCTTTAAAAGAACGGTGAATGATTTTCATTCCATAATCTACCTAAAATAGGCTTTAATGCATGTAAAAAATATATATTCATTTAATATGGTTAAGTGCAGCTTACAGATGTTAAACTCTACTGACCAATAATTTCGCTCATAGACGTAAAGTATTTGAATTCTCTTGGATGTACACCCCGCGACAAAAAGATAGGTACAAAGGGTTTTTTCTTTGATTTTTCATAAAATAACATTATCTAAATTGTGTTTATCATTTATTATTATCATAAAATAACACTATTCCCGGACTAATTTTTGTTTTAAGACTAATTTTAAAAAGCTTTAAGACTAAAATTTTTCTAATTTAAGACTACACTCCGCGACAAAAAGATAGGAACAAAGGGTTTTTTTTAGATTTTTCATAAAATAACATTGTGCTGATCATTTATTATCATAACAAAATATTATCATATCAAAAACATATTAAATATTTGAATCATATTCAAAATAATCATATTCAAAAATTAAAAAAAAAAAAAAACACCTTTGTTCCTATCTTTTTGTCGCCGTGTGTAGTCTTAAATTAGAAAAATTTTAGTCTTAAATTTTTTAAGACTAAATTTTTCTAAATTAGTCTTAAAACAAAAATTAGTCCGGGAATAGTGTTATTTTATGATAATAATAAATGATAAACACAATTTGGATAATTTTATTTTATGAAAAATCAAAGAAAAAACCCTTTGTACCTATCTTTTTGTCGCGGGGTGTATGTGTACACGAACTATTTGAATAATCTCCGAGTTTGAACTTCCTACTGCTATTTCTTCTTGGGATATGCTGATAACAGTCACACAAACAGACACAAATAGACAAACACACAGATAGACACATACAGAGAACAACCACTAAAACAAGTCTTTCGGATTCAGAAGACTTTATAATAAGATAATATAACAAAAACTCATATTCGAAAGTTTCACTCGAAAACAATAACTTCTGTACCATATATATGGAACAGATAAGGCAAAAAAATGATATGAATCTCAATATATAAATTAATCAAAAATGGTTAGTTAAAATATTGCATTTTTTTTTTTTTTAATTAAAGTAAATAAAATTATTAGATACTCTGTTAATTTTTGTGATTAAATACTCTGTAAACACAATTTTTAAGTTTATACTCGAAGTTTCTTTTAATATTATTTGAATTTTTGTCTTCTTGTAACATTCATTAACAAATGTAAGTTCTTGTTTTATGTCATCTAAATAAGCGGTAAACAATGTTATCTATCAGAAAAACTTACTTAAAAATTACAGTGTTGAGGATACACAGCATGTTTGTAAATCTTAAATTTTAAAAACATCTATATACTTATTTATTATTAATGCTTGTTAGTGCCAAATAATACTTGATCTTAAATTTTCTTTCAACCTATTTTTATAACGGTTTATCAATCTTCCAAGACACTTTTATGAAAATTGCGCTTAAAGTATTATATTAGTTTATTTTCTTCATAGTTCTTTTAAAAAAGCAAAAAATATATAGGAGAGATTACATTAGTACCTTGATAAATTGTTCCTTCATGTTAAACTTTGTTAAATGGAGATACCGGCATAGTTTATCATTATTTATTCAAACAATTGTTTAAGAACAGTAACTGATTGCTAGAGATTTAACAGGATATATTATGAAAACATTTAATTAAGAACATTTATATAAAAAAAATAATAATAAATTTAAAAAAATTATTTATTTATGTGAGAAAATTTCTCCAAATTTAATTTTTATTTAAACTTAAATTAATTTCTCCGTTGTCATTTTCTACAAATTTCAAAGTGTCGTTCAATTCGGTTTATCTCTACGGCTGTGTCTGTTTTTATTTTCGTAAATATTTTTAGATTTATTTGAAAATTATTTGTGTTAAATAATATACTTTCTATTGTAAATAATAAAATTACCCTATCTATTTTCGTACGAGAACAGAAAAACTTTCAGCATTATAGCCTATAATTGGTATTTCTTTAACCCCTTAACGCGCGCTGTCCTCGCTGCGAGGACGCAAAATTTAAGATCCAGCTGCAAAAATTCACGTTCATAACATATCAGAAAAGGCAAGTCTTTTAAACCTTAAAATTTAAAATTTCTTTTAGTTTAATTTAGTTCATGAATTCCGGTGGCAGTATAATTTAAATGTTTCAAATTGTGTTGCGCCGCAAAGGGTTAAAGCTTTTTTTTTTTTTTTTTTCTTTCTTACCCATAAGTAAGAGGAAGTATTGTTTTATGGGTCAAATTTTCGAAAGTGAGTTTTTGTTATATTTACACGTTTTGAGGTCGCCTGAATCTGAAAATCATGTTCTTAGTGGTTGTTCTGTTTGTCTGTGTGTCTGTGTGCGTGTCTATCTGTTATCAGCATATCTCAAGAACAAGTAATAGCAGACAGTCCAAACTTGGAATTCTAAATGTGTATCATATAGGGATGCTGTACTAAGCTTTTCGTTAAGATGAAGCAAATGGTTCGTGTACAGGGACCCCCAAGAGAATTCAAATACATTATGTCTATGGGGGAAGTTGCAGGTAAGTAGAATTTAACATCTAAAGACTGCGCGAAACCAAACGAAACGAATATTTCCTTTTTATATGCGTAAAAATATATCTCGGGTAAAATGTGATAGGTAAATCATTCATGTTTCATTTACACAGCTACACAAAAGGACTAGATTATAGTGCGACAACTGTTGAAAATTGACAGAAGTGTATTTCAGGTTGTGCTGTGTATTATTACTATAGGATTATATTTTGCAGCACCAAGTCGTTTGTACATAATCTTCAAAAGATATACAGGGCTGCAAATATTTAAGGGATAACATTGTTATTGTTAGTGGAAGAGCTTCGCTATAATATTTTACCATGTCCAAGAAAATTGCTCAGGAATTGAAATGAATTTCCCATAGGCATATGGTAAATAATGTATGTTTTCAAGCTAAAACTTCATCGCGTGTTTTATATATATATATATATATATATATATATATATATATATATATGTATATATATATATATATATATATAGACTTTTAAAGTTTTCTGATTACCGAAGTTAAGTTTTTTAACGTTTGATCTTTGTCTGTGTTTCTTAGAGTAACTTAAAAACGAATGGTTTCAGGCGATCCAAATGTTGTATTTTGAAATTAATATGAGTTTGTTGCTGGAAAAGTTTGATCAAGAATGATAAGTTTCAAGCAATGATGCGTGTGAAAGTTAGTGAACTTTTAATTTTAATAACAGATTTAAATTCTATGTAAATATTGGTGCAGCAATGAAACGGGTGGTTGATGGGAGCGGCAGCCCCCATCCCACAGAACTAATTATGTTATAAAACTCTTCCGAAGCCTAATTTGAATTGTTTTAACCTTTTAACATCAGTTTACATTAACAGTACTCGTTATCTTACCCCTTAATCTCCGACCAGTATTTGTACTATTAAATTTCAGGGTAAGAAAAAGTCGTGTAAGTGAAACACCAGATTATTATTATTTTTTTTATTTTTTGTTGTTGGTGTTGTTGTTTGAAATACATTTATATCGTAAAAAAAAAAAACAATAAAAAAATATTGTTGAAATGATCAAAAGTAAGGTTTATTAATTTAATAGTACGACAGAAACAATGATTAGTTAAAAAGGTCCATGCAAAATATAGCAAAGGATATGAATTTTGCAAAGGACACCAGCGTTAAAAATAAAACTAGTACGTTTGGGCAACACAAAATGTTTTTCTATGTTTTCTTATACAAATTCACGCAGTACATATTATTTATTAAAACTATTATTAATAAAAATTATTTTCCATGATAAATTTAGACATTTTTCACAATATGAAACTATAACACTAAATGTTCAAAGAAAATCAATTTTATGCAATTCAAAAAAAAAAAAAAAAAAAAAAAAAAAAGAAAGAAAAAAAAAATCTTAGGAACTGAATTTTTATTTATTTATTTTTATTTGTTTATTTATTTATTTTTATCTATTTATTTATTTATTTATTTATTTTTTCGTAAAACAAATCGATAATTTAGTTTCAAATTATTACAGATTTATTGTTCAACAATATTTTTAAAGGCATTGACGGAAAATACCCATTTAGGCAGAGGGAATGTTGCCCCTACATATACAAAAACGTTTCTGTTTGACAATTATTAACATGTATATATATTTTTTTAATTTCACTTAGAAAACTTAAAAATAAATTTAATTATATGTACATTTATACGAAGTTTTATCCAATTCTGTCATATTAGAAATTATGAAAAAAATGAAATGCAACGCTATTTATTGAACGATAGATTTCTAAATTCAATCAGCATCCGTTTAGATCGTATTCAGACTAAATACCGAGTTTGGTTGAATTTCGTTCAATGTTTCGTGAGATATAGTGCCCACAAAGTTTTTGACACACACACACGCAGACATATATTTTCTAAATGTTGTCAACTCGTGTTCAAGGTGTCTCATAACGATTGAAAACCGGAGTTTAAAAAATTTTATGAATCCAATACTTTCTTCATGTACATATAGAAGAAAGCAAAGTGGGAAATTTGCACATTACACTATTGGAACCATAAACGTATCGTCATCAGTACAGAATAGCAACTCCGATTATTGCTCTTAAATGTAACAGATACACGAATCCTAGCTCAGGAATAACAGCCAATAGAATCGTGGGGGATTATGTAGTAATTATCAAATAAGAAATTGGGAAATACTGAGCTGTGGGAATGGTAAGTGAAAAATTAAAAAATTTTAATTTTATATGATATTTCCAACAATTAAACAGAGAGGGTATTGCGAAATGTCAAAAAATGATATCTTTACGATTTTTATAAGCATGGAAATATTCAAGAACATCAAGTTAAAATAAATATTAAAGCTTTTAGATTATTTGCGCTATATTAATGTTTTAAGTATTATTACTCTCCAAGATTACTTAGCAATTGCCAAATTGTTGATTTCCTGTTTCCATATACAACCCATATGTTCTTTCAAAAAGCAATTGAATTTTTTGTTTAGTTTGGCCGATATATGACAGTCATTGACATATGATACATTGACAAGAAATGCTATAGATACTCCAAGAGTTGAGAATATGAACCGAGTTTTTTAACATTGTAAAGCTTATTTGTGAAAGAGAAATTACTTTTAATCACTTTTTTTTTCAGAATTTTAGGAAGGGCAAAACTAGATTTCGGTCAAAAAGGTAAAACAATACTTATATTTTGAAGCGGAAATAGGTCTGAAAACACGTAAATGACTGAGAAGTAGTAACTTAAAAAGAATCTTATGAATTAAAGAAGGGTTGTAACTTCTTTCAACAGCGTTGGTTATTAGATATTATATTTTGATATTTAATATATATATATATATATATTTTATAACAAAAAAAAAAAAAAAAAAAAAAAAAAAAAAAAAAACGACACACCAAGAAGGAGTAAAGCGAACTGGACTCAAATTGGCATATATACAGGTTTCGATGGAAAATGCAAAATTTTAAAGTTTGGCTGCCATCGAATGAGCATGCGACTCTACAGCACATCTTAACTGCGCAATTGTCAGAATATTAAAAATGAGAAATTTTGATTCCAGGTCAGAAATTCTTCGACAATTTTATTCCGTCTTCTCAGAGAGACAGTAACTATGACTCGCATACAGGTGTACAAATAACATGTGCAGATGTCAGCATAATTTATCATTATCGTCGATCTTACGTGCAACTGGTACTTCAGTGACTTTAAAGACCTTAATAGGCGGTTTCAGTGAAATGGGGTTCAGGTCATTCCCCGGATCTCTCTTCCACTTAGGACGTTTGGAGCATCATAAAAAGGGTCCTACAACCAGCTCGGGATTTTGCCAATCTAACGCACCAGTTGGACAGAATTTGGCACGATACTTCACAGGACAACATCTGCCAACTCTATGAATTAATACCAAGCCTACAAGGGCCAGAATTGGACCAACGCGTTATTGACTTGTTTACTTAGCGAGGCCCTCTCTCTTGATTATATCATTAAAATTTTCTGAAACTGTAATAAATTGTTTTTCTCCACATGTACATCACATCTGTCAGTTTTGTCCCATTTGGATAATTCTTTTTTGTTGTGTCTTTTTTTTTTTTTTTAATAAAGCGTATATAAACATCATTGATGATGTTTTCGCGTGCCCCTTCTGTATAATTGTTGGAAATCTATATTAATAAAATCAGACTTTTGTCTGTAAATTTGTCAGAATCAAAAAATTTTGCGATATCTTCACGTTTCACACACCAAGAAAGCCGAAAATGACTTCAGAAAATTTTGTCTGTGTGTGTGTGTGTGTCATCGTGTCTGTATGTCGCTTTTTTTGTCCGGGCATCACACGAGAACGGTTGAACGGAATTCAACAGCACTTGGCAGGAATTTAGGTCTTCACCCAACTTAAAATTATATCTATCAACTTTTTAGAAATTCCCTCCCCCGTTCCCCCCCTGGGGGGAAAAAGACTAAAAACACGTTTGTCCGGGCATCATTTGAGAACGGCTGGATGCAATTCAACGGCGCTTCACAGGAATTTAGGCCTTTACCCAACTTAAAATTATATCTGTCAACTTTGCAGATATCCCCCCCCCCGTTCCTCCCTGGGGGGGGGGGAAGACTAAAACACGTTTGTCCGGCTATCACTTGAGAACGGCTGGACGGAATTCAACAGCGCTTTGCAGGAATTTAGGTCTTTACCCAACTTAAAATTATATCTATCAACTTTTCCGAAATTACTCCCCTTTCCCTCCTGGGGGATGCAAAAGATAAAAACACGTTTGTAAGCATAACTTGGCTCCTAATTACTTCACATTAAAGAAATTGCACATGGGGAGACTAGACATGAGTACAAATAATACATCATCTGCATTTAGGAATTTTCGATTTCTAGGGGAAGGGAGGAGGGAAATATTAAAAACTCCTGATTTTTGAGTAGACCTCTATAAAATAGGAACAAATATATTGAAAAAAAGCTATGCGACTCCTTATGATATTTCCAAAAACACATTTTTGTTTTTAGGGGGTTGGCGTTTTCTTTTGGGTTGGGAGGGGGTTACGAGGGGGTAAACTCGAGACACACCTTTTAGCGCTAAATTTGTCCTGAGAAATCTATGGGATTTGCGATCACGAAATTTGGTGCGTAAATTGTTTATATGTGGGATGGCGAACTATGTGGGCGTTAAAAATCGACTAATACTTAATTACTATTAATCATTTAAATTTAATAAAGAAATTTATTATACACTATGTACAAAATTATAGTTTGAATCAAAATTAAACGGCCGACTAAAACAGTCACATTTAAGAGTCAAAGTTCACTTTCAATAGTTAACTTTTAGCACAGTTCTCGTCAAAAGAAAATAGCACATAGCTTTCGTTTTGATCGCTTTAGAAATGCACACGGCATGGTACAGGACACCGTCTCAGCGAACTCCCGTCGTCAACAGATCAAAATCCGCACGTCCACACATCAAGATTCAAACGTCTACTAAACTCTCTCTGGGAAGTGCTCTCCGCCTCCGTCTATAAAGATGCGTGCTCCAGAAGTGACGTCTGTCTGACATCACGGCTACGTCATTCCGCTACGTGTTAGTTCATCCTCTCGTCGAAGATACTTGATCACAGCTGCGGCAAAGGAACTGGTCTAGTTTTGGAATCAGCGATTAGGGAAAACAAGGTGCCTACACTACATATATGTATCCGACCCTTATTTTAACGGGATTTTACGAAATCCTCCCCTTACCCCTTGGTGTCGGAAGGGCTATAAACACGTGTAAAAACACGTTTTTCCGTTTGAATTCGCCTTAAATTATCTTAGATTGGCGAACTTTGGTGTGTGGATGTTGATTAGGCGAACGCATTATGTACTTTGTCGAGATTTCACAAAACTTCGAACTTAGCCACTGGGGAAGGGGGAGTAAGAATCGGGTATGTTGATGCTGACTGCAGTGGGAACACCGACTCCTCACGTTCCGAGCGAGAAAAATCTCTACCGAGCAAAGCGGGAACTTTAACTCATGTTAATTAATAATGATATGAGATTTTGACAACACATTTCAGTATTGTGTCCAGCGAAGCGGGCAAAGCCTGCTAGTATTATATATTTTCTTAATTTATTGTAACTATTTATGTGTCTCAGTATTTCCCAATTCCTTGTTGGTTAATTCCACCACAATTCCCACAATTTATTGGCTGTTATTTCAGTCTTAGGATCCGCTTCCCTGTTGTATTTAGGAGCAATAATTTATCTCGCTATTCATCACGGATGACGACAAACTTAACGTTACAGAAACTGCACTGTACAAATTTTATATTTTTGATATTTTTAACGTTGGTGCATATTTATTCTGCTACATCTTACATCAATCTCAGATTTTATATGGTCATGCAAATAATTCACATACACATGGGATATGAGTGGAATTTGTCAACAGTGCATTTTTAGTCGTGTAACGAGAGGCATTTTTACTATACCAAATTTATAAGTACAATTTTTAGGCTATAAACAGAGTTACTCAAAAGGATTGTTTTTTTTTTTTACTTTCCGAATATACATATGGAGCGAAAGTATTGTAATCATGTCAAAAATTCAAGTTTGATATTTTGATGTTTCTACACGTTTTGAGGTCCCCTCAATCCATATTTACTATTTCTACGATGATGTATGTATGTAAGTGTGTATGTATGTGGATATGTTTGCATGTATGTATACGTGTATGTATGCGAGTGAAGACGATAGCGTCTAAACGCTTTGTTCGAATGAGCTGAAAGTTGGTACACATGTTATAGTCACCATAGCATGAACCCTATTGATTGTGGTGAATCTAGCACTTTTTTTTTACAGGGACACAAAGAAAAAATCTTCATCATTATGTTATTTGGGCCCAAATACTTAAAAGGGTGATCGCGTGTAAATGCCTGATTCTATTGAGCTGAAAATGTATACACATGTTATAAGTTTTTGTAGCGTAAACTGTATAAATTTTGGTGAATCTAGCGTTTATAGTTTTTTTTATAAGGACACAAAGAAAAATTATTTCTTATTAGGGATTATTTGGACCCAAATATTTTAAAGTGCGATAGCGTCTAAACGCCTTTATTCGATTGAGCTGATAATTTATACACAAGCTATAGATTACTGATGCAAGATGTCTATGGATTTTGGTGAATCTAACGCGTATATTTGTTTTACAGAAACACAACGAAACAAACTTTATCATTACGCCCTATATGGATTCAAATTCCTTAGAGTGCAATAGTGTGTAAACGCCATATCCAATTCAGCTGAAAATTTATATACTTGTTATAGATCACCGTCATACTAATCGTATGAATTTTGGAATATGTACCACTTATAGTTTTTTAGAGGGACACAAAGAAAAATTCTTCATCATTGTGGTTTATCGGCTCAAATTATTTAAAATGAGATAACGTCTCTAAACATCTCATCAGATTGAGCTTAAAATTTATTTAAATGTTACAGGTCACTGTCGCACGAACTTTAAAGATTTTGGTGAGTCTAGTTGTTATAGATTTTTACAGGGACACAAAAAAATTTCTTTATCAATATGATCTATGGACTGAAATTATTAGAAGGGCAATAGCGTTAATTTAAACAACATACTTATACAGGAAATGTTAACTTGAGTTATAGGCGAAGTCCGCAAAACTCCAGGAACAATAAAATGCAGGCCGTGAAGAAGGAAACCAATAATTTTGCAGTAATCAAAAATTTATTAATCATCTGAGCATGGAAATGAATGAATTAATATTATCTTGAATAACAAATTTAAACAGTCTTGAAGCCATTCAGAGGGTTAGATGAGAGAGAGAGAGCTTTGCGATGACGTGTTATTCAAGTAAGTTTTGGAGCGAATTCTGAAGTTTTCATTCCAGCAATCAAGATCCAACTGCTGAATTACGCCAAGTTTTTTGAAATAGTGCCAAATTTTACAGCCAAACATAATCCATTGTCTCACGATTAAATTAATATAAATATTTTGAATTTAGAGAGTCCGTTAAAGAATTAACGCCAAACACCTCTGCCAAATTTTATCGCCAGAAAAATCGTTGCGTAAGGAGACAGAAAGACTACGATTTATTACCACATCCTGTCATTTAGAAATATAAATTACCCTTTAATGATATTACAACGGAAAATTATTGCTTAATTTAGTTATAACAAAGTGGACTTGCGCAATTTAAAAGAATGAAAATGTAACAACGGTTAATAGATGAAAATAATAATTTTTATATTTTGATTTATTAAATGATTTAGGAGAGATTAGAATTCTGAGAGATGTCATTTAAAAAGATGACTAGCAGAAATAAGTTATCTTATATATTAAAAAAATTTATGAAAACTAAAGTCAGTCCGTCTGGCCGTTCTATCCGGCCGATTTCCTTCATTTTTTTTTTTAAATGAAAGGTATTTAGGCACAGATATGTCATCAATCATTGAAATTTACTCAACTTCCACCTTACTCAAGTTATACTCAAACGCGATTCTTCCCTGTATATTTCTTATGGGACACATTCACTCAAGCAATTCGAATTCCCATAGCTCCTCTTCTAATGAATGGATCTTGATCGTTTCACTCTCAGAACACTCAGTGGATCAAGTTCTTTCTTTTGAGCTATTAACTGCTTAAATTCGTTGAGTCTGAGAAAAGTTATGCGTGCACAATCAACTTTACATTCAATTTTTTCAAGATTTTCCTTCACTCAAACCTTCATAACTAGAGTTCTAATTAATGTAGGCTGTTGACACAAGTCTAAGAACACTCAGTGGATCAAGCTCTTTCTTTTGAGCTATTAACTGCTTAAATTCGTTGAGTTTGAGGAAAGTTATGCGTGCAGAATCAACTTTACAATCAATTTTTTCAAGATTTCCTTCACTCAAACCTCTATAACTAGAGTTCTAATTAACGTAGGCTGTTGACACAAGTCTAAGAAAACTCAGTGGATCAAGCTCTTTCTTTTAAGTTATTAACTGCTTAAATTCGTTGAGTTTGAGGAAAGTTACGCGTGCACAATCAACTTTACATTCAATTTTTTCAAGAATTTTTCAAGATTTTCTTGCGTTTGGTGTAAATCAATTATTTGAAAAAAAAATCTATATATTAATTTGAAACATGTTTTTGTCTGTCTCCACTATATTGAGAGAACTACTTGGTGTAAAAATTTGGTTGAGGTGTCTAAAAAAAGGTCTTGGTCTGTAGTTGTGCAATGAAAAGAGAAAATTAAAAAAAAAGTCGAACAGTTTCCCCCCCGGGGGGGAACGGGTTAAAGCTCCAAATTACTTCACGGTGTGGAAAGTGTACATATGGGGACTAGAGTCGAATACTAAAAAATCACTTTCTGCGAATTTGGAATTTTCGATTTTAAAGGGGGGGGGGAAGGGGGAAAGTAGATTTGGAGGGGGGGGGGGAAGGGGGGAAATTAGTTTGAGAGGTAAATGCGTTCTAGACCCCCTCATTTCAAAGGTCTTGAAATTTCATGTCGATTGGGGATGTTCGTATACAATATAGTGCGACCCCTGGTGGCGAAAAATGGAACTAGGTGATTTTGCTGTAGACCCTATCATGTTACATCTTATTTTAAAGGTCTTGGTATTTCCTGATCGTTGGTGATGTTCGTACAGAACACACTGCGCCCCCTGGTGGTGGAAAGTGCAACTAAAGGATTTTGCAGTTGGCACCACCATGTGACACCTTATTTAAAAGGTCTTGGAAATCCAAGGCGATCAGTGATAGGGGTCTTGAAATTTCATGTTGATTATGGATGTTTGTATACAACATAGTGCGCCCCCTGGTGGTGAAAAATAGAACTAGGTGATTTTGTAGTAGACCCTATCATGTTATATCTTATTTTAAAGGTCTTGGTATTTCCTGACCGTTGGTGATGTTCGTACAGAACACACTATGCCCCCTGGCGGGAGAAAGTGCAACTAAAGGATTTTGCAGTTGACACCACCATGTAACACCTTATTTGAAAGGTCTTGGAAATTCAAGATGATTGGTGATGTTCGTATGCAACATACTGCGCTACCTGGTGGAGGAAAGTGAATTTTGCAGTGCGTGCGTAGCATGCCTGCTATACGGTGCCGCAGCCTTAGGAAGCGGAAACACGATTCAGAGGTTCGTGCGGTTCAAGATTAATTTTTAAGAATTTTTTCATGGTATTAGCGACCCGCATATACGCTGCCACAGGCACCGGGGTCACGAGCCCGAGTTCCGTTCTGTTTGAAGCAATTTTTTTTGTTATATATGATTATTATTTGTTTCGCGATGCTTTCATTTAAAAATAGAAATTCAAACTAAATAGAGTTAAAGATATTAAATCATACAAATTTAAAGTTCATTTAAGGTTATTATCATGGGCCCGGGCAACTCCGGTCGGGTTCGTTTGGTTCCAGGTTAATTTTTGGGAATTTTTTCATGTTGTTAGCGATCCGTGTATGCGCTGCCGCAGGGCACCGGGGTCACAAGGCAGAGTTTCATTCGGTTCGAGGTAATTTTTTTTGTTACAGCTGATTTTTTTTTTTTTTTTTTTTTTTTTTTTTGCGATGCTATGCTTTTATTAAACAATAGAAATTCAAACATAATCGAGTTAAAGATATAAAATCATACAAATTTAAGGTTCATTTAAGGTTATTATCATGGGCCCGGGCAACGCCGGTCGGGTTCGTTTGGTTCCAGATTAATTTTTGGAAATTTTTTTATGTTATTAGCCGCCAGCGTATGCGCTGCCGCAGGCACCGTGGTCACGAGGCAGAGTTTCGTTTGGTTCAAGGTAATTTTTTTGTTACATCTGAATATTTTTTCGCGATGCTTTATTTAAAAATAGAAATTCAAACAAAATCGAGTTTAGGATTTAAAATCATGCAAATTTAAGGTTTATTTAAAGTTATTATCATAGGCCCGGACAACGCCGGGCGGGTCAGCTAACATGTAGTCATAGTATTAAACGAAATAGAAAATAAAAGATAGCAACTATTTATTTGGAGTCAGTTTGACGTCACCAATGACAATACTTTGTAGAAAGTGGTGTCGTATATAGTATTTCTATTTATAAGCATTTTTCCGAATTTCTTTTTTTTAGTGAAATGTCGTAAATTATATTAGATGTTTTAACTTGAAATACATTTAAATAATGATGCGACGGTTTTTGAAACATTACGGTCAATAAAGTGACCGTCGCATTCGACGGGTTCCAGCTAGTTTATTTTAAAGAATATGTTTTTGTTCTCAGAAGATTTATTTAATAGCTTGACGGATAAAATGTTATTAGAATTAAGATACATATTTATAGAGACAAATGCGATTAAATATAAAAAGTAATTTAGAATTTCGTTAGATATTTTATTAGACATTTAATTTATTGAAAATATAGTAATTAATTATTATATTTATTTAAAACCGTAACTAAAACTCATATATGTGAAGTAACGACTTCACAATACTATACAGAGAAAAAAACTCAAATACCCTGTAATAATTTTCTCTTTCGTTTGTTTAACGACTTTTCTTAATTTGATTTGTTTATAGAACCGTTAATTATTTAATTTTCGGAATGTCGAGTGGAGTCATTCCAGATTTTTAAATTTTATATTTAAAAATAGTGATATAAAATTAAATTTTGTAAGATTTTTTTCTAGAATATTAAATATATATGTATACTTTAAAATGTCAATAAGGAGGTAAAATATTTTGAAGACAAAAAGGATAATTACAGTTAAAAAGTATTTTAAAAATCATGGGAACTGCTTCATTTTTTTTTTCTAGTATTATAATTTATTACTATAGCAGCGTGCTAACCTAGAAAAAATAATCAAGATGAAGTTGTATTTTATATAATGTATTAATATAAAATATAATTATAAAATTGGACAGTGAAAAAATATTAATTTAAAAATGTAAATTTATACTAATATGAATCCATTTTTATCATATCTTACGAAAGAAAAATTGTGTATAAAGAAATTTGGCAAAATATAATTACACATTATGAGATTTTTCTTTTAAAGTACGATTTTATCGTAGCCTTAATTTACTTAAATAGGGAATATTTGAAATAGCTTTAAAAACTCAAAATTTCAATCGTGAAAGAAATAATCTATTAAGTAAAATTTATTTTAAAAAACTAATTTCAATATTTTGCTTGAGTGCTTTTCTTTTGAGAAAAAGTTTGATAGGAAAAATATATTAGTCTGAAAAAATATATATGGCAGTCTCATAATGTTACAGTAACTACCTTCGTCGTACTAAAGAGCAACAAATTTTAAAGCAATCAAAATTTTCGACTTAAATTGACAGAATTTTGCTTAAATTTGAAGCTTTACTTCTTTGTAAAAGTTTAAACTTGAAATATTTCATTTTGCAGTGACAAGTTCTATTTTAAGTAGTTCAATTTTTTACAGGATTTATTTCTATGCTTTTCATTGTTAAACTTTTCCAGAAATGGGGAAGTTCTTCTAAGAACTTTTTAAATATATATATATATATATATATATACTAGCTGACCCGACAAACGTTGTTTTGTCATATAAATTATTTCTAGAGAATATTTTGCTAGAAAAAAATAACTAACTTATTGTACGTGTGTAAAAATGTGGTATATAAGTGAAACAGGTATGGAGCGCTGTGAATTCCTATTATAACGTAAAAAACATAATTACCGAAACTTTCGCTACTTGCTTCTTGCTACTTGGTACTTTCTACTTGCTACTTGTTATTTAAAACCTCCGCTGAATGTCGAACAGCACAAAATTTTATTTCATACGGCAAATATTTCAATTTAAGAGAGAATCTCTGATAGCAACGAATTTCACATGAAAATTCCGTCTCTTTTGAATAAGCTGTAACAATCTGGACCGATTTGATAAAAATTTTTATCAAAAAGTTATTACAATATCTAACATCATTACATGTACATTTATCACAATTCAATCAATCGATGCATGTGAGTATGTGTATAGTATGAGCGAAGTGAAAAGTAGAGTTCGTATTAAATAAAAACTTAAATTCGTTTTAATTAAAGGTGAAAAAGTTGAAACTCAATTTATTTTATAACAGGTATATTTTTTTAATCTACAAAAACTTAATTTATCGTAATGCCATTGGATGTACAATATTTTTGGTTAATCCTTGAGGAATATACACAAACAAATTCGAAGGTTTTCCAACAATGGAACACGCAACATATAATTGGCCGTGAGAAAAGCACGGATTTTCTAAATCTAAGCCACAAATTGGGACCCCTTTGGTGACTTCAAATATTTTAAGCCATTTTTGCGATGAATTGAAATGGCTATCTCAATTGTGGAACTAAAGTTCTTGGCGAGAAGCGTCCGAGCTACTTCTGTGCCAAATTTCAAATTTTGCCAAAGGGATCCGATACTAAAGGTGTTCCATACAAAAAATAAATAAATAAAATATCAGTGACATACACACGCACTAAAGTATGGGAGCCCATTGGTGACTTTAAATATTTTAAGCCATTTTTGCGATGAATTTAAATGGCTATCTCAATTGCGGAACTAAAGATCTTGGCGAGAAGCGTCCGAGCTACCTCGGTGCCAAATTTTCCATACAAAAAATAAATAAATAAAATATCAGTTACATGCACACGCACAAAAGTATGGGACCCCTTTGGTGACTTTAAATATTTTAAGCCATTTTTGCGATGAATTGAAATGGCTATCTCAATTGTGGAAATAAAGATCTTGGCGAGAAGCGTACGAGCTACTTCGGTGCCAAATTTCAAATTTTGCCAAAGGGTTCCGATATTAAAGGTGTTCCATTCAAAAAATAAATAAATAAAATATAATAAATTAGCTACACAAATAAATTTGTAGGTTAGGGTGGTTGTTAATCAACGCGCGTGTAAATTTGATAGAAAATTATATAAAATAATAGTCCAATTCCGCACTAAATTTGCAAAATGTATAGTTTTTTATGCACACTTCAAAACTCTTCAAACACTAATTACATCTTGATGTAATATTTCAATTAGGACTCGCTCGTGAAATATACGCGCTGGCCATTTTCAAGATGGACGGCTAAATGAAGAACTGCTGGATCCCGTTCATGAATTGGGAAACCAAAGATACGCTAAACAGCTTCATTGGAGCTGACGTACCGGCCAATTTGGTAAAGTGTTATTTCATCGTTGTTATTCACCGGAGGAGCATTCACATTGGTATTTTCAACTAGAAATACAGCCATATCACTGCCTTTATTCACATACATGCAAATGTATTTGATACTCTTCACTGAACTGCAGAACTCAACATTAATATGAGCATTGAATGTTTTGCTCAGCAGAGCGAATATGGGACCACCCAACGGTTATCAATGTCAATGTCTATGTTGTTGACATAGATGACCGCCATAGATGATAAGATTGTCCGCCATTATCGGGATTTCTTCGACGATATATTGGATATCCGTCAACATTTGTGATCGTATCGTTAGTGAAATTTTTCGGAAAACTTTTAGTACATTTTCCATCTGCACAAATAATAATGGCCTAAAAATTCATTTTTCATTTTAACATAAAATAACTCCGTCGGATATTGACGAATTTTTTAAAAGAATAAACCATTTTAATCCCCAGGCTAAAAATATTAACTTTGAAATAATATTTTAAACACTTACGGTTAAAAATTCATTTTTCATTTCAACATTAAATAAATTCTGACATCGTGTTTACGATTCTAAAAATTTTAACTTTGAAAAAATATTTGAAACACTTCGTAAGATATGGTTACGATTCTAAAAATATTAACTTTGAAAAAATATTTTAAACACTTCGTAAGATACGGTTAAAAATTCATTTTTCATTTCAACATTAAATAAATTCTGACATCGTGTTTATGGACAACTCACGCCATCTAGGTGGAAAAGTTGTTGAAACTGTTGGTTAAAAATTAATTAAGAAAGAACTAATTAAGTTACAACTTTCATTTGTAAATCTAAACCATTCTCGAATCCATCTGAAGACACACAAAAAATTTCATTAAACTCGGTCCAGCCGTTTAGGAGGAGTTCAGTGACATACACACGCACAAAAGAAATATATATATAAAGATATATATTATACGAAAGTAAGGGATATTTCCAATCCTTTTTTAATTTTTGATTACATTTAAAAAGCAGTAAATTTTTTAATAACCTATACAAATGCAGTAAAAAGTAAATTAAACTTAAAAAAAAAAAAAAAAACACCATAGAAAGAATCAATACGTTTCGGAAAGGAAAGCACATTTTATCACTAAAAAGCAGATATCAATAAATGAAAATTTTGATGTAATATCGTATTTTAACTATTAAATTTCTTAATGTCTCTCTATTTAAGACCTTTTTTATACCTTTTATTTATTTATTTATTTTTATTTTATTTTATTTTATTTATTTATTGTCTTTCTGCACTTTGCTATCGGTTTGTCTTTCTTTATTTTCATGGTTAGTCTTTATTTTCCTCTATACCTATTTGCTAGATATTTTCTATGTTTTCTCTTACTCATACCTTTTTTTCTGTCCGATTGCCGCCGGCATTTACAATTTCTCATATGCACCATATGAAGAAAGTTACATTAATTTGAAATGCATTAGGGTAATATTTTCATGTTGGCGTTGAAGATAAAACTAACTGACTACTCGCGTTACCTAGGCCTAGGCTGGTGTGATATTACCTTTGTGAGGGATTTTCTAAAGCGGTCCTAGCTCTTATTCACGTGAGTTTAAGCGAAAACCATGGAAAAATCCAAACTTTTAGGTCAACGAGCACGATCAGGGTTCAATCTCGGTATCTCCTGTCTACTAGCTTCAAAAGAAGAACTGGGCAACTAGGTACAATTTTTTTCAAGTAGGCCTTTAATTTTCTGACTATATTATCCTTAGAAATCAATTTTAATCAATCTTACTTTTATACAGCAATGATTTATGAAGTTTCCTCTAGAAATTAAAACTTAAGAAAGCCTCGAAAAACGAAAACTTGAACTAAAACTAGAAAAAAAGAATACGTAAACTAATCTCGAAAAATAACCACGAAAACTTAAGAAAGTTTTAAAAATAATTTTAAGTTTAATTCGACCTTAACACCTAAAACAAGTAAATCCATGAAATATATGAATTTTATAACAAATAATGTAAAGCACAAAGTAAAATAAAATTAATAATAGTAACAACAATACATGTAGATACATAAATATATTAAATTGAAACAATATATTGATTTTTAATCATTTTGTTAATATCATTAATTAGAAAGAATTATTTCAACAAAAAGATAAAAGTTAAAATATTAACTTTTTCCTTGTGTAAAATTAACAGCTTACTTCAAATTTTAATATGAATATACATATATGTATATATTATATTTATAAAAATTTGTAATTATTACTCTTTCTTAACCTTCACTACAGAGTCCGACTTAGACTACCTGGAGCCCGGGACAAACTTATTCTGGGGAAGGGGGGGGGGGCTTGCAGTGGCATACGAGGTCTTTAGGATGCATAACCCCGTGACAATACTGTGACTCAATTCTGCAGATAAAAATATTGCAAGCCTCCCTCCTCAATGAAATCTTAACATATTTTACGCCTTCAGACATTGTGTGTGTCCTTTACTAGCCTGAACTCTGCCCCTTAACTTTAAGTGCCCCCTAGCGTCACTTTTGCTCCCTTTTATCAATCCATACAGATTGTTTGGAAATTATACAAGAGTTTGTTTCGAGTCGAAACGTCGTGTTACGTCAATGGACCATTTCGTTCACCGCGTATTATTGCAGGTGTATAAAAGTCTCTAGATAAGCTAATTATTAAACTCAAAATTTTTATTTACTGTTGTACTAGTCAATACCAGTCCTTAACACATTTATCACGGCAATGACGCACATTCATCGTAGTAAACAAGTAAGTCAATTAAGATGATAAATAACTAATTAAAATAAGTTCACTTAGTAAACAAGTCAATGTACACGCAGAAACCATTTAGATAAACAGTGTAAAGACGGCATGTTACCTTGAGTCTAGGGCGCAGCGATTAATCTTGGAAGATGAGATAACTAGTTCGTCGCGGCGAAAGTTTTAAATAAGTAGATACTCGTAACCGCTGCAATTCGTGAACAATGTCGATTATGAATTTTTCTTAAAAACATAGGTCTGCAAATAATTTCAATAATTGTTTATTTGATAATATAATTAATTCTTCTTTCTTTCTTATAATAATAATAATAATAATAATTATTATTATTATTATTTGGAAAAGAGGGGATATGCAGAGGAGGAAGGAAAGAGCTTCGACAACTAATTATTTAACAAAAATCAGATTTGTGTTGATTGTACCTTTTGGCACTTTATACCAAACTACCACTTTGTAACTTTTAGCATCAAGTTTGCAGAATTTCTGCTTATGCCTATGCGGGGCCCCTTCCAGAAGGGGGCCCAGAGAAGCTGCCCTACATGCCCTAGCGTTAGTCAGGGCCTGGTTGACTGCGATAATAAAACGTTATTTTAATGTTAAAATAAATCTCTCTCTCTATATATTTTTTTTTTTCATGAATTCTTAACACAAATACATATGTTTTACTCAGATATCAATATAGTACTTCTCTAACGTGGACCAGTTGCGATTGAATTTTGTCGAAAAGATATGATAGTAACGTAAGATGTTATCTGATTGGTCAACCCAAATCAGATTCATGAAATCATAAATTAGGTTGCTTGTGATTTCGGTTACGAAAGTTTAATGTAATACTATTGAAATGTACATGTTCTTAAAGAAATTGAAAAAATATTATTTTTTTGCTGAAATATCTGCTCAAAATATCATATTTAGAAGTATATTTGGAAGAATTTAAAGTCAACTAACCATTTCATTTTTGGCTATTTTTTAGGACAGTATTGGCGCCATTCATTAATCGAAACCAAACTCTTCATATTAAGATATAACAGTAATCTAATAATAATTAAATTTAATTTTAATAGTTTTTAACTTAGCAGAGGAAAAAAATTATTTTTTTAATTGAAATTAGAATGCAAATATCAATGATTTAAATCCCCCCCCCCCCTTTTTTTTTTTCCCTTTCAAAACAAAAATGGAGAAAAACTGAAAATTTCCATGAGTTATTTTCTTTATGATATATTTCTGAAAATCATATTAGATATGTAAGTACTATCATGCAGATTTTGTACGTGGGGGAAGGCTATTATTTTATGAATTTTTAAAACCTTGTATTTAAAATTTATGCAATTAAAAAGGAATTGGCACTGAAGAAAAAACCCTCTTTATCACCTCAAAAGATGCTCAAAAATTTCGTATAACTGCATTTTAAACTATACATTTATGGTACATCAAAAACAACTAAAATTTATTATTATTATTATTATGTTTAAAGGAATATTTTAAATGGTCGGAGTATTTTTCTTTGAATAAAGTGCCTTGCGATAAATTTTTAGTAAAATTTTCTTTTTTTTATATTTTAAAATAACAAAATAGGATACTGGGAAAAAAAAAAAGAAAAAACTTTCTTTTTAGAAAATACGAAAATATAAAATTTGACATTTTACTAAATTTTCAACGCGATTTTATTTATTTATTTTTATTTTTATTTTTGTGAAACAGACGGTTTTTATACTTAATTACAACGCCTTTTCTTAATCTTTACTTTGAAATATTTTACGTGAAGGAAAATATTCTTGTGTGGAATATTTGTGCTTTCGCAGTTCATTTTACACACCAATGAAAATAAATATATAATATGAAGACTAGAAATAATAAATTATATACTAAAATGTGTGCATTGAAATGCAGTGAAAAACCGGTGTCGGGAAATAAATTGGTACTTTTTCGCTAAAAAACTGCCTTTTGGCAATTTCGCAGATTTCTTTCATGGTCCTCACGATAACCCCGAATTATGTTTACAAAAATTAGCTAAATTAAGCAAGCAAAAATATATATAATATATATATATATGTATAGCTGAAAATTTAGTAAAATGACAAGGTTGGATGGGTTAGATGGGGTTTTACGTCGCACTAGTGATGCGCAGATGGGCAAAAGTAAAATGAGAAACTTATATATTCGTAATTTCTACATAAATTTAAATAAATATTTTAATAGCTATAGTAATAAATTTAGTAATGTATAATTTAATAACGAATATTTCAGTAACCTATAATTTATAAAGATATACTGAATGATTGATAGTAAAATTAAATACGATAAATGGTTTATAAATTATACGGAGCGAAAATTTCAATTACTCTGGTCTTAGAAGCATTATCAAGATTCGCCGTATTTATTTGTCGCCAAATGTGCCAGATAGCGTAAATGTCCTCACACGTTAATGATTTCATGCTGCACTCGTATCTACTTTTTGTTCAATTGGTGAAATATTTCTCTTAATTAATTGTTCCAAAATAATTTTTGCATGCTTTTGAATTTTTTTAATGTTTCCATTTAATGATTTTATTCATGCGGATTTTATTCATGCGGTAGCATCCCTGGAAACGAAGAGGCAGATCAACTTGCCAAGAAAGGGAGAAATCTCAATAATGAAAATATCGCCAAGGTCACTCTTGACGATGTTAATGCGATGGCAAGGTTCCGTTTGAGAGAAAACACCATTAAAAAAGACTCGCAGATTTGTGAAATAAACGCTAACAGAGACCTTACCAAAACTATCACCCGCCTTAGAACTGGTCATTATCGAGGTATGAAGATCCTGAGAGATGGCAATAGAACCTACCGTCTCTGCAGCAACTGTGATGATGATCCACTAACTCCAAAACATATTTTTGTCTGCCCAGCCATTTTAAGATCCCTGGCTCAGCTTGGGGAATTCTCCCCCTTTGACATCGAGAGTCTGTACTCCGATAACATCAAGGAGTTGGCCGGCTGTGTTTTGCACGCTCATGGTTTTCTATAGTTCTCCCCATGGACACGACACCAACCATTCATGCGGTAATCTCCGGTATCCACTCATACAAAGCTATGGTAATCTAATCTATGGTTAATACAAAGCTATGGCAGAGTTCAATGTATTTTATCTGTTGAAAATTTGTTAAAAAATCTAAGCCTAGTTTTAAAAACTTATATATAATATTAATATTGATAATTGCAATATTAATAATAAATAAATAATATTTTAAATGTGTAACAATTTTGCTTTTTGGTCACTTTCACTAACATCATCATTTCAAAAATAATAATAATAACATTTAAAATAGCATTTAACAATTAACTTTTTCATTATACAAATTTACTTGCATATTTCAGATTTTATATACTTTACATATAATGTAATATACTTGTATATATCACTAATGAAAATTTTCCTGTATTCACTAAAGTGATAAAATGTTTCATTTTAATACTAAGCTAAATAATTTTATTATTATTTTTCTTGAACATTTAACACAAATAAAACTTTAACAAATTGTTATAATGTTACATTTTTACACTATATGTAAAAAAAAAAAAAAAAAAAAAAAAAGAACTAATGAAAAATGCTTTTAAACACTTTTAAAAATGCTCTGAGAATCTGCCAAAACTATCTTTTCAGTCATATACTTTTAGTACATCAAAAACACCTGAATATTTACTCTTTTGAATGGGATATTTTAAACGGGCGGAGAATTTTGCATTAAATAAAGCGTCCTCCAGTGATTCTTTCAAAAAGCTTTCTATTTTTATATTTTAAATGACAAAATCGGAAGTCACAAAAAGTTTCTGGTGTAAAAATTACGAAAATAGCAAAACTGTCCTTTTATAAAAATTTTAACGTAAAATATTTTTTCCTAAACTGACGAATTTTATGCTTAGATAAAATATATTAGTTTTAACTTTAAAACGTTTTACTGTAAGCTAATTGTTCTTCTGCGAAATTTGATGCTAATAAATTTTTTCTTGCAAAATAAGGAAGTTTGCATGTTACATAAATAATTTGCACAAAAAAAAAAAAAAAAAAAAAAAAAAACTGGTATTGAGGGAAGAAATGGTAATTTTCCGTTTGAAGACAGCTTTTTGGCGACTGGTGAACATCTTTTTCGGCTCCCGCAATGAACCGCCATTAAGTTGAAAATAGTGTTAATTTGAAATAGCATTAAAAAAAAAAATGATTGAAATAAATATGACAAATTTCAGTAATGAATAATTCAGTAATAATAATAAATAATTTAATATAAATAACAAATAATATAATAATATAATAAAAAAATATTTATAAAAAATATTTATGAACAACAATAATCTCTGAATCAAAAAATGTTGATTAATTAGGCGAAGGAAAATGTTTAAATAGTTTGGTCCTTAGATATCACTTTACGTGAATCTGCCCTCGCAGTATGTATCAAATGTCGTCTACAAACGGAAAAACGTTAATTAATTAGGAAGGATAATAATGAAACACCATATATTACTAAAATATGTAAGTCTCGATGCGAAATAATTGAACACAACACTTTAACAAACAGAAAAACTTATACGCATGCACAACATATGAGTTGCTGCTTTCTTGCAGTGCTTGTGCCTCATCTTCTAAATTTAATGAAACAACGTGCTTAGATTATTTTTCTGAAAGCAAATTTTGGATACCTTTACATTTTACGGTGTTTCCTTGCAAAAATTTATTAATTCAGAACATTGTATCGCTAACATTCAAACATTCCCTTATATAATACTGTTATGATTAACCTTACAGAAGAATGCAGCGTCATTTAACTATTGAAAATTTGAATAGTGTGGAACACGTTAAGTATAATTACGAGCTATAGCTCTATTTTGTTTAGCCTAATAATAAAATACACTGCTCAGAAAAAAATTAGAGAAGAAAGTAAAAAACCCACAAAGTACAGAATATTTCAGTTATGTTGCAAAAAATCTTACAATCCTTCATTATAGTAACACATGTATGTTCTCATATATATTTTTGAAACATTCACTTTTTTTTATGTTCTGTCTATTAAAGTGACTGAAAAGTTTCTGTTACGTATCCGATTCTTTGTTATGATCGTGTACATTTTTACGTTTCTGAAACTAATCTGAAAGCAAACTGAACACCTCGAAACGTTTCTGAAATATGAAAATATGCGGCGGGAAACTATTTTGTTGCATGTAAATGAAAACAATGTTTAGAAATTATGCAAGAGGTGTAATATGGCATTTGGTCCCCACCAATAACTATGACTACAGCATACCCGGTATGCAATGAGGTTATCGAAAAGACTTTGGAAATATTGTTTAACTCCTCAAGAACTGCAATCTTTAAGTCCTGGACAGTAAAAAGAGTTCTGGTATCGCTGAAATGCATCGTCCGAGTATGTCTCCAACATGCTCGATCAGAGTTATGTTAGGCAAGCATTCTGAACATTCCATACGCAGTCTTGTTTCAACTTTAAGCACATTTTCCATAAGACGAGCTGTATGCCGTCTGGCATTATTATGCATTAAAGAAAATAATCACCCTTGTCTGTAGCGTAAGATGGGACATAGTATGTCTGTGCATACCTTTGGTCCGTCATATTGCCATTCTGAATGATAAGCAGGAGTATAAGATAATTTATGCCACCAGCCCACATCATCACTCCTCCACGTCTATAATGCAATATTTAATGAATGAATTTAATGATATGCTGATTATCCTTTTCCTTACACGCTAAAACATATCAGATGTCACACTCATGATTGAATAGGAACTCGTCTGTAAACTGCTCTTGACTCCAATTATATTGCCTCCAATCTCGATGTTTATCAGCCCAATTTCTCCGCGCCACATTGTGTCTGGATGTCAATGAAGTATACACCATTGTTTCTTTGATGATGAATGGACTTCTTTTAGATCATAAGTTGAACTGATTCACGATCTATCCCTGATGCCTGGCAATTTGTTTCATCTGCAACTACAGATTTTGAAGGATGCGCATTTTCTGATAAATTCACAGTTTCAGAAATTCTTCACGCTCTTTTTTTATATCTTACCGCTGTGTCTCTTTCAGTAAAAAGTTGTTTAAATCTTTTATGAATGCTTTGGAAACGGTTTGGTGTGGCGTTTGGAGCAATCAAGCAATCTCTCGCACACGCTTTCCTTAACTACGAAGTTAAATGGCATTCCGTTTGTTTGCCATTCTATAAAAAAAAAAAAAAAAATTCGAATTAGAGCACAGATCCCAAAGTGAAAAAAAACTTAGGTCTGGTAATGACGAAAATAATCACCTATAACTATATTTCTTGTAACCGTTACGTTACATCTAATCACACTTTAATTCAAATAACTTTTCACTATGTTTTTCATGTGCCTCTCTCTCTTGATACTAATTTAAAAACTGAACACAAATTTGCCGTAGCTCCGAAACATCTGAAATTTTTGAATTCCAGTCACATTTGAATTAAACAGTTCCCAAGAGATTCTGCTATCAAATCTGATGAATGAAAGATTTCGGGCATGAACTCCGCTCTCCGGTCTAGCTCTTTGAGATTTCTTATGATTCTCTTCAAAATTTACGTAATTACGATCTAGGATACCTTAGAAAGAGGCTTACGCTTCCATCTCAGACAATTGGCCTCCATATATTCACAACGATCATGTAACTACAACAACAAAAATAAATAAATAAATAAGTAATTATATCATATAAAATAATATGTATGAAATATTTTCAAAACATAATGACTAAAGTATTAAGAACGTGTTACCCCTCATATATATCAGCAAAAGTCTTTTCCTGAAGAAGAAAAGTTATGAGTTATAGAATGCAGTTATGAGTTATAGAATGAACAGCATTTTAGTTCCTCTCAAAGGAAAGGAAGTTAATTAGGGGCATTATCAATATTTATGCACAATCAACGAATATTTTATTATAATTGGGTACTTATTGAAAAAAAATAAAAATATGAATAAAACCCCTCATAGTTTATCTTTATTAACCTCTTGTTTTATAATATTTTGAAAGAAACTGAAATTCTGTTCATTCTATAACTCATAACTGTTCTAATTTACACGATATTTTCTGGGGTTTTCATAGAAGCAGCTCAAAACCTTTTGACTATTAAATTATTAAATTTTTATAAAGCTTGCGAATGCGTAGTTAAAAATTATTTAGTAAAAATGCACATATTTTGTAAGATATTTAACATTATTATTATTATTTTAACGAAGTCATTATATTTTTATTAATACGTGTGGTAACCTCATAAAAATTTATACAGATAAGTAGAAAATCCTTATAATCACATGCTTCAGCCAAAAAGCGTTTCAAGCATTGCTTTTTGTAGGCTGATGCAAAACATTTTGATTTTTCCTTAATTTTTTTCTGGTCCCTTTTTCCGCTTCAGGAAAAAACTTTTGCTGAAATGTATGAGGTGTAACATTTTCTTTACACTCCAAAAATTCAAGATGATTCCTAAAGTATTTTTCTAGATAATTGACAAAACGTCTAAATTCGAAAGTATTCAAATGCTTATTATTAGGTAGTGTAGTAATATTATTTTATTTTCCGTTAAGGAAACCAGGTTGCTGTATTTAAACAATCTTTCTTTCATTACAAAAATCTGCATGAAATATTGAAGAAAAATTCGCTACTTTTATGAAAACACTACTGAAAACATTAAAAAAAAAAAAAAAAAAAAAGTTTTCAATGCAGTTTTAATCACTGTAAGTATCGTAGTTAAGTATTAGAAAAATCCTTCAGAATTAATGGTATAATAATGTAAATATTTCCATTGTTTTCTTTAAAAAAATAAATAAAATAAAATAAAATAAAATAAATAAATAAATAATAATAATAATAACCAGTCAATTACGTTTCACTGGATAAGAAACTTCCCGTTCGTCTGCTGATAGCTGTGAACGACCGTAATGATTAGGAAATATTCACTTTCGTCTCAATCTAAAGCTCAAAGCACCAGAAGCGTTTGCTCATCTGCTTATAAATACCGTGAATTGATGCTGATAAGATGAAAATGAACAATTTGTAAACACAAACCATAAAACTCAAAAATTACTTGTCTGTTGGAAAGCAGCAAAGAACTATATAGCAGTCATATCCTTTAATTTGATTCCGATGATGGGTCATATTTAATTTTTTAGACTCGAAATAACTCTAATACTTGTTGGGTGTTTTTAGGTTGATTTCTTTAGAAATCGACCTATTGCAATCACTTCGTATATTTATCTATCTATATATATATATATATATATATTGTTACAAAATTGTAAATATTTGTGCTTATTTTTGTATAAATTCTTTCAAAGAGGCGTAGTAAGATGATAAAGTGCTAATTTTGTGCATTTCTAGTCGTTTTAGCGTTGAAATAGCCTTATTTTTCCTTAAAAACGCATTAAAAAGCTCCAATAAGGCAGGTAATGGATTTGGCACCAGATTTGGCGACTTTTTTCCACCTTGGCGATTTTTTTGGCGACCTTGGCGAGAAAATCCTTATTAGGGATATACCAAATATGGAAGCTCTAATCCCATTGGCTGATGAGATATGGAGGTTTCTGGAACGTTCCACACTTTTCTACAGAGGTATATAAGGACTGTTTTTTTCGCCAAGGCAGTTAGTTCAGTTCAGTCTGAGACCAGCTTCTGCCAATGTTGGATTGCTTTGAGCCTCTTTGAAAGAGACTTGCTTTATGTGTTATTGCTATACAGTGTGTACTGTGGATTTGCTATTGACAGCTGTTGTTTAAGCTGTGGTTGCTGGTTGAATTGAAGCTGATACTTGGTTTATAGACCTGTATTTTTCTGGAACTTTCTATGAATGAATTATTGAATTTTTGTAAGTTTCGCCTTTCATTCTCGGACAACTCACGAACTCCCAAGTACGCAACATTTCTGGTGTCAGAAGTGGGATTGTTTGTGAATGGTAATAACTAGAGCTATGGACCAAGAAATGAAGAAGCTTCTGGGAGGTCTAACTGCCCAGATGAATGAGTTAAAATCTGGATTGATAGAGAAAATAGAAACCGGACAAAAAGAATTAAAAGACGGCTTGACTGAAATGAAAGCAGGACAGGAAAAGATGGAAACCGGATTGATCGAAAGAATGAAAGAAGGACAAAGAGAGATGAAAGAAAGTATGGAGACATCGCAAAGAGAGTTGAAAGATACTATGGGTGAAGTTCAAGAAGAAATTAAATCTAATCAAGGTGATATGAAGAGAGAGCTTTCAACGGTGAAAGAATCAATCGAGGGTAAATTAACGGTGATGAAAAGTAGAATGGATGGAATAGAAGAGAAAGTTATAAGGATAGAAGAAAATTTTGAAGAGAAAGTTTTGAAAATAGAAGAAAGTTTTGAAGAGAAAGCTATGAAGATAGAAGGAAATGTTCTGAAGGTTGAAGAGAAAGCTATGAAGATAGAAGAAAATGTTATGAAGGTTGAAGAGAGTGTTACGAGGATAGAACGGAGTTTCGAAGAGAAAGTCAAAGAAAAATTTTGATCAGGAACTGAAAGGAAGGTTTTCAGAGATAGAAGGTAAACTCAAGATAATAGAAGAAGATCTGTAGAGAAAAGTGGAAGAAAAGTTAGAATCGATTCCTCAGGAAACTGAAAAGAAAGAGAGAAGAATCCAGAATCAGGAATTTATTAAGCTATCCACCTACGACGGCAGTTCCTCCTGGCATGTATATAAGACGCAGTTTTCCATCGTAGCTGAAGCTAACGGCTGGGACTCTACCGCCAAATCAGTCCACTTAGCTGCAGCATTACGGGGAGATGCAGCCGAGATACAGAGAAATGTTTCTAAAGAAGAAAGGAACGACTTTGAGGCCCTGACTAGAGCACTGGAGCTACGGTTCGGAGAGAAGTGTTCTAAGGACTGTAGTCGCCTTCAGCTAAAATCCCGTTACCAGAAAACGGGCGAAAGTTTGCAAGAGCTGGCAGCGGACATTCAGAGACTGTCATACCTAGCATTCTCGGACTGTCATGCTGACACTCGAAACGACTTAGCTGTTCAGTACTTTATCGATGCTGTTCAGGATCCAGAAATTCAAAAAGCGCTGAGACTCTCCAACATCAGAGACGTAGAATCAGCTTTAGGCTATGCACTTAGGATAGAGGTAGCCCAAAGAGCCTCTCGTAAAGACCGCCATACCGTAAGAGCAGTCTCTTTAAATGATACGCCTGCTGATGAAAATGAAATGAAGAGAAGTCTCGCAGAGATCTTAAAGAGATTGCGAAGCCTGGAAAATAATAAGGAAATAAAGGATCGGAAGATAAAGTGCTGGGGCTGTGGAGGGGATGGTCATGTAAAGAGGAACTGCCCTGTACGACCAACTAGAGGAAATCACCCGGCTTCACCATCACTACAGGGAAACTAGGAGAAGGCCATCTCGCGTGGCGGAGGTTGCCTGAAGTTAAAGAGCCCCAGTTTACAGTATTCCATGTTTCATCGATGAGTGGCGGCGATAATGGACTTTAAGTCTATGGCCAAGTTAACAACACCGCCTGCCAGTTGATTCTGGACACGGGAGCCAACGTGACCATCATTAGAACGGATTTGGCTCAAGAACTAAAAGAGAAGATCATAACATTTGGAAATGCCAGTTACCATCATATGGCATATGTGGCAGATATAAGAGATCCTGTAATCATTGGAATTGATTTCCTGAGAAAATTTAACTTTAAATTGGACTTCAAGAATAATGAACTGCATTCGAGTTCGGAAGACATAGCTGTGTTCAACACTGAAAATCAAGACATTCAGCCAATTTGCCAGATAACAGCCAAGTCTGAAATTTCCATCCCTCCAAACACAGAGAATATAGTTTCAGGAACACCTCCTACCCAGCAATATTTCCGCTATGGACTGATTGAATACCCCAAGAGGAGTTCTAGTAGCTTCACCTCTAGTTGATCTCTCAAAGAGTACTATTCCTGTGAGAGTCGCAAACATCAGCGATAAGGTCCGAACAGTGAAGAAGGATGAGGTGTTAGCAACCTGCACTCCTGTTACATGCATCAACCGCTCCACGCAGTCAACCGAATCCAAGTCTTCTGAACAATTAATAACGGAATTACTCAAGAATGCAGAGTTATTAAAGGAACAGAGATGTGCTGCGGAGAAGCTACTCCAAGAATTTAAAGACCTTTTTTCTCGGACACCTGAAGACGTCGGGAGAACGAACATCACCCAGCACAGAATTGATACAGGAAATCATCCTCCAATCAAACAACATCCAAGAAGACTTCCATTTGCTAAACAGGAAGAGGTCACTGAACTTCTAAGTGAAATGCAGCACAATGATGTCATCGAGCCATCAACGAGTCCTTGGGCCTCTCTATAGTACTGGTGCGAAAAAAGGATGGTTCAACAAGATTTTGCGTGGATTATCGTCGTTTGAATGACATCACGAAGAAAGACAGTTACCCTCTTCCCAGAATTAATGACACATTAGACACACTTGTTGGCAATAAATGGTTCTCGACTTTGGATCTGAAGAGCGGTTACTGGGAAGTAGAATTACATCCTGATGATCGTGAGAAGACTGCATTCACCACGAGACAAGGACTGTGGCAATTTAAAGTTATGCCTTTCGGATTATGTAATGCACCTGCCACCTTCGAACGCCTGATGGAGACAGTGCTAAAAGGACTTTCCTATGAAGCCTGTCTAGTGTATTTGGATGATATTATCATTGTGGGGCGCACTTTTGAAGACCATCTACGAAACATCCGAAAGGTGTTGGAGAAACTCAGAATGGCTAACCTCAAATTGAATCCAGGCAAGTGTAACTTGTTCCGTCGTGAAGTGAGCTACCTCGGCCATATCATCTCTGCCGAAGGTGTGAGAACTGATCCTGAGAAGATCTCTGCAGTCGAGAAATGGAGACGCCCTGAAAATGTACACCAACTACGAAGTTTACTGGGGTTATGCACTTACTACAGGAAGATTGTCAAGGGTTTCTCAAATATTGCCAGACCACTCCACAAGCTGACGGAAGCCAAACAGAAGTTCCTGTGGACAGATGAATGTGAAAAAGCGTTCAAGCGACTTAAAGAGGCCTTAACATCATCGCCTATCTTGACGTATCCACAGCCCGACAGACAGTTCATACTTGATACATATGCCAGCCAGGAGATTGTCGGTGCTGTTCTGTGGCAGGAAATTGATGGTCAAGAACATGTCATTGCCTATTGGAGTAAATGCCTGTCTAAACCAGAGCGAAAATACTGTACCACCAGGAAAGAGCTACTCACCATCGTAAAAGCCATAGAACATTTCCATCATTACCTCTATGGCAGAAGATTCCTGCTTCGGACTGACCATGCATATTTAACGTGGTTGCTCCAGTTCAAGAACCCGGAAAGACAGATTGCCAGGTGGATACAACGCCTCCAGGAATATGACTTCGAGATACGTCATCGTAAAGGGACTCTACATGGTAATGCAGATGCCTTGTCACGGAAGCCCCGCTTGGAAAGCTGCAAGTACTGCTCTAGAGCCGAACAGATATACCGGCCGATAAATCCGGTTGCCCAAGTTAGTGTTTCGACACCGTCAGAACAAGATCCCGATCCATAAAGTGACGAAAAACTTAAACATGCCCAGTTGGAAGATCCTGACATAAAGTCAATATTACAGCTGAAGGAGACGACCAGCAACAGACCTACCTGGCAGGACATTTCTAGATTTAGTCCCATTACGAAAAGTTATTGGGCACTTTGGGACTTTCTTCATATCAGAAACGGCGTATTATACAGAAAGTGGGAATCTGATTTTGGGAAAAGCTTCAGATGGCAGATTGTATTACCAAGATAAAAAATTCCAGATGTTTTAGAACAACTGCATAGTAGCTCTACCGGAGGCCATTTTGGGGTAATGAAGACTGCAGAAAGTTCGGGAACGCTTCTACTGGTGCAAGGCAAAGGAGGATGTGGAGAAATGGTGTAAATCCTGTGATGCTTGTGCGGCACGTAAAGGCACGCAGAAACGAAATTGAGGAAGACTGCAACGGTATAACGTGGGAGCACCATTTCAACGTATTGCACTCGACATCTTGTGTCCTTTGCCACGGAACTCCAGTGGAAATAAATACATCCTCGTCGTGATGGATTATTTTACCAAGTGGCCTGAGGCATATCCTATTCCCGATCAAGAGGCGTGCACATTTGCGAAGGTCCTAGTGCAACAATGGGTGTCAAGGTACGGCACGCCCCTAGAACTTCATACCGACCAAGGCAGGAACTTTACCTCTGCTGTTTTCAAAGGACTGTGTCAACTACTAGGCATAGACAAAACCCAGACAACACCCTTACATTCCCAGTCGGACGGCATGGTCGAGTGGTTCAACCGTACCATCCTGAATAACCTTTCTCTTCCAGTATCAAGGAACCAGCAAGATTGGGACTTGAAGTTGCCATTGCTCCTGCTGGCTTATCGAAGTGCTGTCCATGAAACCACCGGCTATACTCCAGCCCAGATGCTCTTTGGATGTGAACTTTGTCTCCCTTGTGATCTCCTGTTTGGTTGTCCACCCAATGCGCCTTCATCGCCCGAGGAGTACATCAAAGATCTTCAGGCACGATTTGAGGACGTACACAACTTTGCTTGGGAGCGGATTCACATTGCAACGGAGAAAATGAAGACAAGGTACGATCTAAAGGCTACACAACATGAGTTCCAGGAAGGAGACAAGGTCTGGTTGTGGAATCCTGTTCGACACAAAGGACTCTCCCCCAAGTTACAGTGCAACTGGGACGGACCATACACAGTCTTAAAAAGGCTGAATGATGTAGTGGTGCGGATCACTAAATCACCTTCATTAAAACCGACGGTGGTGCGCTATAACAGGCTAGCCAAGTACCACAATTAACGGTAATATTAAAATTTAAAATGTAAATACTGATAAAATTTAAGCATGCGTAATGTAAATATTTGTATATAATTATTTGTACATATTTGTGAATTTTGTAAATATTTCTCACTTGATTTATATTTATATTTTATCGTTATATGCAACTTAGTTTTTGTATTTTAGATTGTGTAAATTTGTTTAGTTTCGCCTCTTGACCAAGGGTTGCACTGCCCGGGACGTGCAGTCCTTGGGAGGGGGGCAGTGTTACAAAATTGTAAATAATTGTGCTTATTTTTGTATAAATTCTTTCAAAGAGGCGTAGTAAGATGATAAAGTGCTAATTTTGTGCATTTCTAGTCGTTTTAGCGTTGAAATAGCCTTATTTTCCCTTAAAAACGCATTAAAAAATCCCCAATAAGGCAGGTAATGGATTTGGTGCCAGATTTGGCGATTTTTTCCCACCTTGGCGATTTTTTGGCGACCTTGGCGAGAAAATCCTTATTAGGGATATACCAAATATGGAAGCTCTAATCCCATTGGCTGATGAGATATGGAGATTTCTGGAACGTTCCACACTTTTCTACAGCCTGCTTTCTTCGCCAAGGCGAGTCAGTTCAGTTCAGTTTTCAGCCAGCTTCGCTAGTACTTGCATTGTTTGAGCCTCTTTGAAAGAGACTTGCTTCAAGTGTTATTGCTATACGGTTTGTACTGTGGATTTGCTATTGACAGCTGTTGTTTAAGCTGTGATTACTGCTTGAATTGAAGCTGATACTTGGTTTATTGACCTGTATTTTTCTGGAACTTTCTGTGAACAAATTAATGAATTTTTGTAAGTTTGGCCTTTCATTCTCGGACAACTCACGAACCCCCAACTACGCAAGAATATATATATATATATATATATATATATATATATATATATATATATATATATATTTCAATAATTCTGTACTTTTCTGTGATTTTCATTCAACTAGTTTTTAAATTTACTACTAGACAGTTTAATTTTATTAAAATATGTTTCAATAATTCTGTACTTTTCTGTGATTTTCATTCAACTAGTTTTTAAATTTACTACTAGACAGTTTAATTTCTCCATATATTAAAAAAAAGTAACTGTCCTTGGCGTCAATTTTTAAGGGCTGTTTTTTTCGCCAAGGCAGTTAGTTCAGTTCAGTCTGAGACCAGCTTCTGCCAATGTTGGACTGCTTTGAGCCTCTTTGAAAGAGACTTGCTTTATGTGTTATTGCTATACAGTGTGTACTGTGGATTTGCTATTGACAGCTGTTGTTTAAGCTGTGCTTACTGGTTGAATTGAAGCCGATACTTGGTTTATAGACCTGCATTTTTCTGGAAATTTCTGTGAATAAATTATTGAATTTTTGCATGTTTCGCCTTATTTTAAAGGTATTTCTGAAAATATCTCTAAATTACTTAGAACAGTTAATATCTCCACTAGCTTTAAACCTCAACTCCGTATTAGTAACTTACTCTCAAACTTTAAACCCGCTGTCTCCCCTCTTAAACGTCTAGGTGTAATCTATAGTATTCCTTGTAAAAATTGTGATTCTACATATATCGGTGAAACTGGCAGAACAGGTGAAATTAGATTAAAGGAACATAAACGCTGATATAAAACAGGAGATTTAAAATCAAAACTTGTAATCCATTCTCTCAATAGTGATCATATTCCGGATTTTGAAAACTTTAAAATTTTAGCTTCAAATATAAATATGTATGAATCCCGTATTTTTCTAGAGGGCGCTTTTACCAAAATGCAACATTCTGCCTTGAACGAGGCTAAAGCTATTCCTCCTGAATATTTAATCTTGCTATGATGTGTTATGAATTTTATTAATGTTGTTTGTGCTTGTATGTTTGACATTGAGGAGGGCTAGCGTTCTAGCCGAAACGTCTGTCTTGTGTTTTAATGTTTTTAATTAAAATGTATTTTTAAAGTTTTAAATTTTTGTATTTTTTATCTCATTTTAAAAGTTACATTGGTTTTTTATTAATGAACTTTATCCGCCATTTTTAATGTGGCGGATATCTTAAGTTAAGCGTGACCACTTGAAATCAGGCCACCACTTGAAAATTTAAATCCATGATAACTTCCGAAATAATACTCCAAATGGAACCAAATTTGAACAGTGTCTTAACTTATCTTATAAATATCTTAGATGAGTTTGTTAACCAAGTTGCTCCGCCATTTTGTTTTCAAATTTAAGTTGTAAAAAGCGTATTTCGAAATTGTTTGAATTTTGATGTAAATACAGACCACATAAGGATCCCAATGAAATTTATAAATAAACTATATCCGCCATTTTTAATAAAGTGACAGATATCTTAAGTTAAGCGGGGTCACTTGAAATCGGGCTCCCACTTGAAAATTTAAAAGCACGATAACTTTTGATGTAATACTTCAAATCGAACCAAGTTTTGACAGTGATATTATCATATAATTATCTTGAATGTTTTCACTAGGCAACTTGTCCCGACATCTTTTGTTTAAGTCCCAGCCACTTGAAAATATGCCATCACGATAACTTTTAAAATACTAAACTGATTCAAATAAAAGCTGGATAGTGAACTTTTGGTTCAAATATCTAGGATAAGTTCACTTGGTGACTTGATCCGCAATTTTATTTTCAAGTGGCGGCCACTTGAAAATTTGTCATTATGGTAACTTTAATAATACAGAACAAGTCGCATCAAATGTGGGTAGTGGATTTATGATTCAAATATCTCAGATAAGTTCGCTGGGCATCTCACTTCACTTTTTTTTACAAGTGGTGCCCCGTGAAAATTTCTTATGACGATAATTTTTTAAATACTGATTTAAATTAAACTAGAACATGAACTTATCGTGCAAATATACTGGATGATTTCGATGGGCAAGTTGTTTGTCTATTTTGTTTTCCAAGTCGCAGCCACTTAGACTGCCACTTGAAAATTTGCCATAATAATAACTTTTGAAACACAGCACTGATTTAAACCACAGTTGGACAGTAACCTATGCTTCAAATATCTTCGATGTGTTTGATGGAACTTTAGAAATACTTAATCAATTCAAATCAAAGTTGAAAAATGGATTTATCATTCAAACATCAAAAATTTAGAAAATTCACGTAACTTGTGAACCAATCACGTTATTGCGTCCATCTTTGGTATATCGATAATAAGTATTTTCTCGCCAAAAGTCGCCAAAAAAGTCGCCATAGGGGAAATGTTGCCAAATTTGGCGCCAATTCCATTACCTGCGTTACGTGATGTTTTTAATGCGTTTTTAAGAAAAAATTAGGCTATTTTAATGCTAAAACAAACTAGAAATGCAGGAAACTAACATTTTATCAACTTACTAAGCCTCTTTAAAAGAATTTCTACAAAAAAAAAAAAAAAAATTATTTTCAAATTTGCAACGTTATCTTAGATGAGCAACTTTCTCTGCCATTTTGATCGAAGTGGCAGCCACTTAATTTTTAACACAATGACTTTTGAGATTTTGAATTAATTTGAACTATATGTGTACAGTAGACTTATCTCACAAATACATTTCATATATTTGTCAACTTAACCCACCATTTTTTTTCCAAGCGCCGGCCACTTGAAAACTTTAAATTCACATAAAAATGTATTTATGAACCGATTTTCTTAAAACTCCATACGTACATAGCCTACATCAATATTTCTACCAAGTGCATTAATAATTTGTAGCCGCCATTTTGAAACAAAATGACGGCTACTTGATAAGGAAAAAGAAATCAACCTACCCTTTCGAATAAGCCGGAAGGACTTGTTTAAATTTATAATATTTTTTCCTCCATCGCTTTTATTTTTAATAGATATGTTGTTTTAAATACTTTTATAAAAGAATGTGCTTTAAACAAATCATTTGAAACATTTTCATTCAAATCTGAAAACTTTCATTTTAAACATACCGCTTTTAGTTCGATCTAACACCATTGTTTTCTTCAATATCTACAATATATCCAGAAAGTGCATAAGCATTTCATTTCTGAGTCTCAGATGGACTCAAAAGAAACATTATCTTCCTATTCATTCAAGTCCTGTCTAAAAAGAAATAAACATTTTCGAAAGGATGTTTCGAAAACAATTTGCCTAAAATAACATACTTTAAACGATTTTCTATTAAAATGTATTCAATAAGGGAATAAAGTGCACTCTTCTTTATAAATTGTTCCAACATTTTCATAATAATATATTTATTTGTTATTGAAGTTTGTATTGTCATTCGCAGAAAAGCGTCTTTGATACTGAAATGGAAAATCTGAAGTTTACAGCATTTTATTATCACAGGCTGACGATGAATTTTTTATGCTGATTAAAGAACAACTATTAAAAAATTTCCATCACGTATAGTTTTGACACACACACACACACACAAAAAAAAAAAAAAAAAAAAAAAAAAAAAAAAAAAAAAAAAGCTCGATTTTTACAATTTTATCTAAGTTATTTTCGGAAAATCTGGGTGATATGTGTGAAGAATAATAAGAGCTATCTCGTCAAGACACCAAAGAAATGAAGAGAAGATATCAGGGGTGTTGGGGTGTTAACATGTTAGCAAATTATTGTTGGATGCTGCATAGGGAATCCCCCCCCCCCCTTCACAAGGCTTTCAAGCCGTACACAAGGTAAAATACTCGATGTAAAAGCTTCGATGTAAAGAACCACATTTAAAAGATAATGTGTAAATAATAGCCTATTTTAATGTATTTTATATATAAATTAGTTCGAATTTGTTATAGTATCTATGTAAATTCTTCCGATCTCTTCATCCTTACTTTGTGAAAATTCCTTACGTGATAGGAACGAAAGCCAGTTATTTCTGAACTCAGCGAATCAAAACACATTAGAAACACCCAACTCAATGCAAGAAAAAATTGAAAAGTACGATTTCACAAGCCTGTGTTATTTATGTTTACTACGATATAGTAGTCATGTGAACAAAGTTTCATTAAAAAAAAAAAAAAAAAAATCTAGAAAACTGCCAAATGCTTTTTAAATACTATTATATAGTAAGGATATGTATCACAAGGGAAATTAAAAAAAAAAAAAAAATGTTTCTTTTACATTGATCTCCTAGGGCGTTTAACTGTCTGAAAAACTGCAGTCAGAAACTTAAGGGGAAAATAATAAAAATTCTGATGCATTCAGTGTGACAGGTTTTAAATAAAATTACATACATTACAATTCTGATTTGAAATTATGAATTACTTTTCTTTTGTTGTAAGTTACATCATCCAGAATTTTAATTGATTGATTCTTGAGATTTTTTTTTTTTTTTTTTTTTTTTTTTTAACTTTTATTACTAAGTTCTGAAATTAAAAAAAAAAAAAAAAAATGCAAATATAGACAAAATTTTTTGAAAGATTTCTTCATCATCATCAAATAAATCTATAAATGAAAAACATCTAAGACTAATTTTGTTGTCTAAGTAATAGATATAAAATTCTGCGCAAAACAGAAATTTTAATACGACAGGATTTATTTTAATCTATTCTTCCATATAAAGGCATGCAGTCACTGTATTTCACTTTCTAGCATCGCCCACTATTTCTTAAAATTTATTTGGTATAGCTTTAGCATAGAAGCTCCTTCGCAGCTTTTAAATTTTTACTGTCATTTTGACAACTAATTAAGATGGCTGTTGCAATTGCGTAAGTAAACATCTTTAAAAAATTTTACCAAGGTTTTCCCTGTTGAAGCTGTTTCATTTCTTAAGAACGATTTTTCTCAATTTTATTTTAATTATTTAAAAAATTCATATATGTCTTTTCCCATATTCATATATGTCTTTTTACATAAAAAGAAATATATTTACTTACTTATTTATTTACTTATGATATCAATTTGTTTATTTTCTTTTTAAAATTTTTAATGTTAAAATAGGGTTTTTATTTAATACCATTTTAATCAATTATCCGGTTGAATTAAGGAATACGGTGTTAGTTAGATTTTGTTCTGATAAATAAGTGTAACAATTTTTGATAAAATCTAATAATCCAGAGTAAAAATCCAGACAGATACAATGCTAGTCTTTCAGCTTTATATACTTTAAATAAAACCAAAAATGTTTACACATACGTTCCAAGTGATAAATAAAGTTTGGTAACGACGCTGAAATCGCTGTCTAAAAGAAATAGTACGACAATCTCGTATTAATAAGTAAATAATGAAAGAAAATATAAGATACAACTGAAATTACGAGCGATTTCTATTTTGTCTAAATAAAGTAATAATACTTGATTTTAGACAAGGTAACTTTATTTATTAATATTTCCTTTTTAAATAATTTTGCATTATTAAAAATTATCAATATTTCATTTTCTTTTTTTTTTTTTTTTCTTTTTTTTTTTTTTTTAAACATGAGATATTTAAAAGAAAATTATTTTTTTTTAACAATTTAATGCTAGCTGGCTTTACCCGCTTCGCTGGCTACTAAATTTAAAGGAAACTCGTTTCTATATAGCATTATAAAAATAAAATAAAATAAATTACTGAAATTGTTCAAAAGCTCGCTCCAGGTCCCTGCTGCATTCAGCAGCGATTTGGTCATCCACTGCAACTCGGGCGCTTGTCCCTATTACCTGCGACAATAGTTTACCAATGAGCTTCCATTTAGCTGCTTATTATATAACAGTTTCGAAATAGATAGTATCGAAAAAATTGGAGTTTCCCTTTTATATTTGAATCCCAGTTACATGTGAACAACACTATACGTGTTGTTCACATGTAACTCGGACTGGACTCAAACGTAACTGGGTTTAGACAACATAATATTTGCTTTTACGTTATTTCATATGTTTATTTTGTTTATCCAATCAACCATTAAATGACAGCAATTTCACGCCAAATATTACAATATGCTGTGACCGGCTACGTCTGTCGCATGAGACAATTAATTTTTTGTGTTTATATATAATTCATGGGTTGTAAACCTGATAGTACAGCCTTAATATAGTTCTCTTTGGCGGCTTTTGAATTTTTGTCACCATTTTAGACTTAATCCATTGTAACAATAAGACTTAATCCCTTGTAACAATATGCTATGAGCGCTATTTCTGCCGTATTTTAGACAACTAATCTTTTTATGGTTATATATATTTCCCATTAAACATATTTTTATTTTTATTTATTTATTTAAATATTAATTTGAATTATTCAAAAATTTCAGTTCGACAGCGTGAGAGTGCAGTAACACACAGAGGCTCATTTGTTTGTATGATAAATTAGCATAGTGATTATTATATATAAAAATAAATAAATAGGTAAACATTATCGTGTTACACAACTTTATTATGTCGCTCCATTGGCGGCTTTTGAATTTTTGTCGCCATATTAGCGATGGATTTTTTTTTTTTTTTTTTTTTTTTTTTTTTTTTTGTATGAAAAGGGGAAGACTATTTTGCTAATAATTTTATCAGACTCTTTTTTGTTTTTCATAAGAATCCTTTATATTCTGCTTATATCTTTAATGGTTTTTAGGTTTAAAATAGTGCTTGTTTTATTATATTTTTGTGTTCGTGAGAGAAAATTTAAAAGAATTTGAAAACTGCAATTTTTAATCCCTTTTAAAAATCATGTGACTTAATGTGAAGCAGATTTTTCATTTTTTTTTCTCCTAACGGTTTCCATACAATCTTCTGCTGTTGCCACCTAAAATTCATACTTTAGTTAATTTTAAAAAATCTAATTATCCGATTGATAAGCTGTTTAATGCATCGGATTTTAAAAGATTTTTCCCTTCGATGCGACTGATATTTCTAATTTATTTTCTAATCTTTCTGATTTATTTTCCTCATTTTAAATAAGTGTACGTTTTTTTTTATTATTATTATTATTATTATTATTATTATTATTTTGTCGAAAAAAAAATGGCAACAATTAAATCATGGATAAAATTTTAAAATTTAAATGTCTTATTTATCAGAAATTAGAAGGTTTTTATTTTCACATTTTAATTAATTAAGAAAAAACTAATCATCCGATTGATAAGCTGTTTAATGCATCGGATTTACAAAAATTTTCCCTTTCATTTGGTGTCTTATTTGTAACGATGCGAGTGATTTCCAAATTATTTTCCTCATTTTAAATAAATGTACGTTTTTTTTTTTTTTTTTTTTAATTATTATTATTTTGTCGAAAAAAAAATTGGCAACAGTTAAATTATGGATAAAATGTTAAAATTTAAATGGCTTTTTTTATCAGAAATTAGAAAGTTATGATTTTCACATTTTAATTAATTAAGAAAAAACTAATCAAAAATTCGAAAATCTGACTTCGATGTGCACAATGACCCTTCGGGATGCACCTTTGTGTTAAATCTCGTGACTGTCCGAGCTACCGTTTTCGAGATCAGTGAAATATACATACAAATATTGCTCACTTAATAGTATAAGATTCGAATCAAATTTTTGTTTCAGATATTTTGTTTTTACGTATTTGTGAATTTTTAGCTTCTATAATAGACCACAACTTATTATTCAAAATTAAGGATGGTTTTCAACATGCACTGAAAAAAAAAAAAAAAATTAAAAGTACAGGAAAAATCTGGCAGCTGGGGTGCCAGTATTTCTCCGTCAAATATACAGTTTAAAACCGTAAAATTGTATCACTGATATATATTTTACACAGGAATCCTGTAAATCAAACAGGTTTTTTGTTAAAAGTACAGTTTTGTCCTGTATATTTGACGGAGAAATACTGGCATCCCAGCTGCCAGATTTTTCCTGTACTTTTAACAGTTTTTTTTTTTTTTTTTTTTTTTTTTTCTTCCAGTGTATGTTGACGATACGTTTTTCCAGTCAGAAAGAAGTAGAACTCTGAATATAATAATAATGATAATAATCTGTCACTAATACGACTTTTTCTTATCCTGCATTTGAAAAATATAAAGACAGATTATAAATAAAGTTGTAAGATAAAAAGTGCTGCATACAAAGGCACTAAAAAACAGCTTAAAATTCTGTACTGATAAGTAAAAAGGATTTAAGTCCTAAAAAGTCGATTTTGAGTTAATTACATAGTCAGACCCAGAAAAAAATCTCTATCGATTGGTATAAAGGATTTAAATCCATGTCATTTAGTCTTTGAGAAAATCCATTGGTAAAAAAAGATTTAAGTCAGAAATTTAGCATTAATCTTTGTATAAAATATTTAATTCAAGTTTTTCCCTTTATTAAATGAAGGTTGACAATCACTGAACGTTATAAAGGGTATAAATCAACACAATCTCTTTTTCCTAATTGATTCTTCTGATTAGTTTTTAGATAGCTTAAATTTATTTTTCGTCTCCTGAAAAATCAAGAATATGGACTTAAATCCTTTATACTTATCAGTACAGAATTATTCTCGAAACAAATTTTTTACACAAGTATTTCCTTGTGGAGTTGCTAAAGTCCCCTTCAACTTCATGATAAAATGTAGTACATATATTCATGAATATGTAAGAATGTTATAATTACAAAACTTTGAATAAAAACCATAAAATGCAATAAAGTCGGCAGTAAAAGTATCCCAGCACTGTCAAAAAATCCTGTATAAAAAAAAGCACACTTAATACTGTTTTGTTAAATAAATCCTTGTCGAATCGTTTTCTTACATTGACTAAGAACAGGATTAGACAAGGATTTATTTAACAAAACTGTATTAAGCGTACTTTTATTTGTATAGGATCTTTTACGAGTGCTCGGATACTTCTGCTGCCGACTGTAAGTTTAAAATGCAACGAGTTTATTGCATTTTGTAGTGTTTATTCAAAGCTTTGTAATTACTACTTTAAAAAGGCCAGTTCTGTGGTGCACTGCAAATAGAAGTGTCTAAAATTCAGACAGAAACGTATCTGAAATACCAAATTAGACACAAAAACGTCTGAAATAAGTACGTATATGTATACATATGTACAAAATTTCAGACACCACACGCATCTGAATTTAAGACACATAAATGTCTTTCTAAAAATAGACTAAGTTAAGTGTCTGAATAATATTGATATGTCTGAAATTGAGACACATTACGGTTCAGACACTTTGAAATTAAAACATTTTACAATTTAGACGCCTAGAAATTCAGTCATTTTACAATTCAGACACTTATATTAACTTAGCAACTTTTCTATACAGATTTTATTTTAAGCAATATGCATATGGTGTTTAAGTTTCTTTTCACATTCGCTTCATTTAATAGTATTTTATACAATAAGTGCTTAAGCTATTTAAACCTTTTTAGCTTTATGAAACTGAATTTTCAAAGAAGAAGAAATCGAATTTTAAACAAGCAATCTTGAACGATTTGTACGCGACTGCCACTTAAATTTTTAATTTGACTGAAAAAAAAAAAAATGAAAAAAAAGATCGGCATGAGTTCCTACATATCAGAATACAACAAGTAATTTTTTGATTTTCATGTACATAGTTTGTTTTCCTTTAAATATAAGTAAAAAAAAAAATTGTTTTCGAAATATCATATGCCACTTTTCACACATTTATCATACATTTTACAAAAAGAAAAAAAATATCATACTAAAACTCTGCACATAAAATTTAAAATAGAAATGTGTGTTAAGCTTTAGATGTTTTGTCGATAATTTTACTTCAAAAAACAAATTTATTAAAAGATAAATTTATGATTTGTTTGACGAATACTACATATCTGTACTACTAACCAAAGACGGCTTACTGTCCATGATTGCAGCTTAGTCGGTTTGTCACTGGATTGTGAATCCATAGTTTCTCAGCTCGAATCCAGCCTGTTGAAGAAGTTCGCTATGTGTAGAAGTTTTCGCGTAAACATTTTATTTATGCTCTAGCGAATTCTATATCCATTTTTTAACCGAAAACTAAACCATACGCTTATATATATATATATATATATATATATATATAATTTATTTATGAAAAATGAGAGTTAAAAATGGCTGTTTTAAAGTCACTTCAAGAGTTTAATCCAGTCACATTCATGTTTTAATTCAAGACATCTTACGTGTCTAAAAATTTGAGACGCGATTTCGTGTCTTAAAATATGACCACCTATTTAAGACATTTATGTGTCTGAATTTCACACGCATGAATTTGCAGTGTGCTTTATTATTATATAAGACTGTTATTCTGAATTATTGAAATTTCACTCACAACAATCCTTGAAAGTTACAAATCTTAATCAAAATTTTCAAGTATGAACCCCATACAACCTACTGCGGACTTAGTAAATATTAAAATTATCATCTTAGTCTGTGATAACTATCATTTTCGTATTTTCTTGGAAGGATGCCTAACAAAAATACAACCCATTCTGATGAATGGCGCATGTGCTGTATCATCCGAATATGCGATCCTGTTAAATTCCTTGTTTATGCAGTTGTAAGTTGTCTCTTGGAAAATGTTAGACATGCAGTCGCTATAAATGATCACGAAACGTTTAAGTTATTATGTATTTTAAGTATTTTAACTTATTTAACTTGTATTTCACTATGTATTTTAAATAAATGTCTCTTGCACAAGAAGTTATTTTCCTTACCAATTTAGTTCCTTTCAGATTTCCTTTATATATATAGAATCCACCGCGGCCGAGCGGTTCTGTGCTCAACGCTAGTAGATGAGAAGTGCCAACTTCGATCCCCGGTTACGCTCATCCATTTAACTGTTCGAAGATTTCCGTGGTTATTTCTGAAACTTGCGTAAATACGTACCAAGATCCCTTAGAAAAACGCCCCAACGAAGTGCATTTAACCTATAGGCCTAGAACACTAGTGTAGTCAATCGGTCTAAAAAAGAAAAAAAATAATAATAATAAAATAAAAAATAACTAACAACCATTAAATATATGTTGGTATGTTAACTGTCAAATATAAATATTATATTTTTAAAATTGACTTCCTAAAGAAACAATAAAGTAATGTTGAAATATATTTAGAATACACGTATACACATGAGATTTAAAATTTATTATATATTGTATTTCTTATATTTCAAGCTTGACCTACATTAAAAAAAGAACGTTGGTAAATAACAGTATGCTTATTTCTAAATCTAATCCAAGTAAAATTGAACTGAGGAATTTTTGGCGTTGTATTATCGCTTTGCGTATAATTCAATAAAAATTGGTTAGATCTTCTTTTCTGTTTCATAACACAGAGCACGTGCAAGAATAAGGCGGAATTAATCGTATTATTTTTTCCAGATATATAATGCCTGCAAGTTTAGACAGTTGTTTTCGTTTCTTTTTTTTTTTCTTTTTTTTTTTTTTTTTCTTTCTTTCTTTCTCTCTCTCTCTTTTTATGTGTGTGTATGTGTGTGTGAAAAAGATTTTTGTACTTAAAGGGAATATCAGTCTTTGAAATTACCAAAAATAGACAAAACAAAACTGAATTGTAATTAAACAGGAAGAAAATGAATTTTCTATAATTTTAGAAGAGTAATTTTACATGCAATTGAAAAATATCCTTTAAAAGGTACTTTATTCAAAACAAACATATTTTAGAATTTCATATCTTTAAAATGCTCCTTGTGTCTTAATTTTAAGTGAAATTCTCTAAGAAATACTGTAGTGAGTTGATAGATATTAAAATAATTCTGTACTTTATATATATATATATATATATATATATATATATATATATATATGAAAGGATAAAATAAGCAAGATTCTAAATTAGTATTTAAATTAAATATTAAGTGATATCATAATAGTATTGGCTCAGAATAAATCTTAATTTTAAGAACAACTTTGTGAGAATTCTATTTTAGAGCCCCAGTAAAGTTAGTTTTTCAGCAAAACACGTCGTAACGCGAGAATCGGAGTTAGAAGAAGTTTCACAATCGAAATTATGCAATAGTCAAAATAAGCGGCAAGGCATTGCGACATACGAAATCCTGGATATCCGGGTCAACCAATAAGAAACTGTGGGCTGGATTTTAGCTCACTTAATTATCCAATAAGAATTTATATTAGGAGTTTGGCCTCGCCCTAAAATATCCATATTTAAGCGTGAGCACCCGAAAATCGGCGCCTTTTTCATGGATGCTTGTGCTTAATTAGTTCACGTCAATTGGTTCGCGGTTCCGCCGTTAACGGGACGATTTCGGCCCGACTCGGCTAAGGATCTGTACGTCAGCGTGCTCAGATTGATGAACAGTTAATGACATGTAAAATGACTAAGAGTCTTCAATAAACGACTGCATAAACTATTTTGGAGTATTAGTTATTTGAGTGAACTCTTTTAAGATGAAGTGGCTGTCATAAATCATCTATTAAAGAACGATACGTTACATATATATATAGGTTTTAAGAAATTTAGGTTTCGATAAATCGAAATTCACTTGAAATTTCAGCATTCAAGCGTAAAAATGTATTTTTAGCTGACATTTTAACGAAATAGTAAAGTACTATAAATGTATCTTTTGAACACTTTCCAAAAAATTTTAAAAGTGTCTCTAACTTCGGTTTGTCTGTCTGTTCTCGCTTTAGCTTCCGTACATATTTGCCAAATTCCTTAAAATCGATACATACAATTTCAGTTCAATATCGTATGATCCCTATTGAAAATAAATGGCACGGATGGTTTGTGTACAGGGACGTACAAAAAATACTAATGCTTTGTGTTCTTTGAGTGGCATTGTAATAAATCATATTTAAATATTTTTGTATTATACAAATCTTAATGAAATGGACATTTGATATTCATCTGCACAAAAGCATGTTTTCTATAGACTATCGTAGGATTACCATGTAAATATTTTGGTTGGTTGGTTGGTTGGTGTCGTGTCCAATTGAAGTCAAATTATTCCATACGCCAAAATCACGGCCTTGGCAATGTCCACAATTCCGCGGACCAACAGGTAGAAGTCCAACCTCTCCGAGGCAATGGCACTCATTTTTCCATGACTATCTCCAAACATAGAACCCAACACTTTGGTGGAATGATAATAAATACAGACGGCACCAGAACTTACAAATCATGTAGGAGCTGCCTGGAGGAGGAACTCACGAACACATTTTCAACTGCCCGGCCATCATAAGAAGCTTACAGGCCATTGACGATTTTCCCTTTCAGGGAAATCTCTATAGTGACAAAATTGTAAATATTTTCAGGGCCACATACAGATATTTATATAATTTAAAATTTCTTTAATTGCATTTTCTGTTACGTTAAGCATTTTTAACATTTTTCAGCAATGTTTAAGACTAATTATGATTTATATTAATCTATCTATCACTTTTTCAGTCTGTCCGTCTGTCCGTGCTCTAATTTTATTGAAACGGACGGACATTGTTGATATTTGTAGAATGTATTGAAATTAATTTACGTCATTCAAGTTCACTATGTTGCCTACTGAAAATAGTAAAACAGGTTTTTGTACAGGTGACTGCAAAAGATTTCTGACACATTACGGTCAGTGACAGGTATAACTTTTTAGCATATTTTAATATATTTATAATAAATAACATAACAACATTAATGTATATTATTAAGATTCACAAACCCTTTTTCCTGTAAAATAAGCTGTGATCGGTTTACAAGGCCCCTCAAAGTTTTTCTGATTCATTATGACATGTAAGAGGAAATTGTTCGATGTAAATTTTCAGTACTGTAGGGATTTTTCTAATAAGTCACATATGATGTGTGGTGCATATGCAACAATTAGATGATATATAAGTTACATAGAAGCAACCTATTTAATACTTTAAAAAATGAAGCTGTAAAGAGGCTGAAACTCTTTATTACATAATTAAAAATAAAATATATGTTTTTAAGCTTGCTGTTTTTAGACAATATTCTGCGAAAGAAATACAACACGAGTGCTACATAAAAGCAATTTGATATGCGGTTTTTCTCTAAAAAAATAAAAATAATAAATTAAATTAAATTAAATCGAAAGTTTTTTTTCTATTTACTTTCTCTTATCTATAGGGTCGAGAAAGTATTGTTTTAGGGTCAAATTTTCGAACGTGAGTTTTTGTTATATTTACATGTTCTGAGATCCCTTGAACACGAAAATAATGTTTTTAGCGAATGGTCTGTATGTCTGTCTGTGTGGATGTAGGTGTGTCTGTTATCAGCATATCTCAAGAACAAATAGTAGCAGAATTTCCAAACTCGGTTTTCTAAATGTGTATCATATAGGGATGCTTACAGTAAGCTTTTCGTTGAGATGAAGCAAATGGTTCGTGTACAGGGATATTCAAAAGTATTCAAATACATTACGTCTATGGGGCAAATTGCAGGTAAGTAGAGTTTAACATATATAGACTGCACTAAACCAAATGAAACGAATATATAATTTTTGTAATAGAGTTAGTCAGCTGGGAAATTTTTTTTTGCGTATGTGGGAGCCTCGCCTTACCCCTGGGGGGAAAGTCCCCCCTCGGGGAGAGTAAATTTTCATGATGGGTATCTTTCAAAAGAGCTCGCCAATAGCTTTAAAACGAATGGCTGAACCATCGATCTGCGATAAAATAAAGTTATCGATTTTTTTCAATTTTAACAATTTTTTTTAATGTAATATTGAGAGTAAATTCAACTTTTTTTTTTTTTTTTTTTTTTTTTTTTTTTTAATATTTAGTGTTATACTACTTCTCTAATATGGAAATCGTCTGTATTATCATAAAAGATAAGTTTTTTAAATAATAATTTTAATAAATTAGTATTAAAAAACAGAATTTTTTTAATAACCGAATTAAATTCTATATAAATGTAGGTGCATTAATGAAACGGGGGGTTGAGGGGGCGGTAGCCCCCCTCACACAGAACTAATTATCATATAAAACTCTTCCGAAGCCTAATTTTAATTGTTTAACATAGGTTTACGTAACAGTACTCGTTATCTTACTTCTTAATCTCTAACCTGCATTTATAGTATTAAATTTCAGGGTAAGAGAAAGTCGTGTGAGTGACACACCAGATTATTTTTAGTTAAAAAGCTATTTAAATAGCATTTGATATTTGCAGTTTTCTATATTTTATTTATATATTTACATAAAGCAGTAATTAATGAATTTTTATTTTAGCATACCTTTTTATTTCTTTAGTAAAGTTGAATATGGAACTGAATGTACTTTATCGAATTATGGATATTTACGTTACTAATATACGTTTGATATATGCAGTTTTCTGTTTTTTATTTACATATCTACATAAAGCAGTAATTAACGAATTTTTAATTTAGCATAGCTTTATATCTCTGTAGTAATATTGAATATGAAACTGAATATATTTTATCAAATTATGGATAACGCCATAATACTTTATTAAGTGTAAATAAGAAAAATTAAGTTAGAAAAAGAAAACTATTTTAAATGCAATGTGAAATACATTTCCAGCATAAATATCATCGTAAAAAGATATGGAGTTGTAAAGAAGCAAAAGATAAAGTTACGATAGAAAATAAAGTTCTCATTTCATCTATATATACAATAAAATAAGATGTTTGTGTGTCATTGTGTATGTATGTCCAGAGCTGTTTAGGAAAACGGCTGATCGCAGAACTACACACATTTGCATAGAGGTTCGTAATGACCTCTCCTGATGCACCTCGAAGTCCGATTTTCGAACTTTTTATTAGTTTTCTCTTAATTAATTAAAATGTGACCTCAATTAATTGAAATAATTAATTGAAATTGTTAATTAATTGAAATAATAACCTCCTAATTTCTGATAAATTAGCCATTTAAATTTTATCCATAATTTAATTGTTGCCTTTTTTTTTTTTTTTTTTTTTTTTTTTTTTTTACAGAATTAAAAAAAAAAAATACATTTACTTGAAATGACGAAAATAAATTAGAAAAATTAGAAAATAAATTAGAAATATCAGTCGTATCGTTACAAATAAGGTACCCAAATGCAAAGGGCAATTTTTGTGAATTCGACGGATTAAACAGCTTATTGATCGGACAATTAGATTTTTTTTTTAAATTAAGTAAAGTATGAATTTTAGGTGGCAACAGCAGAAGATCGTATGGAAACCGTTTGGAGAAAAAAAAAAGTCTGCTACTCATTAAGTCACATGTTTTTGAAGTGGGATTAAAAATTGCAGTTCCTATTTTTTTTTTCTTTCACGAACACAAAAATATAATATACAGTCTGTACAACCCAAGACCAACTTGCAGTTCAAATTTCATCAATTTTGGTTAACAAAAAAGTTTTTTTTTTTTTTTTTTTTTTTTTTTTTTTTTTTGCAAATTAAATTTTATTTTAACTTTGAAAAGATTTATGTGAAACGATATTTTAAGAATTTGGGTTTTAAAAGTTTTTTTTTAAATAGATTATTTAATCTCTATGAACCATATTTTTATTTTATCAGTTTCATTAATAGATCCTCTTGGGCGATTTTTTAAATTTTGATGTTGAAGTACACCGAAGGTTTTTCGACACGAAGTTTAATATAGCAACAGCCATTTTAATCTAAGTAGCGCATCAAAAATAGAAAAACATATATATATAGTATTGCAAAAAGAAAAAAAAAATATGAAACCTAAATAGTAGTCACAAAAATGATTTATTTTTATAGAAAGTTTATAGAAAAAATGCAGTTTTAAAGATAGCAAATTATTTCAATAAGCACTATTTTAAACCTAAAAACCAAAAAAAAAAAATATATAAACAGAATAGGAAGAATTCTTATATATAAACAAAAAGGTGTCTGATAAAATTATTAATAAAATAGTCTTCCCCTTTTCATACAAAAAAAAAAAAAAAAAAAAAATCCTTTGCTAATATGGCGACAAAAATTCAAAAGCCGCCGTTGGAGCAACATAATAAAGTTGTATAGCACGATAATGTTTACCTATTTATTATATATATATATATATATATATATATATGTATGTATATATATATATATATATATATATATATATATATATATATATATATATATATATATATATGTATATATATATTATATATATACTAATCACTATGCTAATTTATTATACAAATAAATGAGTCTCTGTGTGTGACTGCACTTGCACGCTGTCGAACAGAAATATTTGATTAATTCAAATTAATATTTAAATAAATAAATAAAAATAAAAATATGTTTAATGGGAAATATATGTAACCATAAAAAGATTAGTTGTCTAAAATCCGGCAGAAATAGCGCTCATAGCATATTGTTAAAGGGATTAAGTCTTATTGTTACAAGGAATTAAGTCTAAAATGGTGAAAAAAATTATGAAAACTATATTATGAAAACTATATTAAGCCTGTACTATGATCAGGTTTACTAACCATGAATTATATATAACCACAAAAATTAATTGTCTCATGCGACAGACGTAACCGGTCATAGCCTATTGTAATACTTGGCTTGAAATTGCTGTCATTTTATGGTTGATCGGATAAACAAAATAATCATAGGAAATAACGTAAAAGCAAATATTATGTGCACCACGTATAATGTTGTTCATATGTAACTGGAATTCAAATGTAAAACTTATACTTCAATTGGATACTTCAATTTTTTCGATACTATCTATATCGAAACTGTTATCTATTAAGCACCTAATTGGAAGCCCATTGGTAAACCAATGTCGCAGGTAGTGGGAACAGCGCCCGAGTTTTAGCGGATTACCAAATCACTGCCGAAGGCAGCAGAGACCTGAAGCGAGCTTTTGAGCAATTTCAGTAATTTGTTTTATTTTATTTTTATAAAGCTAATATAGAAAAGAGTTTCCTTTAAATTTAAAGACCAGCGAAGCGGGCAAAGCCTGCTAGTATCTAATAAAATTCTTTAATCAACTAAAAAAATGATTATTTACCTTTTCTTACGCTTGTTTTATGCATCTTTTGAAAGTAGTATTTGTAAATTTTTATTTTAACATGAGTTTCTATATCTCCAATTCAACTTTTTCTTTTTTTTTTTTTTTTTTTTTCAAAGCAATTGAATATAAGTTATCATATTATGGATAACGCCATAAAACTTTATGTAGTGTAAATACAGAAAATTAACTTTATCAAAATCAATCTGAATGCATTTGAAATGAAATTTCTCTGAAAATGCCATCGTAAATGTTTTCTACTGTTTTTGGATAAGAAGAAAGTGAAAAATAAAATTTACGATAATTTAACAATTTCTGAAGACTGAATCTTATTTTACTTGGAAATGAATGTCACTGTCGATTATTCATAAATTCTAGAAATATTTATATATTTTCTGTATTAAATTTATATTTCGTGAATCTAATATGATACATGATAATTATGATTAAATTTTCTCTAGAAGCAACAGGCTGTATTATAAATTATCGAAATTTTTATGAAAGACATGCACGTCATTTCCTTTGCTATATTTTCCTTTTTATAATTATCCTCCCCGAGGAACAAAATTGTGATGGAATGTCTCCGGACTACTCTTACTGGTCAGCCCAGACCGTCGAAAATTGGTCATATGGTAGCACTAGTACGACGTAAAATCCACTCAACCTCAAACTTTTTACAATTTTCATGCAAAGTACCACTTAGTGGATATTTTTGGAAATTTCTCTATATATTAAAGAAATGTTACTGCCGTTGGCTTCCAATTTCTTCGTCTGCGACCACATCCACTTGCGAATAGAAGTATCCTCTGAATCATGAGAGGCATGAATGTTTGCCGAATACTCCCAGGATGACATTTTACTTTGTTAGACATATTTATCGCCTTGATTAACAAAGCTATCAATTAAGAACCTCACGTTAATAAAGGTATTTGCAAAAGGTCTATCCGAAATCTTGCAAAGAATTTCTCTTATTGCGTTGTTTTTCTGAAAATGATATCATTTTCCACAAGATAATTAAAATGTTGTCAATGGTGAAAAATGAAATAAAATAAAATAAAATAAACATCAATGTTGTTATTGGTAACAAAAAAAAATTACTACCTTTAAATAAATAAAAAAAAAACGTTCTCTTACATATTTTCAATGAAAAACAAATTAAAAATTGTAATTAATAGTCTGCAGATATTTTTCTTCTACTTAGCAACATAATTTTCTTAGTGGCAATTTTGTATGCTGTTTTTCATTTTTTTATATATATATATTCTTTTTCTAAAAATAATGATTTATAACGTAACTTTTTGTTAGTAATGAATAATAATATTTATCTTTTTTATTTAAAACATACTTTAAAATACTTTGGCTATATTTTGGCATATTTAAAGTCAAATTCAAATTCATTTATAAATTACAGAAATTATCGAAACTGTTATCTATTAAGCACCTAATTGGAAGCCCATTGGTAAACCAATGTCGCAGGTAGTGGGAACAGCGCCCGAGTTTTAGCGGATTACCAAATCACTGCCGAAGGCAGCAGAGACCTGAAGCGAGCTTTTGAGCAATTTCAGTAGTTTGTTTTATTTTATTTTTATAAAGCTAATATAGAAAAGAGTTTCCTTTAAATTTAAAGACCAGCGAAGCGGGCAAAGCCTGCTAGTATCTAATAAAATTCTTTAATCAACTAAAAAAATGATTATTTACCTTTTCTTACGCTTGTTTTATGCATCTTTTGAAAGTAGTATTTGTAAATTTTTATTTTAACATGAGTTTCTATTTCTCCAATTCAACTTTTTCTTTTTTTTTTTTTTTCAAAGCAATTGAATATAAGTTATCATATTATGGATAACGCCATAAAACTTTATGTAGTGTAAATAAAGAAAATTCTATCATCTAGTTTCGTATTGATAATTACACTGTGCTGGAAAAAAAAATCGAACTTTGATACCATTATTGCTGATTCTTGTGTAAAATGATCTTCTGAATCCAAATATGACTCCCATTTTGCCCTGTCACCAACCGTTTTCTAGGGACACCACCCTTTCCTCAATTTTAATCACTGTACGGTAGTTTTATGACCAGGATTTTTTTGTTTTTTTGGAGAATGAACAAGAATTAATTTAACACCTAAAAACAAAAAAATATAATGTTTCATAAATAACATTAACAATAGATTAAAAAAATACAAGAAATGTAATACTTAATTTCAGTGGCAATCCCCTTCCACCCCCACCCCCTAAATTTTCCCCTTGCCGCAAATGTTCATGTTTTAGAATTTTTCAAGTATGTAGCCCTTTAGAAGATATTTAATAGTTAAAATAATCCTCCCCCCCCCCCCACTAAAATCCAAATTTATAGCCATAAAATCGCCGAAAAGGAATAAAAATAGGGGGCCGTCTCTAAAACACGGTGAGTGATAGTGCAAAACCGGCATCATATTCGGAATCAGGAGGTCATTTTACATAAGATTTGCAAAAATGATATTGGGGGGCAATTTTCATGCCGAGCTATGTCTTTTAACATTATAGAATTAAACATATCTATGATACGTTTCATATTTGTAATTATGGCAAGAAAAAATCCATCACTTAACACTCTTATATAGAATCGAGTACATTTTATCCTTCGTTATTTTAATCTGTAGGCAGAAGAGAATTAATTGCAAAAGCGGTAGGCGATCTTTCCTAATAATAATAATAATCTTTTTAGGTATTTTCGAATGTGTAAAATTATTACATAGCTGTACATTAGAATGATATACAAAGTATTATATATTGCCCAAAAATTAACTAAAAAATTTAATAATAGAAAGCACAGGCATTAGAAAAAATAAGTACTAGATTTTTTTTTTTTTAACACACAATTATACCAAAAAATTCATCGTCACATAGTAACAAAATTTAAAAGTCGCCAAAGGGATCGTATACCAAAGCTGTAACGCAAAATCGTCCAGATATTACGATCTTCTTTCTATTTAAAAAATTATTGATTTTTATCATACTATTTCATTAAAAAGAACAATGTGGTATTAAAATATTATGCCTTTTAGATTGACGTTGAATATGAGGATTTCTATAATGAAGGCAAAACAACGAATAGGTGGGTAGAGCCCCGCAGGGGTTAATAGGCGAAGCGAATGCGCCGTGGCCGAAGCGCACATGCTTCAAACTCACAGTAGGGGAATCGTGTATGAAGCTCACATAGATTAGTATTTCGTGCCCCAAGCTCACAAATATATTCCCCCCTTTCCCCCGACGTATCAACTTGACAGGTGGGATTAGATTAGACCGAAAGATTAGACCGTGGCCGAAGCGCACGTAACTCGTATCTCAAATTCACAGTAGGAGTCGAAATAGCCAATGAGATTCGGTCCTTATTTATCACCTGTTCACCTTCCCCTTTTCGTAAGTGTGTGGGGTCATTCTTGCACTTGTGTTCCTGTATGTTGCACGTACTGTACAATATGGAAAACGTTGAAATTATGAAAACTAGGAATGGTAAAGATTGTCCTGTTACAGAGGGTTTCAGACATCATTTGTTTAGAAAAAGTGACACCAAAATAGCTTGGCGATGTTGCAAGGCAAATTCGCAGAAATGCAAAGGAACCATTAAAACAAATTTGAAATATGAAATAATGGAAAAAACTGAACACTCTTGCGTTCCAGATATTGCCCAAATTGACATTAATCGTAAGATGGAAACATGCAGGAAAAGAGTTCGAGAAGAAATAGCAGTACCTGTCAACAAAATTTTCGAGGAAGAGATTTCGGGATTTTACGAAAAAGGCTATGATCTCGTTACAAATATTCCTAATTACGAAAACATCAAATCCGCATTATGCAGGGAGAGAAGACGAATTTTAGGAACCCTTAAAAATCCTGCAGACAGCGCCGATATTGAATTTCCCTAAAACTTAATAACTCTTTCAAACGAAGAAAGTTTTCTTCGGCTTGACTTTTCAAATGATGTTGGACTTCTAGTTTTTGCAGGGAGCGAAGCACAAAACCACTTACAGGACGGAAATTTTTTCTTCTTCGACGGGACTTTCAAATGTTGCCCGAAACAATTTGCTCAACTGTATACCATACAAGCGATTGTGGGAGCACATTAACCGAAACCATTGTGTTTCCCGTTGTATATGCACAACTTCCGGACAAAAGAGAAAACAAATATTCAGCTTTAATTGCTTCGTTGAAGGAATGGTGTCCAGCATGGAGTCCAGAAGTTATAAAAATGGATTTTGAGGCGGCAGCTATAAAAGCATGTAACTTACACTTTTCTAAAGCAATTATATCTGGTTGCAGCTTCCACTTTGCGTAAAGTTTATGGAGAAAAATACAAGAATTAGGACTTGTAAAAGAATACAGAGAGGATGAGGAAATAAGGAAAACGTGTCATATGTTCTCTGCTCTGTGTTCGCTGCCTGTGAAAAAAGTGGAAGAAGCCTTTCTCCAAATAATGGAAAATCTTCCAACTAACGACAAACTGGAACGTTTTATAGATTACTTCGTAGAACAATGGATGGACAATCCCAGTATTCCCCTTCAACTATAGAATATTTATGGACTTCGACACAGGACCAATAATCCAGTGGGATCGTGGAACTCACAATTAAATAGAATAATTGGCATAAAACAACCCAATGTACAATTTTTAGTTAAATCTTTGAAAGAGCAATCGATTAAAGTATCCTACCAGTTAAGAGCAAGATAAATTGGCATCGCAGGAGTAAAGAGAAGAAAAGTTTATGTGCAATTAGATGAAAAAGTTGAAAACATTATACAAGACTACAGGCGATCAAATAATCTACAAAAATTTTTGGCCTCCCTAAGTTACATGACAAAAATGGAATAACGGAATAATTTAGTAAACATGACAATGGCAAGTTTTCAGCCTGCTTCATAAAAACACAGAGACAAAGGGCAAATTGCCTGCAACTTTTAAACCGCCCGTGTCTTAACTGACACTGCCCAGTCCCAAGCCTGGGATAAAAGCGTGAGGGAAAATTGATCATAAATCTCAACAAAATATAAACAAAAAAAATTCGGTGTGGCACTCACACTACATTATCTTACACTAAAATTTGATAACAATGTGTATTTTCATTGACATTGACTGTCAAATTTATACTCCAAACATAACTTTTGAATTATAACCTATTAATATTTTACCAGAAACCGATATATCAATTTGTTGATGATTTAGGTGGGGGTGTTATCTTTTTTTTTTTTTTTTTTTTTTTTTCAGACTGCACCTTCGTATTGTTGAGTTCCGATTTCTAGTTAAAAAATACTTACAACAATTAACTTTGATAGCAAAGACATTCCACAAATTATGTGTAGTCTTATATATAATCTGTGAATTCTATACAAAACATATATAGAACTTAAGATTGACTTATTAAATAAAACTGCGTTAAATAAATACATGAACAAACATTTTGGGCCATTATTCCTGATATCCACCCCCGAAAGTATTTTTGTTAAACTTATGTAAATAAGCAGAAAATAATTTTATTTAATTATTTTATTCCTAGTTCCCGCCCAAGTTCAAAAAATAACTCATCAACTGAATTGCGCTTCGAAAAAACCATCTTCCTTGACCTCCCCCCCCCCATGCGCTCTTCAGAAAAAGGGATTAGTCTCTTCCCACCTGTCAAGTTGATGCGTCGGAGAAAGGAGTGGATATAATTGTGCGCTTGGAACACGAGATACTGGTGTATGTGAGCTTCAGCCACGATTCCTCTAGTGTGAGCTTTAGATACAAGAGTTTGGACCACGACACCGAAGCGAATGGGTGAAAGTCGAAGTCTCCCTCGGGGGTTGGTGATCGGAGCGAGCAGGGGGCCTTCTAGTTTTAATAATAAAGGAAAAGCACCACAGGTCTGGCGTTTAAAAGTAATAAGTACAACACTTTGAATAAACACCATAAAATTCAAAAACTTGCTGCAATTGTTGAGTCGAAAGAAAACACGAACCTGCGTCAGGAGAACAAAGTAAAACCGCGTGTTACAAATAAAACAGCAATACTGCGAGTTCTTGCATTATATGGTGTTTATTCAAAGTTTTGCATTTATCACCAAAATTTTTAACACATTGAGAACATCTTTTAAAAACGCATAGAAACCAAATTTGGTAGCATTAACCTTTTTTTTAATGTCACGTGATTACAATTGATTTTACTAGAAATGTTGTTGCGCGATAGGTGCATAAAATTTTTAATTTTTAATTCCTGAAATCGTATCGCCTGAAATTTTTGATCGATTTTCAAAAGCATTTCTCTTTTTACATGCTTTTGCACTTTTCATTTGTATATGTAATACCAGCTTTATTATGGAATTAAAGATTTAAAGCTGAGGTTGAGTTTTTGGGCACCACATATGTATAATTATAGTTACAGTCGGCAGCAAAAGTATCCGAGCACTAGCAAAAATTCCTATATAAAAAAAGTACACTTAATACTCTTTAGTTAAATAAATCTTTGTCGAATCATGTTCTAAGAACAAGGATTTATTTAACAAAACTGTATTAAGTGTATTTCTTATATATAGGAATTTTTGCTAGTGCTCGGATGATTTTGTTGCCGACTATATAATGTTTTAGAATGCAAGAGAAACTTGATATCATATGCCAGTGTTATCAATAAGAATCAAAATAGATAATATAATCAGGAATTATTAAAAGAAATAGGAAATCATCAACAGTATTCAGGCTGCAATGAGCCAGAAATACCCATATTCGTCAATAAAGCATAGGAGAAAAACAAATTGCCTAAAAGGAATAGTCCATCCATAACAGAAACTTCAACAACAAAAATAATAAAATTTATAAAAGGTTTAAAAAAATGGTCAAAGAATGAAGGATTCAGAGACTGTTCATTCTTCATTAAGCAAAAATATAACAAGATTTCGACAGCTATAGCAGCTATATTAAGCCAGATCATAGCCTCCTAAACTAGATGCCTGCCGCGTTGCTCGGAAACTTGGCAACAGTTCAAGCGGTGGACAGCGCCACCTGGTGCAGATTGCGTGACTTTTTTATTCAACTGTAACCAATAATTTTAAGAAGTGATATATGATATATATAACATATGATATATATGATATATATATATGTACGTTTCTTTGATTCTATTCGCCTTTTGTGTATATAAATCCCAGTTTTAAAACTTTTTGGTGGCTGTTGAATAAAAAAGTCGCGCAATCTGTACCAGGTGGCGCTGTCTACCGATTGAACTGTTGCCAAGTTTCCGAGCAACGCGACAGGCATCTAGTTTAGGAGGCTATGGCCAGATATATACTGTGCATCCGATCTTGCTATAGAATTTTTAAATGAAAGACTGTTTTAGAAAAAAATGAATTAAAAAAAATGAACTGATTAAAAATGAACTGAAAATTTTTGAAAAACGGAATAAATAACCAAAAGGAAATTTTCAAATAAAATTTTAACCCACATATCACATATAAGTGAAAACAGCACTCAACATATGAAGAATATACAAGGTGTTCCGAAAGTACACGGAAAAACTTTAAAAGGAGACAAGATCCATCATAAGGCTTCAGAATTGCATAAGAACCCACGTCCGCAAATGTCATATTAACCCTTTAATAACCGGGTGTTTGGGGGAAATTTTTAATAGATGTGAATGTTCGGACATAGAGCTACAAACTTTAAGTGGATGTAGATAACAGATGAAACAATGAGGAATATATAGCAATCCATGACCACAAACATCATATTAACATCAGCGGATGCATTCGGGTGCTTTTTAACACTTATCTCCATGTGCTAGTATTATTGACTGTTTATATGTAGTCTAATTTTTTGGTTATTTGTAACTCCACCTACCTTGTAAAATTTAAAATCTTATACGATCTATTATTTCAGAAAATCATACCCAAAAATCATACCCAATATTCGAATTAGTACAATCAATGTTTTAAATACATCTATTAGAAACCCCATTATTGTTATGTATATATTTTTATGTAATCATTTGTAAAAAAAAAATTGTTTGTTAAAAATTTTAAATATAAAAGCCACGCCCACATGTGTCAAAAAATACCTCCGAAACATTCGGTTCGTAAAGAGTTAAGGTGTATTAAGCTTTTTTAACAATTTACAACAATGTTCAACAGTGACTAAAAATTCAGTTAATCTATCTTTGTTTTGTGTCCTTCTATCTGTCTGTTTTGTGATCACATACGTTGAAAGCTAAACGATACACGAATCCGTACAGTTGGAAAGTGTTGATAATGTATGCGAACCACGTGATTTTTCGTTTTCGTTTTTAATCGTTCGTTATGATATCATCAATATATTATTAGATATCCATTAATAATACAATAAAAAGTTTAAAATTTTTAACATCAACCAGACTAGTTGTGTTTTTTTTAAAAATAATTTTATGATGCAAAATATGATACAGGAATATGTTTTTGCGATTTCTGCCCTTTCCTATAGGCTCCATGTTGTGTGGGGGGTTTGCAATTTCATTGAATAACATCTAAAACTATTCAGTATCGTTTTCATTAAAATATATTTGCTTTTGTAATTGATTTCATTTAGCTTTCAAATACATAATACCGGAATTGTAAAAATTTCGCTACAAAATCTTCGTTTCTTCTAAAGAATGTATGGTTATCTAAGTTTATTCAATCTCTTCTCCGAATTTTTATAGTGCACTTTCTGTTCCAGGATCCAACATTCTGAAATAAACACTGTTTACAACTATTTAGTTACTATACATCATGTTAAAATATCATACAATATTATTGTTAACGAATATTTACATATTTTTTGTTTGATGTATTTTTCATACATTTTAAACATATTTATATATATATTACTCACATAAGTAAAGTGATTATTATTATTAACAATTTGTCTAAAGTCATTTCCATTTATAAATACCTTTTATATTAAACTTTCATCTAAAATTCTTGAATATATAAAAATACTTCTTACATTAAACTTGATTTTCACAATAGCAATAAGTCATACTAAATTAAGAGTTAGCTCAGTTTATTAAATACGCATTTTTTATCTTTCTGTTTTCAAAAACGACTTTAAATGATTAATTATTTGAATAGAAATAATAGTTTCTTTCCTTTCTCTTTTTTTTTTTTTTTTTTTTTTTTTTTTGTGTGTGTGTGTGTATGTGTGTGTGTAAGATAAAAAATAACATATTAAATGAAGAAAACGTTTTGTCAATTCGAAGGAATAATTATTTAACGTCACTGAAAGTCCTTATTCACGGTTATTGATTCCAGTCATAGTGATACTTACTTTGCATTTTACAAAAGTTTAAATAAACGTTTAAATTACTTTTAATCCTTTAAAACCTTTACAAAGTTTTTTTTTTTTTTTTTTTTTTTTTTTCATCTTTTTAGAGCTAGATGCAATGACACTTTAAATAAAATAGTGGTTAATAAGACTTAAGTATTTACATTTAAAAAAGTCGTTCAGCATAATTGATCCTGATAAAGCGTATATAAAGTTAGAAATGTAATTTTTATTTTTCCAGCTTCACCAGATAAAAAGATTTCTTTGTCAACTTTCAAATACAATTCGTTAATTAAAGAATGTGCTTAATTTTATTGTTAAATATAGAAGAACATTTTATGCAAAAGAAATTTAATTGAGCATAGAAAATAAACAATGAGCTAAGCAGTTATAATAAAACATTATTATTAGTAAATAACTATTTTGGAATTAGGTGTATTTTTATAACATTTTGCAGCTGAACTGTGTTATTGTCGAATTTGAAAAATGATTCTGTAGTTGATGAAAGAACTTCGAATTGTTAAATATAGAATAATATTTGCTACAAAAAATAAAAGCATGTTAAAGTGTGTAATTTTCTATATATAACATTCTTTAATAATAGTAATAATAATAATAATAATAGTGATGTTCAAATTGATGTGAAATGTTAATCTTTTATTTACCACATTGTTAAAAATTATAATAACATTAATAATTGTATTTAAAAGATATAATATTATAGTTACTTAATATGATTTCTTTAAGAAATAAATAATAAAATGTATTCATAGCATGCCATTAAAATATTTAATAATGTGTTACTTCAGTGTACCATTGGTAAAATAATAATAATAATAATAATAAAATAAAATAAATAAATAAGACTTAAATATATATATATATATATATATATATATATATATATATATATATATCGCCATTTTTATTTTATTCTTAAGATTAATGTTAGATAAATGTAAAACATAATTTAATTATAACACAGATGAAGATTATCGTAAACAGCAATCATAAAAGCTACTGCGCGCTGTAGAACTCTTTCTTGAAAAGAAACATCTTCTTACAGCGTCCAGTAACATAGAGTGAGATTAATGTAAAATGCATACATTGGATATTTAAAAAGTAGCTTTGGCATGTATTCCATAAATTCGATTTTCTACACGTTCTAATCTATTGTGATTTTAAAATCCTAACGGAAAAGAAAAATGTAATTTTTTCCAACTATTTAAAATATATATGTATATATATATTGCCAAATACTCTATACTCAGTATTAAAACATAAACACTGCGTTTAAATGCATATATTTATCTAAACAACAAAGCTAACGTATTCTTATGCTGTAATAATATGGCATGGAACGTACTTTACTTTACCTACATTATTGCAGACATAATATGATAGTTTAAGATGCAAAATTATCAAGTTCTGTATTTTGAAAATTTAAAGTGCTTTAAACGATGCTTTAAAATAGTTTTAGTTTGTATTCACATACATTTCTGCGTAAGGACAGCTACCGCCGACACTCAATATCCCGTTGAAATCTTGTGGCAACATTCATAAACTATTCAAAGATTTTTTTTTTTTTTTATTTCAGTTTTTTCAGAGAACTTTTCCCACACCACTTTTCGAAACTTAATCAATATATATATTTTTTTATATAGCCCTGTATTTAAACTATAAATTGTAAGTACCTTCTCATATTGTACTTCTATCATGCTCAGTGAAAAAATTCGTATCACAACCTGACATGTATTTCGAGCCATTTACAGTTATTGCCCTGATATATATAAATTCTTTTTATTGCCCTATAAACGAAAGATAAATGATTTTCACACCTTATTCTATGGAAAACATGCATAAAGAAGTATGTGTGAATTTCTTTTTGTTTACTGCAGTCTAAGGATGCTGAAATATAGAAAAAAGAAAATTTGCCCATAGATGTAGAGTACTTGAATTTTTTTTGTATGCTAATGAACGCAAACCATTTGTCCAATCTCACTTAATTTTCAAATTACATCTCTATACATATTTAGAAAAATAGTTTAAAATTTCCAGTTCATTTATTTATTTATTTATTTTACTTGTTTATCTATTTTATTTATTTATTTATTTGAATTATGCTGTTAATTGACTCTCATACATAGATACAGGCAGAAACAGACAGCAACCGCTAAAACCCCGATTTTCGCTCTCAAAACAGTCAAATGCATCAAAAACAACAATTTCAAAAATTTGTTCTAAATACAATATTTTCACTACCATACCACCATTTATCACGTGAGAGAAAGTAAAAATATTTAAATTACTTTTTTAAATAGGATGAATTGGTTGGTAATTCTATGAGCAATTTGAAACTAATTTTGAAGTTATCTCAAATGTTTTAGGATTTAGCAATGATATTCAAATTAATGCTGAAAGTAGCAGTAGCTCTGCTACATAAAAATTTTGGCCAAATATACTGTTTCCTAAGCTTTTTTTATCTGTTGTATGAAATGTTGTATAAAATACATCTGTTGTATACATCTGTTGCATACATAAACTATATTATATATATACATAAAATATATAAATATTTAAAAAATGTAATGTAATATATGTAATGTATGTAATATATAAATATATAATAAATCATAAAATATATACATAAAATATATTATATATACATATGTTGTATACATAAAATACATATGTTGTATAAAATACAAATGTCCAGTTAAACTACATCATATGTTACATCATAAACTATTATAAGCCTGTGAAAGGCAAGAGAAAGTAATGTGATGTGAGTGCCATACCATATTATTTCTATATTTAGAACTTAAAATTCGTCTTAACTCAGACAATTAATACTTACGAATTCTAAAGTTATATATTATCTTAAATAGCACGTAAATTTTATAATACTGTCCAATAATAAATGAAAGGTAACAAATTTGATAAAAATATACAAATAAATTCGCACTCTAAGTCATTTTGAAAAGTATTTATTCCTTTTTCAAACATTAAATTTACTGCTTGATCATTAGTACTGATGTGCGAACTACAAACGAGAATTAAATTACACGGAACTACAGAATTAATTATCAACAATTCATTCACATTTCGAATGGTTGTGACTGCAAAAGTAATGAAATTTGATTTAATCTGAATCAGATAAGTAAGAATTGAAATTTGTCGGAGATAACTCCAGTAATTCTCAAAAGAAAAGCTCCATAATGTTTAACTACAGAAAGTTTTAAATAAGGCAAATTGATTTTTCACTAGCAAAATCAAAATAGATTTAAAATTCGTTAATTACTTTTTAAGAGTTAGGAAAACACTTTGTTTTGTTTTTCAAACTGCCGATATAATTTCAGTATCTTACTAAGTAAAAAGGATCTTCAAAATTTTATAGAATTTTCTCAATTCAGATTTAAATGAATTAATGTCCCACGAAAGTACACAGATAAGAATTTGTATTTCAGCCCTAGGACTGTTCCGGAGACATGTCATCACAATTTTAGTTTGCCCCACCCATGACCGAATTGTTCTGCGCTCAAAGCTGGTAGACGGTAAGTGTTGGGTTCGATCTAAGATCGCGCTTGTCGACTTAGCTATCCGGAGTTTTCCTTGACTTTCTCCAAAACTTGCATATATACGGGCTAGGATCCCATAGAAAAACCCCATGGAGGTCACAACACCCCATACCTTGGATTTACGTATAGTCAGGCGGCCTTAATCTTAAACACACACACACACAATTTTAATTCGCTACTGGAAGGTGTGCACTTCCGTGAAATCTTTACAAACTATAATATAATTTAAAAAATTTATATTCCATTCAAATTTATATATTTCCTTTATATGTTATGGAAATGGCAAAATTTTTAATAATTAAGTTTGTAAATGGAAATTTAGAATGTGAATATAATTTAGAATGTGAATAAAATAAAAGCTAATTTGAAAGGCCGAATTTAATATGGCGATTTTGAATATATATTAATAATTAACACAAATTTCTATCTATTTTGAAATAATACCTGTATATTTCTAAATACTTTAAAATTTTTATGCCTTAAATTGCACATTATTCGCGTTGATTTACTGAAAGCAAATTATCTTTTAATTTTATCTTAATGGGTGTTGATGATCTAATAAATGTTTCACTTTTAAATTTACATTACTCGAAAACTAATAAATTTTGTATTTAGATAACTGAGAATTAAGAGTTTGAGAATTGTTATAAATGTCAGGGGAATACCAAATAAATTTGAAGTAATTACATTTTTAAATAATTTTAATGTGGTTTTAGTTATCAAGAATGAAATTTTCCCCCATATTAAAATTTGCTAATGTCTGTTTAATTAACTAACTTCAATTTATTCTAAAGGTGTACTTATAAGTGTATTATCATATTTAAAATAAATTATTTTGTCTTCTTCCTCATTTTTTTTAACTCTATTCTATATACATATATATATATATCATATATATAATCGGTTTATGGAGGCTGTCGTCTCCTTCCGAACTCCAGGACATTTTTCCATTGGGTTCTGTCCAGGCTTAGATTCTAATTAATACCCAGTTTTGTAATGGCTTGAATAATACACCCATCCAGGTTCTCCTAAGTTTTCCTCTCTTTCTTTTCTTAATTGGTTTGAATTCCATAACTTTCTTTGGTAGTCTTTCTTCATTCATTCTCTTCACATGTCCAAACCAAATTAATTTATATCTATAAATATGCAAAATAATCACAGGTTGTCTCGTCTAGTTTTATCATTTCCTTAATTCTTTCATTATTAATTGTTTGTTTTCTCGAAATGTTGCAGGATCGTCTTTATGCATCCATCTCTACGGCCAACAACTTCCTCTTCTATCCCTCTGGCATTCTCCAAGCCTCCGATCTATATATTAATATGCTTTTCATAATGGTGTTATATCGTATATTCTTTTTTCTATTCATTGTTAACTCCTCACTCCCCCAAATTCCCTTTAGTCTTCCAATTACTTTTCTTCCCTGAGTGATTCGATTTTTTATCTCCAAATTATCTCTACATCTTCATCTATATCCACTCCCAAGTATTTATGGTTTTTGCATATATCTATCTCTTCTCCCTCACAGGGGCGCGCCAGAATTGCCAGGCGCCTGTGTGCAGGAATTTAGTCTGCGCCCTATATTACCTTTAAAAAAAATCCTTTGTAGCGAGTCAAGTAAATCACAAAACGTAATAATCATAAATTAACTGAGCAATTGTAAATAAAGAATATACAGTGCAGCCACATATCCTAAACCTAGCAGTGAGGATGCGTCCAAAATGTTGGAGTGATGCCAGCTTGACCGAGAGTTTGAAATTTGGAAATTCCGCGCTCTATTATTGCTCATTTTCTCTGAGTCAGATGACTGTCACCCCTATTTTAGCATTGGACTCGTTTAGTTTGCACTTGCGCAGATGCTTCCATGGTTTCATGAAATGTGGTCAAAGAATATAAGTAAGAGGAGACAAAGTAAATTAAATACAACTTTATTAATTGATGAGGATGTTATTTAGAGAGGGGCTCTGAATTCGATGGTTATTAATCTAAAGATTTCATAGACTCAGGCACCATTCAGCTGCAAAACAAAATTCGACCTCACTCCTCCGTGGCACTTCTTCTCAATTTGTTGATTTCGCTTGAATTTTTGAATAAGAAAATAAAGTTTTGTTTGCTTTGTCTAAGTTTTTTTTTTTTTTTTTTTTTTTTTTTCTTAACTGATTTTATGTATCCTTTCCATTGCTTTCATGTGACTAAAATAAAAATTCGTAATTTATTTCTTGGGTTTTTTTTTTTGTTTTTTTTTTTCGTATTAGCATTTAATAATTTTGTATGTGTTCACTACTGGTATCAAATATGACTATCAGACAAACATGGCTATTACAGTGGGTGATCAAATTATTATTATTTTTTTTTTTTTTTTTTTTTTTTTTTTTTTACTTTTTAGGTTGATTTCTTTAGAAATCAGACTATTGCAATCACTTCGTTTATCTATCTATCTGTCTATCTATCTGTAATGAAAATTTTGTCATCACGATAACTCCCGAAATAAATCGAACCAAACTTGGACAGTGAACTGATCTTATAAATATCTTGGATGAGTTTGTTGACCAAGTTGCTCCGATATTTTGTTTTCAAGTGGCAGCCATTTGAAAATTTCAAACGCACAATGTAAAAAGCAAATTTAAAGCAAGATTTGCTTGAATTTTGATGTGAATACAGGCCCCATCCCATAAAGGTCTCAATGAAGTTTATTAATGAAGTTTATCCGCCATTTTTAATAAAGTGGCAGATATTTTAAGTTAAGCGGGGCCACTTGAAATCAGGCTACCACTTGAAAATTTAAAATCACTATAACTTCCGAAATAATACTCCAAATCGAACCAAATTTTGACAGTGTCTTAACTTATTTTATAAATATTTTAGATGAGTTCGTTAACCAAGTTGCTCCACCATTTTGTTTTCAAGTGGAGACCACTTGAAATTTTCAAATTCAAGTTATAAAAAGCGTATTCCGAATTTTTTTTTAATTTTGATGTATACATAGTCTATACAAGTGTCTCAAAGAACTTTATTAATGAACTTTATCCGCCATTTTTAATAAAGTGGCGAATATCTTAAGTTAAGCGGGACCACACTTGAAATCAGGCTACCACTTGAAAATTTAAAACCATGATAACTTTGGAAATAATACTCCAAATGGAACCAAATTTAAACAGTCTCTTAACTTATTTTATAAATATCTTAGACGAGTTTATTAACCAAGTTGCTTCGCCATTTTTATTTCAAGTGGAGACCACTTGAAAATTTAAATTGTAAAAGGCGTATTCCGAATTTGTTTGAATTTTGACGTAAATATAGACCACATAAAGATCTCAATGAAGTTTATTAATGAACTATATCCGCCATTTTAATTAAAGTGGCGGATATCTTAAGTTAAGCGGTGCCACTTGAAATCAGGCTACCACTTGAAAATTTAAAATTCTAATAACTTCTGAAATAATACTACAAATCGAACCAAATTTGGACAGTATCTTAACTTATTTTATAATATCTTAGATAAGTTTTTTAACCAAGTTGTTTCGCCATTTTGATTTGAATTGGAGACCACTTGAAAATTTCAAATTCAAATTGTAAAAAGCGTATTCAGAATTTGTTTGAATTTTGATGTATACATAGATTACATAAGTATCTCAATGAACTTTATCCGCCATTTTTAATAAAGTGGCGGATATCTTAAGTTAAGCGCAGCCATTTGAAATCTGGCTACCACTTGAAAATTTAAAATCATGATAACTTCCGAAATAATACTCCAAATCAAACGAAATTTGGACAGTGCGTTAACTTATCTAGTAGAAAGAAAGTTTAGAGATTACTTAATTAACTATCGCATAAGAAATGAAATTAAATTTAAAACTGCAATATTTTAAACAATGCAGAAGTAATTTTTTTGAACCAATAGGACACTATAAAGAATTTCTGTAAAGTACAGCATTTCATTAGCCTAAAAGTATGCAAACTTTTACAGTTAGCTCTTAAAAACTATTATTATCTGGTTTATTTTATATTTTGCTGTAAATAGTCAAGAATTTCTAAGAGTCTTATTTGGTGTGTATACGTGCTTTATTAATTAATCAACGTCTATGTATCTTAGTGATTCTCAAAATTTTTACGATCAAAGCGCATTTAAAATCCTACAAATAAGTGTATGTGCAAATATGTTATAATAAGTAAATTAAATATCTAAAAGGCAAATTGTCCTTTTCCCAATGTACCTATCAAAAATTTCGCTTTAATATGCAACGTATTAGAATTCTCTTGGATTACCCTGTTCACGAACCATTTGCTTGATCTAAATGAAAAATTTAGAGTAGCATTCCTATATGGTACAGATTTAGAATACCAAGTTTGGACTTCCTACTTCGATTTGTTCTTAAGATATGCTCATAATAGACACGCATGCAGAACACACACTGAAAACCTGATTTTTAGGTTTTAGGGCACCGAAAAACATGTAAATATAAAACAAAATTCAGTATCAAAAATTTGACCCAAAAAATTACTTTCTCTACCATACATATGGGTAAGATAAAGTAAAAAATAAATGTATTTACTCTGTTGTGTAAATAAAATCTTTAATGAAAGGCTCATGAAATCCTGCGGTAAAGCGTGATAACTACTGTGATAGCCTCTCTCCAAAAATTAAGGAAACGCCGCTCATTTTGTTAACACATGACTATTATATTAATTGGCAACGTTTATTCTTGTGAAAAGCAAACACTTATTATTATTATTTATTTTACTTATTTATTTATTTATTATTATTATTATTTTGTGTGTGTGTGTGCATATATTTACTACTCTTGAAAAGAAAACATTTTTTTTTTTCTGTGGGTGTTATGTGTGTGTTACATATTTTTAGATAAATGCACTTAAATGGGATACATAGATTTCTGAAGATGAAGTAGCTTATTGTCAATCCGCTTCCACATGAATGGAATTTATGTGACATTAAGAAAACAAAATAACAACCTATTTGAAAATATCATGAAAGTTTTTTTTTACACGATATTTGAGCGTGAATTAGGAATTTCTACCTTCACTATAAGTATTTTTTTTTCTCTAAGAATTGTGGAAAGAACGTGTCTGTATGTCTGTGTATAAGTGTGTTTGTGCGTCTGTTATCAAAATAAATAATGTAAATACAAGAAAGAAGTGAAAACTAAGTAATCTAAATTTGCAACATATATAAATCCATACTTGAAATTTTTTGTTAAAATCTTCGACATTGTTCATTTACAAGGATATTTTAAAAAAATCAAATACATCACGTCTATGGACAAAATTTCTAATTGGTACAGTTTAGCATCTTTAGATTGCACAAAACAATCTTAAATTAACATATACGTTTTACATTCATAAAAACATGTTTCGTATAGAATACGGTATGAAAATCATTTATCTTTTATCTACAGGACCGCTCAAATTAATTTGAATATATTAGGCTATACATATAAATTGCTGAAAGTACATTTCAAACTGTATTATGTGTTTTTCATACTGTGCCAAATGTAAGTGCACAGTGTGGTGTGTACATATTTTTTAAACAATATACGTGGCTGTGCAATATTAAGCGCAAAACTTCTTTTCTATACAATGCACTGAGAAAAAAATATACCGCCTTTCACTAGAATGAATAAGTGACCATTTTCTAAATCCCTTAACTAGAAATATAGATTTCCGAGCTACGCGCATAAGGCACGCCAATAAACTGAATAGACGAAATTATCGAGAATTTCTAGTGTACACATTTCTAGATGGTGAAACAATATTCTGAATACTCTAAATATTCTGAATCATTTATATTGCGAGAAATTCTCGCTTGATTTACTAGAACTGGGTAATAAACCAAGATTATAGTTGCAGAAACCCGCCTCTTGTAGTCTCATTTATTTGCAGGGATTTTTAAATAACTTTGCTCTCGAGAATATAGGCAAACGCTCTAGAATTCTAATAGGGGCTTCTAGAACTCGCTTTCCAAGGGGACTAGAATTTATAAGGATGACATGGAACTATTTTTTCTAGAGCCATAACTTACATTCTAGATGTCAGTTACAGAATTTTTTCTCAATGTGTGTTTGATGAAAGTGTTTTACTAAATTTTACCAAGTCCAAGAAAACTACTTAGGAATGATAATTTTTCTCATACCCATGTGGTAGACAAAGTACTGTTCAAATAACAAATTTCAACGCAGATTTATTTTTTAATTATGCGTTTTGAGATTCCCCGTGAAACGAAAATCAAATTCTTAGCTGTTGATATGCGTATACTTATTTTATCAACGTAATTTAAATACAGGTAGTAGCAGGTTTTATTTTTTCAAGATCAAATAAGTGTTTTGCTTGAAAAGGGTGACTAAGATTGATAAGTTTCAAGCCGTGGTGTGTATGAAAGTTTTATCGTTATTTCAGATTAAACTTTAACAACAGTCTTAAATATTTTATTAATGTAAGTGATATATTCAAACAGGCCAGAATAATTTTTTTAATAAAACTGTCTTTTAAACTATTTTGAACATTTTTTAAGTATACCAATATACAGAACTTCTTATCTTACTCCTTGACCTTCAAATTCTAATTATACTATTCAAATATAGGGTTAGCGAAATATATATGAGTGTCACACATTACTTTAACATGTCTGTGAATTTCTCTATATGCTTCAATGATCTATAGTGGTTAAGAAATAGTTAATTAAGAATGTTTAATTTTCTTGTGTTTGTTCACTTAATAAAATGCGTTATTTTAGAATAAGAGTGAACTCAGTATATACATTTTTTTTTCTGGTATTAAAAGATACTGAATTTTGTAACATTATCTATATATTAGTATACAAACAATAAATTTGTCGTACATTTTCAACATATTAATAAGAGTAGGAGATTAAAAGTAGTATCGTTCGAAAGGTGTAGTTAATGTGAGTTTGAGAAAAAAAAATTCTTTTAGAACACCTAAAACGCTTTTAAATAGCAAAGAACACTGCCAATATCATAAAAATAATATGTCAACAACAAAAATAAGAGAAAGAATTTGTATATATTCACTGTTGCCAGATAAATGATAAAAGAACTTTAAAAAAAAACTTAAAATACTTCTAATACTTAAAATAAATAAAATATTTCTGTTGCCAAAAGATAAAGGATGGTGAAGAATGTTTGAAATTTTAAAAAAGAAAAAGGAAAAAATTGCACATGAAGTGTTGCAGAAGAAAATTGCTCAATTTGCATGCGCATTTTTTAAAACTCTTGACATACTGTTTTGATATAGCTACTGAAGTGCTATAGCTACTAAATGCTATAGCTACTGAAGTGCCCAGAAGAATATCTTTGGTTAGTCGATTTGAGCAAAGAAATGGGGATATTGAATGGCAAATAGATAGGTTTATAATAGTATGCATCGTCATTCAAAAAAAGATTCAGATAGTGATTATTTATTTAGTTATTTTTGAAGAAGACAGTAATTACTAAGAATATTTTTTTACTCGGAAATTTTAAATTTTTATATTTATTATTTAAATGCTTACTTTAAAGAAGTGGTCGAATTTCAACTATTGAGTGATATTATTTTTAATAACTTTAGAAAACAATTTATTAACCTTCCTTGTTGTAAATGTTATGTATATTATGTATATGAAACTGTGAGTTTCAAAATCTAAAAATTGTATTTTGTTGCATATGATTTTTATTTCTGTAAATTTTCATTTTTTTCCAAATCAATGCTTATATAAAGTAATTGCAATTTTGTTTAGCACACACAAACACACAGATATATATATATATATATATATATATATATATATATATATATATATTGATATAATAAAATTCAACATTGCTTTCATCTTTTTAAAGTTAGTGATATTTTTAAATAAATCTTAAAATTAAGTTAATTTCAAATGTGCTTATTTCTACAATCATAAAATCATTTTCAATAACTATTTTCACAATGTCTAAGTGTTATTTGGCTAATAATAGCAGGAGACTTGGCGTTGGAATATTAAAACAGGAATAAACTACTACGTCAGAAACGCCAAAGAAAAATTATTGAGGTGCATACAGCTGTTTCGGTAGCCTAAAGCGTACCGTCTTCAGTGCAAAAAGAATTCTGAATCTGTAGAAGTGCTCGTATATATAGGAGAGGGACCGGATTTAGTTCAACCAATAGGATTACGGAAGAGGTGGGGAGTGTGGCCAATAGGAATTTAGGAATGTGTAGCTGTGTAAACAGTAGAAAAATTAAGAAAATGTGGACTGAATGTAAAATTTCCAACAATCAGACAAATAGGGAACAGCGAAATCACAATTTACAAGGTTTTTAAAATTTTTATAAATATGAAATGCTTCAAAGAAATCGAGTTCATGAATGGATTTAGGTCTGCAAATTATTTTAGCTGAATTAAATTTAAAATTATGATTTTCCTCCCAGCAATGTTTAGAAATAGCCGATTTATTGGTTTCTTGTTTGCGGACGTAATTCATATGTTCTTTTAGACGAAATTTAAGACTGCGTTTTGTTTGGCCAATATATGATAAACCACACTGACAGGAAATACTATAAATGCCCCAAGAATTTGGCTAATTCAGCAAATCTATAAAAGGGTCATCTATGTATGCTGAAAGAAAAGCAAAACGTAAAAATGAGTTGCAATACTGGTGTTATTTCAATTGATTGATTGATTGATTGGTAATTGATTAATTGATTTATTAATTGATTGATTGATTGATTGATTGATAATATGAAAGTGAAAAGTGACTTAACACTTACTAGATTGAGTTTTAACAAATAATCTTAATTTTTCTTTAGAGATTAAAATTTTATAACAACTGTCATTCTAATCGAAGAGAAACTTGAAATTAATCTAACATACATTGAAATTAATATATTGACGTTTAAGCCTTAGCTAAGAGTATTGGCAAACAAACAATAGAAATGCATGCAATTAATAATTTAAAATGTTCTTGTTTAAAATCCTTTTAGTTTAGTCAAAATAATTTTAAGCATTCTTTGAAATTAACAAATTATTTGTTTGCTTGCTGCCATCTCGATAATATTAGAAGATTTATTTTTGCATTTCTAAAACATTATAAGTTTCAAATATGTTTGAAAAGTTAATCTTACGTTTATCATTTTTGTATTTACTAATCTTATGTTATCAGAAATACTTATCTCATTATATTTATATTCTCCATTTTAGTTCATGTATGTCACTAATAATGTAATAATAATTCATGTATGTCAAACTTTGGTATTCATGAAAATATTCGACTTTGGATTTTTGATATTTTTACACCAAGTGAGGTATGAAAATTCTAAAAATCACAAAAGTGATGTAGTGTATTTGTGTATATTAATCAGTTTATAACTTAATTTCTCAGTTTTTTAGTAAATACTAATATTGACACTAATGTAGACATTATTTTAAGAATGAATGATCATAAAGAAGTTGGACTAGTTTAAAAATGTTGATGATACTAAAATGCATCTAATTTAATTTCATCATTATTCATTGAAAACTTTAGTTAATCAAATTTTAAGATTTTATTAACAGGACAGAAAAAGCCAACATTATTAGATGTATTCTATTTTAAAAAATTTAGAAATGATTTGGAATATATAATTTTTATAATATAGCAAGATAAAACAATATTTTTCATAAATTTCCATTATGATGATTTCAGGAGAAATGCTGCCTTTTTTTTTAACGTAAAATATGAAAATGAAATCAAATTTTTAAGTGCAGCGTAACTTATAATAAGTAATTGTATCGAAATAGAGAGGCAGGGTAGCTAGTGGGGGAAGATATTCATTCTCTGACTTTTCCTGGCCATTAACTAAGATCATTTCATTTAAAACAGACATAGCTGGAATTTATGAGAACAAATATATGTTGGGAGCTGAGCTAATTCTGAAGAAAAATGAACAGAGTTAAATGACTATTTCTCTGAAAGTTCTAATAGCTAGTGTTAGGCTAGTTTTTACTGTAGTATTGTTGATATTTACACGACTTTATTACTATCTCCTTTCAGTAAGACTTAGAGTCTAATGATCAAAAAAATATTCAAAGATTAATCAAATAAAATTTTATAGATGATCAATAAAACGACATACAACTTGGGGAGAAATACTCCTACATCCTATTACGATATTTTTTTTTTTTTTTTTCGTTTATTTAACGACTTTTCTCCTTTAAATTTATTTAAATAAGCGTTAATTAATAAACGTACGAAATTGTGAGGGGAGATATTTTACCTCCCCTCAGAAATTTTACCTCCCCTCCAGATATTTTACCTTTTTCTAATGTGGTTAAAAAATTGACGGTTAAATGGAGCAGGTATAGTTAGAAAGTGCTCATAAATAATTAGAAAATAAAGCAATGTGCATGTTAAGTAAATATATTTTTGGAAGAGGGCACGGAATATCATCCTTACCATGTCCTGCTTTTGTATATCTATTGTGTTTACATAAATGAAATAGTAGCCGTTATCAAATTTCAAGAGCTGAAATTTAATTTACGAATCATTCATTACAATGTCAAATTAGTTTTAGCTTGCTGCAATGAAATCCAACGCAACAGAAGGGGGGGGGGGGGTGAAACACCCTTTTTAATGGATGCCACGTCCCAGGAGGTAATCAATTGAATGGTAAAAACGTTTCATGTATTAATAAACAAATGGTGAGAATATAGCGCCTCCTTTAAGTCATAGAATACCCATAGTTGACAAAATCTTTCCAAACACTTATTTAAATTGTTATTTGTTTTTAGTGTTTGTTAATTGTTAGTAACTACAAACATAATAGGATAAAATGGTTTGAACTGTTCGAAGTATCTACTCAGCAGCCAATAACAGCCTAAATATTTAAAAATTGGGTTAGTTTTTAGATATCTGACATTTTTAAGTTACACATTGTGTGATAGAATTTCTTCAGTTTCTACAATTTCTATCTGCATAAGAATAATTTAATGGCAAAAAGTAGCATGAGTCACACAGAAAGATAAAATTTCCGTTTTTTTTTTTTTTTTTTTTTTTTTTTTTAATTACCACTATTAGCATGTAGTAATCTTTGACGTATATTTACAGTAGTTTTTTTGTGATTAAATCGGATATTGGGTATTGTTAGAGAATATTTTGGTGGATTCAGAAGTATCTCTGTTTGTGATTGGCGTTACGTTTTTCATGGAGTTGCCTATAAAAATGTTGCGAAATAAAATCATCAGTAACATTTAAATGGGGAAAAGAATTTTAGGCTGCACTATATTAACGTTAGACTAGTGGTTATAGTATAAAATCTTCCCTAAAATCCATAGTCTAGCATTTGTTTATAATTCTTTTTCACTTAATTAAAATTGCAATATACATTTTGCAATTTACAAATCAATCTAGCTTGATAGTAATTTTATGCATTACTATTGGATTGAAAGCCAAAATTTTACAGGCATTTTATAGCACTGCCAAACTAATACTAATAATATAAGACCTCCCAATATTTATAGACTAACATTTGTTACTATATTTTTTTTTTCATTTACTTATTTAAAATTGCAATATACACTTTTTGCTAGCTACAAACTAATTTAGTTTGTATCTTACACATTGATATGCGATTGAAAGTCAATACTTTACAGTCACTTTAATGGAAAACACGACAAATTGTGAGCTGATAAGAAATTGATAAATAAAAATTAAATAACTTCTTTAACTAGCAAGAACTTATATTTTATTAACGGTTTTGCGCTATAATTAAAATATCAATTAAAGCTTTTTATATTATTTATAAAAATATTTTGACTGCTAAAATTTTTATTTGAATATAGACTGTTAAAAATAAAATTCTGTTAATTTAGAAAATGTCTGAATGTCCATTTGAAAGGTTCAATTTTTTAATTAAATATTGGCGTGTACAATAATGTATGGTCGTGAATCACTCAAGTTGAATAACACAAAACTTTTTCTTGTAATTTTTCAATTTTTATTTATTTCAAATTTATCCTAGCCACCCCCCCTCCCCCCCTTTTCGAAAAAAAGGGTGCATTGCTGTACATAACTGTCATTAATAAAAAAACCACGTGTTACTAAAATAATAAATCAAATTATTTACATTTATCTTATAGGATTATAGCTCGTTGTAGAAAAAACAGTAATACGCTTAAAAGGGGGGGGGGGGCTTACATTTCATTCTGTTTGCTTCAACATTTTTATTTTTATTTCTTTACCTTCGTTTCACATTGTTCTTAAAATTCAGCAATATGAAAAGAAATGACCTTTTACAAATAATTTGTTTCAATTTACAAATGTCAACTGCCTGATTCCTGTAATTAACTAACGTATTTTCAAAAAGATATCAATTTAAATTACATTAAAAAAGTATGAAAAGTAGTTTTTGAAAAAAAAAAAAAAAAAAAAAAAAAACCAGTTAAGTAAACAGTTTAAAATAATAGAATAATTTATAGATAAAGATTAATATTAAAGTATTTATTAGGAAAAATATTAGTTCAGATTAACTGTAACAAATTCTTACTGTTTTACAACACATTTTAATTAATTCATGAAGTTTTATAATGAATACTAACGTTCCCTAGCATTTACAAAAAAAAAAGACATTTAAAGTAATATGTTTAGTTTTTTCAATCGTATTTTAAATAAATTATTTTTACATATCACATCTTACAGAATATTTATTAAAGATTCCAAATTAATTAAAATTGGAATTTTTTTTTAATTATTTCAATTTAACAAAAATAAAATAAATAAAATGTATGTTCTAAAGGATAGAAAATTTTGTGCAGCATTTTGCAATAAATTTCATTTATACTTTAAGATTTTCTATTTATTATTAACGTTCTTTCGCAATTATTCAAAAGTACTACTTAAAATAATATTAGTTTATTTTTAAATCACAATTTAAATAAATTAATGCTGTGTATTGTATTAGGATTTCCCTTGCTGCACCATGGATAATGCTAAATCTACTACAGCTTCTATCACTTTCCTAATACAATAGAGCACCGATTACCCGCGCAATTGGGTGGCAATCGCGGATAACTCGAAAAACAGAGTAAAACGGGGTGCAAACATGAAAAAACTACGCGGTAGAACAGTATAACCCTTATTTCTAAAGTAAAAAAAATCCATTTCTTCCTAAAACCGTCAAAAAAAATTCCAAGTAGGCCTATAGAATTACGATGCACAGTAAACATGTCCGTAATTTCGACATTCGCCCTGTATTTTCCTTGTTGTTGGCTTGAATTAAAATTGAGATTTTTGGAGGTTAGTAATTTAAATTATTTTCCGAGGCTCTCACACTCGCGGATAATCGGTGCGCTACTGTATTCGTTATAATGCATTCAAATTTTGTTGCAAAATGTCCTCCTACACTGAAAATAAATTCTGTGACTGACATATAGAAATTAAACTGTGCAAATAAAAATTTTTCCATGTTATTCTTATAAATTTTAGTCCCTTTCAAGAGTAAGTTCTAGAAACCCCTATTAGAATTCTAGAGCATATGCTTATATTATCGAGGTCAAACTTATTTAAAAATTTCTGTAAATAAATGAGAACACAAGAAGCAAGTTTTAACAATTATAATTCGAGTTTATGAGTCAATTCCAGGAACTCAAGCGAAACTTTCTCGCAGTACAAAAGATTCATAATATCCATAATATTGTTTTACCATCTAGAAATGTATAGACTCTAAATTTTCAGCCGTTTCGTCTATTCAGTTTATTGGCTTACATTATACGAATAGCTCGAAAATCTATATTTCTAGTCCAGCGATTATGAAAATGGCTACTTATTCGTTTAGATTATTGCGGTATATGTTTTTTTTTCCTCTCTCTCTCTCTCTCAGTGTAAACACGTGATACAACTGAGAGTTCTCCAGTGAAATACTGGTCGTATTTCACATGAAAGAGAACTAACTTTGACAATTTTAAAATTATATGATATGGATGTTTTTATTACAATTTAAGATAATTTGACTTGATTCATTGAAACTTCGCACTTTTGGATCGTATTGTATACTAGGATTCTTTCTAAATCAAGGAGAAATGACATTGGTATTCTTATTGGCATTAAAAACGGTTTGATACATGAATTCCATGAAATCAATGATTTTTATTCTTAAAATGGTGCTGTAATAGTACTATTACATATGTGGAAAATAAGAAAACATTTTTTAATTTATGGTTGTTACAGCCCGTCTAGTAACATAAACTTGACTTTAGATTCCTGACTTTTTCTGTTCTTTTTCTTTCCTACTTCTTTCGATCGTATTCGGAGACTATAATGCAATCAGCAAACGCTAGAATATGAGAAACTCTGAATACAATCTATAAGATATATATTCAGCTGGTTCTGAATTACTTCAATGAAGTATTGATTTCTGCCGTAGATAATGTCTTGAAACCTCTTAATACTCTCCAAAATCAGATACTACGCTTGATATTTGGGAACTCAAGACCATTCCTGTGCTGTCTTTGAAGATGCTCTACTACCAATAACCCTTAACTAATTTTATTCATAGATATACAGATACTATTCATAATAGATTAATTGGACTCCTAAATACTTCCTTTTGGAAATATATTGACTGTGACATAGAGCATAATCTAAACCCCAAAATGTCTTCATTCAATCCGTTCGTGAGAACATTCAATAAAAGGCGATTTATGATGCACCTTATGAACTTTTGTCTTTTTTCAAACCATTGAAGTAGTATATGGAATTTAATGTCAGATTGAACTTAGTCTATATGTTAGAAAAAGTTACTTTTGTTGTGTTTTATCGCACTGAGATATTGTTTTAGAAAATATTAACTTTCGTTTTTCTCCGAATGAATGGCTTCATATATACACTGATGGATCCTAATTGGATTTCTCTCAAGGTGCTGGTACACATGTGTTTTTAATGAATATTTTTTACCTCACCAACATATTGGACTATTTACAACTCACTTCGATGAAGAATTCAAGGCTGTTTATGTAGCTCTCCAACAACTTGCTGTCCATCATATTTCTTTAGACAATATAGTAATATTTTCAGATACTGTTTCTGTCCTGCAGATTTATCAAACATTGAGTAGTACGAGCTCCCGTATACAGAAAGAAAGAGATAAATAAAAGAGTTGTTTTTCTATGGGTACAATCTCATTGTGGCTTTTAAGGAAACGAGATGGCGAATTTCTTAGGCAAAAAGGAAACAGTTATTATTAAGACTTGCAGAGATTTGCCACGCCATTTTGCTATATTAGATAGTAAGAGAATATTTAAACAATCCTTTCATTGCGTGGCTTCTCATTCTTCTAACGATAAGCATTGGAATGTGATTTATCAATCTTATTGTATTCCGATTCACCTCGTGCTGCAGCAGTGGCAGTTTTTAGGTTTTTATCCCGATGTGATTTGCCTTGGCACCTATTTGTATTGTTTTAATTTATTTGCTTTGTTCAACTGGACGAATGTTTTGCACTAAATAATTTAGGTTATACTGTTGGAAAATATTGGTGAGCTCGTAGACTAATGGTCTAATGGTCAACGGCTTTAAATTTGATAAATAAAATTAATTCTTCATACAGAACACATTTTATGAAACATTGAGAATGAACACTTGAAAATTTGTTGAAAATTCCATATGAATTAAATTGGGAATGTTGTAAGTTATTTAAATGTAATAAAAATAATATACTGATGTGTTTAGAAAGAAAAAAAATAATGCATGTAGTTTAGATTAGACTGTTGATGTTTATCAATACATTAGAAATTCAAAATTTCAGTATAGAAATCCAATAAATACAAGGAAATTCCTTTCGAGAGCAAATGTTATAACAAAGATATTTTCGAACAAAATAAGGTTATGTTGAAAATACACAAAATTACACAAAATTAAGTTATTTTGAAACGAAGTTTTTTTTTTTTTCTTAAGATGTCTGTTGGGCACACAGAAATCACTTTATTTCGACCCATTTAGTGTTATAATATCATAATTCTCTGACACAGATATTGTCTACATTCAACATAGATAATAGTTTTAACAAATGATAACTTTCAAATAAAATTCGTACTGCTTCAACTTGTACATGAAAAGAAAAAAAAAATGATGGCTGCAATATACTATTTTAAATTGTAAAATATTAAGCGTAACCTTTTGTAATACAGGTACTACTCTACTGGTATCCACTAATTACTAATTATATTTGTGTAAAATAATAAATTGTATGAGCAGTAAACCTGATATTTTATCTTTGTAAAATATGGTTCTTAACCTTTTTCTCACCACGTAACGGCAGCTAAACATAATTTATTTTGTTAGAATTCGTATATTTATGCCTTGAATGTAAATAAAGCGCTTTAAAACTGGTATTAAAACGTTTTCTCTACTTTAATTGAATTAATTCCCTGCATCCGAACAGTGATGTTCAATAGATTAACGAATAATCTAGTTTGACGAAGAATTTAATATAATCAGCAGATATTGAACTACAATAGGCACACGCTTGCATGCTTTCAGATCAAAGCTATGTAAGCAGTATGGAAACTCCGATTTTTTCTATTCAGTGTTGTTATTGAAACCCAGTACCACAACCTAAACACTGATTTGTATTTATGAATGCATTCTTGGTATAAGGTAAACTTTCAAGTTTCACGAAGTACATGTTATTTATTTTGGAAAATATCGAAACACAGTTATCATCAATCACATATATGCTGTGAAATATTTTTTTTAACGTCACATCCACTATTACCTTGATTTACATCAATATGTATTTTACTATTATCGTCTGTATTTGACCATACTGTACTAAATATTGGAAGATTCTAAAGGGAAATCTTTGTTATATCAAGCTACATTTTAATAATTTAATACAATAATTTTAGCTGTGTTAAAAATATGGAGGAAAGAGAAAAAAAAAAAAAAAAAACGCTAGAAACAAGCGCATAAACTCATAATAAACCTATCAATATTAACAGTTTAATTCAAAAATTATATTGAATTTTTTCCTAAATATATTTCTATAAAAACAACTTACGATTATCGTATTTAAGATATATTTTATTATACTTCATACACTTACACTCCTTTTCATAGTGTAAGTTTTTTTGTTTGTTTTTTTAATATATATATAAATGTTATTAATGAATGATTTTTTTTTTTTTTTTGTAAAAAAATGTACTGAAATTAAAATTTTGTTACAGATTAATTAAATTAGCATTAAACCAATAATATTTCTTTAATTTTCATTTAGTACATCTTAAATGCATTTCATTAAGGTTTTTATTTCAATATTAAATCAATTAACAACTTTATTAATTTATTTTATTTTTATTCTTTAAAATAAACTTCAGAACTTTTTGAGGAAATGATTTGTATAAAAAGAAATTGTTGTTGTAAATTAAAAGAACATGTTAACACGTGTTTTTAAAATCTATTTTTGAAAGTTTTTATAATTATAGTTTCTCTGTAAAAGAATAAAGGAGAAAACTATTGCATATTAATTAGTTTAGTTAGGAATTTTAGCGTTGTGTCGAACATATATCTTTATAGCAGACCTTATGTTTTAATAATGGCTTGTAAACACAACAGCTTTTTTTTTTTTTTTCTATAGGAAATAAGTAATAACATGACGATGGGAAACAAATATTTTGATAATTTCCTGCCATTAAATAATTTTATAATAACGTTATAATGTTTCACAACAAAAGTTTGAAAAACAATAGATTTTTTTTTCAAACAAATAATCAATTAATTAATAGAATATTTGCATTAATTATTTACTTAACATATAGAAAAAAATGATAATAATAATAATAATTCAGAAATCAGATATAATTCCGTTTTTATATTTTCAAATTTTCGCTTTTTTTTTTTTTTTTTTTTTTTTTTTATGATAATGATGTTCTACTACATAAGCATAATTCATAAGACGGTTTATGAAATAGAAAAAAAAATGGTGTTTTGAAAGTTAAAAATGTTTATTTATTTACTACTTTTTTCTTATTTTAATATTATATGTTTAAGAACTGGTTTTCTTCAATTTAAAAATTGGATTTTGATATATTTCCATGTTTTGAGGTGCCCTGACTCAAAGAAACAAATTTTTAGCGATGGATATATGGATCTGGGTGTCTTTGTTTTTGCATATACGTGTTTATCATCATCATAACTCCCGAATTTATGTTAGTAGAAACACCTAGATCGGTATTCAAGGTCTGTATCTTGTGAGTTTGCTACATGAAACATTTTGTTAATTTTGGAGACAAAATTCATTTATAGGGACATTCAATATTTAAGAGAAAACTTTACATCTATGTTTAAAATTTCTGGTAGATATAGTTTAACATCTTTAAATCGCTCTAAACAAAGAAACAAACAAAAAAAATTAACACATATTCTTTTATAGTGACAAAAACATGTTTCATATAGACTACGATATAAAATAATTCACCATTAATTTACAAGGCAACACAAAAAATTCGGATATTTTAAGTCTGTGCCTGGAAATTGCTGTAAATGCATTTCAAGTTATATTATGTTATATATATATATATATATATATATATACTAAATTTAATTATGCTTTGTAGTACGTATATAATTTACAGGCAATATACACGGCTACCCAAAATTAAACGAATGTATTCTTTTCTATCGACCATAATTGACGGGAGTATTTTACTAAATATCGTCGATTCCACGAAAACTGCTTAGGAATGATAATTAATTTCTCATACCCATATCGTAGACAGAGTCGTTTGAAATAAAAATTTTAATGCTTATTTTTTACTATTATGCGTTTTGATGTTTCCTAATACAACAATCAGGCTTTTAGCAGCTGATATCTGTGCATGTTTTTTGTCAGCATAACTTCAAAACAAATAAATTCAGGAAGGTTTTTTTTTTTTTTTCTTTTTAGAATTATTATTATTAATATTTATTTATTTATTTATTTATTTATTACATTAAACATGAGAGTTGCTTTAAAAGTTTTATCAAAATTACTATGTTCCAAGGAGTTTTGTGTGTAAAAGATATCTAAATAATTTGGAATAAACATATCAATTTAACAACAGCCTAAAATTTTACATAATGTAGATGGTATATTCAAACGGGGGGTTGCATGAGTAGTAAGTAGACCGTCCCTTCACACAGAAATGTATGTAAATAACATTGTGCCTAAAACTGTTTTAAAAATATATTAATGATCATACTTCTCACCTTACCCTTTAATTTGTAATCTGTCACTATCTTACTTAAAGGCATGTTGAGAGAAAGTTGTGTGAGTGCCACACCAAACTACTTTATACATATTTTTTCATACAAATTACTATTATTATGCAAATACCAAAGTTCTTGACAATTTTAAAGCTTATTTTTAGTTATACAGTTAAACCTTATTAACGTGAACACGCTTACCGTGAATTACTTTTAACATGAACTACCCACAATCCCCGTCAAAAAGAAGGTTAGTTTAGTTATATGAAGATTAGTTACTGATGGCATGAACTACTGATAACATGAACGCATTTTTTACTCCCCTTGAGATTCCCGCTAATGAGGTTCGACTGTACATCTAAACTCATACTTTAAAATAAATAGTTATTTTCTTTCACTTTGTAATAACGTTTATTAATTACTTTCTTTAGATATAAATCTATATAATCCGTTAAATGCAGAATCAGTTAAAAGCATTTTTTCGATATAATTCTGATAATAACAAATAAACGTTTTAAAAGTTATGCTAATTTTACAGTAAATTTATTTCCCATCTTTTATTCATCATCTGTTATTTCGCATTAAGAGTATATTCTTATAACATATGATTTAATTTCAATGAGAAACAAATTTTTCTCCTGTACATTATAATATTTAAAGCAATAAAAATGTATTTCTCTAAGGACACATAATTTGAAAGACAAAAACATTTATTCGCTGGAATTTTTTTTTTTTTTTTTTTTTTTTTTTTTTTTTGTTAATGTAAATCAATAATTAAAAAAAGAATTCCAGCAGTAAATACAGTCTTACTTGCATATTTGATTCATTAATTTATTAGCTACTTCCTTCTACTTTTAATTAAGAAAGTATTAGTTTTATACAAATTTCAAATTTCCAATTTTTTTAGAGATTTACACATTTTGCGTTATCTAAATAACGATTTGACTCTTTTTAGAAAATGTCTGTCTATGTGTTTGTGCGGGATTTAAAAATTTTGTGGCAGCTCTACCTCAATAACTAATGTACAAAATTTCATATAAATTTATATGTAATTACATTTTGACATAAAGTAATGCCTATTAAATTTTGGTAGAAATCGCTTCACAAATTTGTTTGCCATCACATTTTTCCAAAAATTTTAATATTGCGGTATAGGGAAAAATTTCTTATAAGCGGGCGCAAGAAGAATTATTTTTTACGAATCATCGTGAAATTAAAAAATAATTATTTATAATAGTAATAGTCAACTATGGGAGAAATTTTTTATGCGTAGAAGCTGTGTTTACCACGAAGTACCCTTTGGTGGTGTAAATTTTTAATAAGATTACATTGCGGTATAGGACAAAATTTCTTAAAAGCGGGCGCAAGAAGAATTATTTTTAACGAATCACCGTGAAATTAAAAAATAATTATTTGCAATTGTTATAGTCAACTATGGGGGAAATTTGTTATACGTAGAAGCTGTGTTTACCACGAAGTACCCTTTGGTGGTGTAAATTCTTAATAAGAATATTTTTCAAAAGTACTCCTTAATACATTTAAAGCAAATGGGAATTTAAAGAATTACCACGAAGTACCCTTTGGTGGTGTAAATTTTTAATAAGATTACATTGCGGTATAGGACAAAATTTCTTAAAAGTGGGCGCAAGAAGAATTATTTTTAACGAATCACCTTGAAATTAAAAAATAATTATTTACAATTGTTATAGTCAACTATGGGGGAAATTTGTTATACGTAGAAGCTGTGTTTACCACGAAGTACCCTTTGGTGGTGTAAATTCTTAGTAAGAATATTTTTCAAAAGTACTCCTTAATACATTTAAAGCAAATGGTTGTGCCGCAAATATGTGATAATTTCAATGCAAAATATCAATTTTCTTTTTCATAAAAAAATAAAAAATAAATAAAAACTTGTTGTCTATTTGGCACAGAATTGACTTTATTTGTACATTAAGTGTTATACTTCTCTGAGTTAAAAATCGTATGCATTCATTACGGAAAATAATTTTTATAAATAATAATTTTTCTTTGCTCACTTTAGGAGCTTTTTATGAGCATAGCGTCTTCTTACACCACAATACGATGCTTTAAAGTGCTGTGTGACAAATATATCGTTTAGGATTTTGCCATAAAACAATATTTTCATCAAGAAATTGTGCAAAGAAATGAGTCAATTTTCGAAGGTGCGAACTTTCTTATGAACGCAAACTAAATATTTGGTAGATTGTGAACATAAAATGTCTTGCCTACAACTCGGTTGAAGTTGAAGTGATTCAATGTCGCACTGGAGGCATTTGGTGACAGTCTTAAAATTACCCATTGGGATGTTCCGGAGACGTACTTTTGAATTTTGATGTTCTGCGGAGGGATGGCTTCTCCGCTTCGATAACCCCGAGAGGGGTAGAAACTATTAGAATGCTATATTTAAGTTCAGTCGATAACAAAAGTCTCCGAACACTAGCAAAAATTCCTATATAAAAAAAGTACACTTAATACAGTTTTGTTAAATGAATCTTTATCGAATCCTGTTTTTTGCTAGTGTTCGGAGACTTTTGTCACCGACTGTTCCTTAACACCAACAAACGGAACTTGATATAATTTGGTTATAACATTTTCATATTTCCCGTTCAAAACGTAAAATTTATTTATTTATTTATTTTACGACTTTTCTGTTGCGATTCAGTAGCTATATATATATATATATATATATATATATATAGAGAGAGAGAGAGAGAGAGAGAGAGAGAATTTTTGTTTTAAGAAAATCGGTGATTAGCACTTGAAAGAGTTTCCTTGTAAGACATTTAACATGCCAAATTATTAAAACTGTGAGATTTTGCTAATTTAATATAGTTCCGTGATAGTTATATCTCAGTAACCATTCTAAGAAATAATCATTCTTAGGATTCCCATCAATCCTAAGAAGTTTAAAACATATAAAATCTTTTTGTAAAAAAATAGAACCGACTCCAAAAAGCAACTACTATTCAAACAACTAAAAAAAAAAAAAAAAAAGGGGGTATGAAATGAAACTGTAAATTGCGCCTAAAAGTATAAAATAACTTCCTTCGCCAAACAACCTATAACACTACAATTAATCGTAACTTTTGAAGTCGGCGCAAAATTAAATAAAATTTAATTAGTTTTTAAAGGATTGTTTTTAGATCGGTAGTAACAAATACTGTTGTCTCGAATGATCCATTTTCATGTTTCCTTTATTATTTTATCACTGTATACAATTGATCCATTAGTAGCATCTACATAGAACAGTGAACATTCTTTACAATGCGGTATTTATGTTTCTACGAAGTTAGAGTTTCCTTTGCAAATTTGGTATAACTTTGATAACTATCATCCTTGGTGGCTTTTGGATTTGGCGATCAAAACATACACGCAAGATGTATATTTTCATAATATATATTGTACGATGTATTGTTTCATATTCTAATTCTTATAAAAATAATCATGATATCCCAAAGAAATTAAATATGTTTGCCAGATAACTTTGCGATTTTTCTTTCACCAAGGACGTCAGATACCAGCATCTTCGCCAACTTTTGCTGCTTACGAAATATTATTTGTTTTCTTGAATCAAAGTAGTTTTCAGCTGCGTTTTGCAGGTGACAATGTGAGATGTGTATATTGAATAGGATTTGATTTTTGTATTGAATAAAGTTATCAATTTTTATTTAATTTTGCGCCGACTTCAAAAGTTACGATTAATTGTAGTGTTATAGGTTGTTTGGCGAAGGTAGTTATTTTATACTTTTAGGCGCAATTTACAGTTTCATTTCATACCATTTTTTTTTTTTTTTTTTTTAGTTGTTTGAATAGTAGTTGCTTTTTGGAGTCGGTTCTATTTTTTTACAAAAAGATTTTATTTTTTACTTTTCAGTGAAAACTTATTCATATAGCAGAACATCAAAAGACGTTCGACGACAGCTTCACAAGTCACAACTTCCAAGAAAAGTGACATAACTCAAAAAATAGTTTATGTCACTGAAAAATACATGAAATGCACCCAGTGTGAACAAAAAAGGTACATCTCCATCTAGAAATTTATCCACTCGAGAAACAGTTGTGCCAGTTTCATTCTAGTCAAGTTATTCTTAAGTTGATTTTTCTCAAATACTGCATCTTTAAGTTGTGTCACTTTTCTTGCCTTTGTCGGATACGAGCAAAAAACTATCTGTTGAATGAACATACGTTAAGTTAAAAAGTCTTTAGAAATGTAAAGAACGGATACGCTGTATTCGTAACCAAAAATTCTGTTAGGCATATATATTGAACTTTACAGTGAATACGTGTCACCCGCTGCGCTGGAGATTGCGCAGCGTAAAGTTCAAACAAAGAGCAAAATATGCATTGCAGCTGAAGGACAGAAGTTTCAACATCGATACTTACATACTGCTTTTACCAGTGTAGCTGCATGCGTTCAGCAGTTAGAGTGAGAATAGACTTTTGTGAGTATCCTGTAATTTGTTTACATCTTAAAGAAATCATAATGAAACCTATTTCAGGCTAAGATCATTACAAAAAAAAAAAAAAAAAAAAAAAAGTGTGAAAATTAAATCATCTCTTACGAAGTTAAAAGCTAAGAAATTTCAACAACAACAACAATGAGAAACATGGTTTGTATTGAGAACCTCTTCTTTTATGAAGTCGGTTTAAAACGTCTATGCGTTAATCGATGTGACCGCTTACAATGACCACACTTTGAATTTTACATAGTATAAATGTCACCCGCTACGCTACAACATATGTAATGTCGTTCAAGTGTGCAGAAAATAGGAAATTGTGAACAAACAAATGCACGTTTTAAGCGTTCTGTTTTTATCATTAATGTCTGAACTATCTTTTCGTACTAAATCGATGATGCTCTGCAATTTTATAATTCAGTTTTCCCTCCTGTCTTGAACCGTTTCCGAGCTAGGAAAGCAAGCATGAATGTCTAAACTATCTTTTTGTACTAAATCGATGATACTTTTCAACTTTGCAATTCACTCCTTTCTTTAGAACCGTTTTCGAGATAGGAGAACTAACTCCGCTATTTTCCACCAGGTGGCGCTGCAAGCGGTTAAACCTTGTACTGCATGGCTACTTTGCTATACTTACATACCATTTTTATCACTATAGCTGCAGCCGTTTTGCAGTTAAAAGAGTTGGGACTGATTTTTTTGGGCACCCTGTATTTTCTTTACATCGTAAAGATATTACAATGGGACCTAAGTCAGACCAAGACCTTTTCATCAAAACAAAAAGTATCAAAATCCGAGCATCCGTTCAGAAGTTATGAGCTAACAAACATAAAAAAAACATACGGTTTGAATTGAGAACCTTCCTTCTTTTTTGAAGTCGGTTAAAAAATAATTTGCACTGGGAAAACAATAAAGCAAATTTTTAACCAATATCCACAATAATGATACTTGCAGTAAAATGTTCAGAGAAGCTAGTTTTGAAAGAAGATGAATCAAAAACTGTATAATCAATTGAAGTTTTTATTTATTTATTCTTATATGCTTATTTCTTTAACTCGATGAAAAGTGAAGTTATAAATTCAACAGATAACAAATATTGCAAGTGTTTGCAATTTATAGTGTTTCCTTAAAGATATTTTTCTTTTGTAATAATAAAAACAACATTATTTTGTTTTTGTGTATATCAGCTCAATATAGGAGAAATATTTGTGATGTTTTTAGCATAAATGTATTCAATGAATAGTATTCATGAACGTCATCGAATGATCATTACTAAGAGATGATGACTACGACTTCTCCCTGGAACCACCAAATGATGGTCACTTGAGAATAACTATGAGACTGACCAAAAATGTTAACATTGAGTCTTTTTGAATACCAAAAAATTTTATGTCTCCATGTCTTTACATTAACTACACTGTTCAAAACAATGAAAAAATATTGTAAGTCTTATATAAAATAACGGTATAAGTGATTTTTTTTTTTTTTTTTTTTTTTTTTTTTTTTTTTTTTTTCGGGTTTTTTTTTTTTTTTATATTATTATTATTATTATTTATTAATTTTTTTTCCCTTCAGAAAATGAAGGAAGAGAGTCACAAATGCAATTTTTCTTATTTTCAAACTTCGAAGAATGCAAATTTTGAGTTTGACATCAAAAACATCGCTTTAGCGACAGGGAATGAAATTTGACTTTCATCTTAATAAAAGACATTCATCGAAACAATGCAGTTGCTGAATTTGGATATATATATAGTTCTTTTTTTTACTGTATTTTATTAAATTGAAAGCCAAATTTCATTCACTGCCGCTAAAGTGTCGTTTTGACGTCAAACTCAAAATTTACATACTCCGATGATTGAGAATGAGGAATAATTGCATTTGTGACTCTCTTCTTCCATTTTCTACAGAAAAAAAAAATAAATAAAATAAAAATAAAAATAAATAAAAATAAATTCTCTTATACCGTTATTTCATATAAAACTCACAATATCCTTTAAATTTTTTAGCAGTGTATATGGGGCTCACTGTAAACAAAATGATTAAAAACATATCTATATTTAGTTTGAAACAAGAAATTAAAAATTACGTTTTAAACATAGGTTCAGTTCTTTTGAAACCGTGAAAAATGTATTTTACTACGTAAAGACTTTAAACAAACTGTTAATCATAATCACAAATAAAAATAATTATAGAATAATGATAAGTTTGGAAATTTAAAGAAACTTGTTTTACATTCCACACTTTCCTTTGAAGGAGTAACTTTAATTAGCGCAGTAAATTCTTATTTTAAATTGGTGTTGGCTTTATAAATAAATATGGTTTATTATAATTTATCAATATATAATTTACATTTAAAGCATACTTAACATTCATAATGTATTTGAATGATGACTTAAATATTAGCAATCAGAAAAATAATGCATCAAAAAATGAAATCTTACATAAATAGCTTAGATAAGAAATAACGTCTTTCAGAATTACAATTATTGGATTCCAGTTAATTTACTCTCTATATCCTGTAGCAAATACAATCTGCAATCACTTATTTATTCGAACTGATATTTTTTTATAAATACAATTCTTTTTTTCCTTACGAAAAAGAAGAAAATGAAACATTTACTTAAAATGTTTCCAATTAACGAAACATTTATTCAATTCTAGAATATTTGTTTTATTCAAACTTTACTAATGATGCAAAAAAAGACACAATGGCAAGATATATTGCTTTGGATTATTTGAGTTTCAGACATCTAGTTTAAAAGCAATTTATTAATAAAATATTTCCATTTCACAAATAGCGTCCCTGATAGAATAAATAGTTAATTACAATCAGACTTTACATAGCTATTGTGTACATATTTGTCTGATATACAACAGAGAATTTAATAGTGCATCATATTTCCTTTTAAATTCGTGCATAATAGTATTTCCTTTCAAAAGGAATTGCAATTGTGTCTCCAGTTCATTAGAGAAATTAAAAGTTATTTTGTTAGTTCAAGTTACAATGGAATGTGGGCTGAGTAATTAAATAAATGAATTAAAAAAAGAGAAATTAACAATGAAAAATTTTCTTTTTGAGAAAGAAAGACGTAGTAAATGAATATGGTATTCAGAAATATTTATTTATCTTCTTTTTTAAATTGGAAATAAATAGTTTGTAACTATAAAGAAATGCATGGGAATAAATTCTAAAGAAAACTTTTGCTCCATTCTAATATTTTAAAACTTTTCTATTTTTTTTTTTTTTTTTTTTTTTTTTTTGTGTGTGTGTGTGTGTGTGTGTGTGTGTGTATGTTAATAACTAAGAATTAAATATTAGTTGTAACTTTTGATCTTTTCTAATAATTTTAAACAATTTTGTTGCGCATAAATTACGAAGAATTAAATGTTAGAGATAACGTTTGCTTGAATAATTGACAAAACCTTGGAAATGAAGGTTAAATGTGCTGAAAATTTTATATTATCTACTCAATTAATGATATTAATCAAAAATTTTAATCAAGTTATTAATCAAGTTTTTTATTTAATTGTGTGCTTAAGTAATGCGGTAAGCATCAATGATGAAGCAACTAGCAACTTGTCACTTTTTAAAAATCAGGAAAAGAAAAAAAAATATATATATATATAGAAATCCCTGAGCATTTTTAAGTTTAACAAATATTAAATCAGATGAATAAATATTTTGATTGTAAAAAATATATTGAGTTATCTCGTAGGTATTTTAATTTTCAGAGAAATTTCAAGACAAATATTTTTACTCATTCAATATTATTTCACATTACAAAGATAAATTGATAAATCCAGCTAAAGAAAATGTCTAAGAATATGTGCTAAATTTTACGCATTCTGACTATTCAATAATTTCAATGGAATATTATAACGGTAGATACTTGTATCTTTTATCTTTAATTAATTACGTAAATAATGTAATATAGGTAAATCGAATAATGTCTTTTGAAAATAAAAATTTGAATCTAAAAATCATTCATTTTCGCTTTTCAATGTGCTGAAACTACACTGATTGTGAAATATTTAGTTATCAATAATAATAATAATGTGCATTTCATTATTATTAGTTCCCCATCATACTATAGGTATGGGTAACTTAGGTAATCGTGAAAAATTTTAGTTCCCCATCATACTATAGGTATGGGGAACTTAGGTAATCGTGAAAAATTTCGACCTCGGTTTTTTGACTTTTTTATACGTTTTCAGGTGTGAGGAATCTAAAAATGACAAAATTTGTATGGTGTCTGTCTGTAGGGTGTCTGTTAGTGGGTCCGTGGGTCAGTCCGTTAGTGGGTCAGTGTGTTAGTCCGTTAGTTTGTTAGTCAGTTAACACGATATCTCCCGAACAAATGATCGCAGAGAGGTCAGATCAGTTTCAAAATATTACTTTCGATACTGGCAAGAACCCTATTCATTTGCAACATTCGAACTAAAAAAACTTCGTAAGTTATGAGAAATTTACGATTTTCTTAACATGGGAGAATAGGACAAAAATTCACTTAAACGTGCATTAAATGGAAATTTTTTACTGTGAAAATGTCAAACCAGTTTTTAAATATCGGTTTTGATGCCGGAATGAACATCAGTAACTATAAATATGCTACTTTGAAAATTTCGCAAGTTATTGGAAATTTACGAATTTCTTAACTTGGCAATATAGGACAAAATTTCACATAAACGTCAATTTTGAGAGATATTTTCATCGTAAAGATGTCAGACTACTTTTGAAATAATATTTAGGACACTGGCATGAATATTAATAACTATGAATTTTCGAATATTAAAATTTCGTAAGTTATTGGAAATTTACGAATTTCTTAACATGGCAGCATAGAGCCAAATTTCACATAAACGTCAATCTTGAGGGATATTTTCATCGTAAAGATGTCAAACCACTTTCGAAATATTATATAGGATACTGACATGAATATCATAGGCTATGATTTTTCCAATTTAAAAAATTCGTATGTTATTTGGAATTTACGATTTACTTAACATGTCAGAATAAGGCAAAATTGAGCATAAATTTCCATTTTGAGGATCATAAATACATTAGACAACTTCAAAATTACATTTATGATATTTGTTTGAACATGATTGAATACAAATATTCTAATAGGAAAATTTCGTAAATCATTCGTAATTTACGATTTTATCAACATAGCGAAATTGTAAATTTTTCATACAAATATGAATTTTGAGGATTATTGCATTGGAAATAGTAGCATGAAAACTAAACAACGGAATTGACCCTGATAAAATAAATTAATAGGTTAGAATAAGATAAATATATTGAAGTGAACGGTGGATAGCCTATTAGGCGGGGATTTCATTCTGTCACTGTATCAAGCTTTGGTTAAATTCATTTCTTTTAACATGATTATAATATGTCTCGCACTATAAACTTATGCGAGCATAAATATGATGGGGAACTGAGCAGAGTCCACCTATGCCAACTAGTTTTAATGTTGCTCTTTTATTCGCTCAAATTTTTGAATAAAACGTTTTACTTATTACATTAAAAAACAAATAGAGAAAATATGCTTTATTTTAGGTTTCGAAACCCATAACCCTTTCATACCTGCCCTATGGATCAAGTTTTATATTCAATTAGTACCTTCTTTTGGTCATTATTAATGTTAGGCGTTCTAGCATAAAAGTCTAGAATTTAATATTTTGATTGCCACGTGAATCTTCGATAACTCACTCTCGCTTGTAAGTTTATAAAGACGTAAACGATATTTTTATTTATTTATTTATATTTTGTTCACAAGATGGAAGTACTTAAATTATGGAAATCTTAAATACAAATAGTTTTCAGCTCTTTCCTTTTTTAAAAAAAAAAAAAAAAAAAAAAAAAAAACAGAACAGATTTTATTACATCAATATTCAGGAAGTCGACAACAAACTAAATAAAAATGAATAGTAATTGCTATCGCCCATCGCCTTGTATTATTAAAAGAGTGAAATGAATCGTAACTTTAGCAAGTCTTAATATATGCGTAGTAAAATTTTCTGATATGTCTATATAAAAAAAGTATATCAAATGAAAAAATAACAATAATTTCTTCAAAAACTTCATAAATGCTCTACATGTATTCCATTAATAATTTTTAAAATTTTCAAAGAAATTTAACATTATTTTCAGATAAATTCAAAAACATTTCCGAAATAATAGACTACAATCGAAATTCAAATATGTTAAATATCTCATGAAACATAAGCATTTGCATGTAACGCAGTTCAACTGCCCATGTGCGAACAATATTTCATATTTATATATAAATTGGTAGTTAATTATAAAGATCACATCATACAAAAAGCCTTGTAAAATATAGCGAAAATTTAAGAAATTAAATCCGAAAAAGAATATTTTCAGTTATTCAATAAAATAATTTTTTTAATAAAGGAATATCCACAAATTGCATTTTTATCTCAAGTAAATTTATAATTAAACACATGAAGAACGATTATTGCTTAAAACACACATATATATTAATAAAGTAGGAGAAATACGTCATATATATTGTATTATGTTTCGTTTCACTCAAAACAATAGTAATTTTTAAAAACGAGGAAACCAGAATTCATAATTAATTGCATAATTCATATTAAATTTATTATGATTCCGTAATACTATGCACTATTTCGCATACATTTATTAAACTGTTGTCTATTTGGCAACCTTCTCTACATAGATTTTTAATATTGATGTCCATTAAAAGACAAAAAACAGTCTTTTACTTCAAATGCTTAGATTGTTGTTTCTAGCCACAATGGCACTTTTATGGGCAAAGTAATCAAAATTTGTACAACCATATTTACTTTATCCTAAACCAGTTCAATGTTCACATGTTAGAAAAGCTCCGTTCACTCGCAACAGTTCTGCATAAATACCATGCTCAGCAATGTATAAACGATATTGACATGTAAATATTTTAAAACCTTATTAATATAATTAGCAAAGTGAGTGAATGGCGTAATTCTATAAATATAATCCGCAGCGGTATGACAGCAGATAATCAATTAGTGGCAAAAGATTGCAAGTAGACAAAGCAAAGTTTATCGCCAAACAAAGCGGTTAGAAAATATACGTCACGGCGTATTACCAAAAATTATCCGCCTACAGCAGCATCAATTGCTTGCAACTGTCGGGTGGCAAAAAAGCAATCATTTTGGCAACAGATTGGTTGTATACTATCTTATGTTTACTCATACACTCAAAATTTATATTGCAGGATAAGATAGAGAGACTTCTAAATACAAAATTATATACAATCGCTTTACTAGGCATATAGTGTAATCTCTTTTTTTTTTTTAACATTTCCGTTATAAAATTAAGATTTGTATACAGAGTATACCCAAAGGGAAATTTGGATACTAGAATTTTTATATAGTTACATATATATATCAACAGATATCAGCGATTAGTCAAGTTTGAACTTACGATATTAAAACAGTATTATTCAAATTTCCATTTCTCAATATTCTGTTCGTATATGATGCTTGCTGTCTCAAATGACAGACAAGATGTTGCACTACTTACATTGTACATGCTTTGATACCAAACTTAATATATATATATATATATATATATATATATATTGCATAATAAGGTTAAAGGCAAAGCTACTAGAAGGTAAGCGGCAAAATGCAATTCTAAAAATTGTCCACTTACAACAGCGCCAATTCCTTTCAGCGGTCAGGCGTCAGAAAACAACCAATAGAAAGACAAAACAGTTGGCCGCAAAAGTATTCAAGCACTAGCAAAAATTCCTATATCAAAAAAGTACACTTAATACAGTTTTGATAAATGAATCCTTGTCGAGTCATGTTCTTAGTCAGTCTAAGAACATAATTCAACAAGGATTTATTTAACAAAACAGTATTAAGTGTACTTTTTTACATAAGAATTTTTACTAGTGCTCGGATACATTTTCCGCCGAATGTACGAGGGGACAAAAGAAAGCCTACAGTAAAACTCAGCATTTACACAGCGAGATAGGTTAAAAAAAAAAAAAACTTAAAATGCAAAGTTGCATATAATTGCTTTATCATAGGCAAACTACTAATAGCAAAATCTTTTAAGTTCAACAGTACTATTATTTTCCGTCAAACTTTTCGCGTCGTCATCATTTTTTGTGTTTCTCCTGGAATACGCCAGGACTTCTCTTTGGCAACAAGGTAAAAAAATAATAAATTAAAGTTGAGATAAATCCTATAAAGGAAATTTTTAAAAATGGATACAGTAATCGTTTCTAAAAAATGTAACTTCATATTTTTAGGTAAAAAAATCAGTTATTTATTTTATTTATTTATTACACTTTTTGTATAATTAGACCCATTAAAAACGTTTTTCTTTTTTTCTGCGTATCACCAAGTGTTAAAAAAATATATTTAAAATAATAAAATTGAGACAATACATGTTAAACAAATAAAACATATTTATTACAGGTCCTCCTAGAATTGTGACCAAAGGGGTCTCGCCAAGATCTTTATTTACGCAAATGCAATAGCCAATTTAATCCATCACCAAAATGGTAACAAAAATTTAAAAGTCGCGAAAGTGGTTCTATACCAAAGAAATTTTAAGAAAATAATACAGTAACCATTGCCATAGAACGCAACACAGTTACGCACCCCTTTATGTAGAAGAGCCGATTAAAAAGTCCTGTCGTATTAAATTAAATTATGTTTTGTACCGAATTTTAAATCTATTACTTAGAAAACAAAAATAGGATTGAAATGCTTTTCTTTGTTTTTTACTTTACTTTATTTTATTTTATTTTATTTATTTACTTATTTTTCTAAATTATTTCCGGTATTAACTACCAGCATACACATCCCCATAGACGTTGCGATGCTTACATACTTTGGTTAGAGGAATTTTAAATTCCTGAATTATATGTGTAATCGCCCAATGAGGCAAACTAATAATAGTATAATCCTCTTGTTGTTGCCGTTGTCGTTGATTTAAGCATTTCTCATATGAAATAAAGATTATATATAACGTTCTGAAATAAAAATTTTAAATGGATAAACATATTCCTCCTAGACGTTGGGCTGCTTCCTTTGTTCCTGCTTTGATATTTTTCAAAAAGTATGCTTATTTCTTTCCTCCAGATATTTTTGTAAACGCAATTTATGCTATTCTTAAACAGGGGTTTATTATTATTATTACTAGTGGATCTGCAGATCAGGAGCCTTAACGGCCTATTTGCATCATGCATTATTCAACAGATCATTTTTATTCATTCCTTATTATATAGTATATACATATATTGATTCGATTGCTGTCCTACATAAACAGAAACGTTTCTGTGGGGGACTGCCGCCCCCTCAACCCCCCGCTGTGTTTCTCTTTCTATAACTATCTATATATATGTGTGTGTATATATGTATTTCTAATAATTATCTTGTATTAATTCCCTGTAATTCATAAACACCTGTACCAAATTTCATGCAACATTATAACAAAACATATCGAAATTATTTTGTGAAACCCTGTAAATGAATTGCCAGTTCTATGCCCACACTTTTCCACTGAAAAACATTCTTTCGAAATTTAAATAAAATTTCATTATATTTAATGGGGTGTAACCATGTTCAAATACACTTTTAAGAAATATCGACAATAGACTGTATTAGTACGAAATTATTTGATGTATCCCGGAAAAGGAGCCACAGTAATTATATACACTAAGCGGCAAAAAAAAAAAAAAAAAAAAAAAAAGCCGCACTTGGATATTTTCTTTTTCACCTTCTACAACCACCAATTTTATAGTTTAAAAGGCAAATTTTCGAACAGATTTTTTTATGTTGTCCTCCACATACACTTTAGCTTTGAGTCCAGTGTTAAAAACAAAATGCAGTTGTCAGGAAAATTGTAATTTTAGAAATTATTTCAGAAATGATAAGAATAAGGCAGTTAATGATGCAACAAAAAGTATTAATTTTTGAATGACAATCAAAAAATATTTTAATATGTAAGATGGCAAAATAATTAAATGTTAACGAAATATTGGAAAAAGGGTTTTTAGCAAGATATAAAATTTTTTGTCCGTTTAAACTGGAAATTTGGTTTTAAGCGTCCGTGTTGCTCATCCAAGCGAGATGACCGGAAGTTAAAAAGCAAAGTAAGTTATAAAATCGGTTTGTATTACATTTAGAACATAAAAGAGATTAAGAAAAGGTGTTTAGCAGCATAATTTCTTTAACTACAGTACAGCAACTATTAAACAAAGCAGGTTTAAATGACAGAAAAATTAAAAAAATTCCAATTTTTAGTGAACAGAATTAGGAAAGCAAGGCCTCAGATGGCTAAAAAAATTAAAAAATGATTAGTTAATTATTGGGCTGAACTGGTTCTCTTTGATGAGTCAAGTTTAACATATTTCGAGCTAAAGAAAACAAGCAGATCTGACAACGAAAGTATGACCGACTAAATGAAAATCGCACTTTTAAAACAGTGACACATTCTCCGTACATTATGGTACGGAGAAGCATAACTTTTCAAACAGTCGGGTAAATTTTTATGCCCAAGGGATCAATTAACTCGAAATAAAACAAAATCTTCATAAAAATGGTGCCTGTCCGACTATTTTGGAGGTATCTTGGACATTTCCGCAAACAGCATTTCAAGATGATAATGCACCTAACTACACGGCGTCTGTGGTAAGTTTATTCACTTCAAATTGTCAAAATTTCCTATCCATTCCCATGAGAACCTATAATTCTGTAACTAATCATATCTTTTTTCACTTTAAGTTAAATCCCTTAAAGTATACAGTAGAACTTCTTTACCAGATATCGAAATAGTCCTAATCGCGATCCGGTCGGAAATGTTTCGTCTATAAAAAGGCGGGAGAGGGGATTCGAAATTTGCAGCCTATAACAAGGCCAGAACTAGAAAAAATTATCTGTGATATTTGGCACATTGAAATTTCTGAGATTTATAGTAAAACACTGTATAAAACTATGCCATTGCGCACTAAAACAGTAATCCCATATAAAGGTGAAATTAACCCAATACAGAATACATAATTTTAATAAAAAATTGCGTAGATCTAACAAATAAATAGTTTTATTTCATATATTAAAATATGTTTATTTCATATAATAAATCATAGTAGAATACAAAGTGTATGGTTATTACATTATGTTAAAAAAGAAAGTTTTATGAAGATTTTTAAAAAGTACTTCGTAGAGTGCAATAAAGCGAATTATTAATTCGAAAATGTACATAGGTATCATTTCATCTCTTTGTTAGTATGCAAACAAGACAGTTTTATTTGTTTCAAACATTAATTTTAAAGTTATTACAAATAAAAAAGGTTAAGTCACTTTTTCTGCAATGTGGCTTTTTTTTTTTTTTTTTTTTTTTTGTCTCTTAGTGTACACTAAAACAGAATACATCTACTTAATTAATTATAACTCATTAATATTTCAACCTAATTTGACATCTTTAAGATGATTGCAGTACGTCATCGGAATTCTTTTGTTTGGTCCAGTAAATAAATTACTTAGTCTATACATATCCTTTTTCTAGAGTAAACCTATTTTTAGCTTCTTTATAATGTATGTTAATTCCATTATTTTCAATGCAACATAAACGCATTAAAGTGCGCTTAAACAAAAATTTGCCCATAGGCTCTAATATTAAGAAATTCTTTTGTGTGTCTCCGTAAACGAACCATAACCATTGTATGCACCAGTAAAAACTATTCAGCTTATTCTACGCTTTCCATAAATAATTGTTCGAAATTTGAAATAATTTGGATGATTACGGGGGATTGCCAGAACACTTTTGTAGGGTCCTGTACCTTAATTAGGAAGCCTAAGAGCACATATTTTCTGCAGAAACCATAAGTTTAATCATCTCAGTAATGTACGCTAATTAAATTTTGATGGTTGCAAAATAATGATGTTAAAATGTGTTTAAAGAAAATTCACCCCGTATGCCGTAATGATAAGAATTTCGACGTGTTCCTGTACACAATCCATAGACAATATAGACATAAAAAATTATGCAGCTATTTCTATACAAAGCCTAAACGTGTGTGCCAATTCTCAAGTCAATCGGAAAATTTTTGCGCTATTGCGGTACATACAAATTCTGCCCATAGGCCGTAATGATAAGAAAATGTTTGATGTGTCCCTGTACACGAACTACAAATGGAATACAGACCCATAACTATACATCTAATTCCATGTAGCTCATAAACATGTATACCAAAATGCAAGTCAATAGCCTGATTTTTGTGGCCGCTATCGCGGTATATACAAATGCTTCCCGTAGGCTGTAATAAGAAAACCTTTGGCCCAAAACTACAAATGGAAACCACACGGACTTTCCGTGTGGTTCATAAATATGTGTACCAAACTGCAAGTCAATAGCGTGATTTTTGCGGCTGCTATTGCGAAACAAACAGTCAGAACCCAAAATCTTTTTGAGTCTCCACATGGAAACCTCCACAGATGTTTCGGCAATTATTACTCACCATATATCTACACTTTTTTATTTTTATTTATTTATTTATTTTTTCACTATATTCATTTATTTTATTAATGAATAAATTATTATTTTGAAATTGAAATTAGCGTATTCGAAATAAAATAAGGTTGCAGAGTAATGCTATAAGTTTAGCTATCACTAAACTTAGTTTAGTTTATCACTAAACTTATAGCATTTGATAAAATTTAATTTAACATTTAATGCAGACTTTTTAACAGACTGTTGATTTCCATATTAAATTCTCGCTGAATAATTAAGCTTTTTTCTTTTTTATTCTACAAAATACACTTTTGAGGAAATGATCCGTATAAAATAGTAGCTACATAAAAATAATGCAGCCTTATTAAATATTCCAGCGTTTCTTAATTTTGCAAAATTTGTACTGCTCATTTTTAAAAGTAGTGTAACATTAAATATTTTATGAATCCATCTTTCACCTTATTACTTTTTTCTTCCTTCTTGTCTCCACTCTTAGAAAATGTGCTTCTAAATAAAAAGAACATTTTAACGAGTAATGTTTTTTATTAATGCAAGTTTTTATAACTATTGTTTCTATGTAAACGAATGAAGACGAAAACTATTGCATTATTTACATTAATTAGTTTAGTTTGCATTTTTAAAGTTTTTTTTTTTTTTTTTTTTTTTTCAATTGTATTTTTATGGTGATGAAACACTACATTTTAATGGAGGTATATATGTTATAGAAAATTATACGAATGTAAGAAACAGGCTTTTTTGATAATTTCACAGCGTTAGAAATTTTTATAATTTAACACGTTATTTGACAATGAAAGTTTTAAAACGATTTATGTTTTAAAAATTCAACTCTTTGAAAAAGTTAACTACCTTTTTCTCAACTTATAGTTAAAAAGATAGATAAAGACATTTTGTTATAAATTTTTGCTCTTATTATTTATAGTAATTATGTCCTAATACAATAAAACAATTTACAGGATATTTTCTAGGAGATGGGAGAAAGCACAGTGTTTTAAAAGTTATAAATACTTATCTTATTTTTTTCCCCCCTTAATATTTAATTTTATTTGCTTAACACCATTTTTTTTTTTTTGTGTGTGTGTGTGTATCTTTTTAATGTTCGATTGTTTATTTATTCAAAAATTTTTGCGGTAATTAGTTAACCGAGATCATGTTGTAAACACTAGCCGAAAGATACGCATTTAATATTATTCTTTCTCGAACTATACAAAATTTGAAGACTTTTTAAAAGAAAAATTAATATTTTATAGTACCACAAATTATAAAACATTTATGGACGTGCTGGGGTATTTCAAAACTGAGGAATATTTATTCCTCTAACATACAGTGTCCAAAATATTATAAAGAAAGCTTCCCACTTTACGGCAGCTGAATTTTTTCTTCATTTTCAGTATCATGAAAACGCCTGTAAGTTTCTTTTTCCCAAATGCACCTTGTAACAAAGCGAGTTTGGAGACTTGGGTAATAATCTACTTTCAACAAAAAGGAAAAAAATTAAGCGTTGAAAATCGCTGCAACTTTTGTCCAAAGTTAAAAGGCAAGAAAAAAAAAAAAAAAAAAAAAAAAAAAAAACCCTAAGTAATAGATATAAAATTTTGCACAAAAGAGAATTTCATTTAGTATGACAGGACTTATTTTAATCTATTCTTGCATATAAAGGCCCTGTGTTTCATTCCTTAACATTGGTTACTGTGTTCATTTCCTGTAGCTTTTGCATAGAAGGCCTTTGGAGGCTTTTAAATTATTGTTGTCATTTTAGCAATGAATTAAGATGGCTATCATAATTTCGTTAATAAAGATTTTGGCGAGAAACGTTTGAACTTCTTCGGTGCCAAATTTTAAATTTAGTTAAGGAGACCTATACTGAAGTTTCTTTAGCACATTTTTTCTCAATTTTATTTTAATTATTTTAAAATATTGTTTGTACTTTTTTTTTTTTTTTTTTTTTTTTTTTTTTTTTTTAATTGAGGAAGGGAGGCTTAAAAAGAAATGCATTTACTTATTATTAATTTTTTACTTTCCGAACACTATAGTGAGGAAAGTATTGTAATCATGTCAAAAATCCGAATTCGAGATTTTGATGTTTCTATACGTTTTGAGGTCCCCTGAGTCCGTTTTCACTATTTTTACGATGATGTATGTATGTGTGTGTGTATGTGTGTATGTGTGTATGTTTGTGAACACGCTAGCGTCTAAAGGCTTTGTTCGATTAACCTGAAAGTTGGTACGTATATTGTAAGTCACCATAGTACGAACCCTATAGATTTTGGTGAATCTAGCACTTATAGTTTTTTTACAGGGACACAAAGAAAAATTCTTTATCATTATGGCCTATGGGACCAAAATCTTAAAAGTGCGATAGCATCTAAACGCCTTATTCAATTGAGCAAAAATTTTATACCCATATTATAGGTCACAGATACTCAATCTGTATAGATTTTGGAGAATCTAGCACTTATAGTTTTTTTACAGGGACACAAAGAAAAATTCTTTATCATTAAGGCCAATGGGGCCAAATTTTTAAAAGTGTGATAGCGTCTGAACGCCTTATTAATCTGAGCAAAAAAATTGTACACATGTTATAGGTCGCATTTGCACCAACTGTATAGATTTTGGTGAATCTAGCACTACAGTTTTTTTACAGGGACACAAAGAAAAATTCTTTATCATTATGGCCTATGAGACCAAATTTTTAAAAGTGCGATAGCATCTAAACGCCTTATTCAATTGAGCTGAAAATTTGTATGAATATTATAAATCACTGTTGCACTAACTATAAGCATTTTGGTGAATCTAGCATCTATAGATTTTTACAGGGACAAAACGAAAAATTCTTTATCATTATGATCTAAGGGCTCAAAGTTCAGTAGCGTTAAATAAAACCTCGTGTGATATATGGAGAAAAAAACACTCTATTATGGTTTTCTCTCTTTTGTTTGTTTAGCAATTCCTCTTTCTTTATTTTATCTACAAAACTGTTAGTTACTCAATGTTCGGAAAGTCGAGTGGAGTCACTCCAGATTTTTTTTTTTTTTTTCATTTTAATTATGTTAAAGTTAAAATTCAGTTTCCATTTAATATCTGTTAACCCAATTATTTGATTAAACTAAAAGATACGGTGTTAGCTATATTTTGTATACGAATGATTGATAAAATTTAAGAATCCGAACAGGTAAAATAACAAACTTTCAGCTTTACATATTTAAATAAATACAAAAATAGGTGCGAGAAATATACATAAATAAATAAATAAATAAACTGGTATAAATTTACTTTTTTAACAAAACAACTTTATCTGTTTCCTTATTTTGTTTTATATTCTTTACTAGTCTTCTAACTATTTTCACTGAAAAATTAGAAAATATGCATGATAAATAACACTAATAGGGTAGAAATGTTTCCCAGTGCATCTTTATGATCGAATTCGGGCTGCATGTCCTGGTTGGATAATATAACAAATTAAGAGCGTTTAAAATAATTTCTGTATTTTTTATTATCATTATTCAAAACAAATATTTTAAGAGAAAAAATCCTTTATTATACAGAATCTTAAGAATTATTATTATATAGTTATCCTCGTAAGAAATGGCGCTATTTTCAAAATCAAATTCCCAATTTCTTTGAAAAGAAAATTTTTTTATTAGTATATTTTGATCAGTTGTATCTGATCAGTGCATTTAATTTATGCTTAAAAAACTTAGACATTAACGTGTAAAACTATACAAAATCTTCTAAAAACTCTAAGAAGCCTGGGGAGTTACATGTTATGATTCACTCAAAGAGACGGAAAGCGAAACACATGGATTAGGGAGAAAATCAAAGTTATTCATGTCATTTGTAGAGTAAAAACGTTTAAATGGAGCTGGGCTGGTACATTGACAGAAGAAAGATGGTAGATGAACAACCAAAATCCTAATTTCGATACCGGGAAATGGGAAAAAACTGAGGAAGCGACCAAAGTGTTTTAAGAGAAGAGATTGTCAAGTTCAAATGGGTAGAATAGAGAAGGATTGTAGAAAATAGGGAATACTGAAATCATCTAGGAGAAAACTTCATCTTGCAGTAGGTTGATACAGGCTGAAATTGATGATGATGATGATGGTGATGATGGTGATATCATATTATTACAAAAAATACTTTTATTGTTCATACATGCGAAATTAAAGCACTCTTCATACAGATGTTGATATTTCAAATGTATTTAATACATTTAAAAACACTATGTATTATTTCTCATACATTTTATAAAATGGAGTCTGTTTGGTCATCTATTCTACATGGAACTGTTATATTAATATATATTAAAAGACAAAAAGCAATAGTTTACTTGAAATGCTTAGATTGTAGTTTATGGCCGTAAAGCTTGTCCTATGTGGCAAGCAATACACAATTATTACAAAACTGTACCCAACCTGGCCTAACTCACTTTTCTGTTCTCATGTTCTAAAAGCTCCACCCACACGCAATAAATCTACAAAAAAAAAAAAAAAAAAAAAAAAAAAAAAAAAAAAAAGGCCATCCTCAACAATGTGTAAACGTTATTCACATTTAAACATTTTTAAAACGTTATTCATGTAAGCCAAATTATTATTATTATTATTTTAAAGATTCTTTCTTTCACATATTTCTGTAAACACAACTTACTATAGATACCCTTAAATATTGATATATTACATCACCTGCAATATATTTACGCATTTTTATGGTGCAAGGTTTTTTTTTTTTTTTTTTTTTTTTTTTTTTCATTACATAATTTTTATTAAAGAATAAATTATAATTTTGAAGTTGAAAAGGAATGTAAGTGCTAGTATTAAACTAACAACAGTTGCTTCAATTTAAGTTAGGACTCCTGCAGCTTCTTTTAAAGACTTTTAATTTCAATAATAATGTAAATCTAAATAATTAAATTTTATTTATTATAATCTTCAAAATAATCCTTTAGGAAAATTATCCGCTTAAAATAATACCTGTTTAAATACAATACATCTTCATTAAATATTTCGGAGTTCTTCAATTTTAGAAAAATTATTTTACTCAATTTTACAAGAAGTAGAACATTAAATATTTTATGAATCTATCTTTTATTTTATTGCATTTTTTATTTCTATCTTGGTTCCACTTTAAGAAAATGTTCTTCCAAATTAAAAGACTATTTTAACGAGTTTTTAGGGCTTTTATTTATGTTAGTAAATTTTATAACTATTATCTCTATGTAAACGCACGAAGAAGAAAAACGCATTATTTACATTAATTAGTTTAGTCTGGAATATAAGCGTAGTTTTATAGGCATATTTTTTTGGAATTGAAAAGCTACATTTTTAAACAAGTTATAAAGGAAATTCGAATTTTTTTTTTCTTTCTTTTTTTTTTTTTTTTAAGTTTACAGTTAGGAAAGAAGCTCTGTTGATAATTTCGTGTCATTAAAAATTTTTATAATTTACAGCTTCTATTTATTTATTTATTTTTTCACAATGCAAGCTTAAAAACGATTAAAGTTTTTAAAGATTAATTAATTAATTACTTGAAGATGTTTAATACGTTTTTTTCTTCATATGCAGCTGAAAATATATAAAAAGAATTTTCATTATAAATTTTTGCTTTTATTATTCATACTAATTATGTTCCACACTGTAATTTACAAGGTGTTTTCTATAAAATAGAAAATGTCATGTTGCTTTAAAAGTAAAAACGTTTTATCTACTAACTGTTTTTCAATTTTTAGAATTAAATTTTATTTGCTTAACACCATTGTTTACTCGTATTACTTTTTTGTTTGTTTCTTTGTTCACTCAAAATTTTTTGTGATAGTTAATTAGCTGAAGTCACAGTATAAATGACACTTGAATAACAAGAACATGAAAACCTTCTATTTTGAAATATAAGGATTTTTTATTTTTATAAAAATAAAAATTATTAATTACTTTATAATGCTACAAATTAATTTGAGTAATTAAGAGCTTTAATAACAATTTCTGTATTTTTACTTTAATTACAGTACTACCGTTATCCAACCACCGAATATAATAGAAACATTTTTTTCCGTTAAAAAAAATCGATATTGAGTTTTAACTATATTTATATGTTTTAAAGTCTCTTGAGTCGAAAATATTTTTTGGAAATTCAGTTTTTTTTTTTTCTTTGTGTGTGTGTGGGGGGGGGGGGGGGGGGGGGAGGGGGGGTATTTTCTGACTATCATACTTCTAAACAAATAAAGATTGAACAACGAAACTTCAGAAACAAGACAGGTCCGGTGAACAGATGGTTTTCTAACATTTGGAAAAAATTGGAAAAAGGAAAATGGGACCGACAATTAGTATCTTAAAAGTGGCTCTGACAATTTTCTTCAAAGTTGCTGTATAAACGCTTTTTTACTTTCTCTTACCCATAGAGTCGAGAAAGTATTGTTTTAGGGCCAAATTTTCGATCGTGAGTTTTTGTTATATTTACATGTTTGATATTTACATTTACACCCCTGAATACGAAAATCACGTTTTTAGCTAGTGGTCTGTGTGTGTGTCTGTCATCAGCATATCTCAAGAACAAATAATAGCAGAAATTCCAAACTCGGTATTCTAAATGTGTATCATATATAGATGCTACAGTAAGCTTTTCGTTGAGATAAAGAAAATGGTTCGTGTACAGGGACACTCAAAGGTATTCAAATACATTACGTCTATGGGGGAAATTGCAGGTAAGTAGAGTTTAACATCTATAGACTGCCCTAAACCAAATGAAACGAATATATATTTTTTATAATAGAGATAGTCAACTGGGAAAAAAATTTTGTGCATGTAGGAGCCTCGCCTCCCCCCTGGGGGTGAAGTTCCCCCTCGAGGGGAGTAAATTTTCATGATGGGTATCTTTCAAAAGAACTCGCCAATATGTTTAAAACGAATGATTGAACCATTGATCTGCGATAATTTAAAATAAAGTTATCAATTTTTTTCATTTTCAATTTTTTTTAATGTAATATTGAGAATAAATTCAACTTCTTTTTTTATATTTAGTGTTATACTACTTCTCTAATATGAAAATCGTCTGCATTATCATAAAAGATAATTCTTTAAATAATAATTTTAATTAATTATTTTTTAAAAACCGAATTAATTTTAATAACCGAATTAAATTCTATATAAATGTAGGTATGCATTAATGAAACGGGGGGTTGGTAGGGGCGGTAGCCCCCCTTACAGAGAACTAATTATCATATACAACTCTTCCGAAGCCAAATTTGAATTGTTTAACATAGGTTTACATAACAGTGCTCGTTATCTTACCTCTTAATCTCCAACCTGTATTTATAGTATTAAATTTCAGGGTAAGAGAAAGCCGTGTGAGTGACACACCAGATTATTAAATATGCTTTTGCAGGTATTAGTTGGATATTAGAGAAAAATGGAGGCCCTGATTAAGTAAATCAGTTTTAGATCTCTGAAACTGATGTTTTTTAAACAGCTCAACTTTTTATTATTAATATTTTATTTTATTTATTTATTTATGTTTTTTTTTTTTTTTTTTTTTTTTTTTTTTTTGTTATGCATACTTTGTTTTATATATCCTTACGACATAGAAAGTAGTTTGCTCTTAGAGGATAGTTTTTAGGTGTATGATTTTTTAGTTTTTTAGTGCAGTTAAAATGCATAAAATTGTGTTATCTCTAAAAATGATTTATAATATATATAGTACTAGTGGGTAATGGAAGTTGTGTGGTTGTTATACTCTAGATGTTTTGAAAAGAAATGTTTTAATTTAAATTATAAAAATCTTTTATTATAATATTTACATAGTCTCGCATAAATTTATAAAAATAACTTTTATAATAAAGTTCTTGACAATTTTTAAAAACTTACCTCTACTGTTACATCTAGTCACACGTCATAATAACCCCGCCAGTATATAAGTGTTTGTTTTTTAAAATGAAGTATGGGATGGATGGATAGTTGGGTTTTACGTCGCACTAGTGCTGTGCAGATGGACAATTGACGACGGTCTGGGACACACCCCTAGAGGTGGTCCAGAGACATGCCATCACAATTTTGATCTTACACGGAAGGGATGACTCTCCGGCTTCTGTGACCACCGTGAATTATGGGGACGCCGGGTTCAAGAAAAAAATCCTCGCTCATCAGACTAGGTGTTCGGGCTTTTCTGCAGTTTTCTCAAAAAATCGTTTAAATACTCTCAAGGGCTCGTTAAAAAGATCCCCACAGAAAGCATTTCACCAGATTCTTAACGCCTAAATCCTTAGAACAGATAAGCCCTTAAACTACAAAAAGAGACACATGTTTCAAAATAAATAGTTATTTTCTTTTAGTTTTAATTAATACTTTCTCAAATTTTTAATTTGTATAAACAGTTTAATTCACAGTTAATTAGAAACAATTTCCAGTGCAATTTGTATAACCAGAAATAAACTTTAAAGAAATTATGGTATATCAAGCCTAATTTTAATTTCTATTTAATGCATTATTATATAGAATTAAGCTTCTAGTTCTGTAACACTTGATTTAATTTAAATGAAAACAATTCATTTTTCTCTTGGGCATTACGATATTTACAGCAACAAAGAATACTTTCTCTAAAGACAGAATTTCTGTGACAAAAACATTTATTAGCTCGAATATTTCTTAAAAATATAGATTAATAAATAAAAATGATTTCTTACAAATAAAAAGAGCCATTCTCGTTTATTTGCAGCATTAATTTTCTTTTTCGATTATTTGAATTAAACAGAAAAGAATACTCCCTTGTTGTAAATGTGTTCAAATAAATCTTTCATTCCTTACAAAACCATGTTATTATATTTATTATCCTATATACAATATTCTCAGTAAAAGATTCATTTCGTTGTGACTTTTATTTCTATAAAAATCTTTAATAATAATAATAAGACCCTGTTGCATAAAATTAAAATATATAAAAAATCAAATCGAAACAAAACGTGAAAAGCAATTTTAAGAAATTAATATAGTAGCCGTTGCTAAAGAACGCCATAGTTACCACTTGTCTTTAAATGAAAAATATACTAAAAGGAACAAAAAATAAAAGCTTTGTCGTATTAAATTAAATTAGGTTTTGTGTCTATTTCGTGTTTTTTTTTTTTTTTTTTTTTTTTTTTTTTTCGTTGTGAAATTTAACTGACATACCATTAATTTTAAGAAATAGAATTCTAATTTAGTATTAGAAATAAAATATACTAAAAGCTCAAAAATTACATAATGACGACTTTAAAAATATCTGTACATATAGTAAACTCTGGATTATCTGCGAGAGGAATATCCGCGTTACGGTTTATCCGTGGGCGCAGGAGGAGGGCGGCATGAAAAGGAAGGGTTTTTTCAACAAGAAACCAAATTAAATGATTGCTTTTTTAAAAAGAAAAAAATATAGAAAGAAAGAGCTGTGTTCGTTTGTTTTGTTTTTTGTATTACAGTACAGTACGCTACCAGATATGCCAACATTTTAAATAATTTCGGATAATTATTAATACCAGCAGTTTTTTTTTTTTTTTTTAACCATTTTTCTTGAAAGTATTTTTCTTCGTCTTAAATCCTAATTACCTACTGCAGATAATTTAACGACAAATGAAATGGTGTGTAAAAAAAGGTGGATATTTAGAATGCTCCAAAATAAATTAAAGTGTCACCATGTCTGCTATACTATCTTAATTTAATACATAAATTTGCTTGCAGGTTATGCTTTAGCTTACATTTTTTTATACATTAGTAAATATATTTTTTTGTGTTTTGTTTTTACATCCTACACTGTTAAAAATGGTTTCTTAAAAATTAGCTAAATTATCTCAAAATAGCTCTGAAACAATTATATACTTAAATTTGAAAACCTATGTACGCATTTTTGAGTTTATTGACATGCTCAAAAATGGGGTTGACGAATAAGAATCCCAATATCCTCAAGTTTGACATGTCAATATACTCAAAAATGAGTACATGGGTTTTCAAATTTAAGTATATATTGTTTCGGAGCTATTTTGAGACAATTTTGCTCATTTTTAAGAGATCATTTTTAACAGTGTATAGTATATAAAATAAAAATATTTGTGAGCTAGAATGTTTTTAATACCATTCATCTCTCATTTCCAGCCATTTTTGCGGTTTATCCACGATTTTCATTATCCGCGAAACCCGTGTCATTCAATTCCGCGGATAATCGGGAGTATACCGTATTAATATATTGCAACTTACTACTTTGCTTTTTATAAGGTATTTAATAAATGGCTTTCATGGACGTCATCGGATGGATCATCATAAAAAGAAAATCTCAATATATTTTCATTGAAATCTCCAAAAGACTATCGTTGGAGAATAATCATGTGACTAAACGATTTAATTTGAGTTTAATTTGAGACAAAAAATTAAAAATATTGTTTTAAGCTTTTGCCAGAAACATGGGTTATTTTGAAAACATATAAAATATTTCCATCTTTTTAAAGACTTTCAACAAACTCATACTCATATTCTCAAATTCAAGCAATTATAGAATGGTGGTAAAATATGAATTTTAAGGAAACGTCAGTTCAATTCTAACTTTTAATTTCAAGTAACAAATTTTATCATTTTAAATTGGAATCTACTTTATAATTTAAAATGCATTATTATAATTAACCAATACCTAATTTTCTTCTAAAACATACCTAATATACATACCGCATACCTAATAAACATACCGCATATTTAAATTGTCATTTAAATATAATCCATAAAGAAACTAGTATGTTGGGGCCACTACAAGACGTTCTTTTATACTTTCCTGTACAAATTCACGTATTGCAAATTATTTATTAAAAAATATTTTCCTCGATGAATGTAGAAGATTTTCGTAATAAAGGCAAAATAGTGAATGTTAAAAGAAAGTGAATTTCGTTCGAGTATCAAAAAAGTTCTTTTTTTATGAAAAAAGAAATCGATAACTTTGTTTTAAATTATCACAAATCTAAACTTCAACTATTGATTTTAAAAGGACTAACAAGTTATCTTTCTTTCTTAAAAAAAAAAAAAAGAAAAAAAAAAAATACCCATATTGAAAATTTTTACCAAATAGGAATAACTTTCCCTCAGGGGAAGGTGCGATGCCCCTACACATACAAAAATATTCAGATTTCTCAGTTGATTATTACTATCAAAAACTTTTTTTTTTGCTGTTGTTTTTTTTGTTTTTGTTTTTTTTAACATTAAAAATTTAAAAATATTTTTTTTATATACATATTTACACGATTTTTTTTATATATATACTGCCATATTAAATATTATGAAAAATCAGATGGTTGTTCCACTTGTTGATGATATTGATCCCCAAATGTCATTAGCACCAGCTTACATCAAAGTTCAATTAAATAGCAAGATTGGTGAAATTCCGTTCTGTAGATTGTGAGATACAGCACAAATAAAATTTGTATTACACTCAGAATGACAGTAATTTTCTAAAAACAGTCAAATCATGCTCAGGATACCTCAAACCATGTAAATTAATTGAAAACTGGAAATCGGATATTTTCAAGAATACAATACTTTATTTTTATGTACATAGGAAAAAGTAAAAATGAATCGGAAAATGGGCTCATAATTAAATGGTCTTAATAGAAAAGTCTTTCTAAAATACAATAACTCGAGTCCAGTTATTGTCTTCCGTTTATCCTATAATATATACAATCTGCAGTCATTTATTTAATCGAATTGATACTTTTTATAAGCACATGGCTTATTTCCTTGAAATCAATAAACAAGAAAAGGATTTGCTCAAATTGTTTTCAATTAACGGAACATTTCTTTAATTCCTAGGTATTTGATTTATTCAAACTTAACTAATGATTCATAAAAAAACACAATGGCAAGATTTATTGCTTTCGATTATTTGAGTTTCAGACATGGGGCATAAAAAGAGTTTATTTATAAAAGATGTTCATCTCACAAATGGGATCCCTAAAGAAATAAATAGTAGTTACTAATAGTGAAAAATTACATTGCTAGTGAGTGTATTTGTCCAATATACAAAAGGGGATTTAATAGTGCATCATATTCATTTTTAAATTCGCGTATAACAATGTTTCATTTTTAAAAAATGTATTGCAATTGAGTCTCCAGTTCATTAGTGAAACTAAAAGTTATTTTATACATTCAGATTATTATGGAAATGTAGGCTGAGTAATTAAGTAGATGAATTTGCAAAAAAATTAGTTTTGAGGCATATTTGTTTGCGAGAAACAGAGGTATTTTGTTTACGGAAAAAAATAATATTCATGCAGCGGCTGAATTTAATTTTCAAAAATCTTAATTTCTCTGCTTTCTAAATCTGAGAATAATTTCTTGAAAATTATGTTCAAGTTCAAATTCATTGAGAATAAATTCAGAAAGAAAACATATATAGAAATATGTATATCTAATTATTTTCTAACATTTAAAAACTCTTTCGTTGTGTATTACTGAGCAGGAATTATGTATTGATCTCTATATGTTTTGGAAATAGTTTCATTCTTTTTAAATTATAAAATTGTTTTCCTTTTAGCAACGGTTACTGTATTAATCTATATATTAATAGGCAAGCGTGAAATTTGTGGTACATTTTTAACACATTAAATATGGGAGTAGAGGATTGAAAATGGTACCATTCGAAAGGTATGATTGGCCAGATGTGCAGAATACAAAAATTATTTTCTTATTATGTCAAGAAAATATTTAAAAATAGTTTTATTTTTGATGTATTTTTCGTTTTGTGCAGTATTCTTTTATATTGAAAAATACCTTAATAAGAAAGTTGTTAAATCTGGCAATTTCTGAAAACTCAAATAAAACCATAGACACAGTAATGTGTATAATGTAGCATCACTGTACCCTCGACTACAGATTTTTTATTCTAAGAGAAAACAGCCCTTAGGTGGTAAAAATTTGAGTAAATGAGTGGGAGACCGAAAGTTTATACTTTTGAAAATATACGCAATATAAACTTTCGATCTTCCGTATCTAAAGTTAAAAAAAAAAGAAGAAAACAAAAAAAAGGATTTAATTTATGAGAGTTCTATTTTTTTTTTTTTTTTTTTTTTTTTTTTTTTTCTTCCTAACTTTTTTAAGATCTTTTTCTTTTCTTTCATTCTTTTTTTTTTTTTTTTTGTGTGTGTGTGTGAGATTTACATCAGTTCTAATTTGAAGACATATTTTTAAACAAAAACATAATGCATTCCAATTAAATGAAATTAAAAAAAGAAAAAAGAAAGGGGGGGGGATTTATTACTATATCTTCTGCATATATAAGAAGAAAGTTTAAGATTTGGAAAAATTTGTGATTTCCTTGCATTTCAATTAACTGAAACTGACTACTTACTTTTTAAAAAGTGGATGTATTAATAGCTTCTGCATGTATAAGAAGCAAGTAGAAGATACGGAAAAAATTTCGATTTCCTGTTTTCGATAAATTTACACATTTTGATATTTTCTTCCATTTCAATCAACTGAAATCGGCTACTTATTTTTTAAAAAAGTGGATTTATTACTAGCTTCTGCATGTATAAGAAGCAGATAAAGGATACGAAAAATTTTCGATTTCAGGTTTTCGATTAATTTAAAGTTTTGGGATTTCCTTGCATTTCAGTTAACTGAAATTGACTACTTATTTTTTAAAAAGTGGCTTTATTATTCTATTCTCTGCATATATAAGAAGAAAGTGTAAGATTCAGAAAAATTTTAGACTTTCGGTTTTCGATGAAATTCCACGTTTTGAGATTTCTTGCATTTATTTGAAATTGCATATTTATTTTTATAAAAGTGTATTTATTAATAGCTTCTACATGCATAATAAGAAAGTATAAGATACGGAAAAACTTCCGATTTCCAGTTTTCGATAAATTTACACGTTTTGAGGTTTCTTTGCATTTTAGTTAACTGAAAGTGATTACTTATTTTTAAAAAAGTGTATTTATTATTCTATCTTCTGTATATATAAGAAGAAAGTATAAGATTCAGAAAAATCTTAGATTTGCGGTTTTCGATGAAGTTACACCTTATGACATTTCCGAATTCAATTCGATCATTTTTAGAAAATATCTGCCTTTTTGAGTTCAAACACTGTATTTTATGAACCAATGGAATTAATTTAACCGAATTTGATTTTTGGCTGGACCTTGGTTTCACACTGTGCCGATTAGCATTTGGGCTATATCACCCAACAGGGAGCGCTTCCGAGTTGCGATTTCCTCTCATTTCAGGAAAGGCTTAGCATCTACAGTGTGCCAAACTTAGAGAAATATATTAAGTAAAGCTCCCTGATTCAGTTTGAGTGCACAGCGACAAACAATTGCCGCAGCGCTGTGTTGCAATTCAATTCCGTTTAGAAGTAGGGAATTACTTTGCTTTGCTTCACTTTGCAAAAAGTGGTTGAGTTTCGACCACTGGGCGATACTAGTATAAATAAAAACTCTAATGATTGCACCACCTTTTTTTTTTTTTTTTTTTTTTTTTTTTTTTTAAGAAATTTATATTATTAAGATAGAATGTTACTTTTTTGAGCTCAAAATAAAAAATAAACCAAATGAATTAAATTCAAGTTTATTGATTTATTTATGTACTTATTTTTGTTTCTTAAATATAAGAACGTGTAAAAAATAGTTTACAATGTGATTTTTAAATCCGTTTGCATACAAAAAGCTTCTATTAATTAAAATGATGCCAGAAATAATATTCATGGCGCATGTAAGAAAAGTAGCTAATACAAACTCCCCCCACCCCCCAACCTAATTTTGAATAATTTGATTTTTTTTTTCTCTCAGAAATAGAAGACTTTAAAGAATACAATTGACTATACTTAAAATTAAAAAAATCCCATTAAATGTTGCTTAAGGTATGTCGATAACGATTTTGCCATCTTCGATAACGATTATAAAATTGAAAAAATCCTTAAATGTTAACAGAATATAGACAAAAGCATTCAGTTCACATACGAAACCGAAAACAATAGACAACTTAATTTTCTAGATGTAACGATGACAAAAACTCCCCCAAAGTGAAATCCAATTTAGTGTGTCCTGAAAACCGAATAATAGTAACGAAATAATGCATACTAAAAGTAAAACACCTTATAGATATAAATTAAGTGCTATCCAATATTATATAAACTGTGCCATTATCATCTATTCAAATAATATACTTTTAAGAACCGAAATGAATTAAGTATTGGAAATAGAAAAAAAGCGGACTACCGCAAAAACTTAGTAAATAATATTTATTCAAAATAGAGTGATGCCTAAGATGAATCGTATCAAACACACACCGAAACCGAAAAAGCAATTTACTACGACCATCCCATACAAGAAAGGTGCCACTAATAAAATAAAAACAGAAGCCTCTAAATTAAATATAAATATCTCGATTAAACCAAATATAAACATTTTCCGTCGAATCAGAAATATTCAACCGAAAGAAACAGCAAAAGTTCACGAAATTAAATACAATAGTAAAGACAAACACACAAGATTTTGCGTAGGAATGTGACTAAAAGAAAAATCCGCACCAGAATCATAGAACACATAGATGACTTTAAATTTAACCGTATAACGAATGACCTCACCAAAATAAATAATGAAAAGGACATCGTAATAGATTTTTAAAATTTTAGAAAAATTTGTCAGATTACAATAGCAATAATTACGCTATAAATCGCGGAAAAATTGATATATCAACCAATGAAAGCTCGTCTAATGACGCGGAGCCCTGTAGGAATAAAGAAAAAAAATTAAGATAGTAATCACAGAAAGCTTCGGAAGAAGCTTGCGATCCCAAACTGAAAAGACTTTAGGCAATGAAACTTTCCAAGGTATTTTTTGATTTTTTATTATAGTAAACAATTTTCTTAAAATATTTTTAAAATAAAAATTTAATATTATGTTATAATAAGAAGACTTTTGCTTAACTTAATTACTTTACTGCTTGTCAATCCAATATTTAGCAGCATATTTTGAAATATGCAAAACTTTTTACAATTTGGACAGATTATTATAAGATAAGTAAAGAGATGAAATGGTAAAACAGTATGTCGGTGGACATCGAGGCATAGTCAATGTGAAACACAGCAAATGATGACAAGCGAAATGTCTGATTGAAAGTAATAGACCTGTCATACTAAAAAAAGAAAGAAAACGAAAAAAAATTAGAAATAATGCAAACGCCATTGAGAACGAAATTAAAACTGTTGCAAGCATACGGATTTAAACATTTTAACATATATATATATATATAAAAATCTAAATAGAATGAAAAAGAAAAACATCAAGATATGTAACTGAAGAGGAGCGAAAGAAAAAATGGAGACAAAAGTATCTAAATGGCAGGGGGGAGTTGTGACCACCCCACTCCGGTTAAACATGTTTTACCACCGGTCAACACTCCCGGATACCAGATACTTTGTCAAAACTTAGAATAAATTTACATGAAAATGGCAAAATAAGGAATAAATCCCAAATAAAAACCTTTAAAACATTTATAGGAAAAACCAAATCACAATTTAAAACGACGTACAAGAAAAATCATGAAGCAATATGCCACCCATTCAACACAATTCAAACATAGAAACAAACAGTTAATGAAAGTTACAGTTAATGAAAGAAAGAAACCTTAAAATCGAATTGATAAACGATTCAAAAAACGTGATTTACAAGTAATATAATCTAATTGGTAATATTGTTTAAGAATATTTAACAGAAAATAAAGAGGATAATTATTATCGATGGCAATTTGTATAAAATTAACTACAAAAGAGTCACTGTCATAACTATAAGTAAATATTCCACTGCATCGAATAAGTTGGTTAATTATAATATTTCTGAATATATTTTTATGTAAACAAGAAGACCAAGGAGAAATTCGGTTAATTTTAAATTTAAAAGCATCACGTTTATCATAGATTTTAATTACGATTGTTTCATTATTAATACAAATATTAAGGTCTAAGAAATCAACACTATAATCATTGTTAGGTTCAGTTTCAATTAAATTTAAATTATTGGGGTAAAAATTAAAATTTAGTTTAAATTCTTCTTGTTCATATCCAATTAGAATATCATCTACATATCTTATATACAAAATTTCATTTAAAACATGAGTACCAAATTCATAATGATGTAAATAGATATCTGCAAGGGCAGAGGAACATCCTCCCCCCATAGGGATACCGTAAATTTGTTTGTAATATCCAATCCCATTATATAAAATGTTTTCATTTAAGACGACAGTCAAAAGGGCTTTAAATTTTGGAAATGTAATGAATTCTTGTAAATCATTATGTTCAAAGTAATTTAATAAAACCTGAAATAAAATGTGAATGTCTATAGTATTAAATAAATCAGCAAAATCAAAACTTACAACTTTTTTAACTGTGCTATTTGAAATTAATTTAACTACATTATAACTATTTTTAACAAAAAAACAGCCATCGATCCAAAATTTGTCAATTAGTTTATTTAAAATTTTTAACAGTTTGTCGTTAGCTAGAGTAAGATATGTATAACATGCTATTGTGACAGGACGAAACTTGATAGGGTTTTTATGTAATTTGGGAATGAGAGCTAAGTAGGGAAATTTAAAATTCTTGATTGTAAGACGAGTTTTTTTTATATAAAGCAGTAATTCGATTTTTAATTTCACGTTCACTGACATTTAAAGGTTTATATAAATTGATGTCATTATAAGACTGAATTAATAAATCGTAATAGTATTTTTTACAAGTAAAAGCATAATTAGATGCAACTTTATCTAAATAGGAAATTACATAATTATTTTGTAGATCATTAATAGCACATTTTAATAAACGCATATTTAAATGTTGGCCTGTATATTGATGTGGATAATAACTAAGAAAATGCAATATAAATTTATCTTTCCATTCATCAAATGAACATAATGGTAAACTATATTTTACAGCCATTTTATATATGAAACAGTCCAGATTAGTTTTAACAGAAGTTTTAATATTTCGTTTTTTTTTCAATTTTAAAATTTGTGCCCAATTTCATAATTTTTTTTAAAGTAGAATTCTTTACAATATCTAAATTACCAGTTACAATATGATTATGATTATTGTCAAAACCTATAGAATCCGGTTTACAACAACATTGCAGTAGAGAATTACAATTTAAATTGCGTGAGATTTCATTATAGTTAAAAATGGATCTACCAAGAGGGGTTTCATATTTAAAAGCTGCACTTATATTTATATTATTTAACGGAAAAGATTTTTTAATATTTCTAAAAATGTTTGGAAATGGAATATAATTAAAAGATTTATTGTAAAAATTAAAGATACAGAATTCTTTAGAATAAGTAATTTGATTGTCATTATATTTTAAATCGATATTGTATTGAATAGCTCTAACCTTAAGGTGTTCTAATACCATAGCATAAACTGCAGTACTCAAATCTGTATTGGTTTGAATAACATCTTGGCAGTAATGCCACATATGTTTAATAAGTTTATAATAAGTTATGTTCAATAGAACTTATTAAACATATGTGGCATTACTGCCAAGATGTTATTCAAACCAATACAGATTTGAGTACTACAGTTTATGCTATAGTATTAGAACACCTTAAGGTTAGAGCTATTCAATACAATATCGATTTAAAATATAATGACAATCAAATTACTTATTCTAAAGAATTCTGTATCTTTAATTTTTATAATAAATCTTTTAATTATATTAAATTTGCAAACATTTTTAGAAATATTAAAAAATCTTTTCCGTTAAATAATATAAATATAAGTGCAGCTTTTAAATATGAAACCCCTCTTGGTAGATCAATTTTTAACTATAATGAAATCTCACGCAATTTAAATTGTAATTCTCCACTGCAATGTTGTTGTAAACCGGATTCTATAGGTTTTGACAATAATCATAATCATATTGTAACTGGTAATTTAGATATTGTAAAGAATTCTACTTTAAAAAAATTTATGAAATTGGGCACAAATTTTAAAATTGAAAAAAACCGAAATATTAAAACTTCTATTAAAACTAATCTGGACTGTTTCATATATAAAATGGCTGTAAAATATAGTTTACCATTATGTTCATTTGATGAATGGAAAGATAAATTTATATTGCATTTTCTTAGTTATTATCCACATCAATATACAGGCCAACATTTAAATATGCGTTTATTAAAATGTGCTATTAATGATCTACAAAATAATTATGTAATTTCCTATTTAGATAAAGTTGCATCTAATTATGCTTTTACTTGTAAAAAATACTATTACGATTTATTAATTCAGTCTTATAATGACATCAATTTATATAAACCTTTAAATGTCAGTGAACGTGAAATTAAAAATCGAATTACTGCTTTATATAAAAAAACTGGTCTTACAATCAAGAATTTTAAATTTCCCTACTTAGCTCTCATTCCCAAATTACATAAAAACCCTATCAAGTTTCGTCCTGTCACAATAGCATGTAATACATATCTTACTCTAGCTAACGACAATCTGTTAAAAATTTTAAATAAACTAATTGACAAATTTTGGATCGATGGCTGTTTTTTTGTTAAAAATAGTTATAATGTAGTTAAATTAATTTCAAATAGCACAGTTAAAAAAGTTGTAAGTTTTGATTTTGCTGATTTATTTAATACTATAGACATTCACATTTTATTTCAGGTTTTATTAAATTACTTTCAACAATATGATTTACAAGAATTCATTACATTTCCAAAATTTAAAGCCCTTTTGACTATCGTCTTAAATGAAAACATTTTATATAATGGGATTGGATATTACAAACAAATTTACGGTATCCCTATGGGGGGAGGATGTTCCTCTGCCCTTGCAGATATCTATTTACATCATTATGAATTTGGTACTCATGTTTTAAATGAAATTTTGTATATAAGATATGTAGATGATATTCTAATTGGATATGAACAAGAAGAATTTAAACTAAATTTTAATTTTTACCCCAATAATTTAAATTTAATTGGAACTGAACCTAACTATGATTATAGTGTTGATTTCTTAGACCTTAATATTTGTATTAATAATGAAACAATCGTAATTAAAATCTATGATAAACGTGATGCTTTTAAATTTAAAATTAACCGAATTTCTCCTTGGTCTTCTTGTTTACATAAAAATATATTCATAAATATTATAATTAACCAACTTATTCGATGCAGTCGAATATTTACTTATAGTTATGACAGTGACTCTTTTGTAGTTAATTTTATACAAATTGCCATAGATAATAATTATCCTCTTTATTTTCTGTTAAATATTCTTAAACAATATTACCAATTAGATTATATTACTTGTAAATCACGTTTTTTGAATCGTTTATCAATTCGATTTTAAGGTTTCTTTCTTTCATTAACTGTAACTTTCATTAACTGTTTGTTTCTATGTTTGAATTGTGTTGAATGGGTGGCATATTGCTTCATGATTTTTCTTGTATGTCGTTTTAAATTGTGATTTGGTTTTTCTTATAAATGTTTTAAAGGTTTTTATTTGGGATTTATTCCTTATTTTGCCATTTTCATGTAAGTTTATTCTAAGTTTTGACAAAGTATCTGGTATCCGGGAGTGTTGACCGGTCGTAAAACATGTTTAACCGGAGTGGGGTGGTCACAACTCCCCCCTGCCATTTAGATACTTTTGTCTCCATTTTTTCTTTCGCTCCTCTTCAGTTACATATCTTGATGTTTTTCTTTTTCATTCTATTTAGATTTATATTGTACATTAGCAAGGAGCAGCATTGCGCTCATCTAATGTTACTTTTTTGTATTTATAATTAAAGTTTCCACATTCCTACATTTATACAATATTTCATGGACATTGCTAAAAGCAGCATTGCGCTTACAATGAACCATTTTCTAAAGTTCTTTTTTTTTTTTTTTTTTAAGTTCACTTTAAAGTATTTTTATTTTAAGGATATAACATACTTTCTTATTGTGGCTGTGGTGAGTGATTGAATTAATTTTATCTAACTTAGAATGCCTTTTTTTTTTTTTTTTTTTTTTTTTTTTTTTTTTTCTACTGTAATTTATAATGGTTTCTATATTTTTATCTTTTATTTTACTAATTTTTCTATCAATGTTGTGTATGTAAAAAAATTTAAAAAAATTTTTCAAAAAAATTATTAAAAATTGTATAAAAGTATGGGTATTTCTCTAGATGTAAGCGTTTATTTGATAGCTTTTTTTACATTAGTTTTTGATTTTCTTTGAGTTAGGAACACTATTGTTAGTTCCTTTTGAGGATTAGCTTTTTTAAATTCAAGCTTACTTAATGAGAGTCTCTGTTGATTCTTTTTTAAATTTTAGTTTTTTTTGAAAAAAATTTATGAAATGTCAAAAAATCTAAGTAAAGCGCCTGGCAACGTTGGTACCAAGGTAACAACAGCCCGGTCAAGTGGTATTGGGGGTACTGCTGGATCGTTAAAATGTAACCCTACCAAAATTACTAGCTTTTTTAAACCTGTTGCATCAAGGAACCCCATACACAAAAAAACTGTCTTTAGTAATGAATGTCATGGAAGTGGTGTGTTGCCTAGTCAATCATCTGTTCATTCAACTCCTAATAACTTAAATACATCTAGTAATAACACTCTATTTTACGAAAGTTTCTACCCTAAAATGTGTAGCTTTAAATATAAACTTTGTAATAATTTACGTTGTAAATTATGTCCCGTTTCAGATCCAACACAAATCGATAATTCACATAAAAATAAAATTTTTTGTAAAACTTTCAATTGTATATATAAACTTACTTGTAAACAATCTAATTTTGGTTATATAGGACAAACTAAAAACACTCTTAACATTAGAATCAATTTACACCGAAGTCAAATTAATCATGTCAATACTAAAAATTACCCCCTTTTCTAGAAATTAAACACTTTGCAGATCACGGTATTGAAAACATGGTAGTTAGAATTATAGACATTGTCAGTAATGAAAATACTCGTAAATGGTGGGAGAGTTTTCATATGCATCAATTAAAAACTTTATTTCCATTTGGGTTAAATACTCAAGTTTTTGACAAAACTGTTTCCATTTCATCTATTATAAACAATAATAATCCATTAATTAATGATTCTACATCTCTGAATAATCAAACCAAAGTTAAACGACATCGCAGGGATGGTCGTAGAAATAAATGTTTTTTAGATTTTACAAAAACCACTTTAACAAACTTAGTTAACAAGTTAAAACAATTTCAATTGATAAAAACAAATTGGATTAAAAACTTCGTTTATAGTATAAGAATTAAACTTATTAAACATATGTGGCATTACTGCCAAGATGTTATTCAAACCAATACAGATTTGAGTACTACAGTTTATGCTATAGTATTAGAACACCTTAAGGTTAGAGCTATTCAATACAATATCGATTTAAAATATAATGACAATCAAATTACTTATTCTAAAGAATTCTGTATCTTTAATTTTTACAATAAATCTTTTAATTATATTCCATTTGCAAACATTTTTAGAAATATTAAAAAATCTTTTCCGTTAAATAATATAAATATAAGTGCAGCTTTTAAATATGAAACCCCTCTTGGTAGATCAATTTTTAACTATAATGAAATCTCACGCAATTTAAATTGTAATTCTCCACTGCAATGTTGTTGTAAACCGGGTTCTATAGGTTTTGACAATAATCATAATCATATTGTAACTGGTAATTTAGATATTGTAAAGAATTCTACTTTAAAAAAATTTATGAAATTGGGCACAAATTTTAAAATTGAAAAAAATCGAAATATTAAAACTTCTATTAAAACTAATCTGGACTGTTTCATATATAAAATGGGTGTAAAATATAGTTTACCATTATGTTCATTTGATGAATGGAAAGATAAATTTATATTGCATTTTCTTAGTTATTATCCACATCAATATACAGGCCAACATTTAAATATGCGTTTATTAAAATGTGCTATTAATGATCTACAAAATAATTATGTAATTTCCTATTTAGATAAAGTTGCATCTAATTATGCTTGTAAAAAATACTATTACGATTTATTAATTCAGTCTTATAATGACATCAATTTATATAAACCTTTAAATGTCAGTGAACGTGAAATTAAAAATCGAATTACTGCTTTATATAAAAAAACTGGTCTTACAATCAAGAATTTTAAATTTCCCTACTTAGCTCTCATTCCCAAATTACATAAAAACCCTATCAAGTTTCGTCCTGTCACAATAGCATGTTATACATATCTTACTCTAGCTAACGACAAACTGTTAAAAATTTTAAATAAACTAATTGACAAATTTTGGATCGATGGCTGTTTTTTTGTTAAAAATAGTTATAATGTAGTTAAATTAATTTCAAATAGCACAGTTAAAAAAGTTGTAAGTTTTGATTTTGCTGATTTATTTAATACTATAGACATTCACATTTTATTTCAGGTTTTATTAAATTACTTTGAACAATATGATTTACAAGAATTCATTACATTTCCAAAATTTAAAGCCCTTTTGACTATCGTCTTAAATGAAAACATTTTATATAATGGGATTGGATATTACAAACAAATTTACGGTATCCCTATGGGGGGAGGATGTTCCTCTGCCCTTGCAGATATCTATTTACATCATTATGAATTTGGTACTCATGTTTTAAATGAAATTTTGTATATAAGATATGTAGATGATATTCTAATTGGATATGAACAAGAAGAATTTAAACTAAATTTTAATTTTTACCCCAATAATTTAAATTTTTACCCCAATAATTTAAATTTAATTGAAACTGAACCTAACAATGATTATAGTGTTGATTTCTTAGACCTTAATATTTGTATTAATAATGAAACAATCGTAATTAAAATCTATGATAAACGTGATGCTTTTAAATTTAAAATTAACCGAATTTCTCCTTGGTCTTCTTGTTTACATAAAAATATATTCAGAAATATTATAATTAACGAACTTATTCGATGCAGTCGAATATTTACTTATAGTTATGACAGTGACTCTTTTGTAGTTAATTTTATACAAATTGCCATAGATAATAATTATCCTCTTTATTTTCTGTTAAATATTCTTAAACAATATTACCAATTAGATTATATTACTTGTAAATCACGTTTTTTGAATAGTTTATCAATTCGATTTTAAGGTTTCTTCCTTTCATTAACTGTAACTTTCATTAACTGTTTGTTTCTATGTTTGAATTGTGTTGAATGGGTGGCATATTGCTTCATGATTTTTCTTGTATGTCGTTTTAAATTGTGATTTGGTTTTTCTTATAAATTGTTTTAAAGGTTTTTATTTGGGATTTATTCCTTATTTTGCCATTTTTATGTAAGTTTATTCTAAGTTTTGACAAAGTATCTGGTATCCGGGAGTGTTGACCGGTCGTAAAACATGTTTAATCGGAGTGGGGTGGTCACAACTCCCCCCTGCCATTTAGATACTTTTGTCTCCATTTTTTCTTCCGCTCCTCGTCAGTTACATATCTTGATGTTTTTCTTTTTCATTCTATTTAGATTTATATTGTACATTAGCAAGGAGCAGCATTGCGCTCATCTAATGTTACTTTTTTTTATTTATAATTAAAGTTTCCACATTCCTACATTTGGACAATATATATATATATATATATATATATATATATATATATATAAATGTCTGTATTAATATACCAATAATGAAAAAAATCTGTTGTTCTAATTTAAAAACCTTGATTTAAATAATCGAATTTTAATTAGGTGTAATTACTTGATGATTTAAACAACAATAAAAATAAATAATTAAATAATTTAAATTAACAAACATAAAAAATTGCGTAGTTTGTAATTTATTACAATATTTTACATACATTTATTTGTTCATTTCAATTTTTAATTTACCATAAATCTACTAATTAAAGAAATTGACAACCAAACTTTTACTGCATAAATTGTCTTATTTATGCGTTTAATTAAGTGTCTTAAGATATTAGTGTTCATTAAAGTAAAAACCATACATCCCTTATTAAACTTAAATACGTTTTCACCTTAGTATCGATGCATTACTTATCAAAATTTGAAAATAATTAAAAATTAACAAATCCCCATATCGGAAAAAATCGACCATCTTTAGAGCGCAGGCTCAGCTTCTATCTAACTCTCAAAATATTTAACATTTGTTCAATAAATAAATTCTTCAACTATATTACAAAACAACAAAATACCACAACTTCATAATAAGCGCTAAATTAAAAACTATAAAAGAAAATGTTTTCTCAGTAAATATTGTTTGCTTTTTGAATAGGTTAATTAATCATATTATTTGGAAACACTTCACATTAAGAATTTTAATTCATAGAAAAATCCAAACATCTGCTTTTGAGTGATTGCGGGAAATGCTTCAAAAATTCTTCAGAAATAGGTGTTATTTACTTATTTATTTATTTATTTATTTATTTATTTTTAAGTTATTCATTATCTTTAATGAAATGCTTTATTTTCTTATAAAATACTTTTCCATTTTATAAGTCAATATTTCTTTTCCTCAGTGATTCTTTCAAAGAAATGAAAAACAGTTAATTTTCTTTGATTAATAGTGCGATTCTTTATAATTCTTTATTTCAGTTAATAAATGAATACAGAGTAACACAACTGACAGTTCAGTAAAAATCAATATTGAACGAAACTAAATAACAATATAAGATGAAGTAGAGTAGCCGTAAAATGTAAAGTTAGATTTTCTTTTTATTTGGTTATTTTAACAATCAACTTAAAATTAATTCTAATTAAAAGAAATATACATAGCAAGAATATTAACTACCGAAAGAAAAATAAACCTTAGACGATCAGATATTTTTCTATGATTATCACATAATCTTCTATGACTACCAACAGACTACCTAGAGCCCCTATAAATACAGGACGACCCCCAATAAAGATGTTGCCCAAACCGAAACTAAACACTTCCTTCTCTTTTTAATTTTTCTGAAATCGTGCCATTTGAAATCTATTCCCTGAATGGTTTGAATAATAAATAGCTGAACAATCATTCATTAGTTCTAAAGATTTGTTCGATAAAAATCGTACAAAATCAAGAAGAGTGGCAATAAATTAAGTTGGGAGTCAGCTCCCTTTTTTAGGATCCTTGCCACATACTGCACCATCAAAAACTATGATCACAAACTATGACCATCACACTTTTTTTTTTCATTACATTACATAGACCAGAGCACGGCCTAACTCGATCTTCTCCTCTCTTTCTCAGAGATCGAGTTCGGTCGTGACCAGAGCCACTTATCCACATGCACAAAAATGTAATCAACAGAGCTCCTTATGATATAAAGATTTGACATATGCAGTAAAGTGAGAATTTAAATAATAAATACTCAAATATAGCCGAGGAAACGAATAATAATAGCATCATCTGTGTGCTGATATACACCCAAATTATATCCCAAATATTTTTTTTTAATAATATCACGTTTTGAGATGCTCTTATTACGAAAGTCCAATATTTAGAGGTTTATCTGTTTGTATAACTGTTATTATCATAATTTAAAAACAATAAATTGCAGTAAATTCAAATTTCGTACTTTGAAATTCGTATTAGGTTGCCATTTAAAAATTTGATCAAGATTGGCAAGTTTAAAAACAAATTAATAACAACCTTGATTTTTTTTGAGAGGGAATGTTGAGGGGAATTTTACAGCAAATAAACCGTTCCGAAACCTATTTTAAATTACTTTTAAAGTTCATTAAACTTTATTATCTTACATTATTAATCTTAAGATTTAATATGCAATCTATTTTTAAAGTATTGAAATAGAGGGTAGGAGAAAGTTGTATGAGTGACACACCAGATTATTATTATTATTTATTTATTTTATATATATATATAATCACAAAAAAATAAATTAATTGACTTTTCATTACCTAGTTAATACAAAATTTTATGAGTTTAATCATTATTAAATAAACTTAAAATTTCTAAGTTACATAAAAGTAGCATAAAAATGGATTTTTTTTTCTCCTTGATGAAAATAGATACTTTCTGAAGTATTAAAATTAAAAAAAAAAAAAAAAAAAAAATTAAAGGCAAAAATGTACTTGCAATATATCCTTTAATTCATTGGTTAACTACAGCTAATAAAAAAATTATTTTATAATCAAACAACAACAACAAAAAAAAAAAAATCCTCCGGGTAAAAATTAATTAAGGAAATTTTATTAATTATCGATGGTGTAACAGATTATTAACAGCCTAATTCTTTTCTTTTCTTTTTTTTTTTTTTTTTTTTTTTTTTTTTTAATCTAGATTCTATAAAAATGTATTACATTAATATGTTTCTTTTTTTAATGAATATTTTGAATGCATTTTTGTAGGATAACAAATTAATTAATCGAAATTTTAAAAATGACTTTACAACAGAACATTTTATTTAATGTTTTAAACTGCATCTGTTTTATTTTGTGAGCCCTGAACAATTTTTAACCCTCCGAGTGCTGATCGTTTCACTCTTAAATGCTAAGCATTTTTAAGGCACCGTGCAGATATATAAAATCGATTGATATCTCGATTTTACAAGTTGTTATATAGATTTTACTGATCTTCTCACTGCGAGACGATAGCACTCTAGAGGGGATCCGAATCGTCTCGCAGCGAGAGGATAGCACTTCGAGGGTTAACAGTGCTACGTACATCATTTTTAATACAGAATATGAATATGTTATGATGTATAAATTTCTTTACAAAGGATACCTAACTTGAAAAATAAATAACTCAGAAACGGTGATAGATAGAAGCATGTAACCAGTAGCACATGTTTGTGGTGCGAGTGGCATTTTAACATACCAGTGGTATGCTAAAAGAAACGTAAGAATCTAATACAGAAACTTCAAAATTTTAGTAATAAATTTCACCAGTAAATGACATTATAAGCAGCATTGCGGGCCCTTATAAAGAGAGCTTGGGCATCGAGAGCAGTCGTCCAAGATTACATCATTGAAACGTAACCACTTTCTGTCAACAACGTCTCCCTATTCGAAGTACAGAAAGGGTATTGTTTCTGTGGGGCATATAGAAGGGACACTGTTTATTGCAATAAATCTTTAACACTCAACATGCTCGAAGTTATTATTAGTCAAGCTTAAATGTCGATTTCCGTTGATACACTACAGAGGCGCACTGACAATTTCGCCCTTCACTTGCGACAGGTGTGTGGAGTGAAAAGCACATTTTCAATCGCTTTTGATGTAAATGCAATGAGGACTTATATTACCCGCAATGTAGAACTTATACTTATGGTAATTCCTATCTGTACAATTTGTAACTAAAATTTTGTGGTTTCAGAATCAGATTATAACTTTTTTTTTTTTTTTTTTAATAAATATACCACTGGTTTTATGCTTCTAATTGTCACCGTTACCGAGTTATTTATTTCCAAAAGTTAGGGGTCTTTCGTGAAACAACCTATACTTAAAAACCTATATCAGTTTCAAAGATAAAAAAAAATATTTAAGAATATTAGAACATGAGTAAACAGAGAAATCAGTAGACCGACAGACATACAGAAAACCGAAGTCATAAACACTTGCTAACTATATTGGGAAGTGTTAAAATATGCTAAATGTCTATATTTTTGTGTTTCCGATTCGAATATTTTTACCATTTTAATAAAATACTGGATGAAATATTATCGAAAGCACATAAAATCATAAAAAGTATAAATATTAACATTTTCTTTTAGAAAGCATATATAAAATATATTCCAATTTACTACTTTCCATACTGTATCATAATGAACCTGGAGTTAATACTTGCATACCACTACTATCATCAACTTGGGATGGGGGGGGGGGGATTAATGGATAAACATTCAAAATACCCTCAATATGTTATAACATAATTAATAATTCTTCGTATGTTAATTTAAAACTGCATGCAACGCGTTTAAAATTATATTTAAAGAATTTGATGACAGACTCCACAAATTCAACGAAGTTGGGTGCAAGAAAAAGTTTTCCTTTCTATATATCCATAAGGTTATCGTTAGGCTTGATAATCAGGATTAGAAAACAAAGTTATAAATTTGCACCCACAAAACGTTATGTTTTGTCGCTTAACACTTTTCAGGATATTCTCTGGTTTCACAAAAGAAAGAAAAAATTCTATAATGTGGCAATAAATGTTTCAGATGGAGATTACATACTATTTTTAAATTAACCGTTTTCGCGACAATACAAACAAAGAGGAAATATAAACTTTATGACCAATTCTTTTTCTCTTAACGAATTAAACGGAATAAAAAACGGATTAAAAAAATCTACAGTTGTTCAATTAAAACAAAATTAAAATTGACATTTTCTTCCGCAGGTATCTCATAATTTGCTCCGAAGTTAAAGATTTTTTCTTAAAATAGGTAATACAATCGTGAACCATATTTTTGCATGTTGTTATCACATTGAAAGGAGCACTAATTCTCTATAAACAGAATAACAAACATTGTGAGAAACATGGTGATTTTTTTTTTCTTTTCTTTTTTTCTGAAAAGGTTATCTAAACGAAGTCAAGAATACATCGAAAAACTGACATTAAAAGGTTTTCTTTAAGGGCAAAAGAGAAGCAGCTTAAATACGAAACTTTCAGAATTTATGTACTTAAGGTAATTTTACTTAAAGGAATTCCGTCTGGCAGAGTAATAAAAATTTCTAATATGCATGAATTTTCTGTAAAGCAATATATTTTCCATTATCTTTCTCTTATATTAAATGAGTTAACCCTTTGCCCGGAACATGTTTTCATCATGCTTACCGGGAACACCGGTCTCACAGACCGCTATTTTTAGGAAAAGGTACTGAATGTATTTAGTGAAATTTCGTGGCGATAAATTATGAATTCTTGCAGCCATAACTTTACTTTCTCAATCATGACGTATTATAGGGACGATAGGATATCATATGGTTGATTGGATTTAATGCCGCATTAGTGCTGCGCAACGGGTAATTGGCGACGGTCTGGGACGCACCCCTAAGGATGGTCTGGAGACGTGCCATCACAATTTTGATCCTGCCCAATTAGGTGACCCCCAGAGCTATAATTTGGTATATTGTATGATTGAATCATCTGGTTTCTGAAATTATTCTTTTTTAATATGTTTATAGTGACCAGTTTAGAGTATTTTTATAAATACGAAGCATTAAAATTATTAAAAGAATGTAATTACGGCGTTGATTTTTTAATTCTAAATAACCACACTAATAAAAAGTTATAAATAAACGATTTCTTATTATTTTTCGAACTAGAGGAAATGAGTCTGCGCTCGGATTGGAAGAAATTTCGTCACCCTGTTTCGACTATTGAGTTACGGAATTTCGTGCACTTAGAGATGCATTCACAAGCGGTACCATCGACAAGATATTAGAGTACACCCCGGACTAGTAACCTTTTTGCTATCCAACATCAGATCTCTACCATTTAGTCAAATAAATCATCCACCAAACCGACATGAAAATTCCACCAAGGCAAGTTTCCTCCACCTTTGTTATCGTTTTTTTATATTTCGATTGGGTGTAAATTAAACATATACCAAAACCTACACTAGCTGAAATGGAAAGCAAGTAACCTAATCCTTGTTATTGTTTAAAAGCTGTTCCGTTTGAATTTTGTTTGGATGAATGAATGGTTGGGTTTTACGTCGCACTAGTGCTGCTCAGATGGGCAATTGCCGACGGTCTGGGACACACCTCTAGAGGTGTTCCGGAGACATGCCATCACAATTTTGATCCTCCACGGAAGTGATCCTCTCCCGTTTCGGTGACCCCCAGAGTGACTTTTGTTTAGAGTTTTGGTGGTAAGAGGAACAAACCATTTAAAACATGCAAAATCCCAAGAACCAGTTGCCAAGACAGCGATTATTACCAAAAGAAGGCGCAAAAACCGTAGTGATGTTCCGGGAATTTTTCTCCATGGACAATATAGGGAATCCGTACTCTACTAGTATATCTGCTCAATGAGGGTTACACAGTCATTTTTTTTTTTTTTTCATGTGTGCAAAGAGTACATTCGTGTGTGTAAGTGATTGCTGAGCTTTCTTGTACAACCGGCAGCAAAAGTATCCGAGCACTAGAAAATAATTCTGATGCCAAACAATTACACTTAACACTGTTTTGTTAAATAAATCCTTGTTGAATCATGTTGTTAGACTAAGAACATGACTCGACAGGGTTTATTTAACAAAGCAGTATTAAGTGTACTTTTTTTTAGAGGGATTATTGCTAGTGCTCGGATACTTTTGCTGGTACACACAATGGTAATGACATGCCTCGTCCTGGACCACTTGTTAGGGTGGACTCTAGACTTCCACAAATTGCTCATTACGTAGGTATCATGTGATATTTAAACTAGGGTGACCAAATGTCCTGAAATTAGGGGGTTAACTAAAGTGACTGTATGTCTCAATTTATTGGGGACAGTCACCACTTTTGGCAGTTTGTCACTATGAACAGGATTCGACAAGGATTTATTTAACAAAACTGTATTAAGCGTACTTTTTTTACATAGGAATTTTTGCTACTGCTCGAATACTTTTGCTGCCGAATGTACAGTCGGTAACAAAAGTATCCGAACACTAGCAAAATTTCCTATGTAAAAAAAGTACGCTTAATACAGTTTTGCTAAATAAATCCTTCTCGAACCCTGTTCTTAGACCGGCTAAGAACATGATTCGACAAGGATTTATTTAGCAAAACTGTATTAAGTGTACTTTTTTTATATAGGAATTTTTGCTAGTGTTCGGACACTTTTGTTACCGACCGTACTCTTGCCAGTAGTGAAAAGCAATGTCATTCTGTGAGGATATCTGTTTCCACAATACCCATTACCTAATATTCTTTTTCCGAAAATTGGTTTTTTGCATTTTATTTTCTAGCCCCCTTCCCCCCCCCCCCAAAAAAAATGCAGTTTATTTTTTTATTTTTTATTTGTATTATTATTTTTTATTCAAAAATAAAATGTAAAAAATAAAAATAAATAAACTTTTTTAGAAAATGAGTGCAAATTTAACGGTTGTGAAATTCTCTAAATGTGAAAATGGAATTTAAATAATCATCAATTGTGGAAGCATATTTCCCCACTGAATAACATCACCTGTCGGTGAAGTTTGGTATTATACAGTCGGCAACAAAAGTCTCCGAACACTAGCAAAAATTTCTATAAAAGTACACTTAAAACAGTTTTGTTAAATGAATCCTGTTTTTAGACTGACTAAGAAAAGGATTCGACAACGATTCATTTAACAAAACTGTATTAAGTGTACATTTTTTACATAGAAATTTTTGCTAGTGTTCGGAGACTTTTGTTACCGACTGTACTAAGAAAAGCAATCAAACTTAAAAAACAAAACTTTTAGAAAGAAGTTGCAATTATTGGCATATCTATGTAATGTGCTGTTAGCGCTCAAAAATTGAGATTCCTAATATCCTCATAACATTTTACATGTTTTTTTTTTTCAACATTAAGGGGATTGCCCATTGCGCAGCACTAGTGCGACGTAAAACTCATCCAAACAACCAAACAACCGTCAACACTAAGCGGCTCCGGGCCCTGCTCACTCTTCCAATCCCAAAGGGTAGTTTCCTTGTTTGAACAGATTTTACGTTGTACTAGTGCCACGCTGTGGACAATTGCAACGGTCCGGGACTCATTATAGGGTTGTTCTGAGATATGCCATCCTCTACAGGTTGAGTGTATTTTGCGTCGCACTAGTGCTGCAGTTAAATAGACTTGGCGTCTTCGACGTTTATCGCCAAACGTGCGGGTACCTTATTCTAGGAATCTGCATCCGCAATTCCTGCACTAAGCCTAACCCGTAGCGGTCTCAGAGACCGATGTTCCGGTATAAGGGTTAATCACGTGACTTGTTACGCATATAAATATTTGTCTTAGGGATCTCGGAAACGGCTCTGATGATTTTGATGAGAGTTTGGGGTCAGGGACTTTTCGGGAGAAAAAATCAATTGGGTCTTTCCTCATCTTCAGAAACATTCGCGTTCGCTGTTAATCCTTTATCCGCCAGTTGCAGCACATGATCAAATTCGGTTAGCTCGGAAATGGATATAACAAATTTGATGAAAGTTTGGAATTAAGTGTTTTTTAGGGTGATAAATCGATTGGGCATATTCTCATCTTCAGGAAAATTCACGTTCGATGTTAATCTTTTATTTGGTGGTTGCACCATGCTATAGAAATAGGGTTTTCACAGAAATGGATATAATGATTTTGGTGAAAATTAGGATTTAAGTGTTTTATCTTTTTGAAGTGCTGAATAAAATCAATTTATCCTTATCTTCAGAAAAATTCGAGTTCGATATTAATCCTTTATTCGCTTGTTGCACCACATGGCATAAATTAGGTTTACTCGGAAATAAATTTAACGATTTCGATGAAAGTTTGGGGTTAGGGGTTTTTCGTGATAAAAAATCGATTCGGTTTGTCCTTTACATATTCAGGAAAATTCGCTTTCGATGTTAACCCTTTATTCGCCAGTTGTACAATACGGCAGAAATTGAGTTTACTTAGAAATGGATGAAAGGATTTTGACGAAAGTTGGAGGTTAAGACATTTAGGAGTGTTAAACCAATTGGTTAACGTAATCTTCAGGAAAATTCGCGTTCGCTCTTAACCCTTTTTCAGCCTAAGGCAACATAAGGCAGGAATTAGGTTTACACAGAAATGATTGTACATATCCTCATCTTCAGAAAAATTAGCGTTAAATGCTAACCCTTTATTTGCCGGTTGCACATATGGCAGAAAAAGGGTTTACTCGGAAATGGATCTAACGACTTTGTAAAGTGTGGGGTTAAGTATTTTTAGGGTGTTAAACCGATTGCCCATATCATTATCTTCATGAAAATTCATGTTCGATGTTAACCCTCTATTTAGTGGTTGCAACATGTGGAACAAATAGAGTTTACTCGAATATAGATAAAGCGATCTTGATGAAAGTTTCGAATTAAGTGTTTTTTAAGACCCAAAATCGATTAGACATTTTCTCATCTTCAGGAAAAATTTCCACTCGCTGTTATCCATTATCAGCCGGTTGAAAATTATATCAGAAATTGGATTTACTCCAAAATAAACTTAACGATTTTGATGAAAGTTTGGAATTAAATGTTTTTGGGGGTGAAAAATTGATTGTACCAAATATTAAAATGTCCAACCAAAATATAAATATGTCCAATCAAGTATAATTTTATATTTAATATCGTCTATTGTTTTGCGAGATACAGCATCTACATATTTTAGTAACGTACACCGAGAGACGAGGATAGATGGATATTTTCTAAATTGGTCAAATCGACTTCAGGACAGCTTTAAACATTCGAGCATAATTCGTCAAAAACTGGAAGGCAGAATTTTTTTACGATTCCAATCCTTTCTTCGTATGTATCTAGAAGAGATTAAAAAAAAATATAGTTCCCCTATTTCTCAATTGTGGCTTTTATCTTCGAAATCTCTTCACAACTACCAGTCTCTTTCTGTGTATGTAAGATTGATTGCGAATAATTTCTAACAAAAGAAATACTAATGTGCTATTGACAGTACAAGATTTCGTTATATACCACAGTAATGCGGTAAAAATGTCCGAGAATCTGGTGTGAAATGTCCACAAATACAAACTTTGTAATCAAATACCATAAATCTTAAAACCAAGCAACAAATATTTTGGACCAAAATAGCTAATCTTGAATCTTGTTTATTTATTGTCTTATTAATTTTAATTATCTTTTATAAAGACTTGTTAAACTATTTTCTTTTAAGTTGAATAAGTTAATTTACTTTCTCAAACATGGATTATTATTGTTTGATGTTTATTATTATTATTATTATTATTATTATTATTATTATTATTTATCAACATTTCCTCATGCACCACAGTGTACAACATGAGGCTTTCTGAGGTAAGTAGTTAACAGACAATTACGGAAAGCCAAAAACAAAAGGAAAGGAAAAAAAAGAAAAAAGCACACACACACATAAAAAAAGGAAGTACATACAAACACAAAAATGCACTAATAGACACACAAAGAAAAAAGAAAGAAAAAAAGAAAAGAAAATAAAGAAAAATAAACATACGTGTATATAGAATACATAAAATGAAGTACAAGAACAGAATCAAATATATAGATTAAAAAGGTACAGAAGTAACATAATGAATAAAGTTGCGAAAGGCCGCAAATTCTAACTTGTTTTCAACAAAAACAGAAAGAGGAGGAGGAAAATTAATATTTACAGAATTCAATGGATTAATAAGTAGTTCTTTTCTGCCTATAGTGAGTTTCGTACATTTATACAGTAAACGTTCAACGTTTTGCACTTCTCCTAAATTGCAAGAACATAAGTCAGTATGAGATAAACCAAATCTTTTCAGATGGCATCTAAAATTTCCGTGACCAGGAAGAAATTTAGTAATTTCAAAGTTACAATAGAAATGTTTGTTTTTGAGTCTGCCAGTAATTGAAGGAAAAAATATTTTCATCAGAGCAGCTCTCGTAGCTTTCTGGTATTGTTCATTCCACTCTTGAATGGTTTTATTATAACTTTGATTTTTGAAAAAAGATTTGGGTAATGAAAAATGACGAATCGTAAGAAGGTTAGTGGCTTGTTTAGCAAACCAATCAGCTCTCTCATTTCCATAAATCGCAGTATGACCACGTACATGTGTAAAGGCAACATTTAACCCTTTGTGCTCAATATCAAAAAGGAGTGATTGGGAAAGAACAATCAGCTTGCTTTACGACAGGATATTCTTAAGTGCTAAAAGAGAGGAGAGCGAGTCGGAGCACACCAAGAATTTTGAAGAGAGCTTGTGATGATTGTAAATCCAGATGATTAATTCATAAAGACAAACAAGTTCTGCTTGGAAAACACTGCATTCATCAAAAATTCTAAACAATTTATGTTCTAGTTCATAACTGTTGTTAAAGGTAACATACGCTAAACCGACCCGATTAAGAATTTTGCTGCCATCAGTGTAACATACGAATTTAAAATCCTTTTCGATATCAGAGTCATAGGGCATTAATTTAATCGGAGAGCGATAGGCAGGATGAGGAATAACAGCAATCGGTACAAAGTTAATGGACACCATATTATTGATGGAATTCTTAGAGTCATTATCATTTAAAATGAGAATAACAATCGGTGGAAATCCCGCAATTGTAAAACAAGCTTCTTAGCTAGTTGTTCTATAACCTCGTACATTCCTAAGCATAATCCTTCTTTGGACTGTGCGATGTTGACTTAAATTAAAAATATCTTTGATTGAATCAAATAGTTGCTTTTTATTTAACCAACTTAAATTACACTAATCAAAATTTGAGTTATTTCGGTAAATTCATGATTTATTGATTAAGAAAAAAACTGTCTGCTGTAATTTTGTGACGCTTTCCATTGATCTTATTCCATTGATCAGCTGAATAACATGGATAAAAATTTTAAGCCTTACGAACTGTGTGTAATTTTTATGCAAGAATTAAAAAATAATAATAATAAAAAGTTTCCGGTGAATAGAAAATTAATTTCAAAATTTAAATTGATTTTGATAAATGTAATAAACAATTCAGGCACCACTCATTTAAAGCATTTGTACTTTTTTGGGAATTTAAAAAAAAAAAAAAAAGTTAGGAAAAAGTTTTTTTTTTCCTTTTTTTAAAAAGCATATGAAGTTTAAATATAAAGTATAGTACCTATTTAATGCATAAATTCATTGTCTATAGGTATCATACATTTTTATTATATTCATCCAACCTTAACATAAAGTTTCGTTGCCTCCCATAATTTTGTTTTAAAGATAAACTAAGTAAAAAATCGGTAATAGATTCACCTCTTTTGAGTATGATTGAGAACAGCTAACTAACTAGCTAATATGTGAATCGGCGATGAAGTGATAGAGTGCACGACTGACATTCAGGACATTAGTAAATTCGAATGTCAATAAAGACGAAACATTTATTTTTAATGCATTGGTTTTTTTTTTTTTTTTTTCTAAAATATCGTCTTAATAATACAATAAACCGAAGTTTACGTGCATTATTTAAAATTAATTGAATGAATGAAACTCAATATAAATTTGTCCTCTTATTCTAGCGAAATGAGTTAAAATTAACTCAAGATGAGACACTTTTATTATTTCATTTTTAATATTGAAAAGATTAAAAAAAAAATATTCTTACAGTTTCAAATAGATAATAAAGCACTTTCAAATTATACCTACGCCTTGAGTTGTTTAGCTTTCATGCTTCCAACGTTACTTCTGTAAAGAACCTTAATTTATATTTTGTTTTTACTTATAGAAAAGGAAATTTTTAAACCATGTTTACAAAATTAATTTTATTGTATCTCGAAACATAAGACTGTACCTTTTCCTTGTAAAGTGCACTTCATTTGTGTAGCTCTGTATATATTGTCTTAGTTTGCATACGCACAATATAGTTTAATAACTTTTAATTTGTTTAGCTTCCAATGCACATTATCTTCGTGAAGAATTTTAAATTATATTTTACTTTTATCTATTTAAGAAGAAATTTTTGAGCTGTCTTTATAAAATTAACATTGTTATATCGTTTTTAAAATAAAAACCTGAAACAGAAGCACTCGTGTATTCCTATATATTGTCTAAAATTTGTATACGCCCGATAAAGTTTATTAATTTTAAATTATAGAAAAATTCACTACTGAAAATGGTTCAGTTTTAGAATTTAGTTATTGAACAGTTATAGTTGAAAATTGCGTGCTCACAATTTACAGCTCTTTTAATGAAATATTCAGAAGAATTTCTACATATTAATGTCCACTGTACAAAAATACTCAAACTAGGCTCGAACTCTCCCACCGATCAGTGGACCGTAATAACACAATAAACTCAAGTTTGAGTGCACTACCATCAAATTGACTAAATTTAACTCAATATCACTTATACTCCATTTATAGGATTTATATCCCATTATGACTTATATGCCGTTACTTAATATTCCGTTTCTTCTAGGAAAATGAGTTAATAACACAAGATGAGTTAATTAAATTCATTTATTTTGAAAATGGTCTTGGAATATCTCTATTAATTCTGTATGCTATTAATTTTATTTTCGATATGTGTACTATTATGAATATGTATAATTTAATTTATTTGAAACAACTAATTGATTTTTTTTTTTTTTTTTAATTCTTTCAATGATAACGGAAATTTCCAGTCCTCCATTTTTATATCTACATACTCTACGTTACTTGAAAGCTTAATTACGAAACTTTCCAGATTTCATTTGCCGAAAGCACTTTTGCCTTATGAATTTCCATCTGACAGACTAATAAAAATTTCTAATATGCATGACTTTTCCTTAAAGTAATATATTTTCCATATCAGCATTTAAGTATTAAAGTTTTTAAAAAAAGTTAGATAATGCTTATGATTTAATATTTTTGACTTCCTGCTCACATAACTTGTGCTAAGAGGCCCTCAGATACTGGAATCCATGCTGTAAATCGTCTTCTCTTCAAACTTTTATAGATAATTTGATATCGATAAGTTTATTGACCCACTGAAAAAAAAAATATTCATATACCTGAAATGATATATATATATATATATATTAAATCTTTTCATATTTTATATAGTTGTTTTGTTAATATTTATTTATATATATATATATTAAACAAGACTTTTCTAGGCTTTACAGTATCTAGAATAAATATAAAAACATTTCTGAATTATTACTATTATTATTATTATCATTATTTATTTATTTACTTATTTATTTATTTTTAAGATTTGTATCCTGTGCAAAATTGTTAATTACAGTTACCACATTTGTAAACTGTAGAAATCATTTAACAAAAAGAAAAGGGAGCTATTTCGAACGAAGGTAAACATTATTTGTCAGGAAAATATTACCTTTATCTACCACATTATGAAACAAAAAATTGTATTTAAAAAATATATTTTTAGTTATTTAAGGGTATTATTTAAATATATATTGAATAATAACTATGCGTATCACCTCGTCATAGTAATTAATGGAAATTTTATGAGGCGATGTGTTAGTGTACTACTGGTACATAGAGGTCAAAAAAGGTATTTCGATCTTTGATAAAATATTAAAAAACTTTTTACTTTCTATGCTTCTTATATTTTTTCTAACATAGTGGTAAATTCTCGCCGTAATATAGGAATTAATTATAACAAAATGCCAAGCAAAAATAGAGAAAGCGCTCTATAAAATAGATTCTGGAACAAAAATGGCTACATGTATTGTCTGGTGCCTCGTAGTAAGATTAAAGTGAAATATATACGTTCTATTCTTACAAATATATTTGACATTATTTCTATAAATTCAATTTTATAAGATTTTCTAAACTAATGGTAATTTAAAGTACCGTTGGTAGATAAAGGGTTAAAAAATGTTTTTAAGCAAGAATAAATCTATATGATAGATGCACAGTTGTCATGTATATCTGTATGCAGCTTATTTCTTTATTTCATTCACTATGCACACACTTTCTGTCGCTAAAATTCTTAACGACTTTATAAAATTCATCATTCAAGCACATGTCGCTACTTTGGCGACTCATTTCATATATATCCTTTCATATATAATTATTAATAAACATTTCAGAATATTAAATTTAAATAAGGTAAATATCTTACCTTATCGGTCCAGATTCGTGGGGACTGCCGGCCTCTGTAGTTTCCTTTCTATTCATTGGAGTCGATTGAAGTCTTAAAACGAAATTAATGATATCATTTTTAGACATACATTTATTACACACTACATAAACGAACACGAAGAACACACACTAAAGAGAAAAGAAGAAACAGAACATTAATATCGGCGCGCAGCGCCATCTACAGGTTTAGATTAGACCAATAAACAACACATTGGCCCCCGGATGAACATTAGCTTTATGTTCATTTTCCCATTGTAATTATATCTGACATTTCTAAATCCAATATATTTCAAATTGTAAGTTCACACAAATGTCATAGTTTAAATGAAAGTTTTTAAAGTTTGTTTAGTCCTTTTCAAAAATTTCAACTGGATAAATCAACTGGAAAGGACGTCTCAATGTGCCTGTAGAGGTTTTTATCTCACAAGATCTAACCTTTCCATCTCTACCAGGAAACACTTGTGTTATTACTCCCAATTTCCACAAGTGCCGTGGCAATTTGGAATCGTGGATTAACACAATATCATTTGGAGTATATTCACGAATACTGGAGTGTCGACTTGTCATGGCGTTTTTAAGCTGTAGAAGGTATTCCTTCTTCCACCTTGACCAGAACTGGTCCAATATTCTTTCCTTTTGATTAAAACGTTTGATATATGTTGCCGAAGTTCCAGGAAGCACATGTGGTTTCATATGCACGATAGGTAGGGTAGTAAGTCGCTGACCTACCAAGAAGTGTGCTGGCGTAATTGGGGAAGGTTCTCCTGAGTCTGAATATGTATATGTAATGGGTCGGGAATTAATTGACCCTTCAATTTCACATATAACTGTATGTAATTGTGTGTGTGTTAAAGTGGTTTTCCCAACCACCTTTCTTAAGGCAGATTTTACTGATCGCATGAGTCGTTCATAGAAGCCTCCCCACCATGGCGACATTTCCATGATAAACTTCCATTTTATTTTATTACTACTGTAGTAATCTTTAACGTCGGGATGGGTGATTATTTTCCAGATGTGCCTTAACTCAATATCAGCTCGATGAAAGGTTCGTGCGTTGTCGGAGTAAACCGTATGGCAAAGACCCCGCCTTGCTACTATTCTTCTGAAGGCCAATAAAAATGTTTCTGTAGAAAGGTTCTCTACCAATTCTAGGTGCACTGCTCTTGTGATAGCGCATGTGCACAACAAAATATATATTTTGCTATCCGTATTTCGGATGTATAAAGGGCCTGCAAAATCAAGGCCTATCACTGCAAATGGCTTTTGTTCATTGATACGATCTGCAGGTAACGGAGCTGATATCTGGGCTCCAGCTCTAGAATTAAATTTTATGCAAATTCTGCATCTTCTTAATACGCTTTTTACTGCCTGTCTGCCCTTGATTACCCAAAATTCCTCCCGTAATTGTACTAATGTATCATTAATGCCAAAATGGAAAACTTTTTCATGCGCATGTTTTATTAACAATCAATTAATTTACCCTTTGAAGGCAACAGGATCGGGTGTTTTTCGTTAAAGGAATAATTTGATTTCTGAAGCCTTCCTCCGATGCGCATTATTCCTACGGAATCCAAAAATGGTGAGAACTCAATTAAATTTGAATTTTTAGAAATAGGTTCCCCATTTACCAAACAGTTTAATTCATTCGGAAAACTAATTTTCTGTGTATATTTAACCCATATTGTTTGCGCACTACCAATTTCTTCTGCCGATAATGGACCGCTAACTTTCTCGTTTTTAGGATTCGCGTTGTTAAGAAATCTCTTTATCCATGCCGTAATTCTGAGGACTCTTAAAATGTTACTATATTTTTCTAGATCCAATATTGGTTCAACTGTTTCTATACAGATTTTAAACTGAATTATTTTTTCAGGTGTTTTTCTTTTTTCTTCGGTAATATATTGCGTGTCTACCTTTTCACCAATATCATTACCTTTACCATTTAGCTCAGATAACCATTTTGGACCTTTAAACCAAAAATCATTATTAACTAACGCATTTGCGCTAATACCACGAGTAACTAAATCTGCGGGATTATCCTTTGTATTACAATATGACCAATTTTCGGGTACTGACAATTCCTGAATTTCAACTACTCTATTTTTAACAAAGGGTTTCCATTGTTTCGCCGATCCCTTCACCCAGTGTAAAACAATAGTAGAATCTGTCCAATAAAATTTCTCGATGTTAATTTCCTTAAATATATCACAAATATATTTCGCTACTCTAGCTGCTATCACCGCTCCCATTAACTCCAATCTTGGTAACGTTAGTTTCTTTAGCGGCGCAACTCTAGCCTTTGACATAATCATACTTACATAACATTTTTTATCATTACTGATACCCCTAAAATATGCAACACAACCATATGCAAGTGGTGAAGCATCTGAAAAAATGTGTAATTCTACACGCGAATTTTTCAAATCAACATACGTGAAATAGCATCTATCTATTCGAATTTCTAATAAATCCTTAATTTCGTTACACCACTTTATCCAAATTCCCTTAAGATCATCCGGCAATTCGTGATCCCAATCCATACCTCTTTCCCACATTCTTTGAAGAAAACACTTTATCCTAATTAAAAAGGGAGATATAATCCCAATAGGATCAAAAAATTTTGCAGCTGTATGTAATACATATCTTTTCGTACATACCGATATATCCAAATTTTGAACTATAGATTTCAAAGCTAATCCTAATTTATCACTATCTTTATCCCACACCAATCCAAGAATATTTATTACATTTTCATTATTTACCTCCGAAAAACAATCATTTTTATCCCACATGTTCTTTAATTTCTGTGAATTCGTACTAAACTTTCTTAATTTCATTCCAGCCTTTGCTAAAATATTTACCGCAGTAGAAGTTAATTCATAGGCACCGTTTGCGGTGTCTGAGCCATAAAGCAAATCGTCCACAAACAGAGCTGAATTTAACATTTCATAACTATCCGGATAAATTTCCTTATATTCCTTAATGTGTTTCTTAATTGTTGCCGTTAAAAAGAAAGGAGAAGTTGTACAACCAAATGTAGCTCTGGTCATTCGCATTATTTTATAATTCTCGGTATCCTCGTCAAACCATAAAAACTTTAGAAAATTTCTATCGGGTTCCGCGATTTCTATCATTAAAAACGCCTTTTCAATATCTGCGCAAAACGCAATCTTAAACATTCGAAATCTATTAATTACATCCAAAATTGGAGGTGTAAGACATGGCCCTTTTACGAGACAATCATTTAAAGATTTACACCCCGATACTCTACTGGAACAATTAAAAACAATTCGTACCTTTGATGTTTGTTTTTCCCGTCTTACAATTTCTCTATGTGGAGCGAAATACTCTTTTTTTGTACGACCGCAGTCTTCAACGATACCCAATTGTTTTTGTTCTGTGATTATCTGCCTATATTGCTCGAAAATCCATTTATCCGCCTTTAATCTTTTTCTCAAATAATTGAATTGGCGTTTAGCGTTTTCAAAATTATTCTCAAATTTGTCAATACTATGATCATTCCATAATAAATGAGTAACATAATGACCCTGTTTATATTCTAACTGTTTATCAAATTTATTTATTATTTCCTGATCGGAAGCAGAAATCAATTTATCATCATTTATTCCCAAAAAATCCAAAGACCATAACCTTTGCAAATCATTACCCGTAGAATCGGATGATTCATTTTTTTTCACGCATGGATGGTTTTCATGTAAACAAAAAGAGTTACCACATTCAATCTTTAACACGCTGGCGCCAGTAATTAAGTTGTCTGAATCGTTTCCTGAATTATTGTTTCCTGACAATGTCCATCCGAATAATGTATTTACAGCAAACAACGAACGATTAATTTTCTTTTTATTTTTTTGCAGTTTCCAAAATAACCCGCCGCCAATTAGAATGTCTGGAGCCTTCGAATGCAATTGCGGAATTTTATTTCTTTCCCCCTCTCTCGAAACCCAAAGTTTTCGAAATGATGCGTCATCCAGAATCTGTAACTTCGTAAAAGAGATTTGATTTACGACCAATGCCTCTACATAACATTTCTATTTGTGGTTTTTTAAATGAGACAATTCGAAATTTACGACTGAATATTCGTTAGATTGGGGTTGTTTACACGAAAACGGATATATTATCACAGTTTCTTTTCTAATCACCGGCAATTTTAATTCACGGGCGAGTGATATGTTTATGAAATTTCTTTGGGATGCATTATCGAATAATACGGCACACTTTAGAGAGTTTAAATTAGAACTATTTGTTATTCTTGCGAAGCAAGTTTGTAAATATATTTCATTATTCTCAAGCGGATTTTGTACAGGACACTTATAGGACAATACAGAATTATCATTTTCGCAAACACTGTTCTCAGAATTATTTGTTTGGGTATGTTCGATGTGATTTTTATCTTTCATATGAGCCGTTGGAGTTTCCGATTTTTGCTTATAGCAAATTAATGTATTGTGTTTTCCTGAACATATCTCACATTTGAGACCCGATAAACAGAATTTTGCGGTATGTTTACCTCTTTTGAAACATAAATAACAGATTCCCTGTTTGCGTAAAGACAATTTTTTATCCTCTAAATTTAATTTACACATTTTACTGTCATGATCGTTATTTACATCAACACAAAATATACATTTACTAACAGTTAATTTAAAGGCTGATGCCTTTTGCATTGTGTTAGAATTTTTATATCCCGAACCAGATTTCCGGTAGTAAGCATTATTATTATTATTATTTTCCGATGATTTTGAATCAAATCTGGAATTTGAGTTTTTATATCCGCTATTGTGAGTTTCTACTTCGCGTTTTAAAAATAAAAAGGTTTTTTCCATAGTCTGAACTTCTAATTTTAAATGTTTTAACAAATCTTGTACATCCCATTCCTCGGATTCTGTTTTCATTTTATTATAGTCTATCATAATACTGGTAGGTATTAATTTTGTAACAATTGGAAATAACAAATTTCCGTAAGATTTTAAATCCACACCTAAATTTTCGAGAGATTTAATATTAATATCAAGGGCGTCGTGCAATAAGCGTAATTCTTTAATTTGATTTGGAGATTTAACAGGGTTCAAATTTAATAACGCGTCAATTTTATATCTTATTATAATATCTTTTTTTCCGAATCTAGATTTTAATAAATCAATTGCAGTATTGTAATTTTGATCTGAAAGTGCTAAACCCTGAATAGCTGTTAAAGCTTGGGCTTTTAAAAAGCTGCGTAAATACACAAATTTCTGCACATTAGAAATGTTGTTGTTATTATGTATTGTAATCTCATACTGGCTCCAAAATTCAATCCAGTTTTCTGGAGAACCGTCATAAACAGGAATTGATAACTTGGGTAGTCTCACAGAACTATCATTAATTCTTTCTAAATGCAGATTGGTTGTTTGCTCATTTCTTGGCTGCGATAAGATCGGAGTAACGTTTAAATTTTTAATTTTCTCTATCTTATTGATAATTTGAGCTTTTACATCAATAATTGAATCTCTGTATTCTTGTCTCGTTTCTATTTCCGTTTGTAGCTCGTTGAGATCCGTGATTTTGGCCTCAATTTGATCTTCAACTTCTATAATTTCGTTATTCTTTACTTGCAGTTTTTCTAACTGTGATTCTAATTCAAAAACATTTAACCCTTCGTCGGGTTCATTTAATTTTATATTTATCGTGTTTATCAATTTTGTACACAATCCTTTTAGGGTAGATCTTTTTCTCTTCAATTTTTCAAGTTCGGTAGCCATATTGATTTAATTTACAAATTTGGACTATAGTATAAGTAACAGCTTAAAATCATATTTAAGGGCCTGGCAGTCCCTGTTAGGGCGCCAATAATTGTGTCGCTAAAATTCTTAACGACTTTATAAAATTCATCATTCAAGCACATGTCGCTACTTTGGCGACTCATTTCATATATATCCTTTCATATATAATTATTAATAAACATTTCAGAATATTAAATTTAAATAAGGTAAATATCTTACCTTATCGGTCCAGATTCGTGGGGACTGCCGGCCTCTGTAGTTTCCTTTCTATTCATTGGAGTCGATTGAAGTCTTAAAACGAAATTAATGATATCATTTTTAGACATACATTTATTACACACTACATAAACGAACACGAAGAACACACACTAAAGAGAAAAGAAGAAACAGAACATTAATATCGGCGCGCAGCGCCATCTACAGGTTTAGATTAGACCAATAAACAACACTTTCCACAAACTAAGTACCGCGTCATCGACGAAATTATTCTATTCTCAGAGCTAATAGGCGGGAATTGCCAGGTTCCAATCCAGATTGCCCTCATTGCCGAAACATGCGTGATACATGCAAAGACATTTTATAAATTCCCCCCCCCCCCATGAAAACCATTGCCTCCAGACCTGAATCTTTTAAGTAGACTATCCGTCTTAACCTGTACACACCACTACTTATACATAAAAGGCGGTAACAGTAAAATTTAATTCACATGTTCTCATAAGGCATTCACCCAGCATATGAAGCAATGTGAAAACTATACGGTTGCGATTCATAATTTTACACAAATTGTTTCTTTCTCCTTTTCGTATGCAACCGTTTACCGTAAATTGGAGAGTGAAGGCAAAATCATAGGAATGCATAGCTACAAAATAGGCAGTAAAGGTCTTAAATAAAAATATATTTAGACAAAAATACAGCGACGCAGAAATCGGGTGATAACTATTCACATTTTTCCCTTCAATCAACACTTCCTTTATTTCGTATATAGCGATTCCCAGTAAAACAGGTAATCGTGACAAAATATGGGGATTGAAATCGGGAAATAATTTTCCTCGATTTTTAATATTTTTTTACAAAAAATCCAATGTGCGATTAGGATAGGAAACATTTTTCTTGCATCCACGGACGGTCAGTGATGTCACATTTCGCTTGCGTATTACAGTTTTTCTGACAATTGTATTTTGTTTTTAACACTGGACTCAAAGCTAAAGTGTATGTGGAAGACAACATAATAAAAGCAGTTCGAAAATTTGCTTTTTAAACGATAAAATTGACGGTTGTAGAAGGTGAAAAGAAAAATATCCAAGTGCGGCATTTTTTTTTTTTTTTTTTTTTTTTTTTTTGTCGTTAAGTGTATATTTGTAAGAAATTCTGAACATTGATTCTTGAGTTAAAATTGTCACAAAATTTTTGCCACATACACACAGGCAGAAATTTTCTAAAAATATGGAAATCGCATTCTGAATATGTCAAATCAACAGGAGCGAAAAGTCATGCGGTACGCATTGATTATTAACTCTTTTCAACTGTACGTAATTGTTGTACCATATAACTTTCGATGTTCTTTGCCTACGTTATCACACAATGGAGAGAGAGTAGACCTGAAAAGCATATAGATAGAATAAATTCATTAATCATTCTTAAACATTGTTAGAAAGTGTTAAAAATGCTTAACGCAAAAAAGAAAACGTAGCGCTTAGATTCTAATTCAAGTCCTTAATGTATCTAAATATTTTAGTGTAGTCCTAGAAATCTGAAAGTTAATCATATCATATTGTACACAAAACATTATTTCAGTATATTTACAATAAATGTCTATTTTTTTTTTTTTTTTTTTTTTTTATGATTTTTACAGTAGAAAATTATTTAAATGTAATTTATAAAAATGCCTGTCCTAAAACACAACGAACTGGTATTTTTTTGGTTGTCCCTATTACACAAACCAGTTATGCAGGACCTATTAATGGTATTTTAAATAGGTAACAATCCATAGAAAACTTGAATAACATATATCATTTTTTTTGAAATTCTGAAAATATTTACGGACGCTGGGAACGAGCAGACGGACAGATAGACAGATGGATAATCGTACAGACAAATACACAAATTTAAATCATATTCATACTTAAAATTTTTTAGAAAGGCTTAACCCTTTCAGTCGCAGTGTTCCCACTGATGGAACACCTAATTTTAATTCTCAAGTGCAAAAAACTCATCCCGGAAATTTTTTAGCAAAAATTTACATTTATAGAAAAGGCCTTTTTTTAACTTGAAAATTTAAAATTTCTTCTATTTTAATTATGTTCGTAAGTTCCGGTGGCAGTATAATTTAAATTATCCGAATTACCTTGCGCCGCAAAGGGTTAAAATACTCCGGAATAAATTGAAATGTTGGGATCTATGCAACTTTTACGAGTTTTTGTTGTCGATAATGTTTTCTTATAAAGTGATTTATTCATTAAATTAAATATTATTTGAATTGAATAAGGTTTACTTACAGATGTTTCAAACCGAAAATTTCTCGAAAAGGAACAATGCTAATTTTTTATTTTTTAAATATTTATGATCAGCTATGTGTCTAAAAGCCAGTTTTAAAATTAGTTTAGTAATTTTTAAAATAAATTAAATAGTGAACCTTAAAGGGTTAATGTAAACTAACATTCAATTCCAGCAAATTTCCAACAAACGCCCTCAATATAACTGAATATAGTTTTGTATGGCCCTGTAAATCTAATGCTAATCATACTGTATAAAGCATTATTTTGTGCATATAAATAACATATTTCAATTTCGTTAAGATTTGTACAAAGCAAAGTTATTAAAATTATGTTCATAGAAATACATTTCATAGAACGCAATGCTTTGGAATACTTTCGGGTGTCCATGTACACAAACCAGTGGTGGTATTTACACCATTTTCAACAGAAAATATTCGATAGTGAACTTAAATAACATATATAAGTTTCATTAAAATTTGTGCAAAATGAAGGTATTGAGATATAGTTTATAAAAATACCTCTCATAGAAGACAATGCTTTGGAATACTTTCGAAGACACCTTGTACACAAACCAATGGAGGTATTCACTCCATTTTCAATAAGGTACGTTCGATAGTAAACTTGAATATCATATATCAGTTTCAAGAAATTCCATGAATATTTACGGGAGTTAGAGCGCAGACAGACTAACAGATGGACATAGATAGATAGACGGTCAGACTGACAGACAGACAGACAAACCCAAGTAACACTTTTCAACTTTGTTGGAAAGTGTTAAAAACGGAAATCGAAGATTTTTACGTGTCCATTACTTTCTCGTACTGAATTTAGAAGGAAATAAAAATATACATAATTTACTCAAATCTACTTAAGTAAATATAACTTTATAAATTATTTTAGAATCGGTATGTAGATTCAGCTAAATATTTAAATAAATGAGAAATTCGAAAATTTCGAAAAGTAGAGTATTTACTTGTACAATGTTCATAAAAATTACGATAGCGAGTCTTTTAACCTTGGCAACAAAGATCCAGAAAATGCAGTTAATAAATATAAAATTTCAACAAATCTTTTAGCACTTTCGCAAAGCATTAACTATTCCAGTGTTTATTTATTAACAAATTTAACACATTTCCAAAGTTAAAATGCTTAAATAACAATGCCATGAGAAAATTTGAAGATGTATATAATCGTAAGTGTAGTCTTTAAAACAAACATTTTTAGCATAATTACTGCTAAGCAGTGAATCATTCTGATGTATTTTACGAGAATGCATTCGACTGTAAATTGTGTAAAATGTAATTTACATATTCATTTGTCAGCGTTAAACTTTAAAATATTTAAATGTTTTTCGCAGCTTTTATTTTAGAAACAAAAAGAATTTATGTTAAAATATGAAACTGGGTTTCTTTTAGTTTCCAAGAAATAAAATTGGGGTTGAAACGGTTTAAAGTCGATCCTTGAACTATGCATTATACAGTCGGTGAAGGTCTCAGACTCAACCATTGGGATTAGCCCAGAGACATGCCATCTCAATTTTGATCCTTCGAGAAGAGAACTGGAAGAAATAAGTAAGTGTTTGAAGTTTTAGCTATAAAATTAACAAAAAACAACAACCTAATACAAATTTTAATCGTTTACACACAAACATACGGAAAATAATATAAAAAAAAAAAAAAATCAACTGCGTACAGACAGATAATATGCACATTTGAGTTACCTAGTCATTTTGTTAAATTAAATATCCAATTTTGGAAAAAAATTTCGGAATTTACAATGACAAATTTACAAATGATAAAGTGAAGTATTAAAGAATTATTTTTAGTTGTTGATCACATAATGGTAATTGATCACCACCGTCACTTAATAAAAAAAAAAATATATTTGACATAGGTGGACTCTGCTCAGTTCCCCATCATATTTATGTTCTCATAAATTTCTAGTGCGAGACATATTATAATCATATTAAAAGAAATGAATTTGACCAAAGCTTGACACAGTGGCAGAATGAAATCCCCACCTAATAGGCTATCCACTGTTCACTTCGATTTATTTATCTTATTCTAATCTATTAATTTATTTTATCAGGGTCAGTTCAATTGATTAGTTTTCATGCTACTATTTCCAATGCAATAATTTTCAAAATTCCTATTTAAATGAAAATTTTTCAATTTCGCTATGTTGATAAAATCTTAATTTACGAAATTTTCTTATTAGAATATTTGTAGTCAATCATGTTCAAACAAATATCATAAATGTTATTTTGAAGTTGTCTGATATATTTATGATCCTCAAAATGGACGTTTATGCTCAATTTGCCCTGTTCTGCCATATTAAGTAAATCGTAAATTACAAATAACTTACAAATTTTTTAAATTGGAAAAATCATAGTTTATGATATTCATACCAGTATTCTAAATAATATTTCAAAAGTGGTTTGACATCTTTACGATGAAACTATCCCTCAAGATTGACGTTTATGTGAAATTTTGCCCTATTCTGCCCTGTTAAGAAATTCGTAAATTTCCAATAACTTACGAATTTTTTATATTGGAAAATTGATAGTCTTTAATACTCATGCCAGTGTCCTAAATAGTATTTCAAAAGTGGTCTGACATCTTTACGATGAAAATATCCCTCAAAATTGGCTTTTGTGTAAAATTTTGCCCTATTCTCCCATGTAAAGAAATTCGTAAATTTCCAATAACTTGCGAAATTTTCAGTATAAAGGCGTTTGATAGCTGTACACTCTCGCTTAAACCCTCGCCTACATACCTTTATTGGAAATGATTGTGTATTTTCGTACGGCCTGTCTTCGTGTAGCGTATTGAATTGCTTCCTAAATCAAGGTTATTAACTTTAAATCTTTCTACGATTTCTTCCCCGCTTACTAAATTGAAATCTACTTTAAAATCCCTTACCAACAAATAACCCGAATGAATTAAATTCAAATTTATTTATTTATTTATTCATATATTTATTTTTACTTATTTAACTGTAAGAATATGTGAAAAATAGTTTACTGCAATATGTTTAATCCAATTGCCTATAAAGAGCTTCAGATAATGAAAATGACGTCAGAAATAATATTCATGACACAGGTAAGAAAAATAATTAATTCAAACATTTTATTTTATTTATTTTTATTTATTTATTTATTTATTTATTTATTCCAAACGGTAGGATTTTTTTTTTTCCCTCAGAAATCTTCCTAAGATTTTTGTTTAACTTAATTATATTACTACTTGTGAATCCAATAGTTAACAATCGTTTTTTAAATATGGAAATGATTTTACAATTACATACAATAATTGACTTGTACCTTAATCATAATTTTTAAAAATGTTAAATGTTCAATTTTCAATGTAATTTTACTCTTTTATTTTTTGTTGTCGATGTAGTTGTTCAGTGTAACATGAAAAGTAGTAGGCTTCTGTCACTAAATTAAAATCTGCAGGAGACACGATACTCATAGAATTATTTATTTCATTTTATTACTTTCTTCTATATTCAATGAAAGAAAGTATTGGATTCGTAAGAGCCTCGGGTTTTCGATGGATTTGCACATTTTGAGATGTTTAGAATACGATTTGATCAATTTTAGAAAAGGTGTATGAGTGTGTGGGGGACACAATTTTATGGCAACTGTATCTTGGGAAATACTCCACAAAATTTCATACAAATTGCTATGTAGGCGCACTTTGACGTAAATTAGTGCTCAACTTTTGGTGAAAATCGTTCAACAGGTGACGTTACCATCCCCCTATTTTTGAATTTTTAACATGGAAGTATAGAAAAAACTTTCGTATGAATGTGCATAAAAAGAATTATTTTTAATATTCAGCTGGAAAAAAAAAATTACAAGTCGATGCATTGCTTCCCCCGCCCCCACCCGAGAAGAACCCCGCTCCCCAAAGGGCGGAAATTTTCATTATGGGTATCTTTCAAAAGAGCTTGTCAATATCTTTAAAACGAATGATTGGACCATCGATCTGGGATTATTTAAAATAAAAAAGTTATCTTTTTTCTTTTCTTTTTTTCATAAAAAATAAATAAATAAATAAATAAAATAAAACTTAGAAAAATAATACGCATTTTCTTTAAGTTATCACATAGAGAATAAAATTGACTTCCTTTGGATACTTTGGACTTCCTTAGTATTATACTACTTCTCTAGAAAGAAAATCGTCTTCATTCATCAGGGAAGATAATTTTAATAAATTATACTGCGCTGCAAAATGATTTTTTTTTTTTTTTTTTTTTTTTTCCCGAGCCCTGATACCGTTTTTGCTGATTCTTATGTAAAATGACCTCCTGAATCTAAATATGACTACCATTTTGTCCAGTCACCCACCGTTTTCTCGGGACAGGACCCCCACCCCCACCCCAATTTTTTTATCACTGTTCGGTAATTTTATGGCCATGAATTTGATTTGGAGAGTGAAAAGGAATTAATTTAGCACTTCAAAACAAAAATATATAATGTTAATAAATAACATTAATAATAGATTAAAAAAATAATTTGTAAATGTACTATATATAAAATGTTGTACTTTATATAAAATGTAAAAAATAATTTGTAAATACTGCAATGTAATACATAATTTCAGTAGCAACACCCCTCCCCCTCCCCTAAATTTTTCCCTTGCCGAAAATGCTGATGTTTTAGAATTTTCCAACTCTATAGCCCTTCAGAATATATTTAACAGTTAAAATAATCTTTCTACACCCCCCCCCCCCCACACACACACACAAAATATATATATATAGCCATAAAATTACCGAAAAGTGATAAAAATAAGGGTCCGTCCCTAAAAATCGGTGGGTGATAGGGCAAAATGGACGTCATATTCGGATTCAGGAAGTCATTTTACATAAGAATTTGCTAAAATGGTTTTGGGGCAATTTTCATGACGAGCAGTGTTATTAGTACTTAGTGAATTTGTATAGGAAAATATAGAAGAAAATCATGTGGTAGACATAATATAGTAGTTTTTTTTTTTTTTTTTTTTACCAGAACAACTCATCTACAAATATTCAAATATTTCGTCCAATCAATAAGTGTTTTTTTTTTTTTTGTGCGTTTTATGATATTTATACAGAACAGTGGTTTTTATAAATCAATACTGAAAAATTTTTTTTAAACTATTTTCATTCTTTTCAATAAAATATAACCTTTACATCTCATTTTTCTACTAAAAAAGTAATAATCGTATATCTTCGTAAATAACGATAATACTACTGAAGGAAAAAAAATCATATGCGCGCTAAAAAATGCATGATGCGTGATAGGATATATAATCATTTTCAAAACTATTAAATTGAAAATTATTTTTCATTCAGCGCGCGCTAAAAGAAACTGTATTTCTACCTTCAGAATGAGAGGAATATTAAATGAATTGATTTAAACTATTTAGAAGATGCGAAATGGAAATTTTCTTATTTAAAATGGATATAGTGTTCATTAGATTGAATGCGTATTGTTATCTATATTCGAGAAAAGATATTTTCTCATTAAATTTATGCATCTGACTGTATGTTATTCTCTTCTAAGTTGAATTTTCGTTTATATAAGGAGTTGATAGTTATCATTATGATAATCTAAATGTGAGAATGAAAATTTAAATAAATACCTACATTTTTAGCTTTATATCTATAGATAACACTTATTTACATTTTTATTAATCTTGGATTTCATCTAGCCTTTTACTTGCGTATTTCTTAAACATCTAAAAGAATTAAAAAAAGGGAACGTACATAAGTCCTATAAGTTTGCAGATATTTTAAAAGTTCATAAAAATTGAAAGATTTGGTAGAATTGAGCATGGTTTGCAAAAACGTTATTCTCGTCAAAGGGGATTTTTTTTAGTAAAGAAAAAAATGGTTAAATAACTATCGATAGAGGACGTTGTACGTGAGTAAATCATACACCTCCATGAAAAACTGATATTTATTTGCATCCAAATGTTTACAAACATATAACTCCTATTCTATGGGTTCGTCGTCATCACAAATTACAGTTTTCAAACGAGTTACAACACAGCTTATTTCAGCTTTAGTTGGCGATTCTTAGGTGAAGTAAAACATCTTCACCAATAACATTTTATCCACCAAGTCAAAATCGTAAAACTTCTTTCATGTATGCACAAGTAGAAGGAAAAATAAGACGCGAGCTGTTTATAGTAAAACCATGCAATTTATAGGACTTTGGTTTGCATATTTCTCGTTATGCGTCTCTGAAGCGCTCTCTATCGACAAAAATTTTAATTATTTTTCCCCCTACCAGAAAAATTTACCTTTCACGAGAATATTTCCATAAACCGAGTTCAATTCTGACAATTCCTCCAATTTTTATGATTTTTTTTAAATGTCTACAGACTTATGGGACACTCGTTATACAGTCGGTAACAAAAGTGTCCGAACACTAGCAAAAATTCCTATGTAAAAAAAGTACACTTTATGCGGTTTTGTTAAATAAATCCTTATCGAATCATGTTCTTACACTGACTGAGAACAGGATTCGACAAGGATTTACTTAACAAAACCGTATGAAGAGTACTTTTTTTACATAGGAATTTTTGCTAGTGTTCGGACACTTTTGTTACCGACTATATGTAAAGACGTCGAAAAAAAAAATTTTGTTGAGAAAACAAAATTTATTTTGTTGACTGATTTTTAAATTTATTTTTTCATTTTACAAAATAAATCTAACTTCTGTAATCTAACTTTAACTTTTCAAAAATAAATCTAATCTTTCTTCCTTTGTCGACAAATTGTTTCAGTTGACCTAAGGAATGTGGTCGAAAAAAGAATTACTGTTATTGCATAATCCAAGAAGTCAAAGATAGTCTATAAGTCCGCTGTAAACAGCCAATGAGCAAGCGATGTGCTGTATCAACAAAACAACAAAATATTGTTCTTTATTTAAGAGCCAGTTTTTTTTTTTTTTTAATCGGGCAAAATCAGCATGTTTGGATAGTTAAAATTTTTTATGCAAAACTATTGGACACGTATTTTTTTATTTTAGTGAAAAAAAACATTTTTTGGAGTTTGGGGGGGGGGGGGGTGTCAAAGATGAAGTCCTGTTTTTTTACGAAAAACATACCTATTTACGAAAGCCAATACTTTTTGTGACAGAATTGAACCATGGTACTGATAGGTATTTTGTATTCTCCTGTTTCCAAACTAACTATTGGGACAAAAATACTTATGGTTGACTCTTGGCGCAAAGGTCAAAGGTCATTCAAAATTAAAAAAAAAAAAAAAATTTAAACTTTGACCCTCCAAATGTTCTTGCACCTGAAATGAACCACATAGGTATATATATTTTAGTAAATAAATACTGATAATAACTACCCAAAAAGAGTAAAATTTGTGTGGTTGACTTCTGGCGCAAAAAAATATTTGACTTTGAAATTGCGAAAAACCAAAAATTGCATGACTTTGAATGTCATTTACTGCTTGCGCCAGAAGTGAACAGGTATAAAATTAGTGGAAAAAGAAGCCTTAAGTAAAGTAGCAACAAGATCAATTCAAAAACCTATAGAAACTTACTTATTTTTTATGTAATGCGATTCCATACTTTGTGTTTTGTGGAACACGCTAAATAGCTTTTATTACTTTATTTCAGTATTGATTACTATTGAATTTAAAAATATTACATCAAAATTGCTTTTTTTTAACTGAATTTCTATCTAAACATAATAGGTTTTTAATAATAAAAGCCTACGTTTCCCGGGGATAACGCTAAAACTAACGTCATAGCTACAAAAGTATATTGAAATAAAGAAAATATTTTTTTTTATTCTTGATATAGAGGAATGAAGAAAAGGATGGGAAAAGGATGAATTAGCAGGAAAAAGAATGATGTCATAGTTTCAACAATGTATCGCGAAAAAATAAATTTTACCCGTGATTTGAAACAAATAAGAATAAATGATAATTTAAAAGAAACGATGTAATTCAGTGTAAGGACCGCCAGTTGATGATTTGGTAGTTTTCTTTCTTGTGATCGCTATAAACTATCAAGTTATAGTTGAAATAATCAGCTAAATTAGCTACACATCAAAACATTGCCCTCCTTAAATAATTTGGAGCAGAGTTACGTTTGGAGAACTGCTCTTTGCTTCCAGCTTCAAAGGGGTGAAGTAGGATTTTCGCAAATTCCATTTATAATGTGTTCTGGGTTCACTTAACCAGTCCACACACCGAAAATCCGCTTTCTGGGATAATTTGGGGTAGAGTTATGTTTGGAAACATGTTAGTATTAGTATCCTTATATACAAAGTATAAGGAAGTTATTGTAATCCCGATTTGTGAAATGGATTTTGTATCTTGTATAGTTCAAAACCGAATGATCGTAGTATGTTGTAAATTTATAGCTGACTGTCATGACGTCTAGTTATAAATCTTCACTTTTGATCTTGACTCAAGCTTCCCTTTTCAGCGATTTTAAATGATTTTTTACTAATTTAAACTACTTTTCGTGGTGTCTGTATGTACGTTTGTATGTATGTGTGCATGTATCTTACATAACTCGAAAACGGTTGTATGTAGACCGCTTTCGTGTTATGCGAGATGCACACACACACACGCACACATACATTGCAAATTGGTATATAAGTTTATAATAACATCTAGTTATGCACTTCCTTTTTTGTTCTTTCTGTGACTTTCCGGTTTGAAGATATTTTTACAAAAATTAAAGGATCAAAAATACAAAGGTTTTGACGCACACATGTGACCTACCGTCATAGACTTTAAAAGGAGTAAATGATTGAGTCTGTAATGATAGTGTTAGGAAATATGTCGATATTTCTGTGTATAGACAGTAATTTGTAAAGATATAAGCAGGTTCTAGTCGACGAATGGATTTTATTTAATGAATATTTAAGAACCAGTTGAATAAAATTATTTTTTTTTATAACAAATAATCAACAAGTATTTTCAAAACCGTCATTCGTAATACAGAAATCAAATAGAGTTACAGTCGGCAGCAAAATTGTTCGAGCGCTAGCAATAATTCCTATGTAAAAAAAGTACACTTAATACCATTTTTTTTTTAAGTAAATCCTTGTCAAATCATGTTCTTAGATACGATTCTACAAGGATTTACTTATTTAAAACAGTATTAAGAGTGCATTTTTTATATAAGAAATATTGCTAGCGCTCGAATAATTTTGCTACCTTCTGTACACCACAAAGCAGGATTTTTTTTAGTTCAGGGACAAAGATTATCTGCACAGTTCGAAGTCCAAATAGAATTTGAATTCATCAAGTCGTGTCAGTGGTTTATAGAATTTTCGAGGTAGTTCTACGCTAGAAACCAATGAATTATTCCGGAAAATTTCAGAACTCAACTTACATTAAACTTAGAGATTCCAAACTTTAGAAATCCTAAACTGCCACTTTTCGTCGCACTTGGATACCAAATTATTTAATTCGAAACTAAGTCAAACACATGTTTAACACAAAGGGTATAGCCGCATTACATAAAAGTTGAAGAAGTTATCATAGGCGCATTGATGCAATTGTGACGTCATTTTTTTACGTTAAATCCTCCGTCCTTCATTATTTTGTTCATTCTTCCAAACCAAGGATAAAAATTTATTTATTTATTTTTATTTCAACATACTTTGTAACTATGACATTAGTTTTAGCGTTATCCACGTGAAAATTGGGCTTTTATAATTAAGAAGGTATTATTTTTAGATAGAAATTCAGTTAATTAAAGAATTTCGAAGTAATATTTTTATATGCAATAGTAATCAATACTGAAATAAAGTAATAAAAGCTATTTAGCGTGTGCCACAAAAAACAAAGTATAGAGCCGCATTAGAAAAAAAATAAATAAGTTTCCATAGGTTTATGAATTGATCTTGTTGCTACTTTACTTAAGGCTTCTTTTTCTACTAATTTTATACCTGTTCACTTCTGACGCAAGCAGTAAATGACATTCAAAATCATGCAATTTTTGGTTTTTCCCAATTTCAAAATTAAATATTTTTTTGCGCTGGAAGTCAACCACACATGTTTTTTTTTTTACTTTTGGGTAGTCATTATCAGCATGTATTTACTGAAATATATACCTGTGTGGTTCACTTCTAGCGCAAGAAGATTTGGAGGGTCAAAGTTAAAAAAAAAAAAAAAAAAAACCTTTTTTTTTTTTCGTAAGTAGGTATGTTTTTCGTAAAAATACAGAGGACTTCATCTTTGACTCCCTATATATCCAAAATTTAAAAAAATAAAAAATAAATAAAAAGTACGTATCTAATAATTTTACATAAAGAACATATCTTGAAAATTTCAACAAAGTCAAAAATGTCAACTATCCAAGTCTGCCCGCTTCTTAAAAAAACTGACTCTTAAACAAAGCCACAGCCTGATCGACGTTATTGGAAGATTGTATTTTCGATACACGGGCCGATCTAAAGACCAATTAGTGCATAGAACCAGTCTCTGTCGTTACTTTTTTTCAAACCTTTTTTTTTTTTTTTTTTTTTTTTAACCCTTTGCGGCGCAGGGTAATTTGGATCATTTAAATTACACTGCCACTGGAATTTACGAACAAAATTAAAATAAAAGAAATTTTAAATTTTCAGGTTAAAAAAAATGGCCTTTTCTGCTATGTTATAAATGTAAATTTTTGCTGAAAAATTTCCAGGATGAGTTTTTGCACTTGAGAATTAAAATTAGGTGTTCCATCAGAGGGAACACTGCGACTGAAAGGGTTAAGAAAGCTGTTTTAAATAAGTTTAAAATAAATAAATGAATGAAACATTTTTTCTTTATGCATACAGGCAGTTTTATTGGTTGTAGAGATGATATTTGCATTTCACTATAATGAAAATGAAATTAAGTTTTTTCAAAATATACTATCTTCACTGTCTCTAAAAAGTTAAGCTATTTTTTAGATAGTTTTAAGTTATCTCGCTCTAAATTTAATCACATTTGTATATAGAAATTGGATAGATAAATATAAAAACATTGAAATAAATGCAAATGAACAATTATTATTAATTATAATTGTATGCAATTTCAACTACCATTACGTTTCAGAAATATAAAATATGCTTTGAAAATATGCACAGATATTTAACATATTTCGGAATAACAGCCTTAAAAATAACACTGGAAAATTACTTTGTGTCAACATTTTTTTTCTATGATAAACAAAGTTGTTCTAAGTATGTAAAAAAGGAAAACATTTTGTCTTAAATCTAGAATTTTCCCATGGTATTTCCGCGGCCAATATTTCAGCCGAACGCGAACGTTATTAAAATAACAATTTTATAAAAGCTTTTAATACTCGGCTGGCAATTACTTTCAATCCTTAGAGGGGGGATTTTCTTTTAGGGATTTGTTTTTGAAGAAATTGCAAATTTTCAGTGTCTAAACTTTATTAATCGTGTTAGTTTTAAGTTACTTCATAAATATTAATGTTACGAAATCAGTTCGTTAATCTTGCTTTCGTGAAATACTCTCGTTTCTTTTTATTTATGTAAATATTTATTTAAAAGAATTTTTTTTTTCATTTAATGAAATAGCAAAGTATGTATATGTTGTGGGAAGATTAATGCAGTAAGTAGTATGTGAAAATATATGTCACATAAGGATCTTTATTACAAAGGGCCTTTTCTTTCAAAATTTAACATATTATGCAAATTTTGTTTGCAATATAAATGAATTTTCATAGAGACTTCATTTTTGCAATTATAACGTTTTCGTTTATAAAAAAGAATTACCTGTGTCACCCTAGTTCCCTATGTAAACTTTGTATAAACTCTATGTAGATTAAAAATATCTTAACTATGGAACTATGACTATTCCGAATTTGGAACCTTGTGTCTACGGTTTCTCCATTAAATTTGCGTGTTCCAGTAGTGGATAGAGATGTATTCTATTCGGTAATGATGATATATCAGGATACTATAATAGTGGACATTCAGAAAAAGTTGGATAAGATTACAAAATAAAAAATTTCCCTAACAGCACAACACTTTTCAGAAAATTAACAATTAAATAACAAGTAAGTATTGTCACTATTAAAACAACGTTTAAAAATGTTTAGTTTGCTTCATGTTTAGTTTCGAAAACGTCAGTCACATAACAGATGTAACATCGAAAATGGTATTAATAATATTATTATTCAATAATTATACATTAATATTATTATTATTCAATATTATTCAATTAAATAATATTATTATTCAATAAAGCTAATAAGCTAACGTTACTATTTGATGATTTTAAAATCATGTTCTGAAAAACAAATTTAAGAATCTCATAGATTCGCGCGATTTCAAATTACGAAATGAAAGTCTAGAAAATTGTTTTTTCTCAAATAACAACAAACTTCCTTTAAAGATAAAATGAAAGTAATCTTCGTAAAAATCAAACCAAAACTTCTAGAAATAAAATTACAGTGAAAGTTACGCATATCTGGGGGAGAAAGGGGGGGGGGCAGAGGGAAAGAAAATGGTTGTTTTTATATTAACATACTGCCGATTTTGATGAAATTTTGTATAACTATCTCTTACAGTGAAAATTACAGTGAGTGTTACACACGCTTGGGGAGGGGGGGGGGGAACAAAAGGAAAGAAAATTACTGTTTCATCTATAACTTCAACTATATGTAGAAGTTACGTATGGTTGACTAGAAGTGTAAGGGTTTACATGGAAATGATGTAATTTTTTTAACTTCGAGTTTTCGTTGAAATTTTGTGTAAGTATCACTTCTGTTAATGAAAAAATACACAGAATTACATATGTCTGGGGAGGAGGACTGAGGGACAGAGGGAAAGAAAATGACTGTTTTATATCACTATACTTTCCATTTCAATAAAAATTATTACAAATATCACTATTTAAAACTAGTATGCTGTGGCCACCACAAGACTTTCTTCTATATTTTCCTATACAATTCACGCAGTAACAATATTAAAAAAAAAAAAAATTACGATTTTTTTTTCAAAGTTTTTTTTTGTTAAAAAAAAAAAAAAAAAAATCGATAACTTTATTTTAAATTATCACATACTTATAGTTCAACCATTCGTTTTAAAGATATTGACGAGACCTTTCGAAAGATACCCATCTTGAAAATTTACCCCCCCCCCGGGGGGTACTTTCCCCTGGGGGGGGGGAAGCGATGACCGAGATTTTTTTTCCTAATTAACTACTACTATTATCAATAATTCATATTAATTTCACAATCACAGGTTAAGAATAACTCCCATTATGTACATTTATACGAAATTTTGTCCTATACTGCCATGTTAAAAATTTAGAAAAAATACGATCACAGCACCACCTGTTGAGTGATTGATCCCCAAATCTAATCAACCCCAGTTTATGTCAGGGGCCAACTAAATACCAAGTCTGGTTAAATTTCGTTTAAAAAAAAAAAAAAAAAAAAAAAAGTACGATTTTTTTTGTTACTTTTTGTTAAAAGTAAAAAAAATCGATAACTTTGTTTTAAATTATCACAGATTTATAGTTCAACCATTCGTTTTAAAGGTATTGACGAGACCTTTCGAAAGATACCCATCTTGAAAATTTACTCCCCTCGAGGGGGGACTTCCCCCCCAGGGGGGTTCACGAGACTCCTACGCATACAAAATTTTTTCCCCAGTTGACTACCTCTATTATAAATAATTCTTGTAAATTTCATAATGATTACTAAAAAATAATTCTCTTTATGCACATTTATACAAAATTTTGTCCTATATCACCATGTTAAAAATTTAGAAAAAGCGGGATGGCAACGCAACCTGTAAGACAATTTTTACCAAAAGTTGATAGGCACTAATTTATGTCAAGGTGCAACTACATACTAATTTGTATGAAATTCTGTGCAGTAGTTCCTGGGATACAGTTGCCACAAAATTTTGTCACACACACACAGACAGACTGACAGACAGACAGACAGACATTTTCTGAAAAGGGTCAAATCGTGTTCTACAGCTCTCAAAACGTGTAAATCCATCAAAAACCCGAGGTAGAAAATTTTTACGAATCCAATACTTTCTCTATATTACATATAGAAGAAAGTAAAAATTAGCACTGATTGTTATTTATATCTTAATTATATTACGAGGAAAGGGGGGGGGTGGAGAAATGACTGAATGAAGAGAAAAATGATCGCTTAAATATTATCATATTACCAATCTTAATTAAAATTTAAAAATATATACTACTGACCGATTATGAAAAATTACAGTGCGGGTTATTATCACAGTGGCTTTCTCTTCCTAAGTTAGCACGAAAAATCCAGTGTTTGATTAAAATTAGTAACAAGTTAATTCAAAAACGAAAATTTTTCTTTTAATGTGTCTTTTTAGGACCCCCCCCCCACTTCCATAGAAACAACAACAACAAAAAAAACACTCTCTCGTTGATGTTTAGCAGGTATTTTACAAGTAGCAATTAAGAAAAGTGTCTTTTTTTCCGGATCACGGAGAAAAAGAGCACCTTTCAATTTGCTACTAGAAAAATACATATCTTCGAAATTATTTTGTAGGGCTAAAGGGCGGAGGGGGGGGGGGCGGAGAAAAAAAATAAGATATTATGATATAAAAAACAGTAGAATCACAGAACTCAGGTATTAGTACACTTCATTAATGCATATCAGCTTTATGCTTGGAGTGGTAGAATGGCATTAAAATGCACCTGAAATATTTTTTTCCTATTCATTGTAACGTAACAATACTTTTGGCTGTCTCTGTTAATAAACTATATAAACTATAAAAACTGCATGTTACATTTTAAATAGGGATCACGCAGTAGTAAATGTCAATGACATAACAAAATTAGAGCAATCCGGATGTATTTATGAACGTAAGAGTAAGAAGCAGTTTTATCTTTATTTGAAAGTATCAGACAAGCTCACATCTAGTCAAATACCATTACAAAATTACAATACTGAGATACAATGAAGTTTTAATTATTTTCCCTAATAAACTCAATGTGAAAAGGGATAAACACCTTGTATTTCACGATTCAAACCAATAACTAACAATGCAACAGAATCGGAGGGGGGAGAAAATCCACTATACATCATGAAATAAAGATGCTTTCCGATGTGGATGCCTCCCTTTTGGGTGCCATCCTTTCCATCCTGGAACACCTTGGAGTAGGTGTGCCATTATTCTAATTTGTGGTGCCGTCTTTCACCCTTTAAAGCACCCTGAATTAGAGGTGCAATTTTTTTCACCCTTTTTAAGGGTGCCATTTGGCACCCCTAGGGGGTGTCACCAGTGAGACAAGCTTTTCACCCCGAGAGGGTGCCATGTCTCACCTGTAGTTTTAACAGTAAACTAATTTAATTAAATGAATCTTATTCTCGAACCTGATGACTTAAAATTTTTGTCACTCAGGGGCTCAAGACAGCAGTAGTAATAGAGTTGTATCACCAATCATGAATGCATGGTGAATCTATACGACACTTAGAAATCTTATTTTTAGAGATTACATTTAAAACTATCTATATTTGTAGAGTATTCTCCACTGATACACTTACCTTAAATGTTTTATTCATTTAGATTTAAATTTGAAAGTTTCTAGTACTGGCCCTGGATGTTTTTTTCTGATTCCTCGTATTATAATTCTGTCATATGTTATCTGTCTTCATCTCAATGAAGATTTACAAGCGGACTTCGAATCAAGCGTACAAATTTGATATATATGTATTTTATCAATGAATAAACAACAATAAGTTTGAAAGTGTGGAAGTTCCATTGAGTACTGATAGGAAGTAGAGGATAGATTCCCTATACTAACTCTGCAGGAAAATTCCATGAACATCATTACAGTTTTGGGGTGGGCACCTTCTTTTCGCGATAATAACTTTCTTCCCAACTGGTTCTTTGGGATACAATTGCCATTTAAGCCGTAAATAAGACCTGTCATTACAATTTTTCCAGAAAAAAAATTATGAAATTATAATAAGTATATAATACAAAACGCTGAAAAACTCTTTAAACATGTCACTGTCAAACTGATGAGCACACAGCACAGAAATTTTGTGACAGGGGCAGGTCTCGGAGGAAAGATAGATATCCTTACTCCGAGGGGCAGGTGATGAAAACCTGTTTTGCTGGAAGTGGAATTTCGGTTTTGCTGAAAAAAAATAAATAAATAAAACCGGTTTGGCGAATGAATTGGTGGATTGGTGGGGATGTGATGCTCGAAAACAAATAGGTTACTAGTCCATGGTTTATTCTAATATGTAGTCAATGGGAAGTTCAGTATTTACAAATTATTTCAACCAGCCATGGCTAACCATTTATTAATCTAGTGAATTTCAATTCTGGTCTTTATACTAAAAAGCCAAAACAATTAAAATAAAACCTTTCTAAACTTTTGTTAAAAAAAAAAAAAAAAAGAATTGTATATAAAGGAATTATTATCAAAAGCGAAATGTTTCTTTTTAAGTTTTCAAAATTAACTTAGGTAAGCAATGAATAATAAAAAAAAAAAAAACTGGCTAATTTTTTTATTTTTTTTCTTCGTATTTTCAAAATTCCAAGTATATTTTTTTCCATATATATTTCTCTAGATTTTGCATGAACATCATTTTTTTTTTACATTTAAAATTATTAAAACATTACTATTTCTATACATTGTAATTAAAAAATATACTTTTTATATAAATTCCAACAAAGTATTTAAATTATCTAAAACGGAAATATATTCGCGAAGAAAAACGCAGTTCAAAGATTTATTGCATTGGATTTCGTAAGTCAAGACAAAAGAAGAAAACAACAATAATCAAAATACAATTAAATGTTTTTTCGCAAGAACTTTCGAGGAAAAAATCTCATTTGAAATCATTAATCTGAAGTAATGTTAGTAAATTTCACTTTGTTTTAAATAATCAAATGTTTTGTTGCTTTAAATTTCAGTTAAATATGTATTCGCTTAATTTAAATGCAGTTCCGCTCTCATAAATAAAACTAATTGTTCGAATAAAGTATAAAGCAAAAAATGTTTTTTGCCTTAAATTGCTCTAATGCCAGATTTTATTCATTAAATACCAGAACACTTAATGACCAATTAATTGTCTTTTTAGAAACATTTCTGTAAAAGTTCTCATGTAAAACTCATTTATTTAATCTGAATCCATAGTTTTTTAGCGTAAATATATTTCTTTCATTTATTTAGTTAGTTTATTTCGTTTTTATTGATTTGGCGTTTTCATAAATATACATTCGTTTATTTTGAATATTTTTAGGGTGTCTTATACAAAAGTTTCGGGTAATTAGTAATGCTCTGTCGGTTAAAATAAATTACACTGCTCTGACGAAAATCGGCCCCAATAACATTCATGCAAATTCTTATGTAATGTGACCTCTTGAATCCAAATATGATGCCTATTTTGCCCCATCACCCACCGTTTTTTCGGGACGCCCCCCTATTTTTATTACTGTTCGGAAATTTTATGGCTATGAATTTGATGTGAGGGGGGGGGGGAGAGGTTTATTTTAAATATTAAATATCTTCTGAGAGACTACAGGGGAGAACAATTGTAAAACATGAACATATGTAGCAACGGAGAAATTTGGGGGGAAGGATTCACCCCTGAAATTATAAATTACATTTCTTTATTTTATTAATATGTTATTATTATTATTATTTATTATATATATATATACATATATATATATATATATACATATATATTAGTGTTACTATAGTCCTTCTTCACCTTCCAAAGGAAATTCATAGACATAAAATTACCGAACAGTAATAAAAATTGAGGGAGGGGGGGGAGGGGGTGGCGTCCCTCGAAAACAGTCGGTGATTGGGAAAAATGGGGGTCAGATACAGATTCAGGAGGTCCTTTTACATAAGAACCAGAAAAAATGGTATCAGGGCTCAATTTTTTTATTTATTTATTTTTTGGCAGCGTAGTTTTACTAAAGCCTCCATGCGTGTATTTTTATTTACAAAAAGCTACAACCATAATTTTTAAACAAGTTATGCGTAAGACTTGATTTAAAAAATGTTATAAATGCCTGTTTAATTTTTGAACGTCGCAGCTGCAAATAGAGTTTTTAGAGCATGTTTGTTCTTCGTGTACAAATTAAACCAAAACGCTGTTTGGTATATCTGAAAGTTGTATCATGATCCTGGCACGCGACAACTTTTCGTGAAATTTTCGTTGGCTCAAATCCTCTTAACGACCAGTGTAATGGTAAATGAGTCTACGAACCCTTTTTTAGTTACAAATAAAAAAGTTATTCCTACAGGCAATTTAACCTGTATATACTACAATATACCTGTGCAAAGTTTCAACGTTTCAGTGGGTACTTACTACTGAAATAACTCCATTAAAATAGTGAAACATTGCACCAAAATATTGGTTGCAGCTAATTGGAAGCATTTTTCTGGTAAAATGTGAGATTTTATTTTTAACAGTGTATAATTAGATAAAAAAGTGCAGACACTAAAGTAAAATCGATATATAATTCTTTTTTCTTTAGCATTTAAATGAATAATTTGTTGTTGGACGGAGTACGGGTTACTCTTTTTGTATGTAGTAAAAGTAAGTAATTTCAATGTGATCTTAAATCTAAGATAATAAATTTTTTAAAATTTTCATTGAACTGCAGGCGAGGAACTGCACTCACTCAAGCTGTACTGAGCTTGACAACAGCAAACTCAACTGTATTGAACTTGAACTGATCTTCGAGTAAGTTTTAGACATGGCTTTTATACACTGAAGAAACAATTTGCATTGTTACGCTATCTACTGTCCTACAAACTTATTCAAATCTTATTATTCACTAAATTTCGCCTAACTCGAAATTTTTCTTCAAAACTCGTAATGAATAACTATCAGTTCGCAAAATAACTTTATAAATTAGCGCTAAGACTTCATCACTGTTCCAACTTACGAATTGCCTACGAAAGTTCTGTGAGGCACCTCACAACGTTACTGTATGAGGAGGATATCACCCTCTTATTCCTCCCATTCCCTCCCCTTCACTCCCCTCTCCTTCCCCCATTTCAATATTATAGCTATATTCACAAAATATTTAAGGCTGTTTATTAATTTTAAATATATATTTCAGATTATTCAGAGAGTTTTCTCTGACACTTCACTTTGATATTTACTCGACTAATTGTGTAGCCCTGTATATTTTATATAAATAGTTTACGAACCAAAAAGTATATTAAATTAGACACAAAAAAGAATAAATGACACATTTTAAAGTGCACTTAGATCTATTTTCAGACACAGTACTAATCTAGCAAAATCCTTTTGATATTCTAGTTAGGAATTTTATCCAGACTTAGGACACTCACATAAGCAATTGGCCTTAAGCCAATTGCTTATGTGAGACAATGTGGTATATACAACCACAGACACATTTCTATAAATCGTTAGGGTTTCTTCAAAATGTGATTCTAAATTACCTTTTCATAAAAGAGTTAATTAATGTTAGCTTTACTTGACACTTTTTTTTTTCATTTGTAATTTACCATAGTAAGAAAATTCTGTAACCAGTATCACTAATTTCTCAATTAACTTTCTGGCGCACCAACTAACTTTTCTGTGCAACGATAAAGCTCTTTCACATGTTTATCCCCAAATTCTTATGTACTTACTGTCATTCACTACGGTATGTTTGTGAATCTCAACATAATTTAATTATTGCCTTTTTTTTTTTTTTTTTTTTTCCCCGACAAAAAAAAAAAAAAAAAAAAAAAAAAAAAAATGTACATTTATTTAAAATGAGTAAAATAAATTAGAAAAATTACAAAATAAATTAGAAATATGAGTTGTATCGTTACAAATAAGGTACCAAATGAAAGGAAAAAGTTTTGCGAATCCGATGGATTAAACAGCTTATCGATCGGACGATTAGATTTTTTTAAAAATTAACTAAAGTATGAATTTTAGGTGGCAACAGCAGAAGATTATATGGAAACCGTTAGGAGAAGAAAAAAACTGCTTCACATTAAGTCACATGTTTTTAAAGTGGGATTAAAAATTGCAGGTTTCAATTTTTTTTTTTTTTTTTCTCTCACGAACACAGAAATATAATATACAGTCTGTACCCCACAAGACCAACTTGCATTTCAAATTTCATCAATAATTTTAGTTAATAAACAAAAAAGTTTTTTTTTTTTTTTTTTTTTTTTTTTTTTTTCAAATTAAATTTTATTCTAACTTGGAAAAGATTTATGTGATACGATACATTACGAATTTGGATTTTAAAAGTTTTTTTAAATAGATTATTTTTACCAATTAAGTACTATAAAAAGTATTTATTGCGATTCGTATAAACATGACTTCATGAAAGGTTATTACAAATTTCTATTTATCAGCAATTAGGTGTTTTTCTGGAGGTTTTCTACAATTTCTTATTATTCACGTTAAACGATTTTGCAAAAGCGAATAAACTCTAGGTTTAATCCTTTTTTTTAATCTGAAATCTTTTTGAATAATATTCATAAATAATTCTCATCTTCAATGTAGGGGATATTTTTTTCTCATTTAGATTTGCTATTTTAGCAGAGGGGCCAAGTTACTACTAACGAAAAACCAATTTCATACCAAATAAAGAAAAAGTAAAACTTAAAAAAAATTGCATTAAAAAAACCCTATTAAATTGCAAATAATTACTACAAAAGAATATATTTTTAATTTCCAGTATTAAGATTACGGACAATCCATAATAACTTGGCACCTCTGATTTAGAAATATCTCCCTTTGAAAAGTAATACAATGATTTTTTACAACACTTTATAATTTGTTACAGGAAGATTTTTAATCGCAAAAAGTATTTACATAGCATTAGAGTCAGGTTTCATTAATTTTGGCAAATATTTTGAAAGTAAATCTTTTATTCTTTATCCTTGAGCAAAGAAGATCGTAACAGATGATTATTATCGAAAATGCCAAATCTTTATCTCAAAATGTGAGCGAAAAACACAAACACAAAATCGTTTCATTGAAGTTCCGTAAGTCATCTGCATTTTCAATTTTCAGGAAATACTTTCTACTTTAATAAAGTAAACAGTAATTCCTCTTTTTCAATTTTGCAGAAGTGTCAAACAAAATAAACATACAAACTTTTCATAAAAACATAATATCAATAATGTTAATTAATATATGTAAAAATTATTTAATTTTCCAACTTCTTAAAACCATTAATGGAAATTGGTTAAAATAAACAATCACAATTTTTTATATTTCTGAAAGTTATAATACATTCTGAAATGAAATAAATAATCTTCTAAATAATAATTTAGAAATATATTCATCTCTGATTTATATAATTTTAAAAAATACCAGTTAATTAACTTTTTTTAGGACTGAGGGCCTATTAGTCTCAATCTGGGATTTTTGCATTGTCGATTTCGATAGTTGGACATTTGTCGAAATCTAAAATTTATCGAAAATATAATTGAATAATTTGAAAGCGATGTTATAATTTGAAAAAAGAAAAAAAAAAAAAAAAAAACTAATAGTCCTCCGTCCTAAACTAAATTCTGCTTTTGCCAGAATTTCATCAAAATCTTTTTATTATTATTATTATTATTATTATTGAAAGAAAGAGAAAAGAAAATTAATAATAATCAGTATCGTTACAAGCGATATCGAAAAAGTTATTTTAATAATTTTGAATTAGGAAATAAAAAGTGCGCGTGAAATAATATGAAATAAAAATAAGTTAAAAAATGAATTTAATGATTTAATGTTTTTGTTTTTCGGGGGCTGCTCATGCATATAAAAAATGCGTATTAAAACGAGTCGAAGAAGGAAGCGAAATAAGTATTGAGTTATATTACGATAATTACGATATATAATATGATACGATATATTAGACCTATCGTCCAGGGTTAGTAGGCATTTTCGTTGAAAGAAATAGTTTGTTCGTTCGGTGCAACTTGCACATTAGTCCCGTGGGGTACAACTTTCACTTTAGTCCCTTGAGGTACAACTTTCACTTTAGTCCCGTCAGGTACAACTTGCACATTAGTCCCCTTTAAATATAGTGACCAGCGAAGCTGGCAAAACATTTGTTGATTCACTACCTCAATTGATTTTTTTTTTTTTTTTTATATAGAATTTAGATGAATAAAATCCGAAAAAATCCTAAGAATAAAGATTCACTGCTTTAATAATTTAGATCTAGCTTGATACTTAAAAACATAGAATAATATAGGAATAACGCATCTCTTTTAAATATTCTCATTTAAAATAATAATAATAATAATAATTTTAACTAACATCACCGAGATTCAGTTAAACTCTAATTAAAGTTCTTTTGCCCAGCATTACTATTTTTTTTTTCCGTATAAAAATACACCAGTTAATAAACGTCACATTATTTTTATTTTGAGAAAGATATCGAATGTCTTATTTCTATATTTTTCAGCTTAAAACGTATTACTTTTTTACTTTATTCATAATGCACATGATTATCTTAAACAAAATTAATATGAAAAGCAGAAAAAAAAAGAACATATAAAAAGTGTAATGCTGTCTTATTTAATAATTTACACAAAAGAAATGATTTTTAATTGCAATTAAAAACCAGATATCCCAGAAAAGATCATGTATCACTTTTAATTTAATGTATTTAATTTGCAATTTTTAAACTTTTTCCTGTGTGTCATTTTTTAACCACAAGTCAAAAATATTTTTATTTAATTGTGATTAATAATTCATAATTATTTCCCTCACAAAAAAAAAAAAAAAAAAAAAAAATCATTATTTATTCTCTTTTTTAAAGAATATAACGACTGTTTTTACATTTTATGTCATGGTATATATATTATTTGCTTCTGTATAATTAAAATTTAAATATATATACAGAGGGTGTTCACACATTTTTATAACGATTTTGACTTTCTTCTTGGATTTAAATTAAATTAAAAAAAAAAAAAAAAATCTGGTGTGTCACTCACACGACTTTCTCTTACCCTGAAATTTAATACTATAAATACAGGTTGCAGATTAATAAGTAAGATAACGAGTACAGTTATGTAAACCTGTGTTAAACAATTCAAATTAGGCTTCGGAAGAGTTTTACATGATAATTAGTTCTGTGTGAGGGGGGCTACTGCCCCCCTCAACCCCCCGTTTCATTAATGCACCTACATTTATAAAGAATTTAATTCGGCTATTAAAAAATAATTCTATTTTTAAAAATTAATTTATTAAAATTATTATTTAAAAAAATTATATTTTATGATAATGCAGACGACTTCCATATTAGAGAAGTAGTATAACACTAAATATCCAAAAAAAGTACATTTTATTTTCAATATTAAAAAAAAAAAAAAAAAAAAAATCTAAGGTTTTTTTTTTCTTTTAAGTAAAAAAAAAAAATCGATAACTTTGTTTTAAATTATCGCAGATCGATGGTTCAACCATTCCTTTTAAAGGAATTGGAGAGCTCTTTTGAAAGATACCCATCATGAAAATTTACTCCCCTCGAGGGGGGAGTTCCCCCCCAGGGGGGGGGGAGGCGAGGCCCCTAAATACACAATTTTTTCCCCTGTTGACTATCTCTATTACTCGTTTCATTTGGTTTAGTGCAGTCTATAGACGTTAAACTCTACTTACCTGCAATTTCCCCCGTAGACGTAATGTATTAGAATTCTCTTGATTGTCCCTGTACATGAACCATTCGCTTGATCTTAACGAAAAGCTTACTGTAGCATCCCTATATGATACACATTTAGAATACCAAGTTTGAACTTTCTGCCATATATATATATATTTTTTTTTTTTTTTTGAGATATGCTGATAACAGACACACACACAGACATACAGACATACAGACATACACACAGACCATTTGCTAAAAACATGATTTTCGTATTCAGGGGACCTCAAAACGTGTAAATATAACAAAATCTCGCGTTCGAAAATTTGATCCAAAGACAATACTTTCTCTACCTTATGGGTAAGAGAAAGTAAAACGTGACTGACATCAAATTGTAATAATATTTAACTGTCTTCTGCAGCATTAAAAACATTTTTTGCTTTAAAATGTCGCTGTAAAATAAACAATGGATTGAAGGCCATATTTTTGAGCTTTCCGAAGAAAAATACTCTTATTCAGTAATAACAGAAGCATGTGAAAAGCTTGCTTTTAATATTTCTGCACGTAAAATAAAGGACATGGTTAATATAAAAGTAAATAAACGTCAAAGTTTGCTTTTGACTGGAAAAAAAGGCGAAAACTTCATACCCAGCAAAGATATGTACACCTCCTATTAAATCTAAAGTCGCATCTCATGCTTTAAAAGAAAATCGGTCACTTATAACGGAAAATTTAAAATAAGGAAACTAGAAAAAATGCCATAATTAACTCAGATTACTCTCATAAATATGTTTTAACGATTATTTTTCAAAAATAAATTCCATCATCTACCCCAAATATCTTCAATGTGTTGAATTCCATCAGGATAAGGTTACAAGTCATACCTCTTAAATTTATTGCTCTATTGTTTTTTTGAAAATATGAAAAATGAAACCGGAATTGAAGCTATTAGCTTTATATGCATCCGACCAAAGTCCCCTGACGTGTCTATTATGGATTTAATAAAGAAGCATCACAAAACTGGCGTTGTAAAAAATTATTACTTACAAACTTTGAATAAACACCATAAAATGCAATAAACTCGCAACAATTGTTTCGGGTCGAAAAAATGGAATCGGGTCGGAATGTTCGTAATGAAGAGATTACCAAATCTTCTATTGCTTTCCACTGCTGGTCTCAAGGTCATCGTTTTGATTTTTCCAAAACTAACATAATTTCATCTCCTGTCTGTTCCTCCCATTTGGATATTCATGAAGCATTTTACATATTTAAAAATTCGAAAAATCTTGTTAATGATATTTCTTCCACTCCTTTCTTCTCTGAGGCTTGGAAATTACTCACGTAACTTGATTTTAGTTTAATTTTTGTTATCCTTAGATTGTTATATGTTTAATCACACTCATTTATTTATTTCCTTGTTGTTTTGCACAATTCTACTCACACCAGTAGCTATATTTAGTTTCTACTTTATAAACTTTTTCTTTTCACTTTAAACGATTTTCTGCGTTGCCGCTTTGACTGCAGCACTCGTGCTTACTTTGTTCGCCTGATGAAGGGTCGTGTGTTTTTTCGACCCGAAACAATTGTTGCGAGTTTATTGCATTTTATGGTGTTTATTCAAAGTTTGTAAGTAATAATCTATTATGGATTATTGTACATTTGGACTTTTAAAACAATATATTTATAAGAGGCATCCCAAAACATTGGATGGACTATTGTAAGTTTTGGAAGAGGAATGGAACAAAATCAACCTTGTTTTTCTAATAAATACTCTGCTATCTATGAAACCGAGATTTAATATGATAGTTTAAAAAAAGGGCTATCAGACTGAACATATTACAAAATAAAATTATTATATTTGGTTATATATATATATACCTTTGCAAAATCGTTACAAAAATGTGTGAACACCCTCTGTATATGGATTTCGAAGAGGTTTCGGTTATAGATTTGCATATTTTAGAGAGATTTGAACACAACTTGGGACTTTTCGGGAAAGTAGGAGGTTCCAGAGCCTGATTAAGGGGGAAGCACACATTATCTCCGCTCTCACCGGAATATTTTTACAATTATTTTTTACTTCATGTCATAGAAATTACACGCTTTGACGAGGAAATATTTTTTATAAAAAATGAACGATGTAAAACAATCCAATTTACTCGCCGTTATTAGACACCAGAATTCTTTTAAAATAATTTTTAATGAGAATTTTCTGTTTATTATAGGAGGAAAGTATTTGTTAAAAAATAACGGTGTAAGTATAAATAATGTGTGCTTCCCCCTTAATCAGGCTCTGGGGGGTTCCATTTTCGTGTAGTGTATACGTGTGTAAGACATATATTACGTAATCGTTCTAACTCATTAATTAATGGACAGAATTTTTAAAAAAATGGTATATAATTGAATCTAGACATAAGTTATTGTTGATTAAATTTAATCGTATATTGTTAAACAATAAAACTCTGTTATAGGACGTTCTCAGAAATTTCTGCTATAGTATGTTCACCAGAATTTTCAGGACAGTTATATCTCAGTATCTGTACATTAGAACAATATCTGTACATTATTACATTAGAACCTCATATATATATATTATGGTTATTGTAAAAATGAAATTCATAAAATTTTTGTACGTATCGTACAACAGATAGCGATACTACAACGTAATGTGATAAGTTTAAATAATTACTAAAATTCAAATTCTTTTAGATCAAATTGCACCAAATTTTGTATACAAGGTACGTACTATTAATAACATTTTTTATTAAATTTTATTGGATGTAGCCAGATATATTGCGCAGTCATACACTCATATCGTTTTTATCACATCTTGCATGATAGATAGATCTCAGAATCTATAGGATCAAATTGCTTCAAATTTAATATGTAAGTCACTGTATTTTAAATTGACGCATATTCTGTTTTAGCGTTTATGGTATAATAGAAAACAGTTTTATAACTTTTTTTTTTTTTTTTTTTTTTAATGGTTAGAAAAAAAATAAATATCTTAGAATCAGTTGGATTAAACTAAGTTCATGTTCTTATTTTGCATTTATTTATTTATTTATTTTTAGTAAAAAAAAAAATAACTAAAATCAGAAGAAAAGCTTTATCAAAATATTAAATTACTAGTATTTTTATGAAATTTTGGTTTAAATATCGTTTTAAATTCTCTATATGTTTCATTTTTATTTGAAAACAAAATTGTAAAACATAGTCATAAAATATCCAAAGAACATTTGTATTACAAAGTAACTATTTAAAAGGGGGGGAGAAAATGGAATTAAAAACGCTGTTGACCGAATTATGATGCCGTTTTTGTAAACTCATTCAAATGAGATTATTTTTATTTCTATAACCTTAAAGACAAAAAATTACCACCTCACTATGTTATTGGTTGTAGTATGTAAAATAGGAGATGTTGAGTAATTAAATTAAAGCAGTACATAGCTCATTGTTATAAAGTAAAATATGAAAAAATCAAGACCATTTGAAGAACTGTCGTTGATATTGAACAGGGAGCAGCCCCCGCTCACCGCTCGAAGAGCGGTGTTGAACGCTTCCAGGAAAATCCACGTGAGCTGCTCCGACATTTATTGAGAAAAAAAAAAAAATTACATCATGCATCGCCTGGTTTAGCCAGCCCGCAACAAGGGGCGATGCAAATAGGCATGGGTATTTATTTACAAGAGCGGCGCCAGACACAAGTCTACCCGCGACACGGGGCGCCGCTCGATTATAGGAGAGAGGGTGCGAGGCTGTGTGGCCTTCCACGACAAGCGGCACGCTACCAGTTTAGACCCTTGCATTTATGAGGGCTACTGCAGCATCACGGGCACACGGGAAGATAACAGGGAGATAGAAGAATAATGTGTTTAGGAGAAAGAATTTTTCTTTAGTTGTGATTTTAGGTTAGTTTGTTAGATTACATAAATCCATTAGGAATGAGAAAATTTTATTTAATTTATTAATTAAGGGTTTCCTTGTTAAAATGTTGTCCAGCCAATTGATTGGTCTGGGAGAGGGATTTCTAATATGATATAGTGCTGTTAAGGGGCAGTGGAAATAATAGTGTTGCGGAGTTCCCTCCTCGCCGCAGGAACACTGGGGAGAGCCTCGGCAATGAAATTTGTAAAGGTAAGATGGGAAGGGGCCATGACCTGTTAAAAATGCCGTGATAGGTGGAGTTAGGGTCCAGGAATTAATACGAGCCTGTGGGATCAGCGAAAAGGTGTGCCTACCCTTCTCTGAACTATCCCACAGGTTTTGCCATTTGAGATTAATAATTTCTTTAATTCTATTTTTGACATAGGAGGGTGGGGCAGGGATTGTGGAACACTTGGTGGGGAAATCAGTTGCTTCTTTTGCAAGGGAGTCAGCGAGTTCATTGCCGATCACGCCCCTGTGGGCAGAAACGTGTGCCAGGGAGCAAGTTAAGTTAGGATTCGTTAAGAGTTTTTTGATCTGTTGAATTTGTGGGTGTCTGCACCGATGCCGAGCTATTGCCTGAAGGCCCGAGAGACTAGCGCTGAAGATGTTAAAGATATCTTTCGTGTTCGAGTCGCCAATCCAGCGTATTGCTTTTTCTATGGCATAAATTTCCGCTTGGAAGACTGTATTATAGTCCTCGAGCCTGCAGGCCCACCGATTGGCCACGGTGCCATGGTCCAGCACGCAAAACGCTGCTGCAACCCCGGCGTCCGTTTTGGAACCATCAGTGTAGATCGCCACTGGAGCAGAGGGAGAGAAACTATTTTTAGTGCAATTGGTGATGAATGGGGAACATCCTTGCCTGGGTGAATATCCCAGCTGCAGGTCAAAGTTTGTATGGGGGTTTGTGGGAAGATGATGTTTGTTAATTCGGGGTCTTTAAGCTGTAGGAATTGAGTTTTTATATATGTCTGCGAGACCTGCAGGTGGGCATGAGGAATCCCAGTGATTACGGTGAGGGCATCAGTGGATATTGTTTTATATCCTCTTGCAATTTGCAAGAGGAAGGGTCTTTGGGCTGAGTTAAGAGAGGTAATGGCATCAGTTCTCAGGTGACCGCCCCAAATGGCGGCTCCGTAGGTTATTATTTTCTCCATGATTGTTTTATACCAGGTTTTTAGGAGAGAGGTGGAGATACCCCACCTCTTTCCCACCATTTTTGCTGAGCTGTGGTATATACTTTGAGTCTTTAGTTTAATTTCTTTTACGTGAGCCAGCCAGTTGAGGTGCCTGTCAAAGGTGATGCCAAGGAGTTTCATTGACACTGATGCCGTCTATCCGCATCTTGGGATTCCTAGTTGTTTTAAGGGCTTTAGGGAAGGCGAGAGTTAATGCTTTGGTTTTAGATGGGGATAATTTTAAGTCGAATTTTTCAAAAGTTTACTGAAGTGGGAAAGGGCTTCCTGGGCCTGGTCCTCCAGGTTTTTTCTAGTTCGATCCGAGACAATCAGGGAGAAATCATCTGCATAAGCAAATGTTGTGAAGCCCGCAGAGTTCATGCTTTTGAGTATTATGTCTGCTATCAGATTCCGCAGGATAGGACCTAGGCACGAACCCTGTGGGCAGCCTTTAGTTTGGGGATGTTCGGTATTCCCGTCACCCCAGTTGACAATAATTTTCCTATGGGAGAGGTATGAGCGGATGATTCCGGCCAGATTACTCGGGCAGTTAAGGTCTTGTAGGGCGCGTAGAATGTGTGGCCACTCCACATTGTCGAAGGCTCCTTGAATGTCTAGAGAGATGATAGTGGTGTAGTTTGATGCATTACAGCTGACGGCGCAGGAACTTTTTATGGCTTGTAATGCTTGGTCACAAGATCTGCCCTCTCTGAACCCAAATTGGTTAGGATGTAGTAGATTGTTTGTTTCGAGGTAAAAGGTTAATCTTGTTACAATTAATTTTTCCAATAGTTTGCCTAAAGTGGGGAGGAGGCAGATCGGTCTGTAGGATGAGGGTTCAGAGGGAAGTTTCCCTTGCTTCAAAAAGTACACCACTTCACCTCTTCTGAGTGTTTCGGGGAAGTATTGGTGTTTGAGACATAGATTGGTCCATTTCTGAAGGATGTGTGGCATTGTGCAGTGTACGTTTCGTAAGATTTTAAAATCTATGTTGTCCGGACCTGGAGCCTTTTTGATGTTGAAGCTGTGAAGAGTGGCTTTAACCTCAGACTCCGTGAAAGGAACATCCGAGGGAGCCGAGTAGAGTGGTGCTTGGTGTTGTGGGTAGACGGTTCTTGGGAAAAGGATGTTTGTGAGGTACTCTAGATTGTTACGTTTTGAGGAGAGAGCTGGAGGACGTTCCAGTTTCAGCTGGGATGGGGTGAAGAATTTTTGACTGTAAAACTTTTGAGCTGTGCCGAATATTTGTGTTTGTGATGTGCAGAATTTCTTCCATGCGTTATGTTTGGCTTCGTTGATGTGTTTTTTGAATATTGCCGAATGGTGTTTTATTTTCTGTCTGTGTTGTTGTAGAAGTGACGGGTCAAGGTATTTTACTTGTCTTCTTAGGGCGGTTAGGTGATTACGCATGGAACGGAGCTGGGGAGACCAGAAGGAGTAGGCGTACTGCCGTCCCGATTTCTTGAGCCTGAATGCTGCGGCCGCGGCTGTCTGGATGGAGGCTATTAGATTAACTGTAAAATTTTCTAATTGTGTAATGTTGTTAATGGCGTTGAGTTCGTCTGTTAGTGATAAGGAGGAGTTGAGTAAAAGTTTGTTAAATTTCTTGAAGTTTCCACGTTTAGTGGCAAACCGTTTAGAGTATGTTACTGTGGGTATTGAATTGATAGAGTAAGTGATGTAAATGTGATCTGTGTTATTAAAAATGTCCAGGACTGACCAGTCGAAGATTCGTGCTAGGGTCTTTGTATTACAGAGAGTGAAGTCTGACCAGCCCTGGGCATTGTCCTTTTGGAAGGTGGGAGCAGAGTTTTCTAAGTTAGCAAGGCAGAGGTTATTGGAGGCTATAAATTCTATTAGGCTGCGACCTCTGCTGTTCTCAATCGGTGAGCACCAAAGGGGGGAGTTAGCATTGAGGTCGCAGCCGCAGATGAAGAGTGACTTTTGAGTGATTAAATGTTGCCATTCCAGTAGACAGGCCTCAAAATCCGCTGACGGGGCTGCGTAAGCGCTGCCAATAATCAGTTCGCCCTCCTTCGTGGTCAGTGTAATAAAAACACAATGGTCCCCAGTGTAAAGGTGAGTGTAAATAAGGGTTTGTGATCGAATTATAATGTGAGCTGAGTTGTTTTTAGAGCTGAAACTGGACCAGGAAGAAGGGAAGCCTTACAGATCTCCCCCAACGGTGCAATATGCGTCCTGGAGCAGTCCGATGCCCACGGAGTTATCCTCCATGAACGTGAGGACCGTCGAGTTCGCCGCCTTGCACCTGTTGAGGTTGATCTGCACGATCTTGAGGTTATTGAAATTTACTGGGGGTTCGGGAGAGGAAGAGGATGTTGCCTCTGGGGAAAGTGAGGAGAGTACTTTTTTGTTTTTCTTTTTAGCTTTGAATTTTAATAACTATTTTGGGGTAAGAGGTTGGGTTAGTTTAGGAATAAAAGCTGTTTCCTTCCTGAGGTGCGATTTGAGCTGCCGTGGTAGGGACCGTCAGCATAACGAGAGTCATCAGCGTAATAGGGTCCGTCGTAGGGTCCATCACAGGGTCCATCATAGGGTCCGTCAGTGTAGTACTCTTGGTTATAGGGGTAGTTGTAGTAGTCAGAGTAATAGTCAGAGTACAGTGGGTAGTCGGGATATGGCTGATATTTTGAGTCTTGCTGAGAGGGTCCTGGGACTGAACTGTAGTTCCTGCTGAGTGACCTTTGTAGGAAAGCTCTGCTGGAAGTTCTTTGTTGGTTGGCACTCTTTTGAGAGGTGTGTTTTCGGCTTCTAGAGGGGAGTCTTTGGGATGATTTGGAGTGAGCCTTGTAAGACTTTGTTGATCTGGAGCGACGTCTTGTTGGGCGCTTTGGGGAGTCCGTCCTGCTTTTCCTGGGAGGAGGTGGAGCCGAGACTGTGGAGGAAAACTTGGCTTCCAGTTCCTCTCTACGGGAATTGTATTTCTCCGCATAGTGTGGACAGTCCATAGAGTAGGCCTGATGGTTGGAGGGAAGGGCTCTTTCGTGATTTCTTCTCCTAGTAATGTTGAACCTCTGGCAGTTGATGCAACTCGCCCTGGCGTTGCACCCCTTGTTCCTTTATTACAATGCATATGATTCTCTGGCGCTTCCGGAAGAGGTAGATTTTCCCCGAAGCAGGACACTTTGGTCCCGCCGTTTTGGTCCCGCCACTTTGGTCCCGCCACTTTGGTCCTGCCGTTTTGGTCCCGACGAAATTTTGGTCCCTGGCTATTTTGGTCCCGAGACATTTTGGTCCCGCCAATTTTTTGCAATTTTTTAAATATCTCTTTTTTAATATGATAACATATTTATTGATACGGGAAAAGTACTCTTAGAATATATTTAATTAAGGAATATCTTACAGACAAATATATAAATATTCGACATTACGATTGCTGCCTAGCTATTGAGATTCAAAGAATTTTTTACTAATTTTTTTACGAACATTTTATTTGTTTATTTTATGCAATTGCACTTTTTTAAATTGATATTTTTTTTCATTTGATTTCGATTTAACTTACTTCAATTGTAATTTGATTTTTAATTTACTATCAGTAACAACATTTTGTGATTTTAAAAGTATTGTTAACAATAACAGCAGTAGATAAAGTTTGAATTATTTTAAAAATAATAAAATACAGAAAAATTTTGTTTAAAAAGAGGGAAATAGAAAGAAAGAAAACCTTACGATATTAAATATAATTTGCTTTTAGTGGCAGAATGCTATTTCTTTCAAAGAACTAATTATTGACCTGCTCCCATCATAGACTCTTCTTCATAAGCATAAGCTTTGAATCATTTATGAAGTTCTTGAATTTATATATGAATTTATTCATATATATATATGTGTGTGTGAGAGAGAGAGAGGGAGAGAGAGAGAGAGAGAGAGAGAGACAGACGTTTCATTCGATTTGATTGTGATTTAATTTTTGTCATTAATCTAAGAGGAATTTATTTCAAAATCTGTGTTATATTGATGATAATAATAATAATAAAATGCATGTTTGTTTGTCCATGATACTTAATTACGTTAACCGTGTATATATGTGTATAAATTACTTTTCTTTCAATTACAATGGTTTTATTTTAAAAATGAAAAAAATGTAAGTAGTCCAATATTTAATTAACTGTGCGCATTGCAAGCATAAATGTTCAGAAAATGTTGATGTACATTTTTTTTTATCTTTTTAGTTTAATATTATGTTTAAAAAGATAAATAAATAAATAAATCTGTCTGATATGTCTCTATGACTAAAAACAATGCTTGCATTGAAATCTCTGTAGCACCTTGAGATTCGTTTCTCACCTCTTTCTCCCACAGACAATAAAAAGGCATTTCACTGTTTTGTTTCAGCGCATTTGAAAAAAAAAAGGGATGGGAGGGGCTTTTAATGGACATTTTCTTAAACAATATTGTAAGGGGTTATAATGGAATAAAAATGCTTTTCCAATTCTATGTGGATATGTAACTATTTCCTGTGTTTGACAAATATATCCGGATTGACAGAGAAGAAAATGACTTAAGTTTAGCAGATATGTGCAAATTATTCCTGAGATCATTATTTAGAATCCTGGCATCTTCTTTTATTATTAAACACTAACATTTAGGAGATGCTTCGATAAAGCATTGATTTCCTACAAATTTTGTATTCGAGCACTCTAAATATAAAAATGTGATAATTAAGAGCCGCATTACAGTGTTTTATGATAAAAAACCTTGTGTTTTATTTAAACTAAAATTTTGCAGACTTAGATAAATTAACAATGCTTAGATCTGCGCTGATAACTAATACCTTTATCATTCAAAATTCGATCCGAAATAATAAATTTTCTGTTCCACGTGTCCTATAGTTACATCATTTTCAATAAAGGTTGTAGATATTCAACTCTCCAATTGAAAATATTCGTCTAAGTTCTCTTTTGCCCGAAGTTCCCTCATGTACGAGTATTTGCTGTCCTTTTTCCTCTATCGTACAAAGAAAAAATCTAAATCTCAAAATTTTAGACGTTTTTTCAGATTTATTTGTTACAGGAAATTTCTGTTGCAAAATAATAATAATAATAATAATTATAATAATAATAATTTTCCTACCCCCATGTTTTCTAGTCAAATGACAAAAATTCGAAATATGAAGAAGAATTTCGCTTTTTTTTTCTGTAATACTTTGATTGTTCCTGATATCGGGACCAAAATGGCGGGACCAAAGTGGCGGGACCAATTCGGCGGGACCAAAGTGGCGGGACCAAAACGGCGGGACCAAAGTGTCATGTACCCGATTTTCCCCATGTGAACAAGTCAAATGGCTGAGGGTATGTTCGAATAAGTTATATTCCATTTAGAAATTCTTTGCCGAATAATTGGTATCATACAGAAATAGCAGACTGTTGGATGACTCGTAGATTCTCTACAAACCATGGGCACTGAAAAGGACATTGGACGACTTTTATAATTAATTTAATTTTTCAAGTTAATAGCACAAGTGTTACAAACAATATGAGGAGTCCATAATTTAACTTTTCGTTTCCACAACTAAAATAACGTGATATACCGTTTCAGTTAGTGCTGTGATAGCTTTTTAAAAGCTAGAGAAGGTTTACTTTTGCACAAGCATAGCAAAATTTGGCAAGAGAGTTCACACAAACTCAACGCCTTCTCAAACAGGAATACGATATCACCAAATTGTAAACAAACGATATTTAGCAATTAAATGTAAAAATTCACTTATAAAACCGAATCAAACAGCAATTGTAACATCTTCGATACAGGGTGTTCCAAAATTCGGCCAACATATGCAGAGGGGGTGATAGAAGGCCCCAAGGGGGATACATTTACCACAGAATACGTGGCCACAAACCACGTTAAGAGGGTAAAAATTGCGAAAAAACAAGAAGGTAGATTGAACGCGTGGGATCGCTGAATGGCCTTCGCGTTCACCAGATCTCAGTCCGTTCACTTTTTTCCTATGGGGTCACCTTAAATCAATCGTTTTTGAGACGCCTGTGGACACATAAGAGGATCTCGTAGCGTGCGTTGTCTTCGCTGTGGCAGACATCAAAAGCATAACTGGCATTTGCGAGCGCTTCCGTGAATCTTTTATACGTTGTTGTAAACTACGGAATGACGTCAATGGGCATCACTTCAAACAACTCTTGTAATAATCTATATTAATAAAATCAGAGTTTTGTCTGTAAATTTGTCAGAATCAAAACATTTTGAGATATCTTCACGTTTCACACACCATGAAAGCCGAAAGAAAATTTTGCCTGTGTGTGTGTGTGTGTGTCATGGTGTCTGCATGTCTGTCCGCTATTTTTGTCCGGGCATCACTTGAGAACGGAAAGACATCACTTGAGAGCTGGACGAAATTCAACGGTGCTTGGCAAGAACTTAGACCTTCACCCAACTTAAAATTATACCTATCAACTTTTCAGAAATTCGCCCACGTTCCCCCTGGGTAGGGGGGGGGGCAAAAGAAAAAACACGTTTGTCCGGACATCACTTGAGAACGGCTGGACAGAATTAAACGGCGCTTGATAGAAACTTAGACCTTCACCCAACTTAAAATTATATCTATCAACTTTTCAGAAATTTCCCCACGTTCCCCCGTGGGGGTGGGGGGTGGGGGGTGCAAAAGACAAAAACACGTTTGTACGGGTATCATTTGAGAGCGACTGGACAGAATTCAATGGTGCTTCTCAGGCATTTAAATCTTTAACCAATTTAAAATTATGTCTATCAACTTTCCCGAAATTACTCCCCCTTATGAGAAAAAAGACAAATACACATTTGTAAGCATAACTCTGCTCCTAATTACTTCCCAGTAAAGAAATTGCACATGGGGAGACTAGACATGAATACAAATAAAACACTCTCTGCGATTTAGGAATTTTCGATTTTTAAGGGAAGGGATGGAAAAATCTATTTTTGACGGGAAATATAAAAAATTCCTCATTTTTGAGTAGTACTCTACCAAAAATGGAACAAAGATGTTGAAAAAAGGCTATGCGACTTTCTTAGAATATTTCCAAAAACACATTTTTCTTTTTTTATGGTTCGCGGTTTTTTTTTTTTTTTTTTTTTTTTTGAGGGGGGGGGGCGGTACGAAAGAACAAATTTGAGACACCCCTTTTACCGCTAAATTTGTCCTGAGAAACCTATGGGAGCTGCTGTCACAAATTTTGGTGCTTGGATTGTTTATATGTATACGACACCTAAAGTAACGGGTTTTATAAAAATTACCCCCGTTCTCCCCAAGAGGGGATAGAAGGCAAAATCACCTTTGTAAGATTAACTCGGCTCCAAATTACTCCATAGTAGAAAAACTGCATAATGTGAGACTACACATTAGTACAAATAAAACATTATCTGCAATTTAGGAAATTTCGAATTTTAAGGGGAGGGAGAGGGAAAATCCATTTTTGGAGAGAAATTTTGCAAATTCCGGATTTTTGAGTAAAACTCTGCCAAAAGTGGAACAAAGATGTAAAAAACAGCCATGCGAATTCTTTGGGATATTTCCGAAACACATTTTAATTTTCTGTGATCTGCCATTTTTTTTTTTTGGGGGGGGGGGGTGGAAGGGGGTATGTGTAGATACCCCTTTTAGCGCTAAATTTGTCCTGAGAAATTTGTGAGGGCTGCGGTCAGAAAGTTTGGTATTTGGATTGTTATATATATCCGATTCCTAAAGTAACGGGATTTATTGAAATCCCCCCCCCTTTCCCCTTGGCGGGCAAGAAGCAATTCCTTCTTGGTGAAGAAATTGCACATGAGGAGACTAGACTTGAGTATAAATAAAACGTTATGTATGATTTTAGAATTTTTTATTTTCTTAAAAGTTCTATGGGATTCGCGATCACAAAATTTGGTGCGTTAATTGTTTATATGTATCCAACACTTATTGTAACGGGATTTAACGAAAGTCCCCCTTACCCTATCGGGATTGGTGGGCAATAAATACGTGTAAAAACATGTTTTCCCGTATGAATTCGCTTTAAATTATCTTAGAATGGCGAATTTTGGTGTGTGGATGTTGATTAAGGGTACGCGTTATGTACTTTGCTGGGATTACGCAAAACTTCGAACATACCCGCTGGGGGGAAGTGAAGTAAGAAGCGAGTGGGTTGATGCCGAAAGCAGTGGGGACCTGACTCCTCACGTTGCGAGCGAGAAAAAACTCTACCGAAACAGCGAGAATTCAGGTTATTAATAATGATATGGGATTTTGACAACTCATTTAAGTATAATGTCTAGCGAAGTGGGCAAAGCCAGCTAGTTAATAAAATAAAACTTTTAGTAGATAGTATTGTACTTTTGCCTTTTCAGCGTGACGTCAAAACCTCCATGCATTTTTCGCGATTTTCATCTTCTCAATGCTGCGACCCTATGTTTTATGATAAATCTTCATCCTCTTGATGCCTTCTTTCCCCCCTCAAAATTCATCTGTCGGATTTTGGAACACCCTGTATATTCATTGTATTTTTTTTTTTTTCACTTAGCTTTTTCTAGTGCGAAACGGTATTTCGTACAGCAATATTTAATGGTTTACAATTCTCCACCTATTAACATTCATAAATAAAATAAGTAGAGCTAATTTTTATTTTTATTATTATTATTATTATTATTATCATCATCATTTCCATTTTAGGCAGCATCGAAACATTACGAATTTGCTATTTTTATTTGAATTACAAATGTGTTCATGAGTAGTGTAAATATTCTTATTATTGACAAAATCTTAATTCTAATTCAGAATAAGCTCAATATATTGATTTTATTGAGAGGTGGGTGTACACGATACATAGAATTTTAAAACAATTAGACCATTTTAAGAATGATTTATATTCATTTTCGAGAATAAAGTTCTTCCTGACACAGATATCCTTATATCAAGCCTGAACTGTTTTTTACCTAAAATATAAAAGCGTAACTTAAGAAGAAAATTGATATAAATAAAACTTTGTTCATTATTTTTGAAAAATTTCTAGTTTCTATTAAGTAAATTTTCTTTTTTCCATATTAGCCCCTTTTACAAATGCCTTTTAATAGATAAATCGTTTTTAGAGCCCTTAATAGTTATCAATAATAAGTTGTTTATGTTACTTATCAACATTTATATATATATATATATATATATATATATATATATATATATATATATATATATATATATATATATATATATATATATATATATATATATATATATATATATATATATAATTTTTTACAAAATTTTATAAAATGCATTAGCAAAAAAGAACGAAAACTTTCTGATTAATTACCATATTTTAGGTAAACGCTTCGCATTTTACGAAAAATGGGATCTCCGCCAATTTTAATATTTTATGTACTTAGTAAGAAAAAGCATTTTGATAAAATTCTGATTTTGATCACACAATAGATTGCACTACTGTGTTTTGTAGAAAGCACTGTAATAATGAAAAGTTAAATGCATGTAGTGTCTCGTATAATTCAAAAGCGGTTGGTCATAAAATGTTGAAATTTTGTATAAGGTCTCCTATAACAATATTGTGCACCTGCATTTATAGTCACTGCACTGTTGCAGATTGATACAGGACATGGCTGGTGATTTTAATTCGAAACAATTCTTGCTCCTTTTTGTAATTTATGATTCTTTTTAAAAAATTTCTATACTTCAATCACTCAATATGTTCTATTGTAAATTTTTTTATCAAAATGTTTTATAATACTATTCTTTATTCCTGTAAAGTGTATATACACTGTATCTGTGAAGGCGTATCTTCGCATATATTGATTTTATTTAGATTTTCAAATAAATTTAATAATTAAATATTATATTTTCAATAAATAAAATTTCTATTAAAATATATACTACTAGCCATTAAAATTCCTACACCAAGAAGGAATAATAATAACGGAATGAAATTTGTTGGACACAAACATTATAGTAGGAAGAACAATTGATTAAAATTTCAGGAAATTTGAAGTTATATGTACTGAGAAAACAGTATATAAAGCAGCGACCTCTGTGAGCAATAACAGCACATATCTTCCTAGGCATTGAATCGAACAGCGATTGGATGACATGTACGGGTAGAGCACTTCATGAAGTTTTAACACGATGCACGATGCCACAGTTCATCGATTGAAGTTACTGGTGAGTGGTGGGGGCCAGTCGCTTCTCAACGATTAAGGCCGGTTTCCATTGCAGTTGGAAGTTCGAGGCTCAAAAAACCATTAATCACGCTCCCGACACAAAGAGCCAAATGTCTTGTCATCAGTTGTAGCCTTTTTTTATCAGATTGCGCAGTTACTTCAAAGGGAAGCATGCAAAATCGACAAAGATATGTGCCTCTGGCCCCTCAATTACCTCAGCAGGGGGTTAGGACTAGGAACTTTCCCGGCCTTCCAACTCCGTCCAACCGCTTGACCACATCAAAAGATCCGCTTGACCACATCAATAGTGCCGTTCGAACCAACCTCAGTGGAAACTGCACTTAGAACAGTCATTTTCATTGGTGCGAGATTAGGAGAATGCGCTGGCAAGAGCAACAGTTGAACACATTCTGTACTAAAGAAGGTCCGGAGAATACAAACAACTTGCGGTCGGGCATTATCTTGCTTAAATTTTGCGCTACGGAGGCCTCGAATACAGGGCAGAGGGGAGGGCCTTAATTCATCAGAAATTTAATGGCCGCTGTTCAGAGTGCCAGGAATACGAACATGAAGTAATCGAGACGTGTATCGAAAGGGAACCCATAACATCATTGCGAATGATGGACAGTATGATGATGTCTAATCCCAGCTGGCAATGTGCATTATTCATAATGCCGTTAAATACGGATAAGGCAATCTTGATGCTGTAAACTGGATTGTGATATGTCTGAAAAGTGACTTCACGCCATTCCTGCGTCCAGGTTCATCGTTGATCACACATTAATGGCCCCCATATCAGTGATGCAGTTTTAAGGGTAATCAGAATTTTGGTAGCCGCATACTGAGTCACCACCTGGATTGATGGTATGTGGTACCATTGGATACACGTCCCGGTCACCTCTTGTTTTCATTCCCGCCACTCTGAATACCAGCCATTACATTACTTACGAGTTAAGGCCCATCGCTCTGCCCTATGTTCAAGGCCTCCGAAGCGCAACATTTAAGCAGGACAATGCACGACCGCAAGTTGTTTGTATTGTCCGGACCTTCTTTGATACAGAATGTGTTCGACTGTTGCTCTGGCCAGCGCGTTCTCCTGATCTCGCACCAATGAAAATGACTGTTTAATTGTTGAAAAGCGACTGGCCCCCCACCACTCACCAGTAACTTCAATCGATGAATTGTGGCATCGTGTTAAAACTTCATGAAGTGCTCTACCCGTACATGTCATCCAATCGCTGTTCGATTCAATGCCTAGGCAGATATGTGCTGTTATTGCTCACGGAGTTCGCTGCTTTATGTACTGTTTTCTCAGTACATATTACTCCAAATTTCCTGAAAATTTAATCAATTGTTCTTCCTTCTATAATGTATGTGTCCAACAAATTTCATTCCGTTATTATTATTCTTTCTTGGTGTAGCAATTTTAATGGCCAGTAGTGTATAACGAAATCTTAAATTATCTTTTATATTTAATCACATTTGTCTCTCTATAAATATCTATCTTAATTTTAATAATATTTTATCCGTTAAGCTATTAAATAAATCTGCTGAGAATAAAAACGTATTCTTTAAAATTAATAATTTATTCCTAGTACTCTAAATGCATTTATATTAAATAACGTTCTGTCAGAATTCCTATCTTCGAAAGTTAAATCGTTCTATAAAATAAAATAAAAAATAAGTTATTTTCATTTAGTAACCGTTGCTTATCCATAAATTACAATTCATTCTTTAAATTGCGCAAGTTTACTTTATTATAGCTAAATTATTACTATTATTATTATTTACTTTATTATAGCAATAAATGTCCGTTGTAGCATCATTGAAGGATGATTTATGTTTCTTAATGACAGGATGTAGTCTCCCCGGCGGCGTCCAACTGACAAAACGATTTTTGAGGCGTAAGAGTTGGCATAAGGGATTGGCGTAGATTTTATAACGGACTCTCTAAATTCAAAATATTTCTACTATTTTATTCGAGAGACAAAGAAATGTATTTCGCTATGAAAATGGCGATATTTTTCTAACTCTGCGCGTATTTCGCACAGTCTGCTCGAGACTGTCATTAAGCGAACGCTTCGCTCCTAATCTCCTGCGCTACCAATACATATTTTCGAAAGCTCTCGCTCTCAACCTAAAATTACCTGCATATCCTCTGAAAGTCTTAAAGACCATATATAGTGTAGAATTTCTATATACATTATGAAATATACTACATTCCCTTGCTGAGATGTTATGCTTCAAATAAAGTTCTATGTCACAAAAAGATTGTCTTTTTCTTCACGGCTTGATTATCTGTTGGACCTGCATCATTATATATATATAGATAGATAGATAGATAGATAGATAAAGTTTCAGAAAATTGTAAAAGTAAAAAACCTGTACAATATATATATGGTTTAAAGTGTATAATCGTTTAAAAAAAAAAATAGTTCCAGAAAATATAAATTTATGTTTAATAAATTAGTTCCATAAAAGAACAAACTTTCGATTAAACTTTATTTAAAAAAATAAAAATATAATTAACTAAAAAATTTTATATTTATCTTTTACTTTATCAAGAATCGCAATTCTATTTAACAAAAAAAAAAAAAAAAAAAAAAAAAAAAAAAAGTCTTTAGTTGTTTTTGCCCTAGGCAATGTTTGAACTCTTGTATTTCACTCATTTTCTAGTCGCTAGATTATTAGTTTTAGGAAAAAAATCATTATTTAAGGCTTTTTGAAATATAAAAAGTGTTATTATTTCTTCTAAAGCTAGTTTTTTAAAACTGTTTTATTAATATTTGAAGAATTTTACACCTTGTTAAAAACAGTCATATACATCAGCATTTTTTAGTTTTCTTTTCTATTCAATTTTATGTAAACAATGAAAAAATTTTATTCTTTAAAATCTTTTTTTAAATGAAATATTATAGTTTTTATTTTTATGTTTAATTTTTCTGAATTCCCACTTTTAAAATTTCTTTTGAAATGAATATAAAAAAAACTATCTAAAAAGGATACGATCGTTTATAAACCTTGTGCAAAAAATTTATTTATATAAAAAGAATAAATTTTCATTTTATATATTTAAATTAATTATGCCTTAAAGTCTATCAATGAATTCGATAAATTTATGTGGTGTAAAGTGTTATATAGATATCGTAAAATAATTTTTTATTTTGCATATTAAGGTTGTAAACAGTATTCTCAACAAAAATAAAAGCGAATTATTTCTTTTTTCACAGATATTAAAAAACTGTTATTAAATTTTTAAAATATGTTTCGCAGTGACTATATATTCCAAAATCGTATTTCAGTCCAAATCCAGGATAAGGAAGAAGTAGCCCAGTCTAAGAGGACTTCCATTAATTCGCAAAATTTGCTGGAAAAGATTTTATTTATTTTGGACATCCTTTTTTTTTTTTTTTTTGAGAAATATGGGTTTATGGCTGTTCCTTAAGTGAGCTAAACTTTCCGGAGGCAAAAATCCGCAAAATTTGGGAACTTTTTTCAGTTTTTTGCTTTAGGAGACATCTAAAGACTGCATTGTGCAGAAAATTTCACATGTATCAAAATTAAAGAACATTAAATATTGCGTCGAATGACCTCTTTAAAAATTAAATTTTGTTCAGTGATTTAAACATAATCAGCAGTTAAAAATGAGCAAAAGTTTGCGTTTTCGCTGAAGAGTTCGTAATTATCCCTTTCAAATGCCTGGTATCCGAAAATGACTATTTCAAATGAAAAATGTAATATACAATATGCAATAATTGCATGATAATATGTCACTTGCATTTTGCAGATTATTGCACTGAAAATAATATTGCATTAAATAAACTCCAAAATACGAAACTGACCCAAATAAAATTCCTTAACAAATTAGGTCTAGATATGCATATCAAAATGGAATTAATGGTAACCTAGGAAGGGGTCATTTCAGTATAGGATCTTCTTTGCTCATACAGCAATATTATCCTGAATATGAAACGTCTTAAGGTAGGAATTCATGAAAACAAATATCTGGCATGGAACTGATCAGAGTCTATCTAAGCCGACTAGGATTTTTTTATAATAATAATAATAATAATAATAATAATAATAATGACAGTAATAATTTTAAGTGTACACTACTTTTTCATAAATCACCGGACACTTTCGATTTTAGACTTTTTGTCAAATGTATTAAAAAGTACTGAATAAATCATTTTAAACTTCAGAAATGTAAAGAACGTGTTATACTTCATACATTTCAGGGAAAGTTTTGTCCCGAAAGCAAAACGGGGAACCACTACAAAATTAAATGAAAATGAAAATGCTCGGGATCACCCAGTAAAAAGTAATGCCTGAAATGCGAACTGGCTGTAACATGTGATGATGAGGTTCCTTCTAATTGCCTGCATAAAGTTTTATGAAGCCATCACATACATTTATAGCGATATAAAGGTTTCTTTAAAAAATTACCAAAATAAAAAAGTTACTTTTTTTAACTATAACACGCAAGGTATTAAACCCAGTGCACAGCCATTTACAGAAAACTTCCCATGCTACATTAGGATTGTTAGGTGACACAGCATACTGCAATCAGGATAGAAAAATATTGAATATCTAATGAAATATTGAGCAATTTTACTAAATAATTTTTAACTACACATGCGCAAGCTTTTAAAAAAGTTCATTTTCATAATTTATAAGCCAAAAGCATTGAGCTACTTATATAAAAATTCCAAACAAATATCGTGTAAATTCTACAAGTTATTAACCGACTTCAAAAAGGAGGAGATTGTTAATCCAAACCATAGTTGTTGTTTTTTTTTTTTTTTTTTTTTTTTTTTAGCTCCTAACTTTCAACGTATGTCCCGGTTTGATATTCTTCTATTAGTTATAAAAAGCCCCATTTTAATATCATTACGATCTAAAGAAGATATAGGGTGTCCAAAAAAGATAGTCCCAAGACCTTTAACTGCTGAACAGGGTCAGCTACAGTCATAAAAGTGGTGATATTCAACAGCTTACTAAATTTAGACGTTTTGTTAAATATATAGAAAAATTCTGTAGGAATTATCTTGAAACTTTGGGAGTATAAAAAACATGTTATATCTCATATATTTCAGCAAAAGTTTTGTCCTGAAAAAGAAAAGATAACCAGTAAAAAATTAAACGAAAGTCAGAATGTTTTGGATAGCCCTGTAAAAAGTATTGCTTGAAATACAGTTTGGCTGTAGCATATGATTCTGTGTATTCTTATAATTATCTATAACACGCAAGGTATTAAACCCAGTTCACAGCCACACTGTAAAAAAATTTGTGTAAGAATACACAATATTATTGAGGAAACTTACTTCCCTCAACCATGTTGAGAAATGTTATCAGCTTTGAGGCAGCTTACTTGCCACAACCATATAGAGAAATGTTACCAGTTGTAATTGCGTATAACATTCCACTGTAGGCCTCTGTTACACAGCTATAGCTGATAACACTTCTCAACATGGTTGAGGAAAATGCGTTCCCTCAATGATGTTGTGTATTCTTACACAAAATGTTTTACAGTGATTTTAGTTTTTAAAAAGTATTGCTTGAAATACAGTTTGGCTGTAGCATATGATTCTGTGTATTCTTATAATTATCTATAACACTCAAGGTATTAAACCCAGTTCACAGCCACACTGTAAAAAAATTTGTGTAAGAATACACAATATTATTGAGGAAACTTACTTCCCTCAACCATGTTGAGAAATGTTATCAGCTTTGAGGCAGCTTACTTGCCACAACCATATAGAGAAATGTTACCAGTTGTAATTGCGTATAACATTCCACTGTAGGCCTCTGTTACACAGCTATAGCTGATAACACTTCTCAACATGGTTGAGGAAAATGCGTTCCCTCAATGATGTTGTGTATTCTTACACAAAATGTTTTACAGTGATTTTAGTTTTTAAAAAGTATTGCTTGAAATACAGTTTGGCTGTAGCATATGATTCTGTGTATTCTTATAATTATCTATAACACACAAGGTATTAAACCCAGTTCACAGCCACACTGTAAAAAAATTTGTGTAAGAATACACAATATTATTGAGGAAACTTACTTCCCTCAACCATGTTGAGAAATGTTATCAGCTTTGAGGCAGCTTACTTGCCACAACCATATAGAGAAATGTTACCAGTTGTAATTGCGTATAACATTCCACTGTAGGCCTCTGTTACACAGCTATAGCTGATAACACTTCTCAACATGGTTGAGGAAAATGCGTTCCCTCAATGATGTTGTGTATTCTTACACAAAATGTTTTACAGTGATTTCCAGAAAACTTTTCATACTACATTGGACACAGCACTCAGGACACCTGCAATCAGGAAACAAAAATATTGAATATCTAATGAAAAATAAGCATTTTCACGAGACAATTTTTAACATGTGCAAATTTTAACGAAATTTCATTTGCATAATATAATAGCCAATAGTATTGAGCTACTTATATATGGAAATCGTGTAAATTCAAAATGTTGTATGCGATAAAATGAACTGAATTTCAGATTCTCTAAAAATTCATATCTTATAAAGTTTTATATAACTTTTAAAGTATACATATATATATATATATATATATATGAATGAAATCACATTTTGATTTAAAATTTTCCTTCACAGAATATTTGGTAAGCGTATTTTCCTTCCCAAATCAATTTTAAATTTATATTTGGTAATTAATGCGTAAGTAAATTAAAAGTAATTTTTTAAATGAAAATATTTTTAAATAAAATTATAGTAAAATTTTTATTGTGTATTTATGATACATTATGTTCATTTAATTATTTGGAATTGTTTCCTTTCGTTAATTTTGTAATAATTGTGATACTTATATGCGGATATATCATAGGCCATTTTATGTATTAATATAACTTGAAAGATTTTTATAATAATGAAGAATCATTAAGAATTTAATTTAACTGGTAACACATTTTAGAGCATTAAATATTATAAATTTTGTGCCTTTAAAGTGGACTAAAAATTCAGCAATGATGGATGAATAGTTCTAATTACTGGTAGTTTTTATCCCTTTTACATGTATTCTGAATTTTTTAAGTCTATAATATTTATGTGGGTTATATTTTTGAATTGTATAGTTCAGCATTTTAAGTTGCTTTAGTATATATCTAAAAGTGCTTATAATCTAAGAGCTAGCTGGAAGCACTGGAATCAAGTTTATCTAGCTGACATTTTTTAAGGCATTAAATGTTATTTTTATGTTTTTAAGGTAACTGCTTGCAAGGTTTAACTTTCAGTAGAGTTGAAGAAATAATTTAATAGAAGTTTTTTTTTCTTTTAACTTTCACATATATTCTGCATTTTTAATTTAAATGTAAAAAATTGTTTAAATATTCTAAAATTTGTTTTGAGTTTTCACAGATTTTTAGGCAGTTATTTGCATATTCGAAATTTAAATTGTTAATTAATTTAAAATTTATACATATACATATTTAACATTAACATACGCATTCAATTGAAAAACTATTATTTCAAGTAAATGTATTACAATTGCGTAAGACTTTTTTTCTAATTTTGCAGCATTTAATTTTTTGGATGATTTCATTTCTTCGTATGCAATACAAAAATACAAGGGAGGTTGGATTTAACGTCGCACTAGTGCTGCGCTAAGAACAATTCGAAAATACAAAGGAAAAATTCAGAGGAAATCTATAATAATGAAAGAAGATGTCTGTCTGTCTATGCATCTATCAACACCCACTGAACGTAGAAGCACAAAAATTGACATACGGGTACTCAGAAGCCTTCTCAATCGGATAGTGAAAAAAGAATTTAAAATATTTAATTAGTTGCGGAGATATTAATTAAAACGTCAACTTATGTCAATTAAACGAGTCAATTTTGAATTTAAGATGCGTTTGAGGAGCATTAAATGGCTAAATAAATTAGAAATATCGGTTCAATCGTTATGAATTTAGTATCAAATGAAAAGGGCAATTTTTCTGAATCTATGGGGACAAATTGCTTATCGACACGACAATTAGATTTTTTTAATTAACTAAAGTATGAAATTTAAGTGGTAACACTTCATTATTTCTTTTACTATTCTAGATATCTCAGACGGATGTCTGCAGACGATCTTTTATTTAGAATAATAGCCACGTGATAAAGGTACTGGAAATAAAAAAAGCAGTTTTGGAATTATTTTAATTTTAAACGGATTTAAGCAGAAATTGGAAATCGCCTGCTATGGTGCTCACCTGTATGTAGTTAAAAATTGTAAAAAATTGCTTATATATATATATATATATATATATATATATATATAAGCAATTCATGGAGTCAAATGTCGCTTTCCGACAGAATCCACAAGAAGTCTATACTCCAGAGCTTCCGGTCTAGTATCCATTCCTCCTCCAGACCCCTATCTCCCATCGTTTATCTATATATTATACATATATATCATCCTATATATTATATATATATATATATATATATATATATCATCCATCCAGCTCTTTCTTGGTCTTCTTCGTTTTCTTTTTTGATTTGTTTTATAGTTAAAAGCGATTTTAGGTAATCAGAAGATCTAGATTTTTTTATTTTTTTTTTAGATTAAGAAGAATTGTTTATTAAACAAGTATTTTAAAGAAATTATATATATTTAATTTTTTTTCCATTCATCTGTTTATGTAGCGACAGAAAAACTCCTTACTTTGAAAATAATGTTGTTGTTTTTTTCTTATATATATATAGGGGAATGTCTCCGGTTGTGGGCACAGTTTTGATTTTAGCTTATAATTTTTGATAGAGTAAATATTATGCTAATATATGAATAACAATTAAAATCTAAAACCTTTCGCTAACGTTTGATAAAGTAATTGTATTGATTCCGTAAACCAGTAAAATTTTATCACCAAATTTGTGAAGTGGTAATTTTTGGCCAAAAAAAATTTTTGTACCCGGTTGTAGGCACACTTGAAAAATACGCTAAAAATGGGAATATAATAATAATTGATAAAAAAACGTTTGAATAAGTTATAATTAATTAAATCTTATAGAGATAATTAAATAAATAAATTCAAAACATGTTTGTTGGAAGGTAAGACTTATAATAATAATGATAAATTCTTCACTTACCTTCTATGCATCAGTTTCAGCGCTAATCTTCTAAAACCAGACGAATATCCACATGCTCTCAGATCTGTAGATCCATTTATCTAAAATGTGTTATACCGGAACCTTTTGAAAAAACCACTTTAAATAGTAAAGGAGTATAAGTGTTAGAAATAAATCATTTGAGATTTAATTTTAACTTAGTATTTATTTTTAACTTAGTATTTATTTTACAGCTTAGCATCTTATCGTGCATCCTCTCAATGTGAAATCAAAGAGAGAAGTGAAGGAGATTACAAACTGAAAAATATAATTGGATATAATAAAATAATAAAAAGTTAATTAATGTTTTTAGTTCGCGTAGACAGTCATTATGTATTTCTAATGCAAGTCCTTGAAGAACAGCGAGCAATACTCATTAATGTTAGTCATGAGATGATCAGAATCACGAGCATAGAAGAAAATGCAATCCAGATTTTTATTCAGGCTTAATTGACAGCTCGTGAGTAATTGAAGAATGATTTCAGTTTTTGGAATATGTCTTAATTAGATGAAGTGTTCATCGATGATAATATGTCATTTCCCCCTTCATCGGGTTACACTTCTTAAACCTCTATGGTTAAGTTCAATTTCCTTCGGTGAATTTCGAAAATGGGTCTTGCTAGAGGCTTGGTGAGCACGTCGGCGGTCATTTCTTCACTCGGGCAATATTGCATATCAAGTATTTCTTTCTCTTTCAAGTCCTTTAAATAATTATACTTAATGTCAATATGTTTTAACTTGGCAGAATATTCACAATTTATTAACTTAATGCAACTGATGTTATCTTCGAATAGTGTGATGGGTGTATCTTGCTGTAGATGCAGATCACTTAATAATTTGATTAACCAAGTGATTTCCTTAGCAGCATTAGTTGCAGAAATGAACTCCGCTTCTGCAGAAGACAATGCCACGGAAGTTTGCTTTTTAGTTGTCCATAGAATGGGATTATTTCCTAACATGAAAATATTTCCCGAAGTTGACTTCCTATTTGTTTTATCGCCTGCCCAATCGGCATCAGCGAAAGCTGTTAGTTTGGTGTCTTGGTTTGCGCTAATTATGAAATTTAAGTCTTTTGTGGTGTTTAGGTAACGCACAACCCTTTTAGCTGCTTCCCAATCTTATTTCCGTGGATTCGAATTTCTCCTGCTTAAAATATTTACAGCTGCCAAAATATCTGCCGACTAACTGTACCCAAATATAATAAACTTCCAATTACTTGTTGATATTTAATGTTATTTTCTAGCAGATTATCGTTATCATCAAATTTGAGATAATTAGGCTCCATTGGAATGTTTGTAGGTTTGGAGCACTCAAGATTTAATTTTTTTACTATCTCTGCTATTTTTAATTTTTGGTTTATTACAAAATCACCTTTTTTATTTCTGGTTATTTGCATACCTAGATAAAAGCTTACTTCTCCTAAATCTTTTATTTCAAATTGTTTGTTTAATTCCTTTGTGATTTTGTTTATTTGGTTTTCGTCTCCGGCGACTAAAATGTCGTCGACATACACGATAATGAATGAAGTTATGTTTGGATCATTATGAATGTATAAACACGAGTCTGCTGAGCTTTCTTTATAATTTAAGGTTTTTAGAAAGTCTCCTATTCTCATGTGCCAGGCTCTCGCGGCCTGTTTCGAACCATAGATGGACTTATTTAATTTACATACTTTGTTTTCATTGCCCTTATCTTTGAACCCTTCAGGTTGTCGCATATAGATATCCTCATCTAAATTTCCATACAAGAACGCAGTCTTAATATCTATATGTTTTACATTCAGTTTGTGATGAGCTGCGGAATTTAGAAAAGCTCTGATTGTTGTGTACGAAACTACTGGTGCAAAAGTTGCATCGTAATCTTCTCCAAACTTTTGGAGAAAACCTTGGGCGACTAAACGCGCTTTGTATTTTTGTAGTTTACCCGTATCATCGTATTTAGTTTTGAAAGTCCATTTAGAACCGATGACTTTTTTCCCTTCTGGAGGATCGACTAAGGTCCATGTGTTATGCTCGTTTAACGACCGTATTTCATCTTCCGCGGCTTTAATCCAGTTATTCTTTTCAACAGGATGTGTCATATTTTGTATCTCGGACCAACTTTTTGGTTCATGTACTAAATCATGTTTAGCTAAATAGATTAAACGGTCCGGAGGAACACCTAGGTTAGATCTCGATGATCTTCTGAGTTGAATTTCTGAATCATGTGTTTGCTCAGAATCGTCCTGTGTTTCCTCAGAGGTATCATTAAATTCAATATTTACAGTCTGCGTTTGATTATTATCATTAGTCGGTTCCTTTTGCGATGAATGTTCACAATTTTGATTTTCTAAGAACTTTACTGTTCGCGCGATAATGATATTTTTTCCCCCTGTATAGATTCTATATCCTTTGGATCGGTAATCATAGCCAACAAAGATTCCCTCTTGAGCCTTGTTATCAAATTTTTTTTCTATTATGTTTATCAATATAAGCGAAAGCTTTAGATCCGAATACTCTCAAATGCGAGAGGTTAGGTTTAACTTTGTTCCAAAGCTCATAGGAGTCTTGTCATTAGATTTTGTGGGGAGCCTGTTTAGTAAATAGTTCGCGGTATGGATTGCTTCCCCCCAGAATTTATGAGTTAATTTCGCTTCAGATAACATACTTTTGGCCATTTCTACAAGGGTTCTATTCTTTCTTTCGGCAACCCCGTTTTGAGGTGGACAATAAGGAACAGTGAGTTCATGTCTGATTCCGTTTTGTTCAAGAAAATTCTCTACGTCGTTGCCTACATATTCTCTACCATTATCTGATCTAATTCTTTTAGGTAGCCTGCCAAATTTATTCTTGACTAACGCTATGTAAGTTTTTTATTTTTGCAATACTTCACTTTTATGTGTTAAGAGGTAAATAATTGTAAACCTACTGTAATCGTCAATAAGGGTAAGGAAATAGGTTTTTCCCCCTATAGAGGGTGTCTGAAACGGTCCGCAGATATCAGTATGAATTAGTTCAAGTACTCTATTTGCGCGGTACTTAGATTGCTTAGGATACGGCATATCTGTTAATTTAGTTTTTATGCACGTTTCACACGTTTTATCGTGTTTACAAAAATTTATGTCAAGACCTAAAACTAGTTGCTTATCTATGATTTCTTTAATATCTGCGAAATTTCTATGGCCTAGACGTTTGTGCCATAACGTAATACATTTCTTATTATTACAATTAGATATTAATCTAACTTGTTCATTTGCATCATATTTCGGTTGTATTACTTCATAAAGATTTCCTTTTATTTCCCCCTCAAGGAAAGTTTTCCCATATTTTTGCAACTGACATTTATTTTTCTCGAAGATCAGTGTGCAACCACTTTTAGTGGCTTTACTAACAGAGAGTAAGTTTGTTTCAATATCTGGTACGAAAAGGACATCTAATAACTTTATTTCATTTACTTCCTCGTTTTCAGTTTCAGTTTTAATTATTATGTCACCCGAACCTTGCGAGGTTAAGACATTTCCATTAGCGATAACTACGTTTGAAACACCAGTGTCTTTAATTTTTTCAAATAGATTCTTATTATTCGTGATATGTGCTGAACAGCCACTGTCGACTATCCAACTAGATTTGTGTTCGTCACTGGCAATAAACGCTAAATTTTTTATTTTGTTTACAGTTGTCCCGACCTCTTCATCAGAATTATTTAACTCTCTGGTGGAGTGTTCCCCTTTTATACGTTGGGATTTGGTCTCAAAACATAATGAGGAATTAAATTTTCTATTTTTGAAACCCTTATCATAATTTTCTGACGCGTTGTTCGGTTTTTTATTTTTTTGATACCAACATTCACTGGTATTGTGACTTTTTGAATTACAATATGTACAAAATTTGTTAGGGCGTTTTTTGAAATTGTATTTATTTTTGTTAACCCTGTACGCCGTGGCATTATCTTCCGAATGGGAGTTTGATTTTTTATTGCAGGATCTTCGATTATATTCATCAATAATTTTATTTTGAATATAAGTCGGGTTTAGATCTTGTTCATCCCTGCCTTCTAACGCAGTAATTAAAGGATCATAAGAGGGAGGCAGAGAACATAAAAGCAGTGCGGACAGGTGAGCATCATCTATATTTTCACCAATGGCAGACAGTTTTTGTTTAAGTTCTAATATTTTTGTCATGTGAGTGTTTACATTTTCTCCCTCGGACAATTTGCAACTGTATAATTTTTTTAATAAATACAGTTTGTTTGAGAGATTTGGGCGTTCGTGAAAACTCTTTAATTTCTGCCAAATCTCTCTAGCACTAGTTAAATCCTTAATATGGGGAATTTGGGAATCAGTTATTGATAGATTTATCAGAACTTTTGCCTTGTTATTCTTTTTCGACCAGTCAGTAGTCAGTGGTTCTGGTGGAGCTTCAGTTATGACTTCAAATAAATCTTCTTTGGTCAAAAGCATTTCAGCTTTAAATGACCAAGTAGTATAATTTGAATCGTCAAGTTTATCGATTGTTATATTTTCTTTTAATGCCATTTTGGCTATTTATTTATTATAATATAAAACTATGGATATTCGTTTTATTTTAGTTAGAGACTTTCGTCAGTCTCATAATCATGATAAAAAAACGTTTGAATAAGTTACTATTAATTAAATCTTATAGAGATAATTAAATAAATAAATTCAAAACATGTTTGTTGGAAGGTAAGACTTATAATAATAATGATAAATTCTTCACTTACCTTCTATGCATCAGTTTCAGCGCTAATCTTCTAAAACCAGACGAATATCCACATGCTCTGAGATCTGTAGATCCATTTATCTAAAATGTGTTATACCGGAACCTTTTGAAAAAACACTCTAAATAGTAAAGGAGTATAAGTGTTAGAAATAAATCATTTGAGATTTAATTTTAACTTAGTATTTATTTTTAATGTGGGATGCATCTTATCGTGCAACCTCTCAATGTGAAATCAAAGAGAGAAGTGAAGGAGATTACAAACTGAAAAATATAATTGGATATAATAAAATAATAAAAAGTTAATTAATGTTTTTAGTTCGCGTAGACAGTCAATATGTATTTCTAATGCAAGTCCTTGAAGAACAGCGAGCAATATTCATTAATGTTAGTCATGAGATGATCAGAATCACGAGCATAGAAGAAAATGCAATCCAGATTTTTATTCAGGCTTAATTGACAGCTCGTGAGTAATTGAAGAATGATTTCAGTTTTTGGAATATGTCTTAATTAGATGAAGTGTTCATCGATGATAATATGTCAATAATAATAAAATAAAATAAAAAACACCATCAATACAGAAAATAGCAAAGTTCATTCATTTTGTAAGAATTCAGTAGCCAAAATAACAACAGAAAATGGCATTTTTCCAATTTTATTCGTTAATTTCTTCGTCCTTCAAATCAGAAGTGCAATTCTTGCAAGTAAAATAACTTGCATGTATATTGGCACACTTTAAATGCACCAGACGATTGCACTCGTTGCATTTGATTGAGTTGGCTCTTAGGCATGGTAGCAGATGCTCCAGATGATGCAGAAATCGACATCATTATTAGATTGTGGATATTCCTATTTTTTAGCGCGGATGGAGTTGCCTTACTTTTTGCAAGGTTCTTCTGGAGGGACACAGGTGCTGCAAGAAAGTCCATATTCTCGAGCAGTCGATTTTATGGATTTCTATCTGCTAAGCAATCCTAAATGACTTTTACCAGCGCATTAAAATCTATTTCTTTTGAATCGGTTGATTTTTTCGTGATTGTCATGGCTAAAAATGCCTAAAAATACATAAAAACACGTATAAAATATGTTATGTTGGCATAATCTACCATATTTGACGATTTGTAAGTCAAACAAATGCTTTAAATTAAAAAAAAAAAAAAAAGAAAGAAAATACAAGTGTGCCCACAACCGG